>JAWHQI010000372.1:1200000-1800000 GCA_033032865.1 Dactylorhiza incarnata | reverse complement strand
AATAGCTGATTCTTATGTGCTCCGGTGAAGAGTGTTTTATCCACTTTGCCTCTTTCAAAGGAGTGTTCCAGAAGGAAAGTGGTTAGAGTCTCATACCAAGCTTTTGGAGTTTGCTTGAGACCATACAGTGCCTTATCTAACCTATATACAAAAGAGGGAAAAGTTGGATTGACAAAACCTGGGGGCTGCTCCACATACACTTCTTCTTGAAGAGTTCCATTTAGGAATGTACTCTTCACATCCATCTGATAGACTTTGATCTTCATGTGAGCTGCATATGCCAGAAACATTCTGATGGCCTCCAGCCTTGCTACTGGGGCAATTGTCTGGTAAGTCAATCCCCTCCTCTTGCCTGTATCCTTGGGCCACAAGTCTGGCCTTATTCCTGATTATGGCTCCTGTTGAATCCATTTTGTTTTTGAATACCCATTTGATGCTAATGACTGGTAATTCTTTGGTCTTTCAACCAATGTCCAAACCTTGTTCCTCTCAAATTGTGTTAGCTCTTCTTGCATAGCAGATATCCAGTGAGGATCACTGTCTGCTTCTTCAAACTTCTTATTTTCATACTGAGAGAGGAAACATTGTAGCATTGTTTCACTTGTGAGCTGTTTCCTTGTCTTGACTCCAACTGTCAAGTTTCCTATAACTTGTGTTGAAGGATGATCCTTTAGGGTCATCCTGGATCTTGTTGAGTTATCTAGGAGATTTTATTCTTCCTGAGGAACCACTTGCTCAGTGACAGTGGGAGCACCATCCTCATTCACTGGAATGATCTCTGTGGCTGGCAACTCAGGTGCTGTTATTTCCTCTTCATCTGTTGCAGAATCTTCATCTGAATCAGTGTCAATCTTCTGTTATCCTTTGTCTTGACACGCTGATGGATGGTCCATTATGCTTAGCCTTTCAACTTGTTATGCTAGCTGATCTTCTTCCTGCAAAACAATGCTGGTGGAAGTTTCCTTCCCCTTATAAAACATGTTAGCTTCATCAAAAACTACATGCACCGACTCCTCAATTCTGAGAGAACTTTTATTATAGCACCTATAAGCCTTGCTTGATGAGGAATATCCCAAGAATATCCCATCATCAGCCTTCTTGTCAAATTTGGCAAGATGACTTTTCCCATTGTTGAGGATAATGCAAGTACACCCAAAAATCCTAAAGTAAGTGACTATAGGTGCCTTTTCCTTTAATAACTCATAGAGAGTCTTCAACTTAGTCTTGTGGATGAGACTTCTATTCAGAACATAATTGACAGTATTTACTGCCTCAGCCCAAAAGGACTTTGGCAAGTTGGATTCAGCCAATAATGTTCTTCCTAATTCTATTAGGGTTCTATTTTAGATGTTTGATAAATCTTTGCAGAAAACCTGCGTCGAGAAGAAGTCGACGCATCTTTAGAGTTGCGTCGAATTACTGTAATTCGACGTGTCTGCATAGTTCCGTCGATAATAATTCGATGCAGAGTATTAGTTGCGTCGAATATAATTCGACGCACCCTCATACTTGCTTCGAATTGCTGTCGAAGCATATGCTGAACTCCATCGAGTTGCATTCAACGCATCTTTAAAATTGCGCTGAGTTCTATTCAACGTATGATTCTTTTTATTAAGATTTTTATTATTTTTATTTGATTTTTTTAAGAAGTGTTTGCCTAAAATCCCTGGTTGATTACCAATGCTTACCCTATTAAATATGGTGAGTTTATTAGGGTTATTATTATTATGATCTTCACATGATTCTAAAATATTTTTAGGTCTAGACCTAAATAATGCTACAGGATTTTCCCAAGCAAGTTTGCTAGGGATTGGTGTGCTAGTGGATGGTAGTGATTCTAGATCAAGATGATCAAATCTCTTGGAGAGATTTTGTGAGATATCTTTAAGCTTTTGACTCTTTCCATTGAGGGAGTCCTCAAAGGCTTTTCCCTTTATGAGTTCTTTCTTTAGGTCATAATTTTCATTATATAATATATATAATTCTTTTTCTTTATATATAAATTATCTCTCAGATCATAGTTAACTGAATACAGATTATCTTTTCTAAGATTTTCTAGTTCTGTTCTGATTATTTTAAGTTCCTTTTGGTTGTTAATATAGTCTTGACAGAATTCCTTAAAGCATTCTTTAAAATCTCTCGAGGAGAAGTCAAAGTCATTAAAGATTGTTACCTCATTCTCAGCAGTGGAGTCTTCCAGAGCCATTAAGCAGGTTTTTTCTGGTCCACTCTCTTCATCATCATCAGATGAGGAGGAGCTTGATTCAGAGTCTGAATCACTCCAGGTTTAAGCAATGAAACCTTTCCCTCATTTCTTGTCCTTCCTCATGAAGGATTTCTTCTTGTGCTCCTTCCTCTGCTTGTTGCTCTTGTTTTTTTCTTCCTCAGGACATTCAATGGCAAAGTGTCCTGGTTTTCTGCAAGAAAAACAGATAATCTCTTGTTTAGGAGTTTTGTCATACCTTGACTTGCTTGAACTCCTCTCTTTCCTTCTGGAGTCCTCTGTCCTGACCCATTTCTCGAATCTTTTAGCCAAGAGATTGAACATCTCTTCTTCAGTGGTGGAAGACTCTGCTTCAACAGTCTTTAATGCAAGAGTCCTTTCTTTAGGAGTTGATATTCTCTCATGGGCTGCTGACTCAGCCCTGCTTTTCAGTAGAAGCTCATAGGACTTGAGCTTCCCCAGCAGAGCATCTGTTGATATCTCTCTGAGGCATCTAGAATCTCTAATGACCCAAATTCTAGAGTCCCATGTGCTTGGGAAGCACATGAGGAGCTTGTCATTAATTTCTGTTTGAAAAATTTCTTTGTCAAGCCCTCTCAGCTCATTTATGATGAGGCTGAATCTGTCATACATTTCTGTTACGCTTTCATTAGCCTTTTTCTTGAAGTTCTCATATTGGGATATGAGAAGTGACTTCTTGTCTTTTCTTTCATCAGAGCTGCCCTCAACCAATCTGGAGAGAGATTCCCAGATTTCTTTGGCAGAGTTGCAATCAACAACTTTTTGGAATATGTCATCTGACATAGTTGAGACCAGGATGTTCATGCCTTGACATCACATGCCTTGACCTTCTTCTCAGCATCAGTCCACTCTGCTCTGGGGACTGTAGTTTGTGTAACTTTTCCACTAGCATCTTTCCTTATTGGGACTGGGGGACCTGTAAGGATGACATTGAAAATTTCTTCATCAATATAGTTCATATAGAGTTTTATTCTGGCCTTCCAGAGTGTAAACTTATTCAGATTACACACTGAAAGTCTTGTTGATGCATAATTCTTAGAACACATTTTATTTAAAAAAGTTTTAATTAATTTTAAAATAAATAAATGAGAGTAGGAGATCTTTTGATTAAGATGTTAACCTTTTAACGATCAACCTCCCACTGATACCAATTGAAAGTGCACAGTGTGCCTCTGAGAATTCTCTAGAGGGGGGGGGGGGGTGAATAGATATTTAAATATTTTTACCCTAACTATGCATACAATAAAATTACTAAGGTATTATGCACTGAACAAAACCCACAGAATAAATAAGTGTTGTAAATATAAAACAGAAAAACAGTAAGCTATATAAAGAGGACAACACAGAAAATGCACTGTACAGAGGACAAAAGTTTTTTATAAAGGTTCCTCAAAATGTGGGTAGTCCTCTCTTCTACCTCCATGATAGGATTGCACAACCTGTACCTGAGTCTTTTGATAAGGAGACTCTTAGAACCAAAAATCTGTTGATAAGGAGACTTGAACAACTCAGATCTTTTGATAAGGAGATCTTGAACCACTCAGATCTTTTGATAAGGAGATCTTGAACCACTGAATTCTTTGGAAGAAGGATTCTTAAAACTCTGTACAAGTGAAGGAAATAAGAAGGAGAAAGAGAGAGAGAGGGAGAAGTAGAGAATTCTGTTCTCAGAATTCTTCAGAAGCTTTGTTGATGCTTCTCTCTTGCTTTCACTGGATCTGAAATAATAAACCCTTGCTTATGATAGTGATGGTTTGCAAGGGTTGTCCTGCTTGTTCCTTTTCTCTCAGCACTTGTTGTATTTCTGCTGCTGTATGATGGTGAAGAAGAAGCAGCAGATTATATTCCTGTGCAGAGAGTGCTCTACTGTAAACTATCTTTTAAGGTTTGAGAAGGAAGAAGATGAAGACCCTAATCGACAGACATAATTGTAATAACTATTCTTCTCTTTCTCTTCTTCTCTTTTTGCATACTTATTGTGTATGATTGTATTTTCAAAAAGCTTTCTCCTTTTGGCTTGTCCTGAAAAGGAATTCACCTAATTTCCTTTCTTCTTTTGTTCTCGACCCGTCAATCCATTTTGAATAGTTTCCAAAAGTGATTTGCTGTGTCCTGGAATGCTTCATTCTATTCTTGGCAACAAATGAGCCGTTGGACAACTATCTCTAGCCTGGTGGTCCTTCTGAAAAGGTTCCAAAAGGACAGATGGAAAAACTTCATTTTTCTGACTGTATTCGACGCTGTGTCGACTTCATTAATCTTTATGTCGACGCACCTCTGAGTTCTTATCGACGTAGCTTCGAATTTCTTCTTAGCTTTGGCTGAACTCAGATGTCGACGTTACGTCGATATCTTATCGACGTATCCGTCGAGTTGAAGCATTGGACTTAATCTCTTAACTTCTGCGTCAAATTGTAGTCGATGTTGCGTCGACTTGTTGGATGGCTTCGACAAGCTCTTCCTCCTGCGTCGAGTCCCTTTCGACGTTCCGTTGATTTGACTTATACTGCGACAGGCTGAATGGTCTGCTTCTATATCAACTCAGAGTTGCGTCGATATCAAGTCGAAGTTGCGTCGACTTGTATTCGACGCAAGTCTTAACTTAACTGAATTTAAGCTTTTCTTGACTTGGTCTCTAAGTTGAGTGTGACATCCTAAGACATCTAATGACCAAATTATTCTTACTATACAATGTGAGTAATAAAACTAAGAGGTAAAATTACTTATAGTTAATTTGTTAAGTTAAATCAAAAGGGTTTTTTTCCCAACATAATAGATTTCCATTATTCTCAGCTTGCAAGTAAGATCTTGGAATTTTGGTAGTGATAGGCCATTTCTCAGAATATCAGCAATCTGTAATTCGGAAGAAACACGAGAAGTACATATCAACCCACGAATTCAAATTCTTCTTGTTAAAATGCGATCGATTTCGATGTGTTTTGTTAAATCACAGTGAACTGGGTTATGTGCAATACTGATTGCGGATTTATTGTCATATAACTGTTTCATTAGAACTTCTTACTTAATTTTTAGGTCGTCCGATAGAGTCTTCACTCGTAGTAGTTTGCATATACCTTGTGCCATATCCCCGAGCTAAGCTTAAACACTAAATTTGACCACCACATTCTGTTTCTTACTTCTTCTGTTGTCGAGATTACCACTCAAGAAGGTACAGTAGCCAAAAGTAGCCCTTCTATTTACCAATGATCCTCCATAATCAATTTGGCGCATCATGTATAACCAAGTCATGCATGAATAATCATCAATAAACATAAGAAAGTAACGATATCCAGATATATTAGCTGTTTTGTAGGGACCCCATATATCAGAATGCATTAAATAAAATGGAGCAGCGCTCTGAGTACAACAACAACAACACTCAAGCCTTTATCCCACCATAGTGGGGTCGACTATATGGATCCTTTGTCGCCATTGCACCCTATCTTTAATCATAGCCTCACTAATGCCTAAGTACATCATATCTTTCCTTATAGTTTCATTCCAAGTCTTTTTTGGTCTACCCCTCCCCCGTTTAACATGTCTAGTGACTAAACTCTCACAATGCCTAACAGGTGCCTCTAATGGTCTCCTATGTACATGTCCGAACCATCTTAAACGAGCTTCTCGCATCTTCTCTACAATTGGCTCCACTCCTGTCTTATCCCTGATACATTCATTCCTAATTTTATATAGTCTCGTGTAACCACACATCCACCTAAGCATTCTCATCTCCGCAACTCCCATTTTTTGCTCATGTGTGCTTTGGTTTTGAGGGGTTGTAGGGGCTACGGATGAGGGTTTCAGAGGGGGGGAAGAGGAGCCTAAGGTTAGGGCAAACCTTGGGGAGGGAGATACAAGCCTAGGAGTCGTCACCTAGAGTTTCACGGAGTCGGCACCGTGGTGGGATCGCGGGAATCCGGGAATACAATTCTCCAAACTCTGCAATAGCCTCCATCAGCCCACTACATATCTATTTATAATAAAATAAAGGCTAGGGCATCCCACCTTCAACGACTATGATTGGCTGGAGGTGGGTCCACCCAAATACATCAAAACAAATGTAAAAATAATAAACTAATATATCAAATTGATTCGCAACGCGAATCCGGACGCATCCACGGAGTCGGATCGTCGACCCGGGCACGCAATATATGGTAAGTCGCCAAATCAGCCATGAATGGGCCCAAAACTCGTCCTCGCCTTTGCTCCGCATCAATCTCCCCGGCTTGAAAGAATTCATCTCCCGATGAATAGGGGTCAGAATTCTCTCGCCGTATGCCAGGTAAAACTCGAATAAGCTCTCCAGGGATCGTCCAAGTGTCGTCGCTGAAAAGTGGCCTCGCCAATCAACTCCTCCAAACTGAAAAGTTTCCATCTCCGATGAGTGGAGACGGACGTACTGAAGTCGAAGTCCGGGGGCTAATTGATCAAGCTCTGCTGCAAGTACCCAGATGTCATCAACGTCTGTAGTAGGAATGTACCGGCGGAATATGGTCTCTGTGATGCTCTCAACGCTCAACTCACGAGTGGTGGATCCCGGTGCGATCGGCGGCGGCATGGGTAGAACCAAAGAAGACTGAGTCTGGGTGTCAGAAGTGGGTGAGTAGTGGTGGCCATCAAATGTGGGTGGGCTATGAAGGTGGTAAGGCAATGAGAGTGGAGGTGTGGGCGGCTGGAAGTCCCCACTGCTTGGGTCCACATCCTCGCAAGACTTGTAGTACCTAGTCATATCTTCAACATTAAATAGCAGGTGGATGCCCATACTTGCAAGGATATCAAGATCATATGTGTTTTTTTCGATCTGTCTCATGATTATATCGGGATCCATTCGCCTAACGCTCAAGCTTTGATACCAATTGACGCATGACGAATCTGTAGGCGGTGAGATAAACTTTGACCTAATCCTACATGTTATGCAAAGCCCGAAGGGTTAATTCACAATTGAATAATAAATAATGACATCCTACGCAGTTAATTCACAGCAAGACAATAATTAATTAGGGCGAAACAAGCTTAGGCTTTCCTCCGCGTGGAGGGCCAAAACAAGAGCGTACAACGAATAATTTCTGCAAATCACGATAATTATCTAATAGACCACCACAATACAAGATATCCAAACTAATATAGTGATCCAATCCAATATAAAAATGCAGAAAATAATAATCCAGTACAACGAAATCTCACCAAGTAGTGGGCTGACCAAGACACTGAAGAATCTGGAGCCGGAGATGCGTGAACGGCGATCTGAGGTGGAACCGTTGGCGTGGGAATGGCGGAGGTGGCTGGCCTCGGCGGCGGATGGTGGAATCGGGCCGGAAATGGATAGATCCGGTCACGTATGGATAGATCCGAGCGAGGGATGGATGGATCCGATGTTTGGAAGCGGATCCGGGCTAAGGGGTGAAGAGCGTATATGGGAAAGGGGTGGATCGGGGCTGGAAAATCACAAACCTGGACTATTTTTGGAAGGGGGTGGCTGTGGGGAGTGGATCCACGGAAGGAGGGGCTCAGTTACTATAGTTGAGGGAGGGGCCGTGGTGGCTGCTGTAGGAGGGGGCGGCGGCCAAGAGAGGGGTCGCGTGAGGAAGTGGCGGCCTGCAGAGGTGCTGTAGGAACCAGCGACTGGATGGCTACAGGAAGGGGGGGAGGGGCTCAGTAGGGCCGGCGGTTTGCTGGAGGAATTGGGGAGGCTGGCGGTGGAGCATGGAGGGGGGAAAACTTTAGGGATGAATAAGATATTTCATTTTTGAACAGTAGACATGAACAGAATTGAGGATTTTTTAGACAGCCAATGTGGCTTGGTTTTGGGGGGTTGTAGGGGCTGCGGATGAGGGTTTCTGGTGTAACCCGCATCACGTTCTTTTTATTATTTTCTTGCACGTGTCTTTTATTTTTGTAGCGCATGTCTTCGCGCATTTTTGAATTATTATGTTGCGTCGAGTTGTATTGCGCGTGTTATAAGCGCTTGGGTTTTGTTTTGTATCGCGCATATTGCTCGCACGTTTCTTTTGACACGTTGGTGTGACAGGCCAACGTGACCCTAAATGCATAGGTCCGGTATTTTAGGAGATAGATTAGCTTAGGGCAAGCTTGTAACAATTAATTATTTTTGTTAAAATGTCTCATCGCCTATAGCTGACCCAGCCCAGAAATTCTCCCCACTTTCATTTGAAAAAACTGCCTTGTTTAAAATTATTTGAGTAGGGCTGCTAATAGTCATTTTGCCCTAAACCCTTCTTTAAAATCCCTCCCATTCCTCCTGTTATCGGCAGCTGGAAATGAATTGAACGAAACATTTACTGTTTCGATCGGTTCTCCCAGCGCCGGCCCTATTCCCTTCCTGTTTCCTCCCCGACGGAAGCTCCTCGAGTCGCACCTGCCAGTAGCCATCCCCTCCGACGAAACCATCTCCAGAGCCCCCGCCGCCCCCAGGCGAGCAGCCCCCTGAAGCCTGCACTGCCCGACGCCCCTCTTTTCTCCGGCGGAAGCCCCGACAACCTTCCCGTACCTTCTGCGCTTCTTCCCCATCGACGACGCTCCAGGGAACCCCTCTCCAGCCGCCGACGAGCTCGCCCGGGCTTACTTAGGCTCCGACGACCCCCTCCTGCTCTGTCCTCCACCGTATCCAGTGAGCTCCAGCGCTCTCTTCCCCTCCCAGCCGCTGCAAGCCGCCATTTCTGCCTTCTACACTGCCAGACATTGCCGCTTCCGACTTCTTTCAGGCAAGCCGACCCACAGCCACTCTTCTGGGGAGTCCCGAGCACTTACATCCCTGATCTTCAGCTGTCAGGAGTGCCGACGATGGCTGCCTCTCGTTCCTTTGGGTATACCTTTCGACTTCCTCGCCCGTGAACCGTAGTTTTATTTCATGCTTGAATGTTAAATGAATAGTTAATTGTTGGAGCTTGCCCTACTAGTCTTAACTCTTAATGCCGTTAAATTTATATTCGTGCGTGCCACCATTTAACTTCTGCACCTGTGGAATTGTGATTCATAGTGTTTGTATGTTCGTGAGGCAGTTTCTTACCGCTCGTTTGTGACGCCTAGGTCGCTTTAGTCGTTAAAATAGCCCGCAAAATTCTCTCGAGCCGCATTTATTTTAAAGATCACAATTTTTTTTATTCCAAAACTACAACCCTAGTTTGAGATTACATCAGTTTCAGAGGGGGGAAGAAGGAGCCTAGGGTTAGGGCAAACCTTGGGGAGGGAGATACAAGCCTATGAGTCGTCACCTAGGGTTCCACGGAGTTGGCACCGTGGTGGGATTGCGTGAATCCGGGAATACAATTCTCCAAACTCTGCAATAGCCTTCATCAGCCCACTACCTATCTATTTATAATAAAATAAAGGCTAGGACATCCCACCTTCAACGACTATGATTGGCCGGAGGTGGGGCCACCCAAATACATCAAAATAAATGAAAAAATAATAAACTAATATATCAAATTGATTCGCAACGCGAATCCGGACGCATCCACAGAGTCGGATCGTCGATCCGGGCACGCCATATATGGTAAGTCGCCAAATCAGCCCCGAATGAGCCCAAAGCTCTTCCTCGCCTCTGCTCCGCATCAACAAGTAGGACATCCACAACAAAGTCAATGTTAGACCCATGACCCTCATAAGGGAGTGGTGGTTTATTAGGAGGTTTATCGGGAGGTTCAACAATGAAGTCAATAATAGTGGGATGATCCTCCAGATGAGTATCGCCGATAGAGGCAATGTCCTCGTAAGCGGGTGAAGCAGTTACTATGAGGTCAACACTATGCTCTCGACTCTCTGTAGTGATGTGACTCAGAACAATGATAGGGCAGAACGGGAAGAGCCCCTACTCAAGTGCGGGTTAATCAGTATAGTGTCGAGAACCGGATCCCTAGCCAAAGGGGACACTAGGTCTAAGTGAGGTGCGGAGGATGGATATACCATCATAGTGTCACTGGGACGCTCGTTGTCACTCTCGTGACCACACTCATTAGTCATACTAGTATCACTCTCCACGTGTATCACAAAGTCATGAGTAGACTCAACTTCAAGATCACATGGGCGCTGAGTCTCATCAAAATGAGAAGTATCAAAATCAGGTGGTGTCTCTCATGTCAGTGAGAGCTGTACTAGACACATCGGTGTCTTGACTTAAATCACTAGGCTTTCTCCTATTGATTCGTCTTAAGGCCGACCTCATGTGATCAAAATGAGCATCCAAGCGAACAAATTGATCAAGAACTAATCGTTGAAATTCAGCCTTAGGTATCACCTCTATAGGGCTCCTGAGAGTCATCTAGACCGTCGTTCCTAACATAATCAAATTGTGCTCGTGGGTGAACCTGATCCCTACGAACGTGTGACAACAGACGAGAATGATCAACATGATAGAAGGAGGACCTCTCCAGAGAAGCTCTATGGGGTTGAGCATATACGGACTCTGGTTCCTCAAATAGTCGCGAGGTGTAACGATGATGACCCGAAGGGTACTCAACCCTACCATCATAACGTCGTGGAGAGGTGTAATGATGAAAACGTGAGGACCTCTCATCGTGGTGGTCATCCCTAGCATAATGGAATCGTGTCAAAGGGTCCACACGATCTCTGGAAGGGGTGCGCTGCGAACGAGAATAATCATCATGATAACATGGAGACGTCTTTGAAGTTGCTCTATGAGATCGGGTATAGATAGACTCGAGATCCCCAAATTTAGAAGAACGCCGACGATAACTAGTCATAGATGAACCTAAAGACTCTATATGACCTACCACTATGTATATAAATATGGCCCAAACCTCGCTCTGATACCAATTGATGTAGGGTATGGTGTGTAATGGGTTCCTAGAATGCACACTAGTGTGAGTGAGGGTTGACTCTCGACTTCCCAATAACTCAATGCATGCTACTTACAGATAAACGTTAATAACTAACATAAACCATAAATAACATAATTAACATTGCATCAAATTTTAAACGAAGATAAGAATTTGTTTTAGTCTTAAGGCGCGGCTTTCCTCTGCAAGGAGGCCGAAACAAGCGCGCGACAAATCAATCCTTCCTGCAGTTAGAGAGTTATCAAAGAGTAAGTACTATAATAAACTGAAATACCCAATTAAACACGTAATAAACAGTCCGTAGCAATGTTTACATCCATGAACCAATACAAATAACAACACGAAATACTAGGGCTGCTGTAATAGGGCTGGATCTGAGCGTTGGAGGACTAGAAGTGGAATTCCGGTGGAGGGTGGATTGGATCAGGTAAGGAGAAGGCCAGTTGGGGGTTGGGAGGGCTGGATCGGGGAGGTGGGTGGTCGGATTTGGGCTGGAATGCCCAGATCTGGGCAGATTGGGGTTGTTCTTGTTGAGAACTCGATCTTTCCGTGCACGCTTGCTCTCGCGCGAACTCTTAGAAGTTAATGAGGTTGTCTCCATCGATCATCTTTTGGCACTGTGACAATGAGATTCTGTCATCGAGTCCGTGCATCATACGGGAGAGCTCTACAACCAAGATCATTCCTTTACGATCAAGATCGAAGACGGAGATGGCCCGACGGAGCTCCTGTTCCTCGCCAAACCCCTCCTTTTTGCGTGAGCATTCGTTTCTCGCTGAGATTTGATTGTATGATCCTTATCGTGCTGTTTTTACTGTTTTGTTCTTTCCGCACTCACCGAGCTCATCTTTTTTCGAGATCTAGTGGGTTCTTTATGGTGGGTTCCTTAGACTCAACTGTTTAGAATCCTTCTAGTTTTCCGACACCTTCCATCAATGACCATCTTCATACTCATTATCATTCTGGTTCCTTACAGATTACATGCCCTCTCGAAGTTATCAGTTACATGGGTACATTGATGGGACCATAGTTGAGCTGGCCTCGTATTGATCGTTCATGGTGGAAATTGAACGCGGACAATTTTATGGTGGTCTTGTGGTTGCTCCACTCCATGTTTCTTTTAGTCTGCTGTAGCTACATGCTTATAGATCCTGCTTTTGAGATTTAGACTCAAGCACGAGAGATTTACTCTCAGATAGACAGTTCTACACAGGTTTATGAGTTTACAAGTTTATTAGCTTACATGCACTATCAACCTCTTTCTTTTCTTTAGGAAGCATTCAATATGGTGTTTGGTGATGGGGATACTCGATGTTCTCTTAATTCGGTAGTACTCGCAAGCAATCAAATACTTTTCTCCCACCATATGCTACTCATACCACTGAAACGCATGAAGACACCACTAGTAAGATCCTATATGGAGGTTTTTCCACTGAAGAGTTTGATGCACTGAGGCATCTTTTGCGCTTTCAGTGTTATTCTTCCACAATTATCTTTGCGACACCAGATACTCATACTCCAAGAGCATAATCTGCTTCTGCAATCCAATTTGAATGGATCATTGCTTTTGGTGTGACTGATCACATGACAGAGACATCGTCAGGTTTTACCTATATACCCCTCTTTCTGGTCGTGATAAAGTTTTCACCGCTAGTGAGTCTTTTTCCTCCATAGCTAGCAATGGAATTAGCTTATATTCCTCTACCATTCCTCTCTCGTCTGTTTTATTCCTTCGTAATTTTCTATCCATTTATCACTTAATCACACCCTTAAACTGCTCTTTAATATTTTTTCGGATGATTGTTTTTTCAGTATCTGGCTATGATGCAACGTATTCACAATGCTCCTCCCTCCTCTGCGAATGTTCCCTGATGACATCAATCTCATGGACACCTTTCCTCACCTTATCTTCTAATGATGTTTCCTATGTTCTCTAGTTTTGTGAGAAATTTTGTTCGTGATGCTCGTGAATTATTAAAACATGTACGACATAGTACAAATCATATTTTGTCTTCTAATATTGTTCCTTTTGATGTTATTGATACAGATGTTTGGAGTTCTTCCCTCGTTCTCTACTTATCTGGTCACCATTGGTTTGTGACCTTTATTGATTATTTTTCTCATTATACTTGAGTTTATTTAGTAAAACGGAAAAGTGAAGTCATTGATTGTTTTGAACTCTTTATAAAATAGTTTTCACTCAATTTGGAAGTACTATTCAGGTCTTTCGAAGTGACAATGAGGGCGAGTATGACGATTGTATATTTCTGGAACATATCTTGTTGATCATGGTATAATCTATCAAACTACGTGTGTACGTACCTCCCCCAAAATGGTGTTGTTGAATGCAAAAACAGACATCTCCTGGAAGTTACTCGGTGCCTTCTTGTTACAATGCTTCTTTCCAAGTTTAATTTTGGCGAAGCTGTCCTCAATGCAACATATCGTATTAATCGTCTTCATTTAGTACTCTGCAGTCGTCCACAACTCACTTTCCTCCTTGTGTGTTTGGGTGTGAATGTTTTGTCCATATTTATCAATCCAATCGTGATGAACTAAATACTTGTTCTCACAAACACATTTTCGTTGGATACTTCGCTATTAAAGGGTATCATGGCTGCCATCCCTCTTCCAGATGATTCTTTTGCACAATGGATATTACATTCCATGAATGGGAAAATTCTTTGGCTCTCGTCAACGGAGATGAGTAATGATGATGAAGCTCCCAATATTCTACTTCCCACTATGGGTCTTATATTCCTCGTCCCACTATTCTTTCAGCTACCTCTTCTACTCCGGTCATCACGTCTATTCCTGTAACCACTTCTATTCCTGACCTCATTCCTCCTCTTCCTCAAGTATATCAACAAAGGAATATTGATGCTGAGATTGTACAACCCTGTGTAGTTCCGACACTACAGAAACCAACATCAGAGACAAATTTGAACGAAGACCTCCATCAGCCTCTCATACGTCTTAAGTGTAAGACAAACTCCACAAAGCATCTTATTGCCATTTATATCTAATTTCATAATCTAACCAATCACATAAAACTTTAATTTCTTTTCTCCATAGTATATCTAAAACTTGGCAAGAAGTGATTGATATACCTGAATAGAGGAAGACAATGGTGGAAGACATGCTTGTATTGGAGAAGCACCAAATTTGAGAACCATCTCCTCTTCTATATGGGAAGAAAACTTTTGGGTTAAAATAGATCTTCTCTGTTAAGCAAAATCAAGAGGGAGCTGTAGAGAGTACAAGGCAAGACATGTCACTGTTATGGGTTGTGCGCCCAATAGAGGAAGACAATGGTGGAAGACATGCTTGTATTGGAGAAGCACCAAATTTGAGAACCATCTCCTCTTCTATATGGGAAGAAAACTTTTGGGTTAAAATAGATCTTCTCTGTTAAGCAAAATCAAGAGGGAGCTGTAGAGAGTACAAGGCAAGACATGTCACTGTTATGGGTTGTGCGCCCAATGATGATGTTATGGGCTCCGGACCCACTTACCTAATTAATTATGATTATCTCTAGATGTTATCATTATGTATGGGACCTCGAGCATCGGGTCTAGTAATAGGTATTATTATGGTTTGTCTTTTATTATGTTGTAAGCCCCACTTAGAGAGCCCGCCCTCGACACTATACCTATTAGCTCACTATTGAGTATAGGCTTTTCCCACACTTCACCTGATGACACACCGAGCCACATCACGATCGGGAGCCGAGAGCCTAGTAGTGATCTCGTGGTAGTCACCTCACCATTTTTGGGTAACACGACCCATTATGATGGTTTGCCTCTGGAGGACCATTCCCCTATTGACGGGTTCTTTAGCCCCCTGTTGAGCCTCCAGTTGAGCCACCTCGTCCTTGTGAGAATGAGAGTCAGGTGAGTGACACACTTATGAGTATTGAGACGTTGACATATGTCCCATTATCACCCATGATATTGATAGTGCTCCATAGAGAGGATCTTGAGTGTAGCATCCAGTATGTAGAGTTCTCCCTAAGAACACTTAAGTATAATTCAGATGTTTTGAGAGTTTGCCATCTGGTCACTCGCGCTCGTGATGAGTTTTGGGCCGTACCACATGCTGACCCGCCAGATGAGTTCTTTCTTGTGAGGGACACTCACTACACACTAGAGTTGCATTCTATTGTCGATGCCTACGATTTTCACTTACGCGATCGTCGCATTCGTGATGATTTTCATACGTCCCTCCCGGTGAGCCCCCTGATGCGTCACATTCCCTTAGCAAATGTATCACGTTTGCTACACTTCACCTGCATCATCGTTTATCTGAGGACACTGCATATATTTTTGGGACCTACGTTGGCACTCGTCGCATTTGTGACGAATTTTATTATATCCCTCCCGGAGAAACCCCGGATGAGCCACATGTCGATCCACCGCTCATTTGGGATATATTCATCTTTAGTAGGACACTCGAGTTTGATGGTGCACTCACTGACCCACTGATCTTATGTCTTACTACCCGCACTTGTAGAGACAGTTCACACACTACATTGACACACCTTATTACTGATGTCTCCTCCTATGTTCACTGGACTGATCGTTGTGGCCACGACAAATTTTTCTATGTCCCACCTTCTCAGCCTCCTGATCATGTACCTATTTTAGGAGTTTCTTATAATACCCCAAACCCCTGGTTTACAGAGTTGGTCATGTTAGTAGTTCATATTTTACATTTGTAGTTTGTTCATTTACATTTAGTGCATGAATTATTTGTGTTGTGTGAGTCACACATGTTGTATGTTTTGCATCATTTGCATGAAATGCGTAAACTACTCTGGAAGAAGACTACTAGCAATATTGAGTTATATATGGTATGGGCAGATATGCACAGATGTGAGCTGCATTTTTGGGTGTGCGTGCATGTCATGGTCGGACTTTGCAAGGAGGGGCTCCCAAAAGGAGCCACTATTAAACTACAACTTAATCGAATGAGTCCTTATAGAGTTATAAAGAAAATTGGGACAAATGCCTACAAGATCGATTTCCCTGCAGATATGGGTATTCATCCCGTATTAATACGAAAGATTTGGCACATTACTTTGAGCCTCTCGAGCATAGAGACCCATACCTTGAGCCTCTTCTGCCACCCTCCCAGCTACAGCTTGCCACTTCCCATGTTCACCTTGGACGAGCACCCGCGGACTTGCCTGTACCACCCATGAACTGGTTTTTCAGGATCCACAAGCACGAGAGGTAAGCGTTGAGAGCATTATTGTTATTATGGCGCACGAGTGCATCACCACTACAGTCGGTTGGTCTGGCCGTTACTTGGTGCACTGAAGTGGACGCCCCACCTTTGTTGATACTTGGATACCGACGACGGAGCTTGATAGACTTACCCCCGATCTTCGACTACAGCTCAGTCATCTTCATTCCTCGGAGATGAATGTTTTTCTGTCGGGGGGAATTGATGGGGATTGGCCGCATGTTCGTGATCGGAGATCGGGCCACCACTCGGCGGGACCCGTTCTTACTGATTTGCTGGAAATGCATTGATCAGATCGGCGATCCGAGACCGCGAGCGCGTCCGGAGCGTCATTTTTCATTTTATATGTATTTTTGTATATTTTTGGAGTTGTATTTATTGTTTTAGGACACCGGGCGTAACGGAGGATCATAACCGTTCACGCCGGGTGCCCAACTGCCCCTCTCGTTATAAATAGCGGCGAATGTTCTCATTTTGAAGGATTGCTGAGTTTTGTGAGAGATTCTAGAATTCCGGCAATCTTCGTGGTGCGACGCCGCGAGCCCGGGGTGCGACGCCTCGCCGAATTTCAGTTAATCTTTTATGTTTTATTTATTTTTTGTTCAGGCACTGTTCCCTTACTCCATAAAGAACCCACGATCTCTTTTAATCCCAGTTACCTCCTTCCCGTAAGAAGATAACTGCCACTGTTCATCATCCCTTCCACGCCTGCAACTGTTGAACCACACGTCTCTTCGTCCAGAACACCATATCAACCATGATTTCTCCATTCAGCCGAAGAAGGAAACCGCAAAAATAACCGTTGCTGCCCTTCTTCCTCGACATTCTACTGTTCATCTTCCCCTTCCTCTCGATAGAAACAACTTCCAGCCGCATATCGCCGCTCAACTCCACCACCGGCTTCCAGTTTTGAAGGAGAGAACCGCTCAGATTTCCTGCACACCATCTAGACGGAAGGAGAAAGAGTTCCCATCGCCCAAACCACTTTTCATTGCCTTCATCTTTGCCATTGTTATTGTTCATCTGCTTGTCTCTCGACGACGGAAAGGAACGGCGAGTCGCATCTTCTCCTCCCCTCCATCAACGCTTGCCACTCCTATGTATCCAAGCCAGTGCCGCCCATCTTTCCTTCAACCTCTACATCAAACCGCTTACCCCATTCCTGTTGCCCCCTTCTTGCTGATTATCCCATTCCAAGATCATCTTTTCCCTCTGTCCATCAGCCTTTGTGATTTCCTGCAACTACACAGTGCAGGAAACCCTATTTCTGCAATCAATCAGCCACCATAATATTATCCAGAGCCATATTCAGCAGTTCCTTGCCCACGCCCGTCGTTGCCGGGTCTTATTCGCTACGTGAGTATCAACTTAATGTGTTATTTTATTTAATTTCATGTTAAATATTGGAGGATACTATATTTTTGTTCGAGTATTTTGAGATCGTTAGTGCCATTGTTTAATTTCCTTTAGTGCTATAAATCTTATTTGCGCAAGTTGTAGTGGAAAACACCCCTTGTGAAAAGAACATGTTTACATGCTCACGCGCGCGAAAATCATTGTAAATACTGTGTAGATTTGCTAGCTGTGTAATAAGTTTATTGTTAGTGTTAATTCCAGATTAATTGAAAACGCGTGCATGCATCATTTAGGTTTGGTTTGATCGCCTCCATTACGCACGCTCACGTAGGATTGCATTTGCGCGTCGACACCGCCATTTTTACACCTGACCATCCTGCGTCATTTAGTCCCACACCTCTATTGGTGTTTTGTGTCACTCCTCTTTGTGTATATATAGAGTTGCAATATAATATTTTGCTCTAGATTTGAAATAATATATTTTTCAAGTTCTCAACCTACAATACACCTACTTTATACATTTTTATTTTTATTATTATTTAAATATAAATACCAATTAATATGAAGACATGCGTAGCAACTAATAAATCTAATAAGGTTATTTGGTCTAAATGGTATTGTGCTCTCTTGAGAGAAGCTTGAGTTCATTTCTCGGAGTGCCTAACCTCCATATATATAACAAAAATATACCATTGAATTATGTGTAATAGAACTTTATAACATAGATAAATACCATAAGAAATTTGACCCCAATCATAGATAGCACTTATGTATCATAAGTAGAAAGATGAAAGGGAAACTCAACTTCATATACCATAAGAACTTTAAAAAGATTATTAAGTACTATATTTCAGTAATTTAACTTCATCGCACACCTACTAATAAAAATTCAGAATTATCAAAAAATGGTTATAGAAAATGCATTTCAAACAAAGTGTTTGTTGTAATATCTTGTAGAGAATAAAAATAAAAGTATCAAAATTCAATATTACTAGATAGTGAAAATATAAATTTATAACTAAAAATGATATATTAAGATATACTTTTATTAAAAATGTGTTAAGATTAAAATAGTAAGTTATTATTGTTCCAACGATCCACAAAAATAGTATGCACAAGTTCAAAACATATGTATGCACCTCTTTTTGCTCAAGCGCATGCATAGTCATCTTCATTTCAATCATTTTATCACAAAATGGAGATATGACTTATCTATATCACAAAATCATAATATCATAAATTGGTGTCATCAATGAAATAATTAATCAATTGACTCCCATCACTTATCATCCAACACTTTTTTTCACATGCCTTGCCTTCTCCATATATTAGGGCATACTTGTGCATATTGGAAATTCTTTTAACTTAAATAATATAAATGTTTCTAAATTTTTAGGGGTGAGTTTCTAAGAGTTTCAGAGTTTTGTGACTCTGAAATATTTATGAGAGTTTGGTGACTCTAGATGTTTCTGATGCGATACCAGTTAAGAGTAGTTTCAAACATGGTTACTTTTTTTTACCAACCACTCTATTTTAACATGAGTGTGATAAGTACCTTGAACCAATTATTTAGAAGAACGAAGATATAAATGATGATAAAATCTCCAAAGTTAAGACTGAGTGATCAAAATAAATAAATGCTTTCATATTACTATGTGGTAAAAGGATTTCTTGTAGATTTAGCGATAAATTTAATAAAACTATAATTAGGGCTGAGGATGCATAGAGTGTCGGGCTGTAAAAAGGCCATCGATATTTAGGTTGAGTATGACAAAAATGATAATGATAGGATGGATGTGTGCCAATACTATAAAAGATAACTTACGAAGTTATTATTCGAGGAATATTGAGAATGACATCTATAGGAGATAAGTTAATATAAAGTATGACTCAAGTGGTTTAGGTATTTATAGTGAAGGTTATAAAATGCACTAATTTTACTACTAAATAGAGTTAATACTGAAAGATTAAGTAGGAGAAGGGATAGATCCAAGTTAACATGGATGAAAATTGTGCATAATTTATGGTTAACACCTTAGTCAGTCCTCGATAGGAATGAATGATAAATGAGAATTCATAAAGTTGATTCTAAATAGTTGGGTAAGATAATTGATGATAATGATGATGACGGCTCACTGCCCACCTTAGTCACACTTTTAATAGAAAAACTACTGTTCCTTACGCTTAAGTTTAGTGTTATTCACCAAGAAAGTAGTAGCATATGGTAGGTAGTCTTCTCATATATTTTTAGGTCTTTCATTTAGTAATCAATTGGCAGAAAAGTAAATTCAAATGGTAATGTAAATTGAAATGATAAAGAAAGGAAATTGAAATTAATTTTCACCTAATTGTTTGGTTAATAGAAATTGAGTGACTAAAGATAGGGTACAATGGCGACAAAGGGTCCATATAGCCGACCCCACTATAGTGGGATAAAGGCTTTGAGTGTTGTTCTTGTTTTCTCATGACCCTCGCTGTGCGGGGATGAGGTTTGTCTACATTTCACCCTTATCGTGTGAGTGTGGGACCCTTCCCCGGACCCTCGCTGCGCGGGGATGCTTTGTGCACCGGGCTGCCCTTTTCTTGTTTGCTCATGAGAATGAGTTTCTATTTTTAAGAGATGTGAATCACACTACACACCCAATTACTTTTCCTTCCTTTTTTTTACTGATGAGGGGAAGAAATTGTTAATGGAATATAGTGATTGATGTGAAATTAGGAAGTAATCTCCAACTCGTCCAAAACAAAAATACTTGTTAGAACTATTTGAATATTTTGTGTTTATTTCTCCTCTTGTATTACCCTCTCTCTATATAGAGGGCTATTATTATTCAAGTCAAGAATAATTATTTCATGGTTAACATGGTATCAGAGCTAGCCCGTAGTACGCCATATCCGGTCACCCGTCTGTCCCCTCTGCTTGATCCCGCAGCTCCGTCGTCGGCCTCCCACTTATATTCCCTCCACCTCTTTTCTCTCCCCGCAGCCCCGTGTTCCTCCACCACCGTCAGCGGTGCTGACAGTGCGGTAGTCTGCCAATCGGCGAACGGGCCGATCGGCGCCCCCCCCAGATGGCTGCTCCTCCGACAATCGTTTGATGTGCCCCATTTTTTCCAGAAAAGTTTCGCTTTTCCTTCCTCTACCTCCTACTAAGGGGATCAATTAATCGCTCAACTAGATCTCCCTATATCGTTGATCTAGGGATCTACCTCTCCATTTGCTTTCTCTCATGAAAATGGCTCCACCTCCTCCTTCAAGCCTTCTTTGACTTCAACACTCAAGGATCTTTTGCTCTAGGTCCCAGACGGTCCTATTGGTGGTGTCCGACATATTTTCCGACATCGACCCTTTTCTGGTGATCTTTTGGTTTTTTTTTGACCTAATCAGAAATTATTCGGCGTTTCTTTGTTTTCTGATTTAATTATGTCTGATGTGGTTGATTCTCCTGAAGTATCATAACCCGCTGGATCTACCCGGGTTGGGCACAATCATACGACGTCTCAGATTACCACGATTCGTCTTGATACAACAAATTACTTATCCTGGTCTCAATCTATTTTCTTGGCCCTCAAGAGTCGCCGTTTGTTTGGCTATGTTAACGGGACTGTTAAGGAGCCAGAGAAGACTGCATCAACGTGGGCTTGATGGGAATCAAAGAACTCTTTGGTTATGTCATGGTTGATTAATTCCATGCAAGAGGCTATTGCACGGAATTACCTATTCTTGGACACTGCTGCGGATATTTGGAGTCGTTCCGAATCTACATACTCCCAGAAAGGAAATACTGCTCAGATCTTTCAGCTACGAAGGAAGATCTTTCTCCTTCGACAGGGTGATCGACCACCGTCCGCCTATTATTTGGAGTTCACTCAGCTATATCAGGAGTATGACCATTTTACCTCTCTCGATCTTGTCTGCACTGCTGATGCAATCTTTGTTCGTGCTCATGAAGATCGGTACATGGTGTTTGAGTTTCTACATGGTTTACACCGGGACTTTGATCAGATTATTGTTCAGATCCTTGGCCGCATTCCTAACCCTTCGTCGTCAGAGACCTATAGTATTGTCCAGCAGTAATATGACCGCCGTCAGTCTTGAAGTTTAGAGGTTCTCTCTAGTGGTTCTGCTATTGCTGCTTCTTATTCTGGAGGCATCAATCCTCGAGACATTAAGCCCAGGCCCACGGACAAAGACCACTTGATGTGTGATTACTGTGGTCGGAGTCGGCATACTCGCGACACTTGCTTCCAATTACATGGGCTCCCTCCATCGAGAGGTGGAATGGTTCCTCGTGGGGGCTGTGGTGGACGTGGTCGTGGCCGTTCCAATTTCATTTCTCCTCACTCTGCTCACCTAACAGAGTTCATTGATGATAATACCTCAAGTGGCCAGATCTCTGAGCCTCTGTCTCTACCTGGGGCCTTTTCTACTGATGAGATGATGACTCTCCATTGCATGATGCAAGGGTTATCCTCGGAGCCCACTTCTGGTCCATCCTCGTCCTTTGCTCATTCAGGTACGCCAAGTGCTCACTCTACTGCTGTACCGCCTGCCACTCATTGGATCATTGATTCTGAAGCCACAAATCATATGATTGGGTCATCGTCAGGTTTTGTTTCCTATTTACCATTGTCTGACAGAGACAAGGTAAGCATTGCTGATGGAACCCTTTCCTCTATTGCAGGAAAAGGCTCTATCTATTGCTCTTCTCTTACTTTGGCTTCTGCCCTTCACGTCCCTTCTTTTACTCGCAACCTCTTATCTGTTAGTCATATTACAATCTCCACAACTGCTTCGTCACTTTCTTTCCTTCTTACTGTGTCTTTCAGGATCTGTAGACGAAGAAGGTGATTGGCTCTGGTAGGATGCGTGATGGATTGTACGTGTTTGATGCCGTTGTTCCTCAGGCATTTCATGCTCACTAGATTCCCCAGTTGACTACCTGGCATCGTCGCTTGAGCCATCCCTCTATTACTACTATGCAGTCTATATTTCCCAGTTTTTCATCTACTATTTTTAAAACTTTTATGTGTGATGTTTGTGAACTTGCTAAACATAAGCGGGTCTCTTTCAATCACGTGTCTAAGCCTTCTGTTGTATCTTTCCATACTATTCATAGTGATGTATGGGGCTCTTGCCTTGCTGCTTCGATCTCTGGTTATCATTGGTTTGTTACTTTCATTGATTGCTTTTCTCGCACTACGTGAGTTTATTTGATGCGTAGTAAAAGTGAAGTATTCTCTCTTTTCCAAATATTCCATAAAATGATTTCTATTCAATTTGGTGCAACCATTAAAATTCTTCGTAGTGATAATGGTCGTGAATATATGGATACCAAATTTGAAAACTATTTGAGTGATCATGACATCGTTCATCAGACCACTTGTGTACATTCTCCTGCACAAAATGGTGTTGCTGAACGAAAAAATCATCATCTTCTTGAAGTGACACGATGCTTGTTATTTATGATCTCTTCCAAAATACTATTGGGGTGATGCCCTTCTTACTGCAACTTACCTCTTCAATCGTATGCCGTCCCATCATCTGGACACTCGCACACCACTTCATACCCTAGGTATCCCTCCTACTACTCTTGTACCCCGTGTGTTTGGGTGTTTATGTTTTGTTCACATTCATAACATACTCGAACAAAACTTGATTCTCGTGCCCTTCTTTGTGTTCATTGGTTATTCCCCTACACAGAAAGAGTACAAATACTATCATCCTCCTAATAGGAAAATATTTGTCTCTATGGATGTCACTTTTCATGAAAGTACCTCCTATTATGAGTCCTCACTTCAGGGGGAATCTTCATACGTGGAAGTGAGTGCTCCTACTCTTCCTCTTCCTATTCCTCCTCTATACATTACCACAAAGGGGGAGAGTGCGGATATTCCCAAAGATATCCCCAAAGAAAAGGAGTTGCAAGTGTACACTCGGAGAAGCAAAAGATCAAACATTCAATCACATCCCATAATACCAGAGCCGCCACCGGATTCGTCTACAGCACCCCTGGAGTTACCTATTGCCCTCCGAAAAGGTATACGCTCATCCACTCGACATCCGTTATCTAACTATGTGTCATATGCCTCTTTAACCTCTTCCCATAAAGCCTTCGTCGCTTCTCTTTCTTCTGTGTTTGTTCCCGGTACATGGCAGGAGGCACTTGGTCACCGAAAATGGACAAAGGCGATGATGGAGGAAATGTAGGCTCTAGAAAAGAACCATACATGGGACTTGGTCGATCTCCCTCCTGGCAAGAGGACAGTTGGTTGTCGATGACTTTTTACAGCAAAGCAGAACTCTGAAGGTATTGTGGAGAGATTCAAGACACGATTGGTGGCAAGAGGCTACACCAAAACTTATGGTATTGACTACCAAGAGACATTTGCTCCCATGGCAAAAATAAATACAATACGGGTCCTATTATCCTGTGCCGCCTGTAAAGGGTGGGACCTTCAACAACTAGATGTAAAGAATGCTTTCCTTCACGACGAGTTGGAAGAGGAAGTCTATATGTATCTCCAGGTCTTGTCCCTATCGGCTCTGAAGGAAAAGTGTGTAAATTGAAGAAAGCTCTATATGAGTTAAAACAATCTCCGAGAGCTTGGTTTGAGGGACTTCACAAAGTCATGATCTCATTAGGCTATAACCAAAGTCATGCCGATCACACTTTATTTATCAGTCGGAAAGAGATGAAGGCGGCTCTCCTGATTGTATATGTTGAACCGTGAAAACATTACCTTCATTACAACAAAGATCCCCTATATATAGGGTTTACATATTACAAGAGATATTAACATATTCCAACACTCCCCCTCAAGTTGGACGCGTGATGTTAATCATGCCCAACTTGCCAACAATCTTGCAAAATATGTTCCCACTCAAACCTTTGGTGAGAATGTCAGCTAGCTGCCTGTCAGAGGGAACGAACGGGGTACAAACAATTCCCCTTTCAATGTTCTCCTTAATAAAGTGGCGATCCACCTCAATATGCTTAGTCCGGTCATGTTGAACCGGGTTATGCGCAATGCTGATGACAGACTTACTGTCACAATACAGCCGGATTGGTCCTGCTTCAACAAGACCAAGATCACTCATCAAGGAGCGAAGCCATAACCCTTCACAAATCCCGTGAGCCATAGCCCTAAATTCTGCCTCAGCACTAGATCTCGCCACAACCTGTTGCTTCTTGCTTCTCCAGGTAACAAGGTTACCCCCAACAAGAGCACAATATCCTGAAGTTGATCGCCTATCAGCAACAGACCCGGCCCAATCAGCATCTGTATAAACTTCAATATCAAGACCTCCATTTTTTGCAAACAGAATACCCATTCCTGGTGAAGATTTGAGATACCGGAGAATCCTGTGAGCAGCATCCAAGTGACGTGTTTTAGGAGCATGCATGAACTGGCTAACAACACTCACCACATAGGAAATATCTGGACGGGTATGGGACAAATATATCAACCTCCCCACTAACCGTTGGAACTCTGAGACATCACCAATATCCGCTCCATCATTGCGCCCCAAACGATGATTTGCTTTAATCGGGGTGTCAGCTGGTCTACATCCACTCATCCCCACCAGCTCAAGAAGATCCAAAGTATATTTTTGCTGAGAAATGAAGATCCCTTGCTTGGATCTTGCAACTTCTATACCCAAGAAATATCTGAGTTCTCCCAGGTCCTTGACCTCAAACTCTCTAGCTAACTTCTGTTTCAAATTTCGGATTTCATCGCCATCATCCCCAGTTATCACAATATCGTCAACATATACAATGAGGACTGTAAGTTTCCTAGCCGCACGTTTGATGAACAGGTTGTGATCTGCATTGCTTTGATTATATCCGCATGACACCATAGCCTTGTGGAAACGCCCAAACCAGGTTCTTGGGGACTGCTTCAGCCCATAAAGAGCCTTTTTAAATCTGCAGACTTTTCCTTCAGCACCTATAGGGATGAGACCCGGAGGGATAGACATGTAGACCTCCTCGTCAAGATCACCATGGAGGAAAGCATTTTTCACATCCATCTGCCAAAGATTCCAACCCTTGCAAGAAGCACAGGATAACAAGACCCTGATGGTACTCATCTTTGCAACCGGGGCAAATGTTTCCTGATAGTCGATACCAGGGGTTTGTGTATACCCCCTTGCCACCAGTCGTGCCTTGCACTGTTCAACAATCCCTTGTGCGTTCTGTTTCACTGAGAACACCCATTTGCACCCAACCGGTTTTTTGCCGTAGGGAAGAGGGATCAAATCCCAAGTATGGTTCTTCTCCAGAGCATTCATTTCCTCAACCATTGCCTCACGCCACATAGGAACCTCCAGAGCTTGCTGCCATGAAACAGGTATAGAGAAAACGGCAAGAGAGGAGACAAAGGCCTTATAGGTAGTGGAAAGGTGGGCATAGGAGACATAATGAGATAGAGGATGACGAGTGGAAGAACGGATACCTTTTCGAAGAGCAATCGGGAGGTCGGAAGGCCCCGAGTCAGGATCCACTGACTGTTCTGGTGGCATAATCGGATCTTGTGTGCTCGTCCCCATTGTACGTCGAGTATAAACCTGCAAGATCGGAGGACGAGAGGGAAGAGGTGGATAAACAGGAGGACTCACTTCCACTGGAACAGTCTCCCCTTGAAGTGAGAGATACAATGGAGGGACAGGGTGAGGGTTGGATGGGCTGTGTAAGGAAGCACCCGAGGGGTGGTCATCCGTGGCAGGGTAGTATGCCTTGGACTCACGAAACGTGACATCCATACTGACATAAACTTTCTTAGGGGGTGAAAACACTTTTACCCCTTTTGCATAGGCAAGTAGCCGATAAAGACACATTTGAGAGCGCGAGGGTCAAGCTTAGAAGGGCGAGGGTGGTGGATATGAACGAAGCAAACACATCCAAACACCTTCGAAGGAAGCCGAGTATGTGGCACATGAAGAGTGTCAAGGGGAGTAGTATTCCCAAGTACACGTGTGGGTAGACGATTGATGAGATAGGCTGCGGTAAGGACGACATCACCCCAATAGAACTTTGGAAGATGCATAGTGGATAAGAGACAACGAGCAACCTCTAAGAGATGCCGATTTTTTCGCTCAGCAACACCATTTTGTGCTGGGGAATAAGCACAGGTAGTTTGATGCAGGATGCCATGATCAGCCAAATATTTTTCAAACTGAGAATCAATGTATTCCCGGCCATTATCGCTTCGAAGGATTTTAACAACTGATTGGAATTGAGTGGAGACCATGCTATGAAAACGTCGGAAAACAGAGAAAACCTCATTTTTGTGACGCATCAAATATAACCACGTAGTCCGTGAAAAATAATCAATAAAAGTAACGAACCACACAACCAGAAATGGAAGATGTAGGACAGGGGCCCCATATATCAGTATGAATAGTAGCAAAAGGAATAGAACTAGGTAAAGAAGTATGCGTAAACGAAGTACGATGATGTTTGTTTAAACTACAGATATCACAAACAAAAGTGTCACAAACAGACGACATAGCAGAAAATAACAATTTCATAACAGAGATAGAAGGGTGCCCCAGGCGACAATGCCAGGAATACAAAGGATGAGCCATGCAGGAATGCAGAGCCTGAGGAGGAGGAGCTGAGCCAGAGTCGAGCACGTAAAGTCCATTGACCATGCTACCAGAGCCAATCACCTTCCCCGTCGTCAGGTCCTGAAAAACACAAGAAGAAGGGAAAAAGGTCACAGAGCATTGCATGGTGTTTGTTAGATGACTAATAGAAATGAGATTACAGGTAAAATTTGGAACATGGAGAACATAGGATAAGGTGAGAGAAGAACAGGTGATGGAACCCTTGCCAGCAATGGAGGAAAGGGACCCATCGGCAATACTCACCTTATCACGACCAGACAAAGGGGTATAGGAGAGAAAACCTGTGGAGGACCCGGTCATATGATCGGTGGCTCCGGAGTCAAGGAGCCACTGGGTAGAGGGGCGAACGGTGGCAGAGTGAGCACCTGGGGTTCCCATATGAGCGTAGGAGGAAGAGGCAGAAGGCTCAGTAGAGAGACCGTGCATCATGCGTCGGAGGGCCAACATTTCATCCGCAGTAAAGCCACCAGGAGGAGTAGAACCATCAGAACCAGAATATCCTTGAAGAGCATCAGTGGTAGCATCCGTAAGATGAGCAACACGGGGGAACTGCAACCAGGAAAACGACCAGAACCACGACCTCCACGAGGCGGAGCACCCACTCTAGGGGTAGGGAACCCATGAAGACGGAAGCAGGTATCCCGAGTGTGGCGAGTCTTGCCACAGTAATCACATAGTAGGTGATCCTTGTCCGAGCCCTTCAACTTTGAGTCCCGAGATGGACGAGCACTAAGAAGAGAGGGAGCAGTAGCGGACAGAGCAGAGCCCTCAGGCACAGAGTCAGGAAGTAAGGTCTGACGACGATCGAATTCCTGCTGCACAATGGTGTACACTTCCGGAAGGGAAGGAATCTGAGGTCGACCCAGGATTTGAACACAAATCTGATCAAAGTCACGATGCAAGCCATGGAGAAACTCAAAAATGCTATTGCGGT
The DNA here is from genome assembly GCA_033032865.1 of Dactylorhiza incarnata. NCBI lineage: Eukaryota > Viridiplantae > Streptophyta > Magnoliopsida > Asparagales > Orchidaceae > Dactylorhiza > Dactylorhiza incarnata. The sequence goes on along the minus strand of JAWHQI010000372.1, from coordinate 1,771,769 downwards.
CATCCCGGGCCCGAACCACTGCCTCATCAATAGGGCTCACAAAGGTAAGATGATCGAAATGATCATATTCTTGATAGAGCTGCGTGAATTCCAAGTAGTATGCAGAGGGAGAACGGTCACCCTGCCTGAGTAAGGAGATCTTCCGACGCAACTGAAAAATCTGAGCAGCATTGCCTCGGCGGGAGTATGTAGACTCCGCACGTTTCCAAATGTCAGCAACATTGTCAAGGAAGAGATAGTTACGAGCAATAGACTCCTGCATCGAATTAATAAGCCAGGACAGACCAAAGAACTTTCCGACTCCCACTGCATCCATTCAGGGGAATCCTTGGCGGGTTCCTTCAATGTGCCAATGACATAGCCAAAGAGACGTCAACTCTTGAGGGCAAGGGTGATAGACCGAGACCAAGAGAGGTAATTTGAGTCATCGACGCGAATGGTAGTAATTTGTGGAGTATTATGATCGGTGATTCCACGGGATACCGCTGGCGGAGGACCCACGACAGGGGGAGCAACGCCAGAAGAGGGAGAATCAGTGCCGCTCGGCATGTTTGCACATGAATAGAAATCCGGAATTAGGCCGAGATGTAGGACATCAGAAAAAAGAAGATCCACCCCATGGAGATACCCAGAGAGGAGGCCCCGGAAGAGTAGGACGGAAGAACTCACATCAGGAAGCTGGCGCCGGAAGAGACGAGGGCCGAAGAGATCGGCGGGTCGGAGCTAGAGGAGCGAAAAAAGAGGTCGGAGGAACCTTGCGCGACTATGCGGAGCAGAGAGAAACCGAGCGGAGCCGGGGTGGGGGGGCGCCGGGTTCCACTCTGGTATGAGGGGGAAAAAAGGGGGGAGGGGGGGGGGGGAGAAAAAAGAAAAAGAGGGGGAGGAGAAAAAAGAGGGGGAGGAGAGGGAAAAGGGGAGGGAGGAAGAAAAAAGAGGGAAAGGAAGAAAAATGAAGGGAGGGAGGGAGAACGCGGCCACAATTTGCGAAAGATAGGCATTTGGCTCTCCGCGGAAATCCAAATGGCTCTTCGCGGAGATCCAAATGGCTCTCCGCGGAGAGCCAAATGGCTCTCCACGGATATCTAAATGGATCTCCGCGGAGAACTTTTTGCTCTCCGCGGAGAACTTTTTGTTGGGTTTTTCTAGAACCATACATCACATGTAGGCGCAGCGGAATAAAAGAGAAACAACCCAAAAGACTTTGATCGGGCCATGAATATTGAATCAAGAAGTTAACAAAATGCTAGGTTTGAAATTACCTTGGCGGGGTTGGATCAAATCCAACCTAGATGCTCCAAGAAGAAGATTGCCTTCGTCGGCTTTGCAAGAGTTCTCACGTAGAATAATGTCTACGTCTCTACAGCAGTCCACACGAGCCGGGAGAAGAAGACTACACCTTGCGCTTCCACGGATTGCTAGGTCCGCTTCAGGAAGAACAACACCGGCGACAATCGTCGGAGAGGAAGTCGGCGGAGGCGATTCAGACGGAACTCCTTCCGTCTAGGGTTCGAGCGGAACTCCTTCCGTCGGCTTCTATTCGTCAGTTATGAGAACCCTAAAAGAAGTCCTATTTATACCCAAAGGATAAACAGCTTCTAGAAGAATCGCTATCCGCAGACCACACAGCAAAATAGGGGCTTCTGTTACAATTCGTCGGGATTCCACGGAACAGCATTCGTCGAGTTTTCACGGGACAATCCGACGAATTCCGACGAATCACATCAGACGGCAACATTTGCCGAGTTAATGCTCTCTGTGACAATTCGTCGAGATTCCACGGAACAATCCGACGAATCCCGACGAATCCGACGAATCATGTCAGACGGCAATATTTGTCGAGTTAAGGATCTCTGTAACAATTCGTCGAGATTCCACGGAACAATCCGACGAATCCCGACGAATCCGACGAATTCTATCCGTGCAAACCCGACGAATTCAGACAGCAACATTTGCTGGACTTCCCCCCATTCTATATGGTGATTGGTAACCTTTACCAACATAGTCAATCTTCCAACTTCTCCACATGCTCTTATGTGCGACCCTGCAGGCTCATATCGCGTTGGCAGTGACATTACATGTTTGACCACTTCTAGATCACAATGGTAACTCCAACAGTCTCCCACTTGATCTTGAAAGTATCAAACAAAAACCTCACAAACAATGAGCGGCATCTAGCAATGCATCATTGCTCCCCAAGCAATAAGAGTTCATAACTCATAAGCCTTTATAACCAATGTTCCAGCGTTGTCTTTGTCCCTTTGTCCCTTACATCCGGAAAGAACTAGAGGCATGGACCGTGTCACCCTCATAATAGCTCAATCCAAGTTTCTTGATCTAGAACGGACTTCCAGAGAATGGTGAGCTCAATATCACATATTGACTCTACCAAGCATGACCATGCATTTCTCAGTCCAATTCCACCAAGGGGCCCATGAATGCAACTCCTGTTATATAGGAGGACAAATCCCATATCTGCTCACACCCAAACACCCAAATGATTCGTAACGTACCCAACGACCACCCTTATCATCAACCTTCTTCAAGGAAGACTTTAGATGACATCAAAGCACGCTCTTCCTCACTCGATGAATGCTGTGACTTCAGGTCAAAGGACCACAACACCATTGTCAAATGAGACCTACTTGTGACACTTTTAAGTAACAATCCACAAAGTAGTCTCAGGTTGGGTCTGTCCAGTACAACTTGTTCACTAACAAGTACCCACGTGATGACTTGATATCACAATATCATGACCCGTGAGAACCGGTCATCAGTCAACACACATGCTAGTCTTAATGTATCATCATCACCCTTAGCTTCTACGATGATACCTCGACTAGGGACCTTTTAAGAATGAAGCTTCGAAATCATAGGCTCTCACATTCAAGTCACGTACTTGATGTCCTATGGAAGCGAACATTCTAAGGGTATTTATCATGAATTTTATTCTATCATATAGAAACAGTATATCATAATAAAAGAACTTGCTATTAATTGTAAAAGGAAATAATTGGTACACAATTCATCATATGAATAATAAACAGCCAACATAATATATATATTTTACATGCAACCCACAAGACTCCCACTAGAGATGATCACTCAGGTATCGTATACCCATTGATCTAGTATGACCATCATGCTTTCTCTGCGCGAGAGGCTTTGTCAGTGGATCTGCAATATTCTCCTCAGTCGGCACTCTGCAAATGTTCACATCTCCTCGTTCGACAATCTCACGAATAAGATGGAACCGCCGAAGTATGTGCTTGGAGCGCTGATTGGATCTAGGTTCCTTAGATTGTGCAATTACACCATTGTTATCACAGTAGAGAACTACGGGACCAACAATGCTAGGAATTACATCTAGCTCGCCGATGAATTTCCTAATCCATACAGCCTCCTTCGCTGCGTTTGCCGCAGCGATATACTCGGCCTCAGTTGTAGAATCAGCAACTGTCTCTTGCTTGGAACTCTTCCAGCTCACAGCTCCTCCATTCAGGCAAAACACAAACCCTGACTGAGACTTCGAATCATCCCTATCAGTTTGGAAGCTGGCATCCGTGTAACCACTTACAACGAGCTCTTCCTCTCCACCATATACCAAGAATACATCCTTAGTCCTTCTCAAGTACTTCAGGATATTCTTTACGGCTATCCAGTGACATTCACCAGGATCAGACTGATACCTGCTAGTCATGCTCAAAGCAAAAGAGACATCGGGTCGAGTACATAACATTGCATACATGATTGACCCAATTGCCGAAGCATATGGAATCAACTTCATGCGGTCCTTATCTTCGCAAGATTTTGGACACTGGTCCTTAGAGAGATTTACACCATGAGACATGGGCAAAAATCCTTTCTTGGACTCAAGCATGTTGAACCGCTTCAACACCTTCTCAATGTACGTACTCTGGGTCAAACCCAGCAACTTCTTCGATCTATCTCTATAGATCTTAATACCGAGTATGTAAGTCGCTTCACCCAAGTCCTTCATAGAAAAGCAGTTCCCTAGGTTGTTCTTAACAACTATCAGGGTAGGTATGTCATTCCCGATCAGCAGTATGTCATCTACATACAATATCAGGAAGACAACAATGCTCCCACTGATTCGCTTGTAAACACACGGTTCATCTTCATTCTTAACAAAACCAAACTCTTTGATTTTCTCATCAAAACGAAGATTCCAACTTCTAGAGGCCTGTTTCAATCCATAGATGGACCTATTCAGCTTGCATATTTTAGTGGCTTCATTTGGGGATACAAAACCCTCGGGTTGTGTCATGTACACTTTCTCAAGGAGGTTTCCATTTAGGAAAGCCGTTTTGACATCCATCTGCCAGATCTCGTAGTCATAATACGCAGCAATAGCAAGCAATATCCTAATGGACTTTACCATGGCAACATGGGAAAAGGTCTCATCATAGTCAACACCATGAATTTGCTTGAAACCCTTAGCCACCAGTCGACCTTTGAATGTCTGTACATTCCCATCCATGTCAGTCTTCTTCTTGAAGACCCACTTGCACCCTATGGGTCGTACCCCTTCAGGTGGTTCCACCAAGTTCCAAACTTGGTTTGTGTACATGGAGTCCATTTCGGATTTCATAGCCTCAAGCCATTTGTCGGAGTCCGGTCCATTCATAGCTTCTTGGTAGGTTGCTGGTTCATCATCATGATCCATAATCAACACATTACCTATTTGAGACACGAGAAATCCATATCTCTCAGGCTCAAATCTTGGTCTACCAGATCTACGTAGGACTTGTGTCTCTTGAGCAGGTTCTCCAGCTACAACATCTTGTAGTCCTGGCTCAGAATCCAACTCTGGTTCATTCACTACTTGTGGTTCTTGAACTTCTTCAAGTTCTACCTTTTGCGTCTTTCTTGACAAGAACTCTTTCTCCAAGAAGACACCCGTCCTTGCGACAAACACTTTGCCCTCAGACGGTAGGTAAAAGTAATATCCTTTCGTTTTCTTAGGATATCCCACCAGATAACACTTATCTGATTTGGGTTCCAGCTTGTCAGGCATTTGACGTCGTACGTATGCCTCACAGCCCCAAATTTTAATGAATGACATACTAGGACGCTTCCCAGTCCATATCTCATATGGTGTCTTTAGAACCGTTTTCGTTGGAGCGCGATTCAGTGTTATTGCAGCAGTCTCTAAAGCAAAACCCCAAAAAGAAACAGGCAAGTCTGCATGACTCATCATCGACCGTACCATGTCTAACAGAGTACGATTTCTCCTCTCAGACACACCATTATGCTGCGGTGTCCTAGGTGGAGTGAGCTGTGATACAATACCACACTCTTTCAGATGATCACGGAACTCATGACTCAGGTATTCTCCACCTCGATCAGATCAGAGTGCTTTAACCTTTTTACCCAATTGGTTCTCCACTTCGTTCTTAAACTCTTTGAACTTTTCAAAAGTTTCGGATTTGCACTTCATAAGATACACGTATCCGTATCTACTGAAATCATCAGTAAATGTAACGAAGTAGAAATACCCACCTCTAGCCATAGAACTCATGGGTCCGCATACATCACTATGTACAACACCCAAGAGATCCTCAGCCCTCTCAGTATAACCAGTGAAAGGGGCTTTAGTCATTTTGCCTAATAAACAAGACTCGCATCGCTCAAATGATTCATAATCAAATGAGTCCAATAGTCCATCTTTATGGAGCTTGGATATGCGCTTCTCGTTTATATGGCCCAAACGACAATGCCAGAGATATGTAGGATTTGAGTCATTTGTTCTTAGTCTTTTACTATTATCTACATTATAGATCGGATGGTCTATGTTCAAAACATAAAGACCATTAAACAATTGAGCTACAACATAACAAACATCATTCTTAAATATAGAACAACAATTGTTCTTAATTATAAAAGAAAATCCAATCATGTCTAAGCATGAAATGGATATAATGTTTCTAGTTATAGCCGGAACATAATAACAATTATTAAGTTCTATTACAAGCCCACTGGGCAAAGAAAGACGGTAAACCCCTACGGCTACAGCAGCAACTCTTGCTCCATTGCCGACGCGCAGGTCCACCTCTCCTTTACTCAGCAATCTCCTCCTTCCCAGTTCCTGCACATTTGTACAAATGTGAGAACCACATCCGATATCCAATACCCAAGATGAAGGAGCAGAAAGGTTTATCTCTATAACGTAAATATTCGAAGCGGAAGTCATACCTCCCTTCAATTTCCGCAGACCGTTAATGCACGAAGGACAATTCCTCCTCCAATGACCAGCCTTGCCACAGTGGTGGCATTTCCCTTCCTTCACGGTGCTCTTCTTTTTCAGCGCAGAAGATTTGGGCTCAAGATGTGACTTAGGTCCCACCTTCGTCTTCTTGAAGCCCTTGGCCTTACCCTTGCCTTTATGTACCATCAGTATGGGACTAGCAGGCTTGGCCTTCTTCATGTTTATCTCGGCAGTTCGCAACATGCCTAGGAGCTCGGGCAGTGTCTTGTCTATTTCATTCATATTGTAGTTCAAGACAAACTGCTCATAACTATCCGGCAACGATTGCAGGATAAGATCTGTGGCAACTCTTGACCCAGAGGAAAACCCAGTCTCTCCAGGTTCTCAATATACCCAATCATCTTGAGTACGTGAGTACCAACTGAGTCTCGAGCTCCCATTTTGCACTGAAATAAGGCCTTCGTGACATCGAACCTCTCTTGACGAGCTTGCCCTTGAAACATTTTCTTTAGGTGCTCGTCAATCTCCTTGCACCCCATGTTCTCGTGTTGCTTCTGAAGCTCAGAGTTCATGGTGGCAAGCATAAGGCACTCAACGTCTAAGGCGTCATCGATATACTTCTTATAAGCATCCTTATCAACACGGGACGAGTTCCCGGTCGGCACCTCGGGGGCTTCTTCTTCCAAGACGTAGAGCTTTCGCTCTTGCCTGAGAACAATTCTCAGGTTCCTATACCAGTCCATATAGTTCGTCCCACTAAGCTTGTCCTTCTCAAGGATAGCTCTTAGGGACAAGGTGGAATGTGAACCACTTGCCATGGAATTCTACAAGAATTCATGCAGAATTTAATCAGTACCTTAATTTCAAAATACAATTTATTTTAATTCGGACTTCAATTAAATACTCCCACTATTTTATTCAAACTGATAGCCCTCACTATCAATTCGGAGAGTCCATGCGAGCTACTCTCTTAGTGGACAAGATCCGTATTTCACCAACACCACGAGTCCGCTTTGGCGTTCCTCTCATAATGCGGTTATTTAGGTAGGCAACGCTTGCCAATTGCATCCTCATGCAACTCTTGTATGGTTGGTGAATAACTCCTTATTCGCATCCATCATTTGGTGCATGCCAACCCTATGCCTCTAGGCACTCAACCTTTGAGGTCACCTAGTTAAGTTAGACCCGATGTCGACAGTGGGATATCACAATTATCCGCTCGCACCCTTACCAAGATAGATTAATGCACCTTGCTTTGGCAAGCCCACACTTCATCGATCGAGGCAGGAAGAGTGTCATCCATCGGAAGGCATCCGAACACTTAATATTTTATGAAGGGATTTTAATTTTTAAATAATAGGTTAACACTTAACCATGATCAACATTTGATCAAAGTGCACATCCACAGAAAAACAAGCTTTCTAAAATCCACATGCATCCCTTATGTGCACAACATATGACTATCAACCTTTGATAGACTAAAGGGCTAAATCTGGACATTTAGAACTCTTCCAAATCTTCAGATTTACATGCATTGGACAAAGGCAAAGACAACTCGACTTAAAGCAGTAGACAAACTCATCTCTCATTGTTGGATTCAAAATCCAAAACAATACAAGGGTTCATTAACCACTTGAGGGACGGTTACTGCTAAGGAGACAACAATTTCTAACAATTAGAAATAACCACGAAATCCCAGACGTTCCTGGCGGGGTTCCAAGGGGCCGTGCCCCTGGCGGGGTCTTAGGGGCAGAGCCCTTAACGGGGTCCAAGGGGCAGCGCCAGAAACCACACAAAATCACATCAAATGTGATATTCCAAGAAGAAATCTTGACATTTAGAACGCTTCCAAATACCTAGATTTGCACGTACTGGAATAACCTAACTTCTGAAACAACATTCATGACCGGAACCTACCTCTGATACCACTGTTGGGTTTTTCTAGAACCATACATCACATGTAGGCGCAGCGGAATAAAAGAGAAACAACTTAAAAGACTTTGATCGGACCATGAATATTGAATCAAGAAGTTAACAAAATGCTAGGTTTGAAATTACCTTGGCGGGGTTGGATCAAATCCAACCTAGATGCTCCAAGAAGAAGATTGCCTTCGTCGGCTTTGCAAGAGTTCTCACGTAGAATAATGTCTACGTCTCTACAGCAGTCCACACGAGCCGCGAGAAGAAGACTACACCTTGCGCTTCCACGGATTGCTAGGTCCGCTTCAGGAAGAACAACACCGGCGACAATCGTCGGAGAGGAAGTCGGCGGAGGCGATTCAGACGGAACTCCTTCCGTCTAGGGTTCGAGCAGAACTCCTTCCGTCGGCTTCTATTCGTCAGTTATGAGAACCCTAAAAGAAGTCCTATTTATACCCAAAGGATAAACAGCTTCTAGAAGAATCGCTATCCGCAGACCACACAACAAAATAGGGGCTTCTGTTACAATTCGTCGGGATTCCACGAAACAGCATTCGTCGAGTTTTCACGGGACAATCCGACGAATTCCGACGAATCACATCAGACGGCAACATTTGCCGAGTTAATGCTCTCTGTGACAATTCGTCGAGATTCCACGGAACAATCCGACGAATCCCGACGAATCCGACGAATCATGTCAGACGGCAACATTTGCCGAGTTAAGGATCTCTGTAACAATTCGTCGAGATTCCACGGAACAATCCGACGAATCCCGACGAATCCGACGAATTCTATCCGTGTAAACCCGACGAATTCAGACAGCAACATTTGCTGGACTTCCCCCCATTCTATATGGTGATTGGTAACCTTTACCAACATAGTCAATCTTCCAACTTCTCCACATGCTCTTATGTGCGACCCTGCAGGCTCATATCGCGTTGGCAGTGACATTACATGTTTGACCACTTCTAGATCACAATGGTAACTCCAACACTTTTTGCTCTCCGCGGAGAGCCTTCTGGATCTCCGCGGAGAACCCTTTAGATCTCCGCGGAGAGCCTTTTGGATCTCCGCGGAGAGCCTTCTGTATCTCCACTGATTTCATTTAAAGCTATAATTTTGACCCATTTGAAAACGTTATTCATCCATGAAACAATTGCTATTATAGACAAACATTTCAAATGTACACGAATAATGTTTCTTAATTTACATCAATCAACCACAAAATTTCTAAAGATGTCTGCACAGATCTGGGCTCTAAACATAGGCATATTTTTCTGCCAGTCTACGCAACTCTCCCAGCTCATCAGCCCTTCCTTCGCTATGTGCTCCATATACTTCATAACGAAGACACCGCAGTCCACGGAGTTCTCCTGCTGTGGTATACCAACAGTCAAGTCGAGTTTCCAATTGGAAAATCCTGCGTGGACTTTTTTAACGGTCGCCTTCTGGAGCGCAGAAATCTGCATTAACATAAATTTGTTCGTACATTAGTAACTCGTAATGTACAATACTACATTGCATGTCAACGAACTGTACTTACAGCTTCTTTAGCGGAAACTTTCCGTTGGGCGTTACGCAGAGAGTCATGTATAAGCCACTTCTTCTCTTTAACCATACCCACCAATAAATACCAGTGTTGACTATAACATACTGACATTAGAATCATTTTGTTATAGGCGAGATTCTCCTTGGTAATGCCCTCAAGGAATGCAGATACAAGCTTAGATTCTCCGTCATTGGACCGTGGGAAGTGCAACTACATAATTTGTAACATTTTTTAGCAATGCAAACAGAATTATTAATGTACAAAGCACAGATAGGGAGATCATACCAAAAATTTAGGACTGATATACATAAACGGATGATACGCTTCTTTATCCCGATCTCTACGCAAAGTCAAGATCTTTGCGTAGGCATCAATGTGACAATCTTCAACGTATTTGTCCGTCAGAAGAGCATCCATGCCATCTCGAAATCCGACTATATTCCATTTATTGAATGCTTGGTCGTTCCTGAAACATTAGAAAGCCATCGTCAATATCAATGTGCATAGATCAAAATTTTGAAAATATAAAAGTGTATAATGTCAAAGGGCACCTCGATGGTATGACGCTCATACGTCGATGGATGATATCTCTATCTTCTTCAGCTATTAGCGGTCTCCCCGGATAGTCAACGGGGTAGACATCAAGTTCATCCGCCTTTGTAGTTTTAATGTCTGTTTCACCTAATGGGGAGTCTCTAATATGAGTAATGGAAGTATCGTGAAGGGTAGTGAGGGTGGTAGCGTTTTGGTGGGTGGGGGATCTAGAGATACTCGGGCTAGATGATGGCGAGGAATGATGAATGAGTGTGTCTATATCGGCACTCATGGAATCAAGACGTTCACCTACACTGTGACTAAAACTAATTAAATCACTATGTACTCTATCTATTTTTTTGTCTAATCTATCTACAGAACTATCTATCTTGCTATCTAATAATGCAAATTGATCTAACATCCTATGCTGGAAATCAATCCAAAAATGTACAGGAGGGATAGATGGTGTGCTAGGTGGTGGGGGAGGTGATGATGTGCTGGGTGATGGGGGAGGTGATGATGATGAGGGAGGTGGTAATGATGAGGGAGGTGGTGGTGCAAACTTCATTTTTTTTACTACCCTAGATGGCGAGACTATTGGTTTTCTCTTAGATGTGGGAGGTGGTGGTGTCCACTGTGTTGTCACGTCTGAACATAACAACTTCTCTGCCGGTGATATTTCATCTAGTACTTCCAACACCTAAAAAGAAGAAATACAACTATTGTATTGGATAGTTCAAAAGTGGTTGTTAATCGAATAAACTAAATTATTTACCTGCTCATCCAAGAGTTTTGCAACAGTCCCCATCTCTTTCATTGAAAATGAGACCTTCTCCGACCATCTTAATATTCGTGGCCTCAATGACGGATAGTGCGGAGCGTAGGTCGTGGTGTGCTCGAGGAACCAAATCTATATCAAACATTGCAATAGTTTAGAACATATTAAACAAATTTCATTTTAGGAATTAGAAATATAGATACTTACAACGAGAACATGGGTGCATCCATAGATGTATCCCATTGAAGACTCTGGCCAATGTTGCAGTTGGCCTTCTTCTGCAACAGGTGGCAACTTCTCCACCATCGACCTGAACGACCTCATAACGAAGGTATAGATCGCTTCTGACCAATTGAACTTTTGAAATTTCTCCAAGCTGGAGACCTCCTCGAAGAACATTGGCATCCTCTCCGCGCTCGAGGGGAAGAAGAAATTGCACAGAAGGTGCAAAATCAATATCTTCATCGTCACAGGGGACGACCCTTTCTCCATCGATTGAAGTTCCGTCTTCAAATCGGACTTCGTTAGCGGTCCAAATGGCTTGGTAGTCAGGGTGACTTCCTCCCCATGGTTCGGCAGACCCAATATCAATGCCACGTCATTGGGGGAGAAGGTTAGCTCCCTCGATCCAATGACGAAGACATCCTTCTCTATATCATACAAGTTTAGTAGACCGTAAAGAAGGGGAGTGTTCTGCGGTACCTTCGGTGCATGGAAGATATGCCAGATGTTGGCATCCATCAGCATCTTCTTCTGATCCTCCTCCAATCGTTCTAGTATTGCTGAAGTTAGGCCAACAAATGAGTTTAAATAGCACCTCGAGCTCAAAAAATGGATCTTTTTCTGCCCCATTTATCTGCAAAATTTATAAACAGATGTTACAATAGAGGGACAAGAAGAATAAATTGGAGGGAGAAAGAGAGGAAGCAAATGGCTCTCCGAGGAGAGCTACTTGGCTCTCCGCGGAGAGCTATGTAGCTCTCCGCGGAGAGCCACATGGCTCTCCGGGGAGAGCCACATGGCTCTCCGGGGAGAGCCACATGGCTCTCCGGGGAGAGCCAATTGGCTCTCCATGGAGAGCCATTTGGCTCTCCGTTTAGATCCAATTGGCTCTCCGGGGAGAGTCGTTTAGCTCTACGCGGAGAGCCATTCTTTGGCTTCGAACATGATAATGGCGGAAACTAGATACATATCTTGCGGAGAGGATGGGTAGGCTGTGCCGGAGAGCTCTTGTGTAGACTGAATCGGGTTGGAGAAGGAGCGCCGGAGAGCTGTGTGATTACTGCCGGAGACGTTGGGGAGGCTTCGCCGGAATCAAACGTTCTAGGGTTTGATTGCGAGAGAGCGAGGAGAAATCGCGAGGAAGCTGTGCGAGGAGAGCGAGGAGAGCTGAGTACGGAGAGGAGAAATGAAGAGGCGCGGGATTGAAGAGGCGCGGATTCGTGTTTTCTTATGTTGCGCTGAATAAAATAATATTATTCAGTCGGATTCAGTCTACCAGAGTGAGGCCCGACCCGGGGGGGGGGGGGGGGCTCGCAGGACTGAGCGGAGGAGCGGGTCGGGGCCTTGCGGAGTCTCGCGGGACTGAGCGGAGCGGGGTCGAGCGGAGAGGGATCGAGCGGAGCGGGACTGAGCGGAGCAAATGCGGCTAGGGCACGCCGAACTCCTCTGATACCATGTTGACCGTGAAAACATTACCTTCATTACAACAAAGATCCCCTATATTTAGGGTTTACATATTACAAGAGATATTAACATATTCCAACAGTATATGTTGATGATATGGTTATTACAGGTGATGACATGGATGAGATTTGTGCCCTGAAGCTCAAGCTTGATAGTGAATTTGAAGTGAAAGACTTGGGTAAGTTGAGATATTTTCTAGGGATTGAGGTAGCAAGATCAAAATATGGTATTCATATTTCACAGCGGAAGTATGTCCTTGATTTTTTAAAACAGACATGAATGAGTGGTTGCAAGTCTGCTGATACTCCTATTGAAGTGAACCACAAACTTGGACGTGATGATGGGGAGTTAGTTGAAGATATTTCTGGTTATCAAGCTGGTAGGTAAACTGATCTACCTATCTCATACCCGTCCTGACATTTCATATGCAGTAGGAGTGGTAAGTTCAATACATGCATTCCCCTAAGGTCAGACATCTTGATGCTATGCACAGAATTTTGAGGTATTTGAAGACCTCGCCTGGTAGGAGAATTCTATTCTCTCCTAGTGATTACTTAAAAATATAAATATATACTGATGTAGACTGGGCTGGATTAGTTGGTGATAGGAGATCTACTATAGGATATTGTTTTTTTGTTGGGGCTAATCTGGTCACTTGGAGAAGCAAGAAACAACATGTAGTGGCTCGCTCGAGTGCGGAGGCTGAATTTAGAGCCATGACTCATGGTATATGTGAGGGGATGTGGCTTCGTTCCCTCTTGAATGGTCTTGGTTTATTGGAAACCGGCCCCTTCAATTTGTATTGTGACAACAAGGCTGCAATCAACATTGCTCAGAACCCTGTCCGGCATGATCGCACCAAGCACGTTGAAGTTGACCGACACTAATAAAATATTATGAAAGAGATTGTATGTACCTCTTTCGTTCACTCAGAGGGACAACTTGCAGATTTTCTCACCGAGGCATTGAGCGAAAAAACATTTGGGTCTATTATTAGCAAGTTGGGCATGAAGAACATTACATGCCCAACTTGAGGGGGAGTGTTAGAACTATTTGAATATTGTGTTTATTTCTCCTCTTGTATTACCCTCTATATATAGAGGGCTATTATTATTCAAGTCAAGAATAATTATTTCACGGATAACAATACTCTTAGACTCTGTTTGGTTTGAAGGAATTGAAAGAAAAATAAAAAAGGTAATGAAATAGAAATATTAAAGGAATTGAACTGAAATGAGCTTTTACAGGTTATTTGATTGATGTGAAATTGAATGAAAAATCTCTTTACCCTTGGTTCATAAAAATGGCTTAATGTTTGTTTTTTATGAGATTTTACTTGAGGGCTCAAGTGAAAATGATAACCTGATAAAATTATATTTGTAAATTGTAAATTTAGATGTGTATTTGTTCATAATTCCAAGTTTAATTAAATTACCCATGAATTGCATTAATAAGAAAATATGAAAATTGCATTTACAATTGCAATTTCTTAGCTTTAGTGTTTATTTTTGATTTACTATTTATGTAAACTGCGAATAAATAAAGATAAGTGGTTAAAACATGAAAATACTTGGGATGTATAATGAAGCCAAAATAGATGAAAAGATGATTGTAGCATGATAAACCAAGAGCAAATAAAGCAAACAGACATAAAAGCTAAAATAGTAGCTACTATATGATTAAAAGTAGTGTTACGATCTTACTAAGAAAGGGGGAAAACTAGAGGAACTAGGGAGAATCTAGAGAGAACTAGCACTTAGGGTTAGGGTTGAGGAGGAAGGGAGGAAGGAAATACCTTGATAATAGTTTGCATGCCACCAAAAGAGGGGGGTTTGGGTATTTATATTAACCCTAACCCCCGTAGGGCCGGCCGACCCCCATTGGGGCTGAACCGGTGCGGTTCAGCCCCGGTGCTCCTTATATTAATATTGGCGGGCTGAACCGGATGGTTCAGCCCGGTCTTCCTCCGCCTTCTCCTTTGGTCGACGAGCCCAGTAGCCGAATAACCTGGTGATGACGCCGGGCGTAACATTCCCTCCCCCATCAAGGACCAGCTTGTCCTCAAGCTGGAGGCGGGGAGAGTGCGGCTCTTGGGACAAGTCGGCTCTGGCTTGCATCTGAGACGAGACCCCTGTTGGAGCCGTAGGTTCCGCTCTACTTGCTGTAACGATGGGCTTCGTACTATCCGGTGCCCCTAGGCCTTCCACACTGTGGGGTGAGATCTTCTTTACCTTAGACAACGTGAGGCCTTCCAAGCAGTACCCCTTCCCGTGTTGGTTGAACTCCATAGTCATCTGGTTCCAGTCGAAAGTCACCCGCCGAAGTTGCTGCAGCAACGGTGCACCCAACACCATGTCGGAACCCCGGATTGGCAATAAGTAAACATCAATATGCTCTGTGTACCCCTGTATCTGGAGCTCCACCCCTTTTAGCACTCCCTCGCACTGCAGTGTGCGTCCATCCGCTACCCGGACGTGGAAAGCTGCGCTGCGATCTATGACACACCCCGTCTTCTGGGCCACACCGGGTTGGATGAAGTTGTGAGTGCTCCCGCTGTCCATCAGAATCGTCACCGTCTCTCCGCCGACCCTCCCAGCTAGGTGTAAGGTCGGAGATGGGGTACCCCCCTCCAAGGCCTAGATGGATTCTCCCAAGTCGTCAAAAACCAACTCTCCCTCCTCTGCAGTGCGAGTAACATCTTCCGCGTCCTCCTGCAGCATGAATACCTGGACCTTCTGGCAAGCGTGCCCTCGGGTGTACTTCTCATCGCAGTTGAAGCATAGCCCCTTGTCCTTTCTGGCCTGAAGCTCCTGCCACGTTAACCTCGTCACAGTAGGACGGCCCTCGGTCGGTGGTTCCTGCTTGGGTACATCTGCAATCGTAGGTGCCCGACCTGTCGTCCGAGTCCTCTGTCGATTGTACAGCTCCTCCTGTATCCTGGCCAGGCTGATGGCATGACTCAAACTGCGTGGCATGTAGGCGTGGACCTCGTCTCGCAAGTGGTCCTTCAATCCGGATACGAAACAGCTCAGCATCGTCTGCTCCTCCCAAGAAACACGGTTTGCCAACTTTTCGAATTCCGTGCGATACTCGGTGACTGTGCCCTTCTGACGCAATTTCTGAAGGGTGGCCTCCACGTCCTCATACTCCAAGGGCCCAAACCTAGCCGAGAATGCCTCTATGAACTCGGCCCAAGGGGCATAGGTGCGCCCCCGCAGAAACCATTTCGTCCACTGATACGCGTCCTCCTCCAGATGGAAGGCCGCCAACTGCACCCACTGAGCCTCGGGAATCTCTTGGTACTTGAAGAAAAGTTCAGCCTTCTGGATCCATTCTAAGGCGTCGCCGCCTTTGAACTTAGGGAAGTTCATACGTGTCAGTTTTGGCTGCATGTACGGCCGTGGTTCGGCATGTGCTGGTTGGTAAGGTTGCGCTGGAGCCACTGCGGGCCCGGGCCGTCCCCGGTCCAGACCGTAGCTTCCTTGTTGCCCTCCACCCCATGGGTTGCCATTTCCATAGTCTGCCGGTCCTCCATATGGCGGTGGCATCGGTAGGATGCCCGCCACACCCCCGATTGGGATCGCATTCGCTCCAGTAGGTCGAAAAGGGGCTGCTCCCTGCCCTGGACCCCGCCACGAGGAACCCGGGTGCATTCCCGGTCCGTTCCAGGCGTACTGGGTGCCGAACGGCCCATTCGGTGCCTCTGATCCCGATACGAGAATTCCGCCTCCCGTAGACCCGGATCCGGCCCCTTGTTGCGTTCCACTTCCGATTCCTGTGCCGTTCTGCGCGTGGGATTTTCCTTTCAGATTTTGCACGAGTAAGTTCTTGATCTCCTCCATGCGCGCGTCCAAGCGATCCTCTAGATTTTTTTGGGAGGATTTCACTTGTTCTTCGAGCGCCGCCACAGTGTCCGACAACCCGACGTAGTTCTCTTCGATGGTGGTCAAGCGTGCATTCTCGGCTTCGGTGCGTGTCACCATGGTCAGCTGAACCAGACGCTGGAAGCGCTGGAGCAACAGAAGCCCGAGGAGCAGGCAGGAGGCAGGCGGCGGAGCCGCAAGCGGCGGCCTCTGGAGCAGCAGGCAGCGGCCTCTGGAGCAGCAGGCAGCGGCCTCTGGAGCAGCAGGCAGCGGCCCTGGAGCAGGCGACGCTGGAGGTGCTGGAGTCATCGCTGTCAAGGGCTGGAAGCGCTGGAGTCGGCGCTGGCGAGGGCTGGAGTCGTCGCTGTCGCGGGTTTAAGCGCTGGAGTCGTCGATGGATCGACGTCGAGGGCTGGAGTCGTCGCTGGAGTCGACGTCGAGGGCTGGAGTCGTCGCTGGAGTCGACGTCGAGGGCTGGAGTCGTCGCTGGAGTCGAGATCGGGAAGGAGACGGGATCGGGATCGGGAAACTATCGGGATCGGAATCGGGAAGTAGTCAGGATCGGAAAAAAAACTGGGAGGACGAAGCCTCTGATACCAAATGTTACGATCTTACTAAGAAAGGGGAAAACTAGAGGAACTAGGGAGAATCTAGAGAGAACTAGCACTTAGGGTTAGGGTTGAGGAGGAAGGGAGGAAGGAAATACCTTGATAATAGTTTGCATGCCACCAAAAGAGGGGGTTTGGGTATTTATATTAACCCTAACCCCCCTAGGGCCGGCCGGCCCCCATTGGGGCTGAACCGGTGCGGTTCAGCCCCGGTGCTCCTTATATTAATATTGGCGGGCTGAACCGGATGGTTCAGCCCGGTCTTCCTCCGCCTTCTCCTTTGGTCGACGAGCCCAGTAGCCGAATAACCTGGTGATGACGCCGGGCGTAACAAGTAGGTTGTATAGTAGAAGTGTTTGCTTGAACCAGTATGCTTTAGGAGCAAAATGCCTTATCTTAAAGCGTCAGACTAAGTGCATTTTCTTTGTAGACCGAGGAGATAAATTGTTTTTTTTCAAAACAATCTGCATAATTAGGGTTTATTAACCCGGAAAACCTTGGACATGAATGAATGAAATTGAGATTACAGTTTCACTTCTAAAGTTCTAAAAAGCTCACCATTATGCTTTTAATAATCATCATTGATCTGATACAGGCTCTATAGAATTATGATAGTAAAGCTACATAGTGCAAAGAGTTTCCTTTTTTTTTTAAATTTCATTTTGGTCCTCTTATGTCTAGATAGAATATATTCATCTTATGTCTTTTTTTTAAACCACTCTTGTGCATTCCTTGTTAAGGTTCAATCTAGAATTTAAAGAAATATTCTTGTGTGTTCTGTGTTGGTTAAAAAGTAAAATTGCTATATAACCTTTAGGTTTACGGTCTAATGGTTAAAATAGAGTAGTAGTTTTAAATGGATATTTTGGAGACTGAAAAGGTAGTTTTTAACCTTAATTAGGTAGACGATGTATTGACTGTGTTTTGAGCAGTAAAAAGTCATTGATAGCTAAGTTGAGTGATAAAAATGAGATTTCTAGATAGATGATGCAAGAACTAAAAATAATATCTTTTAGGAATGATTACATTAGAGAAACAATGAGAGCAAAGTTTATCAAGATAAGATAATTAAAATTATAAATTAGTAGTTTGGGAATATACAAGGTTAAAAAGCATAAATTAGATATGTATAACAAATATTTGAAGATGCACAAATTAGCCAAGAAAATATAATTAGTGTGTAAGGGCCCTTTTGGCACAACTGTGGCAGTCATGAACACTGTGGTTATGAACCGTCGTTCGTGAACGCCCGACCTCACCTGAAGAACTTCATCCGCGTTTGTTCAAAATTAGTATTTTTTTCTTGGTGACGGTCATAACTGTTGTCATGTTATACTCATTTTATGACAATGACGTTTTGTCCAAACTCATCGGAGCAAAAACGCCGCACCAACAGACCCTAAGAATTAGGTAAGAGAATATGTAGATCAGGTAATATAGATGAAAGTTGCAATGGATAATTTATGTAGTTTAGGTTTAATACCTCAAGCAGCACTCAACAGTTACAAATGGGAAATAAGTATTCATACAGCTGATCCCAAATAGTTTGGATAAGGCTGTTGATGCTGATGATGACGATGCTTGTGCTAGTTTATAGCTTGTAGCACCCTTCTTTTACAAGTATAATTTCCTCCTTATTACATAAATGTTATTTGGCTAATAAATAAAACTAATATCTTCTTAACATTGCTGCAGCAGATCACCCCACAGCAGGCAGTTCATCTTCTGAGGTGAATTGAACTAGTTAACATTTTACTTTTGAGAACTCAAATATTTTAATCTAACACCAATTATTTCTTCTAAATAGGGAAATGTATCACTTAAATCTCCATGTTTGCGTACTGCACCTTTCATAAAGTCCTCAGTTCCTGTTCCTCCTTTGTCTCCATCAGCCAAGGTGGATGACTGTCCTTCGTCCTCAAGGACAAAGCCCTGCCATTCTCCCGGCTATCGACTCTGTCGACAAATCTCCGATAGCCGGATTCCATCTCTCAAGTCCATGAACGAATATAGTTCTCCGGAAAGAGACCGGCACTCATTCATGCTCAGCAACGACCTCTCCTCCGGAGGATCTCACGGCGGTTCGTCTGACGGGTGGTCCATGCGCATGTTCTCAGAGCTTGTGGCCTCGTCCCAAAGAGAGAGATGGTCATTTGAGAGTCATGAAAATCTCACCCCGGTCTCTGGCAAGATATCCCGTTCCGGTATTTTGCCGAAAACTAGCCCCGTTCCCGAACTACAAACATGCAGCATATGCTCAAAGTTATTGAAGGAGAAATCGCCGTGGAGCGCACAAAAGATATTGTCGACGAGCGATCTTCCCATCGCCGGAGTTCTTTTCTGCGGCCATGTATACCACGCCGATTGCCTGGAGAGCTACACGTCGGAGACTGAGATATATGATCCGCCTTGCCCAGTGTGCACGAATAATGGCGAAACGCCTGCACTTAAACCGCTCGCAAAGTTCGAGCTGAAGGGGGGAAATAAAATCTCGCATATTAGTGATGCCGACGTTCGCCGAGATTCTATTCGTGATGACCGGAGAAGTGGAAAGAGTCTGATGATGGGAGCGAGTTCCAGCATGAAGACGAGCTCGCTCAGCAAGCCATTCCTCAGGCGCCTCTCCATGGGGTCACGGCCTTCTCGTTCGGCGTCCGTAACCGAAAGAACCTCGAGGAAAAGATTCTGGTCGAAATATTGAAGAGAATGCGCCATCTCAGGTCCTTGCTGCATGTTGGTTTATCCAATGTGACCTCTATTTTGAGACCATAATAGTTTTTACCTTCATCAATTATTGGGTAGTTGGGTATCTTAATGGAATGATTAAGGACCGTGGATAGAGTTAAATGACTATTCCACTAATGAGTGAATACACATTAATTAGAGGACAAACAGCTGCTTGCTAGTGTGTATTGATTCATTAATGAACCTTTTTTAGTCATTAACTTAAAAACTTTCATTAGTCGGTTCATTAAGGTATCTAATTATCTCTCTTTTATTCCCACTTTAGCAGGGATGCTTTTGTTCCATGGCCTAACTTTGTTAGTTAAATCATATAAATTGTTGGAGCTCATGTCACAATTTTGTGATACTTTCTATTATAATCATAGTCATTATTTCAACATTTATCTTTCTCTACTTTATATATTTTTCTTATTTAATGAAATTTTTTCTTGGGCCTTTGCTCTATAAGATTAGGGCTCCGTTTGGAACGGCAGTGTGGTCATGAACGCTATGGTTATTACCCGTAGTTCTTGAAAGCCCGACCTCACTTAAGGAACTTTATCCACTTTTATGTTCAAAAAGTAATTTTATTTTCTTGGTGGGGGTCATAACCGTTGTCATGCCAAACATACATCTATGATGAGGTCGTTTTTCTTAATACCCAACAGAGCAAAACGCCCCGCCAAACGGAGTCTAGATCGAACAAAGTAGGGATCTATTCGATACATATGTGACATTTGAATGGTAGCAGTGTGTAATTGTGGTAGTAAATGCAGTGATGCTGGTTTACCCATATTTGGAACTTCTCAGGCAGCGTTTCTTGCTTGGGCAGCGTTTCTTGCTTGAACCGTCTTTTGGAGTTGCGACAGTCAGGACACAGAATGCCCAACCAACTTGGATGATGTGGCGTCGAAAGTGTTGTTCCGGTGAAAATAGTGGGAGATCTGCATTTCTCAGTTACTCCATATGCCTTGGGCCGAGGCGCAATGGGATTGCTGCGGCGCAATCATTGCCTGTTTGGTGAGGTCGTATGGTCGTGCGGCTGCTATCCGTGTGCTTGTAATCTATATTATACTATTAAGAAATATTTTGTGATGCAAGGGTAAATATCATAAAATTAGCTGTAGTCGTTAGATCTATTTTCAAATTATGTTGACCAATTAAAAAAATGGTTTTTGAAATTCCTATTAGTTTTAGTGGTAAGGTACATATCATACAAATGGTTTTAGTCGTTGGTTCTATTTTCAAGTTATTTTTAATTAAATAAATTGTCTGTATATTTATTTATGAATTATTTATATTATATCATTTTATTTTTTTATATTGAAAAAACTTTTCACTGAATTTACTACCTTGAAAGATTATATGATAACTTAATATATCATATGAGACCGTAAATTTGATTAAACATAAAGCATATATGTTTCTCCAATTTTGTAATTGGCAAAATAAATTTTATACAGGGAACATATTAGCTTCAATTTTGTATTCGATGAAATAGAATTTTTACAGGGGATGGCAAGTGGTCTAAAAAATAAATTTTTTACAGAGGACTGTAGCTGTTGGAATAGAGGAATCTCGTGCTAGACTGCTTATAATTCTAAAAAATGCTTTCTTCTTCTACTTAAATGAAGGAATAAAATGGATGAATAATGATGATGAGCTCCCTGTGAATGAGTATTATTTTTAATATATAATAATATATTTTATTTTCTTAATATCAGCCCATCAGAACCTAATGAATATACTCGTGTTTATTCCATGTTCAGTGATGGTTGTTATCCCACAAAAAAGTGCAAGCAAAATGAAAAATTGTGAATACTGGTTTTAGTGGAGTTGATTGAAGATAACAAAGCCAGAGATTCTTTGACCGCGACCTTTTCAATTTGATAAAAGTGGTTAAATGAAGGCGCAGAATGCATTTATTACCTTAGCTCAGCCTCACATAGTAATTGTTTTTTTGTAAGCTTCTAGGTAAAAAGAGAGGCATGAATGAACTAACACATTAGAATAAAGAAAAGTTATCACGCTTAAGTAGTAAGTTGGACTCTCAAATACACATTTTTAGTCCAAATTATGAAATTATATTGGGAACTACAAATTAAATGAACTCTGGGTGACACTAACTTTTTGGTTGAGTGACCCATAGAGTTGCTATCGTGGCTCGAAGATCAATGATTGCTTGAAAATTAGCTAAGTTTTGGCTCATATTGAACCTAAACAATTGAGTCTTGAGTCAAAACTCAGCGCAGTCTTATTTTTCCAGACAACATTGGATAGGATTGAGGCAACACAATTAAAAAAAATAATATTTTGTTAAGTGTCTATCAATACTTGTTACATATAATCCTTTGTGAGATAATTTTCACTAACACGTCATATGAACCGAGTCATTTTTGAATTGATCTAAATCAATCCTAAGGTTTCGAATATTTCTCGACTTAGCTTTGTACTATAGTTTGTGGATGCCTATGTTGACACTTGATTGTCACACAGTTCATCTCTATCATCACTTTATTTTATTCTTATGGAGGATTTCCTTGCTCACGACTTTCGTGTCTCCTATATCATTGAAATTTCAAACTAGTTTGAAATTATTTTGAGTCAAGTTTAAATTGAAGAAATTCAAGCCTCATCAAAATTGGATCAAACCCATTTGAGCTCGAGTCTAATCTAATTTCTTCAAGACAACTATGGGCCGAGCTTGGATCAAATTGAAGTAGAATTCCATAACAACCCTACTGATCATAGACCACTAGATAAAATGATAAAATCATGATGTTCAATGTATGTGCTGAGTTGAACCAAAGTTGATAATATCTCTGACATTATGAATTGAATCGTTACAAATACACAATGCAACAACAAATGACGGATGATATCTTCTTCCTGGTTGATCTTCTTACCATTATATTGACATCTTCCAAGGAGAGTGTTGCATAATTTAGTGCGCTTCAGTTCCTCTAGATTTAAAATTAAATTATGTCTTGCACAAGTAGAGATAAAGTAATTAGTAAATGCTAGAATGAACTAAAAGCAAATAAATCTATCTTTAAATTAATTAGAGTGGAAAAATCTTATCAAGCTCTTGAGTAGGCTTCTCTAGAAATAACTAACCTCACTCAATTCATTCAATAATTCTTCAATGGTGCATAAAATTAATCATTAATAGTGATCTTATTTAACACTTTATGGTCTATGTAGACTTGCAGAACCACCGGGATCCATCCGTTTTCATAACAAATAAATTTGGGAAGAATATTGCCTAAATATATGCTTGATAATGTCATTGTTCAACATATTGGTTATCAATGTTTTTGTTAAATTCCATTTTATATGGAAGGATATATGTAAATCTTATATCAATTGACGCATCGTCTTCTTTCAATTATATTGGATGTTCGAGTTCTCCGATGGGTGCATCTCTGTAGGAACAACAAATAACTCATCGTGTTCATTATCAATGCTTGTAATTGCCGTGAAGTGTTGTCACGAACACTGACTAACATTGTTGTTGCAGGTCACTTGACGCTCTGGTAGACCGGTCGAATTGAACCACCTTAGCTCACGAGCGAGCCGAGCGCGCAAACAGTCAATGAAATAGTTACTAAATAACACGAACACATTTATCGTGGAAAACCCGGAAACGGTGAAAAATCACGCGGTCAGAGCTGTGCAGACCAAATTCCACTATCTTCTGGTTTGTTACAATTGAAAGCTGAGAACTCGAGAGCGGCAGGCTGTTGCTCGTTACAATGGTAAAAGAGTAAACCTCGAGGGTGACAGACCACCTCTTGAGAGACTAAGTACTTTTTTGTGAACGAAAGTGAGATTCTCGAGTCGCCTTTCGTAACTTAAAGGATTCCTGTCTCGCTTAGGAAGCTATCTTCCGAAGCAAAGAGGAATCTTCAAAGGCACAAAGGATGCCTTCGAATGCTCGAAGGTGATCTTCAAGCGCCGGAAGAGAATTCCAGGGAGATCTTCAAAGATGCTCTCTCATGCGTAGAAGACTATGTCCCTTGAAATGACGACCCTGGGCTCCTTTTATAGCCTTGGCCAGGGGTAGCCCGGTAATTTCGTCGTCGTAACCACCGTAACCACCTCGCGGACGAATCACACTGTTCGATTTGGAGCACACAGATCACCAATTTTTTGGATATTCCCGTCTTACCCCCTGGGCAGTTCGGTCAGCTTGGGCTATTTGGGCAGCTTCGTTGATGACATTGAGCAAAGTGAACTAGACTTGCAATCTAGGAAATTGGGAAAGGTTAACTACCGCGCGTGCCGAGAATATGACATCGTTCTAAGCGCGCAACGAATACGAAAGCGTTCTGAGCACGCAACGAACACGGAAGTTATAAGACCTCTTTTTTTTGCATTCATTCCCAGGTCTTACCGCACAGAACCGCCGTCTTGCGGTGGCACCAACTCACGGGATGGTCTCCACCACAATAAGCCAATTCAGCCGACTAATCAACATCATCCAGGCCAACCACATATCACAGTAATAGAAGCGTTAACTGAGACAAGTCCACAAAATCACATTATATATATATATATCATAATACAATTGTCCACAATGAGAAAGTACTAAAATGAATGGGGGCCTATGCCCAGTACATCAACATCCTCACTACAAAAGTTACTCGCCTCTGTAGCTGCTGCTGCAACAATGGGTATTGGCTGCATTGATTCTTCCTGTCCTCATGTCCTGGTCTCCTGGATGGGTTCATGCTGCTCCGGCATAGCGGCTCCTAAAATGATATGGTCCACCAACGGTTAGTCAAAAGATTAAGCGGTTTCCTCGTCCCCTCTTCCCGCGACTCTTAGACACCGTGCGGGAGGAAGAAGCGGAGGACAACAAAAGGTAATGTACAAGCAGATGACATTTCTCTCATTCATATACTAATAAACAAATATCATAAGATCTAGTAAACCGAAATCTACTAGCAAGTACAATAATCACTAACAATTCTTCTGCAAGGGTTATATATATATAATATGGAAATAAGAGCAAATAAATATGTAAATGGGGCACAACTAACTAACATTGCAGAAATGTAACCTTAATAAGGAAAGCCCATACAGTCTTATAAGTTAAGGGGTCGTTTTGCAAGACCCATCATATAAGGAAGCCCATACTAGTTTATACGATGGGGGTCATGTTTTGTATGTAAGATGTGTATGAAATGCAATGTAATGCAATGTTTATGTTGAGGGTTCACACACATGCAACTCACCCACACGACTCTGTATGTACAGACCTTTAGTTCTCACTTTTCGGAGGTAGTTAACCTCTCGGGCACCTCCCGTCGTGGTCAAACGGTGGCAGAGGAGCGGGCATCTCCTCACCTAGGTGGGTATGACACACCACCAGACCTAAGCCCTAATGTACGCTATGATACCTGTCCTCGGTACTCATGGGCTCTTGCGTACTCTTGCTGGACCCGAAGGAACCAGACCTTTATTTGGCTAGGTAGGGTTTAGGGAATCCTTCCTGACGGGCACGCAGTAAAACAACCTGACCCTTAAACCTCTGACATTGCCGAGTCAATGAACTACTGTCGGTGTGACGACTAATCTAGGATCGAAGACCCACCACATTCTATGCACATGCATTTATGTATCATCTTATCATCCGAGCCTCCAGCTCGCATGAACAACCAGTCCACTGTTATATGTTCACCGAGTTTATTGTTTGTAGGACCTACGCGTCCTTCACTATACCGAGCCTACCGCTCGCAGGACTAACCAATCCTTTATATCTACCGAGCCTACAGCTCCATGGACAGGCTTGTCCGCTCCACTCTATAAAATACTAGTCACCTAAGATGTATATTTGTGATTCAATCATATTCCTAAACCATATAAACTTTTCTACTCTTTTGTTGATCTTAGATGTTTAGGGTGTATCTTAGACTTCCTGAGGTTTACCTGATAAAGGCTCGCAGCGGTACTAGCAGGTACAATGGGGTGACATCCCAAACCTCCCTTCCTCATGATATTTATTATTATTGGTGGCTACCCATACCTCCTATGTGGCACATAACATATCTAAGGTGGATGGTATTGTGTGTCATGTCCAAAGAATGCCTCAACCACTAAATGCAGTATTGCTATCTACAGACCACCTTGACCAAGGGTATAACCTAAGGTCCTTATAAGGTGTAAATGACAATCATGTTCAAAAGAATTTCCAATTTATTCTTGAAACCCAACATAACATACAGATGTGTTCCAAATTTCATTCAGATCCTCAATGATCTAGGTGGCTTAATCACTAGTTTACGTTTTTACTAAACGCACACCATGTCTACATGAACTAAGTGTACTAATTGAAATCTATATTTCAAACCCTTGGGTCTTGGACCCTCATTTTCTTATAATAACTCAATAAGGGCATGAATGAGATGCTACTAAAATTCCATACTTTTCCTGATTAATTTGCTCTTAATATAAAATTGTTATTTCTTTTTCCATGTCATTTAACACCCGGGGGTTCATATCCAAAAGCCCAAATAAATTAAGTAAATTAGCGTTGACCACTTTAAACAAGATATTAAGGTGGGCAAAGTTCCCAGATTTTTCCAACATATTTTAATCAGCAATATCTATTTATGAATAATAACCTCTAAATGTCACTTTTCAAATAAAGTACTAGAATTATACATCTAAAAATTCCCTAAAATTTTCCTCTGTTACATATTGATGAAATAAGGTCAAATCCAGAGAATCATAATTTTTCAGGAAATTTTCATGGTATTCATTTCATTAATTCAAAAGTGTGACCAATGATATTATTGAAAATTTGCAAGGCAAATGATCACCAAAAATTCCTAATAAATTTCCAGAGGTTCAAACCTAGATTTTAAATGCTCTCCTAGAGTAATAATATTTTCCAACACCTTAAACCATCAATAATTATTTATGCAAAATAATCTCTACATTCCACTCTAACTAATGAAGTACTAGAATTATGCATTTAAAAATTCCACAAAATTTCTTTTGAATACATATTGATGAAATAAGGTCAGATCCAGAGAATCTCAATTTTTCAACTTTTCTAAATCAACGAAATCTATTTATGAGCAGTGGTCTCTATATAGTAATTTACAAATGAAGTATCAAAATTGTTGGATCGGTAGGCGCCCTTAGAGGGGGGGGGGGGGGGGGTGAATAAGGGTTTTAAAAACTTATATTATATTTTGTAATACTTGAATGAATAAGAGATCAAAATAGTGATTTTGAATAAAGATCTAAATTGTTTTATAATAAAAGTGATGATAATAAACAATTTAAAGAAATGAAGAACAAATCATTTTTATTACAAAAGGAGAGACATGATTACTATTAATAAAAATGATTTACAAAACTAGATTTCTATGACGCTAGAAATCTAAGGCGAAAAATAATAAAACTCTTTTTCGTTTTCTATCCGACTCGTATCCCCACGAACCGGTGGCCCTAGCCTATCCTTCCCCGGATACGACCTCAAGCCGCTCTAGCCAATCCTTCCCCGGATATGGCCTCGAGCACCCCATAGATCTACACCATAGACCTAGTCGCCAACACGAGGTGAGTTTCTGCCCTAAGTTCTACCCAGACCTAGTCGCCAACACGAGGTGAATTCTCTAACGGTTACAAAAGATATGAAATGACAATAATGTAAAAACTCCCTATATGGATCTCTTAGAAAAGTAGACGAAGACCCGCAGAGTATGATCGTAGTCGATGCGGTCTTTCGTCACGATGATGATGCATGTTGAAATCTTCTCCACGGATCTCCTTAAGCCTTTATGGATTTGTGGGAGTATCTCTCTGAACCTTCCTCTCTATGCTGTGGCACGAAGCTCTGGAATTTTGGATCTCAAGAGGATGAAGAAGACGGATCCAAGAGGTCCTTTTTATAGCCTTGGAGCTAGCGCCTGCGCTATCGCTACCGCCAGCGCCATCCCAGATTAGGCAATATTCTGCGCGGCAGGATCTTCAATCCGAGGAAACATTTCTCCTTTGCCTTCTGTGCTCCGCACTACCGCCTGCGCTATCGGGTAACGCCAGGCGCTATCTCCTTCTATATGTGCTCCCGGAATTGCGCTTATCAATGCTACCGCCAGGCGCTAGGTGATACTGCCGACGCTAGTAGGAGTGTTGGATTTGATGGCTCAAATTTGGGGGCAACCTTCTTATGTAATCCTTGAGTCATATGGACTTTGTTTTCCTGCACACTTAAACACACAACATCAAATACACATAGGATTTGTTATTCTCAAACCTAGGAGATGCGGAAGACCATGTTCCAACAAACTCCCCCTTTTGATAATAATAAATCCATTAATGATAAATCAGAGCATTAATATATAAGCATGATGAAACTTACTTGTGTGTGTGTGAGAGTGATGACTTAGGATAATTATTGATTTTAACATTTAGAATTGCTCCCCTAAATACATGCTCCTCCTAAGTAAATGCTCCCCTAATATGTAAGCTATCATCTTAATTAAGCATGTTAGTTTTCTATTTTGATAAAGATTATATTTATCATGTTAATTTCTCCCCCTATGGTTATTAACAAAAGTGGGTAAGGAAACAAAACACAGACAAGTTTTGATTAGAAGATAAAGGCATGATCGAGCTTGCAGAGAGAATGAAATGATAAGAAGTTTTAGAATAATTTTTATAGAGATAGATCAGAGTTTTTAGCTGAAAGATGAACAATATAACATTTGCCAAGTAATCCATATTATAGTGTTAGTTTTCTCCTTTATATAAGAGTTTTAGGTATACAAAGTTAATGATTTCCAAATAACCAATCTACCCAGACAATATATCTACACCCTAGCCCCGTACTAAGTGACGGATGGGCATGAAGAGCTGCATACATGCCGTAGGTTGGGGTGTTAGTCCCATATGCAAACACTAGAAAAAAACTCAACTTAGCACTCTTTCCCCCCAGTGCCTCACAAGGCCCCACTTGAACCCTCCCCGGTTAAGGACAAGACATGACTAGAGATAAGATTATCTAATGTCTATAACCCTACGCCCCCGCTATGGTGA
This sequence comes from Dactylorhiza incarnata, assembly GCA_033032865.1. Taxonomy (NCBI): domain Eukaryota; kingdom Viridiplantae; phylum Streptophyta; class Magnoliopsida; order Asparagales; family Orchidaceae; genus Dactylorhiza; species Dactylorhiza incarnata. Next base: position 1,742,827 of record JAWHQI010000372.1, on the reverse strand, counting down.
GATATGTAATCATGAATAATAATTATTGGAACCATTAAGCATTTAAATTTAGTGATAAGTTCATAGCCTATGGGTTTATATTTTTATTTGAATTTATGAAAACACTCACATAGCTATTTTGAAATCCATTAATGAATCAGAGTTTTTAATATAACAATATTTTCATAGAAATAAATTAGAGTTTTTAGCAAAAAATATTCATGTTCAGAGTAACCGATATAAAGTTTACCAAGCAAGTCTACCACTTGTTGAAAGAAAGGAATTTTAAGATTCAAGTGATGATGCACACAAAATAAAAGACTTTAAGTAAGCATGAAAGTGCAAGGTAAAACAATTATATGTTTATGATGCGGAAGACTTATAGAAATACAAGAAACATCTTATTGTAATCAATGATGACCCATAAAAAGATATATGAGTTAAATTTCAAAAAGAAGATGTTTTTGTAAATCATTATTCAAGTAAAATCTTTAAATTCAATAATAAAGTAACCAAACATGAAATAATGTTACCAAAAAGAGAGTACTATAATGTTATGTTAATTCACAATTTCAAAACATACCAAACATTGTAGAAAGCATGCTAGGTTATCTAGTGCATTTCATAAATAAAGAGTAGTATATAATTTGCATTAGGATCCAATACTCATGAGAAGAAGTGTTATGGAAGATAATGATGTGCACATAAATGTATTTTGAGTAGAGTAAACAAATGTTTTAATCAAAAATACAAGAAATATGTCAAGTAAAGAGCACAATAAAACACAAATAATTTTACTTCCACATACTTTAATGCACAAACAAAATGTACAACTACCAAGGTGTTTTGCACACACAATGCTCATTAAGACTTATCAGGGTGCAAAGTAGTGCTTGGGGGATCGCATATTTTATTTTATTTTAATATTGAAACTAGTGATCCGGTGTACTTAAGAGTAAGTGGTTTTTATTTTGAAAGAAAGATATGGTTTGCACAAGATACTTTACTATTCTTTCCAAGGTGCTCAACCTCACAACGCTTATTAAGACTTATCAGGAGGTTCAAGTAGTGCTTGGTGGAGTTATCTTTGTCACTTTATTTTATGATTTTTGTTTTGTACAAAGTTCTCCGAATACACTTGTTTTGCAAACCAATATAATTTATGAAAACATAACCACTTTTCTTAACTTTTAAAAGTGCAAACAAAGGTTGTGTAGGTAAGATACTTGTGCAATTTTAATTCATTGTACTAATACACAACATACACAAGCATTCTTAGATTAAACACATATGTAGACAATGCCAAAATAAGTGAGTGAATAAAGATCATTATCAAACATAAAACATTTACTCATACTTAGAGGCATGCTAAGCTTAGTCCTACACAACTTTTAAAAGATAATTGATGCACATATTAATAAATATATCAAAGCATGATGAAAACAATGTTCAAAGTAGTTTGAAAAGATAAATTGCAACATTATAGAAGCTCTAAATAATAGATTAAATCATGCTTGATTTTCACAGGAAAATCCATATAGTTTTTTTTGATAGTTTTAATGTTTTATATTTTTGTATTTGATTTTTGCAAAAAAAAGACCTTAAACAAAAAGGCAAAACATATTTTTTGTAATTTGGCTTTTGTATTTTTGTATTTGATTTTTCAAAACTGAAATAAAATCAGAAGTGCAAAAATAAATAGTACATATAGATTAATATATTTTTAAGAATTTTTCAAAATTTTAAATATACAGGAAAACAAATAGGTGCGCTAGCGTCGGCGTTAGCGCTAGCGCGGGAAACAGTACATGATTTTTGATGATTTTGAAATTTGTAATTGTTGATCTTGATTAAGTATCCAAATAGTAGTTTCATGCAGAAATTTCAGAATTTTAGGAGATGTCTAGATAGTGCAAATTGCATGAAACATTGGTGATTTTGTATATGACTTTACCAAATAAACTTTGCATGAGATATATTTTATTATATCTCCATTTTAATTTTTCTAAGGCTTATATTTATCAATATAATATAGTTTGAAAATGATAGGAAATGTAAGCACGAGAAGACATGAATGAACAAATTAAATATGCATGATTTTAGTGATTAAAAAATAATGTTCATGCATAAGAATATCATGGATAAGCCCTAGATGAGAATACCTAGCCTGTATATCTTGGTAAACATATAAAGCCTAACATAGACACAAATATTCTTTAGGTGACAATGTTAGTATGATAAGTTTGAGATTAATGTTATATCAAGGTTTGATTGTGTTTCAACTTAGAGACCTAGAAAGAAGTGATGATTTAATTTGATTTGATATCAAGATGATTCAAAGGTCTAAACTTAAAATAAATCACAATACACACATAATACACCAACCATGGTATGTAATTATAATATCAATTGTCATCAATTATTATATCAATTATAATTCACATAATTGTGATAGAAATAATTGTTTTTAGAAGACTCTTGATATGACTTATGATATATGATGTTAGAGAATTTTAACAAAGGACATCAATAGATCATGGTGGTGCATGTGAATTCAATATTCATTATGAAGGTAAATTCTTTCAATACATTTTAGTGATTTTCTTTTAATTAAGAATTTTGAATGTATATATGTGATTTTTGATAGGTAAACAATAGTGATGGTTTAGATCATGTTTGACATCAAGGAGTGAACACAATATAATTTTTGTTGTGAACAAAGACAACCATATTGAAAGTTGAGCTTTTATTTAGATCTTGAACTTTCTTTTAGATCATGTTATTTCTCTAAACCACTTGTTGGTGAAGGATAAAAAGCTGAATAGTCTAATAACTGGATTTAATTTGAAATATCTTATAGCAAATTTATAGTTCAATTTATATGAATACTATATGATATTTGTGGGTAATGATTTTTATAGTAATAGATTGGTCATTTATAAATAAAAAATACTTGACTTTTACTTTTGATTTACTTTGATTTGCACACTTCATTTAGGCTTTAGGGGACAAAGTCAAAATTTCAAATATTATATTAGATGACCATGACATGATGGCTTAAAAAGAAAAAAAATAGAAAAGACATTAAAGCACATCATGAAGTAGAAATTTGTGTATTTCAATTTGAAAAATATTCTACTTCATGCATATGGATGATACTAGTAGATGAGAGATTTGGGTATCCAAAGGGAACCAAGTGCAACGGTTCCTTTAGGTACCCAAATATAGCGTGATAATTTTTGGTGAGACAAAAATGAATGAATTCTTTCAAGTGGAGTTAATGTTTCATTTTTTATTTTGGGTCTCCATTCATATTTTGATTTAATGTTATGCATCAAATTTCCATATTCATTAAACTTAGGTTTAAAATAATACTCACTTTTGAAATTATATTTCATAGGAAATTTGTGCACACTAGAATTTAATTTGGGAGATACATAATGTGAGTTAGAATTCATTATGTTAGTGTGATTAAAAATTCTACTAGGTGCATGTTTAATATGTTTTAACATACTAGTAGAAGTTTTACACATGTTTGATGATAAACTAGAAATAAGATATTTAAAATTATTTAATCCTTTTTGAAAGAGTGATTTTAAAGAATCTAGTTTATGAGAGAGAATATTATTTTCGTTTATCAATTTTTCGTTATGTTCTTTTGAAATTAAAAGTTCTTTTTCTAAATCCTTGAATTTTTCTTTAATATTATTATGATCAAAATAATGTGTATAGTTTTCAAATGAAGAGCATGATTGAGATTCAAACACATCCTTTTTGGATTCTTCATTCACATTTGCTTTCAAAGTTTTATTTTCTAAACATAATCTCTTATTAACAATTTTTAATTTCTTCATTCTACGTTTAACAATTTTTTGTATATGGAAATAAGAAAAAGAATTAGACTTTCTTACAGCGCAATTGGAAGAGGCAAGATGGGAACATGAAGTTCCTTCGTCATCTTTTAGGCCTTCCTCCATCATGGATAAATTTTCATCTTCTTTTTCTCTTGATGTATTACTTTCTTTTTCTAAGTTAATTTCCATGGTCTCCATGGCTTTGCTACGAGAGAGATCTTCTTGAACAATGGTGGATGCTTGTATGTCCTTCTCCTCCTGTGTTTGTTCCATACCTGCGAGAGGAAGATCATACATTTCTTCAAGAAATTTCCATACTTTGTATGCACTAGAAACAAAATATATTAATTTGAAAATGTCATTTGATAGACCACAAAATAAATAGTGTTTGGCTTTTGCATTTAGATGACGTTCCTTTTTATTTGATTCATCCGCAGGTCTTACAATGGCTAAATTCCATACTTCGACATCTAAAGTCTTTATAAATTTTTCAATTAAAATTTTCCATCCTTTATAATTTGTTCCTTCAAATAAAGGTGGTGTAAGAGATATTTCTTCTTCACAGAAAATTTCCCCACTAGTAGAAGCGAGATCATGAGACGCCATTATTCCTGGTTGTTAAGCCGATTGGAATAAAACCTACCTCTGATACCACTTATTGGATCGGTAGGCGCCCTTAGAGAGGGGGGGGGGGGTGAATAAGTGTTTTAAAAACTTATATTATATTTTGTAACACTTGAATGAATAAGAGATCAAAATAGTGATTTTGAATAAAGATCTAAATTGTTTTATAATAAAAGAGATGATAATAAACAATTTAAAGAAATGAAGAACAAATCATTTTTATTACAAAAGGAGAGACATGATTACTATTAATAAAAATGATTTACAAAACTAGATTTCTATGACGCTAGAAATCTAAGGAGAATAATAATAAAACTCTTTTTCGCTTTCTATCCCGACTCGTATCCCCACAAACCGGTGGCCCTAGCCTATCCTTCCCCATATATGACCTCAAGCCGCTCTAGCCAATCCTTCCCCGGACATGGCCTCGAGCACCCCCTAGATCTACACCCTAGACCTAGTCGCCAACACGAGGCGAGTTTCTGCCCTAAGTCCTACCCAGACCTAGTCGCCAACACGAGGTGAATTCTCTAACGGTTACAAAAGATATGAAATGACAATAATGTAAAAACTCCCTATATGGATCTCTTGGAGAAGTAGATGAAGACCCACAGAGTATGATCGTAGTCGATGCGGTCTTTCGTCACGATGATGACGCATGTTGAAATCTTCTCCACGGATCTCCTTAAGCCTTTATGGATTTGTGGGAGTATCTCTCTGAACCTTCCTCTCTATGCTGTGGCACGAAGCTCTGGAATTTTGGATCTCAAGAGGATGAAGAAGATGGATCCAAGGGGTCCTTTTTATAGCCTTGGAGCTAGCGCCTGCGCTATCTCTACCGCCGACGCTATCCCAGATTAGGCAATATTCTGCGCGACAGGATCTTCAATCCGAGGGCACATTTCTCCCTTGCCTTCCGTACTCTGCGCTACCGCCTGCGCTATCGGCTAATGTCATGCGCTATCTCCTTCTATATGTGCTCCTAGAATTGCGCTTATCAACGCTACCGCCAGGCGCTAGGTGATACCGCCGACGCTAGTAGGAGTGTTGGATTTGATGGCTCAAATTTGGGGGCAACCTTCTTATGTAATCCTTGAGTCATATGGACTTTGTTTTCCTGCACACTTAAACACACAACATCAAATACACATAGGATTTGTTATTCTCAAACCTAGGAGATGTGGAAGACCATGTTCCAACAAAAATTATTCATCTAAAAATTCTATAAAAATTTCGGCTAACACATATTGCTGAATCAAGGTTAAATCCAGAGAACAATAATTTTTCAACTTTTCTAAATCAAGAAAATCCATTTATGAGCAATGGTCTCTATATAGTAATTTACAAATGAAGTATCAAAATTATTCATCTAAAAATTCTATAAAAATTTCCACTAACACATTGCTGAATTAAGGATAAATTCAGAGAATCATAATTTTTCAGTCATTTTCATGGTATATATTACATTTATTCAAAAGTATGACAAATGATATTTTTGAAATTTTGCAAGGTAAATGATCACAAAAAATTCCTAATAAATTTCCAGAGATTCAAAATGATGTTACAAGAGATTCATCAGAGTCTCATAATTTCTTAATAACTTTCAACCACAAATATTTCAAAATTACATAATGGGGGTATATTTTATCTTAAGCCATTAATTAGGGTTTTAGATCCCAAAACTCCTAATTCCCTATGACGTGATGTATTATACCATAACAAATGTGAGGTTAAAATTTCAGAGGCTAAGACCAAGTCAAATGGGCCAAGTTCACAAAATACCCATTTGGGCTATATGCACACCACACCTCAACCATGCAAAGACTTGCATGTGGATTAACCTAACATTCATTGGTCCAATCGAATTCAAATTTTAACCATAGCTAATAGGTGACTTAATAAGCATGTCACCCAAATTTGGGGTCATTTTGAGGTGTCCAACTCCAAAAATCACATTAATTTGATAAATCAAATAATGAACAAAACTATAGAAAAAATATTTTCCTAAAAATCTGAGTTTTGGACACTAGGTAGTCCCATTGGAGTTACTGTCTAGGAGAGGTAGTCCCAAATTTCAGCCCCATTGGAGTTACTGTCTAGGAGATATTCAAATATAAAATCTGGCCTACCTTAGGACCAGTCCCACCAAAATGGGTGCTGAGGGAGCTACATTATTCCAAATTGAGTGAACTAAATTTCTACAAATAGTATAGACCTAGGGCTACCTATTTTATGTTGGGCATATTGACTGATTCTGTAGTTAGGCATTTTCTACAATTAATTTAATGTCAGGCAGAAAACTTATTAAACCGCCATTTAATTAAATCATGGTATGCATCTAGCATATCAGACAAATCCAACGGCTGAGGAGTTGTCATCCTCCTCGAGCCAAGGGATCAGATCCCTCCTTCATGGAGGTACTTTGGAGCATGATCCCGTCCACGTGAGGCCATCTCCGACCAATCGCTCAAGCCACCATTTCCGACCGAGGTTTGGCTACCCACCGACGGTGAGATCCGGCCAGAGGTGGCTGGAGCTGCTCTCCCACCTTTTTCAAATTTTGAGTTCGGGAACACCAAATACGAAATGGACTTCTCCATTTCTTCCTAGATTTTTTGAAAGTGGGAGAAGGACGAAGCTAGCACAAGAGGAGGAGAGAAGGAAACTTGCCTCAATTCAAGCTCCAAGGGGATGAATCCAAACTTGCCATAGACGACCACCAAGATACACGGCCCTTGCCGATCTCCTCATCTGGTGCACTATTACTTGAATTAACTGAGGGGTTCTCCTGCTCTCAGAATTCTGAAGGTGAGGGGAAGGTCAATTCAAGAGGAGGGAGGCTATTTCATGGGCTGCCATTAATGGCCATTTTCGACCACCCCCTTTTCTCCTCAATTCCAACCACCTGGTTGTCCAAATGTAGGGAAAAGCTGGGGGAATCTCTGGGAAGGCTCAGAGGAAGGCTTTGGAAGAGGAGTTGAGTGCCAATTGGCACTCCTTCCTTCTTTCCCTCCTTGGATCCTTCCAAATTGGGGCAAATCTCCAATTTGCCCCATTTGCATGTCAATTTTCTCCCCAAATCTAAGGGCATGCATGGTAATAAGGTTTAGGGATGCATAATGGGCCTCTATTGAGGGCCTTACCCCATGGGAATTTGATTTAATTCCACGTAAGCCCAATTTAGGCCTATTTGACCAAGCGTTGACTTTTGAGTTGACTTGGTCAAATTGGTCAGTGGTCTGACCCCAAATGATAGTCATGGGTCTATGTGCACCATCAATGATGGATTGGGCAATGGTGGGGCTTGGGTCAATTGAACATATATAAGCTAATTTGCGCTAGTTTGACCCATGGTTGACTTTGGTCAAAATCATGAATTTTATTGAACCCCATGGGTCAATAATGACCTAATGAACTCCCTTAGTGACTTGTAGAGTTTGGGTATGATCAATTTGATCATTTGAATCCTAATTGACCCTTAATATGGATGGTTGACTTATTTCAAGCTAGAGTTGACTTTGGTCAGAATGACCAATTTAGGTGACCCCAATTAGGCTTTAATGACCCTAGGGACTTCCTAAGGTTGTTAGGGATGTCATGGTGTGGTCAACTTGTCATTTTGGGATCCTTTTAGCTAACCCTGGGTTAGATTGCTAGAAATGGCTATTAGCACCCCAAGGTGGATTTTGGTCAATTTGATGAAGTTGAATAGCCTAATGAGTCAAAGTTGACTCATTTGGCCTCCCTTAATGGTTTGGTGGGCTTGTGGGAAGTCAATTAGGTCAATTGAGCCTTAATTGACCCTAAATTGAGTGGTTTGACCTATTTGGGGGTAGAGTTGACTTTGGTCAAATTGATCAATTGGGTTGACCCCAATGTGTCCTAAGTGACCCAAGGGACTTCTTAAGGGGTTTAGGAGGAGTAGGTGGGGTCAAATTTTCATTTTGAAGCTTAATATCAAGCCCTGAGCCTTCGACCCAATTTTGGCTATTTGCACTCCAAGGTGATTTTCACCTATTCACCTTGGTTCTTAGGGCCATTTTGGTCTCTTGTGGAAATGTCATGACCTTGTCATGACAAAATACATCTTAGGGGTCTAGTTGTTCTGGGGATGTTAAAAATCCCAATAAATGAAGAAACAATTTCGTCCCCAAAATTTTAGGTTAGGTCTACGGGAGTTAGGTTCAGAATGTACTCGGAAGATTTAATAGTTTTTGAGCAACATGGCTCCCAATTAACATTGGAAATTGTTAGGTCTAGTTCACATTGCCTCATCCTCAATTTTCTCCCAAGAGCACTTTCGTTAGACCTCATTATGTTAGTAATCAAGATCTTCTGTTTGAGGGTTCTTAACGAATTCCCAATTTGATGAAGATATACATAGTGGAGGGAAGACATAGATTGAAGTGAACTTACACATTCACAAGGCGAGTGTATAACTCAATCGTACATTATAATCTATAGTATGATGTCTTCATAAGTATACAGTTCTCGATCCGGAGGGTATATCATCGAGTTCACCGACAATATCTTCAACACCACCCTCAATAACCCTTTGATCTAGACTCTCCTATGGTTCACAATCATTGTACACATGATGTCAGTACTCCCGTTTGTTAGGTATTTGCAATTAGAATCTAGACTCGTCTTCCAAGATCATGATATGCTTGTAGCTAGGGAAATATTGTCCTAATTTTCATGACATCGTCATTCTTTAAATATTTAATGTCAATGATTAGCCATGCTTCTAAAATCCGAAATGATATGAGTAAATTTAAATATGTCCATGGTCATTTACTGAACTAAAGGATACTCTAGTGATAATCAAGCTCAGTTTTGGTACTTAAATTCATGTGGGCCATTTGATCTCCAATTTATTTCAACTCTTCATAATGTCATATTTTTGGACCTGATTCTTATTTCTTTCATAATTATGGGGTCCACCGAGTTGTGCATAAAGTATCAATTATCATGGCCCAATGGGCTTAATGGAATTTTCAGAGACTAATTATGATCCAAAACAATGTTCATTAGAAATTCATAGTTTTCTCCCCAACGATTCTTCAGAAAATTAATCAATCACCATGGGAGCTAATTATTTGCTCAATATGAAGGAACTACAAGAATGATGATCATTCTAGTAAAGGAACTGTTGGGAAAAACCCTTTGATTTAACTTAACAAATTACCTAAAAGTGATTTTATCCCGTAGGTTGAATTACCCATTGTATAGTGAGGGTAATCTGGTCATTAGATGTCTTAGGATGTCACACTCAACCTAGGGTGTTAATACCATATCAAGAGAAGCAAAATTTGGGTAGAGTTAACAATTGCGTCGAAAAGAAGTCGACGCAACATCGAGTTAAAGTCGACACCACTCTGACTAGAAGTCCAAGCAACTCAACCCTTATGTCGAAGTGGATCGAGTCGACGCTACGGTGAAATGATATCGACGTAGATACAATGCTCATGTCGAAGTAAACTTGGAAGCGACACAGCTTCGAGTTCAACTAAGCGCAGAAGGAAGAATCTGTCGAAGCCATCTGAAGTCGATGTAACTTCGACTACATATCGACGCAGACGATGAAGTTCATTCTCAAGTCTTTAACTCGACGGATACGCCGATAAGTAATCGACGTAATGCCGACAACAAAGTTCAATTAGAGCAAGAAGGAATTCGAAGCTGCTCTTATAAGAACTCGAAGGCATGTCGATAAGAGAAAAGGAGGAGTCGAAGCAACGTCGAATGCAGTCTGAAAAGGAAACCTTTTCAGCTATTATTTTTGAAGACCTCTCTATTGGCCCACAATGCTCAAGACAGTTCTCCAACGACTTATTTATTGCCTCAAATAGAAAGAAGAATTAATTGAGGGCAGGAAAGCATTCTTGGAAACAAGCTTATAGTTGGTGGACGGGTCGTGAATTAAAGAATGAAGGAAAGAGAAATTGTCCAGAGAAATATACATTTTCAGGACCTACCAAAAAAAGAAAGAAATTCAAATCATAGAGGGACAATAAAAGGGAGGAGCAGAAAGAGAAAGACAGAGCATTCATCACAATCGGCTAAAGTTTTTCTGTTAGGGCTCCCTCTTCTTCCTCTTCCTCCTGTAACCCTAATAGAGAAAAGACAGAGAAGAAAGAACAACTGCTCTTCCTCTCTTAAGAACAGAACAACTGAAGGCTGCTCTTCAACAATATCATATAACAGCCAGATTGTTCCAAGGAAGTGAAAGGATTTGAAAATCATAGCTCCTGCAAATCATCACAATCATACGCAGGAGGTCATCATCAGCAAATCCAGTGAAAGAATATAGAAGCTATTCTTGAGACAGGCTTCATAAGAATTCTAAGAACATAATTATTCTTCTTCCTTTCTCCTTCTCATTCTCAACTGTAAAAGAGTTTTAAGAATCGCTATTCCAAAGGATTCAGTGGTTCAAGATCTCCTTATCAAAAGATCTGGTTGGTTCATGATCACCTTATCAAAAGATCAGTGGTTCTAAGAGTCTCCTTATCAAAAGACTCAGGCACAGATGGTGCATTCCTACCAGGTGGTAGAAGAGAGGACTACCCACATTTTGGGGAACCTCTATAAAATCTCTAGTGTCTTCTGGTTGCTTATTTTCCATGCTGTCCCATTTCATTTACTGTTTTCCTGATTTACTTAACAACACTGTTTTATTCTGTGTGAGAAATTATTGGAGCATAATACTTAGGTTTTTATTGTGTTTGCTCAAATAGGATAGAAATATTTGTAAATCTCTATTCACCCCCACTCTAGAGTATATCTTAGGGGCACACTGTGTACTTTCAATTGGTATCAGAAGGAGGTTGATCATTACAAGGTTAACACCTTGATCAAAAGATCTCCTACTCTCATTTGTTTATTTTAAAAGTATTTAAATAAAAAGGAGTTCTAAGGATTATGCCTTAACAAGACCTCCAGTGTGTAATCTAAATAAGTTTATACTCTGGAAGGCCAGAATAAAACTTTACATGAACTCCATTGATGAAGACATCTATGATGTTATACTTTCAGGTCCCCCAGCTCCAGTCAGAGAAAGCTCAGGTGAATCCTCCACAACCGAAGCTGTCCCAAGTAAAGAGTGGACAGAAACAGAAAAGTAGCAAAAGGCATTTGATGCCAAGGCTATGAACATTCTGGTTTCAATAATGTCAGATGACATTTTCCAAAATGTAGCTGACTGCCAATTAGCAAAAGAAATCTGGGATTCTCTCACCAGAATGGTGGAAGAGAGTTCTGATGAAAGGAAGGACAGGAAGTCCCTTCTCATATCCCAGTATGAAAATTTCAAGAAGAAATCTGAGGAATCTATTGCTGATATGTATGAAAGATTCAGCATTATCATTAATGACCTCAGAGGCTTGGACAAGGAGATATCCTTGACTGAAATTAATGATAAAATCCTAATGTGCTTCCCAAGCTCATGGGATTCAAGGATCTGGGCAATCAGAGAGTCCAAATGCCACATAGAAATCTCTACTGAGGCTTTTCTAGGAAAGCTTAAGTCATATGAGATGCTTCTAAAGAATAGGGCTGAGTCAGATGAAAGGGAAACTACTCCAGCTCCTATTCAAAGGAGTCTTGCTGTGAAAGCTACTGAAGGAGAGGCCTCTACTCCTGAAGATGAGATGTTCAATCTCCTAGCAAGAAGATTCAAGAAATGGGTCAAGACAGAAGACTCAAGGAGAAGAGAAAGAGACTCAAGGCCAGGTATGATAAAACTCCAAAGAAGGAGATTATCTATTTTACTTGCAATAAACCAGGGAACATAACTCCTGAGTGCCCACAAGAACAAAGGGACAAAAGCAGCAAAAAGGATGAAAAGAATAAGAAGAAGTCTTTCAAAGGGAAAGACAAGAAGAAAGCCAAGGTATTCATTGCTGAAACATGGAGTGATTCAGAAGCAGAGTTAGGCTCCTCATCATCTGAAAGTGATGATGAAGCAGAAGCAGAAACAACCTGCATGATGGCATTGGTGATGTCATCAGATGATGAAGAGGAACATGTATCATTATTTGATGATTTTGATTCTAATTCAAATGAGCTTAAAACTTGTTTTACAGATTTCTGTTTTGATCATCTTTGGGTAGAAAAAGAATTAGACACAGCTAGGACTGAATTAGAAAACCTTAAGCAAGATGACATATATCTAGAAATCAAGACTTAACAAATGAAATTAATAATAAAGAGTCAGAATTGATTGAAATTAGAAAAGAAAACATAAAACTAATAGAAGAGCTAGCAAAGGCAAAGGCCTTTGAGGACTCACTCAATGGGAGGAGTCAGAAGCTCAAAGACATCATAGAAAATCTCTCTATGAGATTTAATCATCTAGGGTTAGGAGCAGAGCCCTCCACTAGCACAGAAGCACCTAGGAAACCTGCCTGGAAAAATCTAGTATCTTTTGTTAGACCTAGTGAGTACCAACCAAGTGAGAAAAATATATCATCTAAGGGTAAGGAGAGTAGTTACCCAGATAGGATAGATGATCCTAACAAAGTAAATCTGAATAAGAAAGAAAAACCCATAGACAAGAACAATGTAGAGAAGTTAAATAACAACAACCAAAAGGTTAAAGCAAAACCTAGGATAATAAAATATTCTGCTGATCTGTTATACCTGGATACATTCTATACACATTTCAAGTATCAGAATAACAAACATAGGTTTGGGAAACCCATTCCTTATCATCCAAAAGGGTATCATGAAAGACCCTTCTATTCCTTCATTGAACCTTACAATGGTAAAAACAAAGGGCCCATGGTTACCTGGGTTCCTTCTAATGTTTAGCAGGATTAGGTAGGGGTCCACTCACGAGGAAATAGAGTGGAAGGAAAGATGTGGATAACCAAGAAAGAACTAAATGAAACCAAGGGATTGATTCCTTCTCTAAATCTCCCCTGCTATCCTTATAGTTCATAAAGATAATATCATAAACTTATTTTCAATAAATATAATTGCTGGGAAAAATAGCAAGAATTTTCTAAAAGAAAATAGGTCTGTTCAGTCAGAGGTGCGTCGAATAGAAGTCGGCGTACCATCGACTTCTACTCGACCCTAGCGTCAAGAAGCACTCAGAGTGGATAATTCGAATAGAATTCGATGCAGCGTCAAGTACATATCGAGTCCAACTCGACGCAACATCGACATCACTACATCAACTTAAGGATTGCTGAACAATCTCGAAGTTGCATCGAATACTAATCGACGCAACGTCGACATAACACATCGCGTAGAATTGCTTCTAGAACTAGCCTTGACATATTTTGGCGCGTTAATTATTAACCTAATCGATGGTGCGTCGATAACAAACCTAAGTTGCGACGAATCATCTTCTCTTATACAACTTTAGCGTCGAATTATTTGCGCATTCAAATTTTTCTCTCCCATCTCTCTTGCTCTCCTCCTCTCCAGCTCTCTCGCATCCTCTTCTCTCTCCCTCTCTCTCTCTCTCTCATTTTTCTCTGTGTTTGCAGGTACCTTCAATCAAATGGATCCACCCAAGATCAACTCTTGGTTTGACGTCGATACAGACTCATTCGGTGCAGCGGCAGATAGCTTCAAAGCCATTCTTGGCTTGTTTCGGGAAGCTGGCCTAACCAAGCTTATCTCCACAAGGTGTAAGATTCTAGATGTAGAACTTACAGAATTCAAGGACAGTGTCCATACTGCAGATGATGGGTCCCTTCAAGGGACAATTTTTGGACAAGATATCAGTATAACTAATGAAATTCTCTCCCAAACATTTGATCTACTTACTGGGAGTGACTCAGAAGAATTGACAGGAGAAGAGACAAAGAATGTCCTGGAGATCATGCAATTCAAGAAAGACAGACCTATAAATCTGAAGAAGATCGACTTGGCAGAAGAGTACAGGTTCCTGGTTGACATAGTTGGTAAAGTTTAATTGTGCAAAATCTCAGCTCATGATGCAATTTCAAAGCAGCAGCTGCAGATTATGGGCACTCTTGTCCTCAAGAAAAAGATAAACTGGGGGAAGTTACTCTTGAGAATGATTGGGCACAAATATGCCCACAAAGAAAATGCTTACATGAGAATAATGAGCCAAGTGCTCTTCCAACACTATCCAAGCATCTGCAAATCCAAAGGAGTTCCCATGACTCCTGGTAAAAGGATAAATATCAGGATCTTTTCCAAGTGGACCAGGCAGATTCTGAAGCCTGGTCAGTATGCACCTTCTCCTCCTCCCTCTCCTCCTCAACAGGATAATGTTTTAGATCTCCCAAGGGATGATGTTCATGCACAACCCTCTCCTCAACAACAAAATCTTGAGTCCACCTCATCCACTGCAGTTCCTGAGTCAACCCCTCTCATTCCATCTCAACAACACCACAACCACCACCAACAACAAGCCCTCATTCCAGCTATATTTACACCTTAACCATCCCCCATCATCTCAGACACACTGGATATACCACCACCACCAATCCATACCTCACCAGAATTCTATCAACCACTTTCCCCAATCCTAGAAAATCCACCTCCATCACCTCCTGCATCTACCACATTCATTCCTCCAATTGATCTTGAACAGGTCATCTCCAAGGTAGTTGGCTGATGAGTCTGTTTTTTACAGTGATTCCCGGCCTCATTTGGGTTTGTTTTAGTGTCATTGCACTTCATTTGCTGTTCATATACGCTTATATTGATAGCATGGCGTTTCTGCGCCTTTTGTGCAATCCTTCCCCCTTTGTGGCATATTTTTCCTATATATTACTATATGCCTGTGTTATGGATCCGGCGGTGTGCGCGGATCGGGGTTATTTGTGCTTTTCCTGCAGGTCTTGGGATCGTGTGCACGTTCGGGTTGGTGCGGGGCGATTTTTGGCCTAAAAAGCCTCTGATTGTGCGCATTCCTTCGCGCACGATCAGGCGCACGACTGGTCGTGCGATAATTCCCGGCCCAGATCGAGATCGGTGCGAAGGTATGCGCGCGATCACAGGCATTTCTTCGCGCACGACCATTGGTCGTGCGCCCCTGACCGTGCGTTGTTTTCTATCTTTTTCTTTGCTACAGGTTGACTGCGCACGATCACAGGCATTCCTTCGCGCACGACCATTGGTCGTGCGCCACTGATCGTGCGCAGTACTTATTCTGCTCCCTATTTAAGCCGCTGTTCCGCGAATTTAGGTATTCTGGACGATTTTGGGTGCGATTTCTGCGCGCGACTCCGCCGTTCCACCTCTCCAAGGTCCCTCCTTCCATTCCTCCCTTTGGGAAAGCTTCATCCATTGATCCTAAGGTCCATCTAGGGTTCCAGAAGCATTCTCCGCCATTTATGGCTAGCATTCCATAAGGACGACATCTCCATCGGGCGAAGCGGAAGTGACCCAGCTCTGAGAAGAAGACGGGCAACTGTTGGAGGTAGTGACAGCCTCTAAACCCCGGAAGCAACCAAGGACTGAGCTCGGAGGAAGCGTGACGACCCCCCATTCCGACCAAGATCCGCGGCGAGGCTTCTCATCTCGTGGTTACTTCTACCCCTTCTCCTTTTTGTGATTTGTACTCTTTATGGTTGTAATGAACTAAGTGAACATCTGTTTGTCTATGAATAGGAGTTTATTTATTTATGTGTTCTTTACTTGATGCTGTGTTGTGATGCGCTCCGCCCCCGCTCCACTTACACCCACATGTTCTAGCACTCGCTCTAGCAAAATCTAGAAGCGATAGCGAATAGGTGCCTTCGACCCTCAACTCTCGCATTTGCACTCACCTCATCCATATGCTCACCGGCCATCCGCTAAGCGAAGCACGACATCGCGACCTGCACTAATTCCATCCACCAAGCGACGCGGTGATTGCGACCCGCATAGTTTGTTTAGTTGTCTCATTCCCGTTCTATAAAACCAACCAAACCCCCCTTGTTTTGTTAAACTTAGAAACCCCCATAATTAATCTCCTAACGAGCAAATCGTATTACCCAACTTGCGGTCCTTTGAGAACGATATTCGGGGAGCTACTCCCTACTTTTATTACTTGACAACGACCGGTGCACTGCCGTCGTACCGCATTTCATGCCCGCTAATTAGCGGTGTGGAAATAGCGCGTCAAGTTTTTGACGCCGTTGCCGGGGACTGCAAGCGTGTATAATTTTTCTTTCTTTGGAAATTAGTCTAAGGGTATTTTGGTTTTTGATATTTGTCATTTATGAAGGTTCCCGTGTCTTGCTAGCCTGTGTGCGATTGTTGGGATACTTATAGTCTTTTATTTTTTTATCTACATACCTGACATGGCTAACAACTGCTTTGAAATATCTACGGAACTAATCACCTTTGTGTCTCAAGCTGACATATTTTCCGGGACTCCTAGTGAGGATGCATTGCCCCATCTGCAGAATTTTCTTGAAGTGTGCAGTACTTTTCAGCACGCTGTAGGCAATTCAGAGAGGGTCAGGATTCAGTTGTTCGCTTTCTCATTGGCAGGAAAAGCTCGGGTTTGGTATCGGGAGATACAAGCAAAAGAAGGTCAATCTTGGAGCAAAGTGGAAGAGGAGTTTCTCGTTAAATTCTATTCACGCCACTATCTCCTGGAAATGCACAATAGACTGTTATTGTTTACGCAGGGCAAAGATGAAACGCTGATTGACGCATGGGAGAGGTTCATTTTCCTTCAGAAGTTCTGGTTTGTGCATAGCCTCACAGAACCAGCACGCCTTCAGATATTCTATTTCGGGGTATCGGCTGGGTATAGACCATACTTCGATATGGCTGCGGGTGGATCTTTATTCAGCAGAACAAGTGCCGACGCGTGGCAAATTGTTGAAAAGGTTGCACGAACCAGTGGGATGTGGTGTGCCCCCGCAAGGTGTGGTGAGACCATGAGCATCACCTCTACGACACGCCCACCGGATGACTGTGTCCTACCTGAGCCTTCTGTTGATAAATTTCGTGTTTTTACCGAATGTATCCTGGGATGCATAGAGGCCCAGAACTGTGCTTTGCTAAGGCTCCAGTCCATGGTTGTGAGCATCATATCTATGGTATCGGAAATGGTGGTCCACCCAAATGAGACATTGAATGTCATGCAGCTGAGAAGCGGAAGACCACCCGTGGAACCCATCAGAAGAAATGAGTCTCAAGAAGAGTCGCGAAACCCATCAAGCAAGGATAAGCTACCTGCTGATACCGACACTTCTCAGCCGCTTCTTAGCCCAGCTCCCGCTCAATCATCCACTACTGCCCCATTTCCGCACAGACTGAAGAACACGCAAAAGGAAAAAAAATTCCAGAAGTTTCAAGAGATTATGAAAGGGGTGCAAGTTAATATTCCTCTCCTGGACGTCCTCACCCAGATTCTGAGTTACTCAAAATATCTAAAGGATCTGCTTGTTCAGAACAAGCGCCTTGAGACGTCCAAGTCTATTTCCACCCTAACTGAGGGTGTCACTTTTGCTGTTGCACATTGGCCGGTTAAACGTAAGGACCCAGGGAATTTCACCATTCCATGCACCATTGGGCATTCGGGCCGCTATCAGGCATTATGCGATTCCGGTGCTTCAATTAATCTGATGCCTCTTTCAATCTTCCGGGAGCTGGGATCTGGTAACTTGAGGCCCACGAACATCAATCTACAGTTGGCGGATCGGTCTATTAAGAATCCTATTGGTGTTGTCGAGGACCTAGCAATATCGGTCAATGAGTTGGTATTCCCTGCTGACTTTGTGATTATGGATATTGCTTCGGATGTTGCTGTCCCTCTTATCATGGGAAGGCCGTTTCTTGCCACAGCTCGCGCTCTTATTGACGCTGAGAAGGGGAGGTTGACTCTCCGTCTAGGTGACGATTTGACTACCTTTGACATGTATAAAGCCATTGGCAGAGATCATCATGCAGATGCTGACGCACTCGAGCTTGTGGAGGATGAACTCGACCTTCAGTCTCCATCTCTTTGGGGAAATGTTGTTGAGGATGCTTCTTGGAATGTCAACAGCGACAGCACGTCTACTGTGGAATGCACATCTGCAGCATATTTCGATGCCCCTCCAGCTTTGTCTCTCAAACCCCTGCCAGCAAATTTGAAATATTTATTCTTGGGAGATCAGCAAACTCACCCAGTTATTATCTCGGCGCTGCTTCCACTCGAGCATGAGCAACATTTGGGAGATCTCTTGCGAACACATAAGGGCGCATTCGGCTGGAACATCAAGGATTTAAAAGGTATCAGCCCTGCTGTATGTATGCACAAAATATTGCTGGAAGAGAGCTTCAAACCGACTGCACAACCTCAGCGGCGACTCAACCCTAGAATGTAGGAAGTTGTCAAGAAAGAGGTGATCAAACTGCTTGATGCCAGAATTATATACCCAATCAGCGACAGCAAGTGGGTGAGTCCAGTGCAGCTTGTCCCAAAAAAGGGTGGTATCACCGTTGTTGAAAATGAGCAGTGTGACCTGTTGCCAACTCAGATTGTTACAGGATGGAGAGTGTGCATCGACTATAGGAAACTAAACGACGCAACAGGCAAGGATCATTTCCCTCTCCCGTTTATTGATCAGATGATCGAGAGGTTGGCTGGACAGGACTATTACTGTTTTTTGGATGGCTACTCAGGATACAATCAGATTCTCATTGACCCAGAGGACCAAGAGAAAACTACGTTCACTTGCCCGTCCGGCACCTTTGCATTCAAGCGAATGCCATTCGGGTTGTGCAACGCCCCTGCCACCTTTCAGCGATGTATGCTTTCTATCTTTCACGATATGGTAGGGGAGTTCCTTGAGGTCTTCATGGATGATTTCACTCTCTTCGGTGCTGATTTTGACTCCTGCTTGAGAAATCTCTCGGCGGTTCTCACGCGCTGCGAAAGTACAAACCTTGTGCTGAACTGGGAGAAGTGTCATTTCATGGTCCGGGAGGGAGTTGTCCTGGGACACAAGATTTCAAATAAGGGAATAGAGGTTGATCAAGCCAAGGTGGACATTATCAAGAAGCTTCCCCCTCCAACATCTGTGAAAGGGATTCGCAGTTTCTTGGGACATGCATGATTCTATCGACGCTTCATAAAAAATCTCTCATCTATAGCCAAGCCGTTATCCAATCTCTTAGGGAAGGACGAGAGGTTCGATTTCAATGATGCATGTCTGCATGCGTTCAACGTGCTGAAGGACTGTTTGACGACCGCTCCGGTGTTGACATCACCGGACTGGTCGCTCCCTTTTGAGCTTATGTGTGACGCCAGTGACATCGCTGTTGGTGCAGTTTTGGGACAAAGAAGGGACAGGATCTTTTACATAATTCACTATGCCAGTCGCACCCTGAACGGAGCTCAGCAGAACTACACAACCACTGAGAAGGAGCTGTTAGCAGTGATTTTCGCTCTTGAGAAATTTCATTCCTACCTCATTCTGTCCAAAGTCATTGTACACACGGACCATGCCGCTCTAAAGTATCTGAAGCAGAAGAAGGATGCCAAACCAAGTCTCCTCCGTTGGATCCTGATGCTTCAGGAGTATGACCTCGAAATCCGCGATAAGAAGGGAGTCGAGAATGTGATTGCGGATCACTTGTCCAGGCTTGAGTGTGGAGATCTTTCTCAGCTCATCCCCCCGCCAATCTCTGACTCTTTTCCGGACGAGATGCTGTTCACAGTGGGAACGGTTCCGAGCAACTCTCCATGGTTTGCGGATATCGCTAATTTTCTAGCGTGCGGTAAACTTCCTCCGAATCTTTCATTTCAGCAAAGAAAGAAATTTCTTTCAGATGCGAAGTACTATTTTTGGGAAGACCCGCTGTTATTCCGCACGTGCGCTGATGGGATCGTCCGCCGATGTATTCCCGAATCAGAGCAAAAGTCTATATTACTCCATTGTCATGATCGTGAAGCAGGTGACCACATGGGGTCTGCGCGGACAACACAGAAGGTTCTTCAGTGTGGTTTTTATTGGCCCACCCTCTTCCGTGACTCGTACGTGCACGTGAAGGAATGTAATGAATGTCAAAGGACTGGGAACATCTCAAGGAAGGATGAAATGTCGCTCAATAGCATGTTAGTCTGCGAACCATTTGATGTCTGGGGGATTGAATTCATGGGACCATTCCCAATGTCCCATGGAAAACTTTACATGATAGTGGCAGTGGATTATGTTTCGAAATGGGTGGAGGCTGAAGCCGTTGCTGCAAATGATGCCCGCACAGTTTTAAAGTTCATCCACAAGAACATCTTCTCCAGATTCGGAGCGCCGCGGACAATCATTAGCGATGGAGGCAGCCACTTCTGTAACAAACTGTTCCTTCAACTATTGAAGAAGTTTGGGGTGCATCATAAAGTCGTTTAGCCTATCACCCACAAACGTGCGGACAGGTGGAAGTTTCTAATAGAGAGCTTAAAAGGATAATAGAAAAATCAATACACTCTAATAGAAAGGATTGGGCATTGAGGGTGGACGATGCGCTTTGGGCATACCGAACAGCTTTCAAGACCCCTATCGGGATGTCCCCATTTCAGCTAGTTTATGGAAAGGCATGCCACTTACCTGTGGAACTAGAAGATAAAGCTCTGTGGGCAACCAAATTATTGAACATGGACCTCCATGCCGCAGCAAGCCGACGTCTCGCCCAGTTGAACGAACTTGATGAATTTCGGCAGTTTGCTTATGAAAATGCCCGCATATATAAAGAAAGGACAAAACAGTGGCATGATAAGCGTATTGCGCAAAAAGAATTCAGAATTGGAGACCGTGTCCTTCTTTACAATTCCCGTCTCCGTCTGTTCCCGGGAAAGCTGAAGTCTCGCTGGAATGGTCCATTCGTGGTTACTGACGTTGCGCCTTTCGGAGCAATTGAAATATCCAGAGAAAAAGGAGAAAAATTCAAGGTGAACGGGCATTGCCTAAAGATCTACGAGGGAAGCACGGCCTTGTCTGACCATCAAGTGGTGCATTTTGTTGACTAAACAGCTCTTCTCGACTTTGTGGGTGTGTGGTTAAATTGTTTGGTCGTGTTGTTTTCCTTTTTTTGGCGCTAAGGTAGATGTAATTGTAATCTACATTAATAAGACTTAATCTGGTCAATCAGAGTATTGCTCCCAAGAGGAAACTATTATTTCTAAAGCTTTTCGTCTCCGGGCTGTGCTGTGGGCCATTTGTTATGTTTCTGTTCTTCTTGTTTCATGTTATTTGCTGCGTCGTACTGTCTCTTTAGCTTTTTATTATAAGACTTTTGCTATCTAACTCTAATACAGGTATTTGGTCCACCTTCAAGGACGTTAAACAAAAGGGCTCTTGGGAGACAACCCATTTGGGACCATTTGGTTCCGTTCTTTCTTGTTATCTTTTTTGCTATATTTTTGTTGTGCTTGGGATCTCTTTAATCGCAGGTCCGCATCTATTGGAGCACAGCGGGATCACCGCCTTCTGAACAAAACGCCATATCTTCTGGTATGCTCATTTCTGAGCATGGGGTAATCTCTCATCCTAGCCTTCTTAAGCTTATGCCGCTATCGAACATGCTTTTTGCTTAGTGTAAGTCTGGGGGAGTGAGAGTTAGCGTTAGCTCGTGCACATGCACAGTGCACAGCATACTAGGATTTACACTGTGTTATATTGTAGCATTGTTCATCTCATGGCACACCACGACACCCACGTGAGCGCACTTAACTGTAGGCGCGCGACGAGTCTAACTCGTCTCGGTTGTGTGAATGGGAAATCACGGTGCTGGGTTAGGATTGCGAGACGAAGTACTTTGTTGACTCCTGTAGTGCTCCTAGTCGAGTGCTCATGTCTCGTAGGAATTCGTGTAGATTTAATTTCTTTTTATGCTTTTAGTTTATATTTTTCTACTAGCGTAAATATTGTTTACTTCACTCAAAATTTGGTGAATCCGGCGTGAATCAAATGGTAGCATAGGAATGTGTGTAGACGTTCATTAGCCTCGTGTTGCCCGAGTCGGGAGGAAGGATTATCTTTCTCGGTGGCTAGAACTCGCCCCAAGCGATTCTTGAAGCATGGGTATACGGTTAGTCAATTGCGTGAATGTGATATAGGCCATCATTTTGGCCCGGTTGAGCCTTTGCACCCTTTCCTATCGATATATCCTCGTTAGCCCAATTGTGCCTACCCGTTCTTTGATTCAGCCCCACTTTTATCGCACCAAAGCCCAAAAGCCAATCCTAGTCACACACCCAAATCTGAGCTTTAGCTGTTTATTATTTTTATGAGTTGGGTTGTTGATGTGGTGATATGTTTGTGAAGTTGTGGATGTGTCTTATTGTTTATTTGCTGAAAATGATAAGAAAAGAAAAAAAATGAAAAAAGAGAAAAGAAGTGAGAAGAAAAGAAAAAGATCTGAGTTTGAATGAAAAATTCATTCGTATAAGTATAAGTTTGGGAGTAGGCGGTGCACGCACCCATGTTGTTAAGTCCAAGTCTGGGGGTGTAGTGTACCCGCATGTTTGTGTGGTGATGAGTATAGTTTTCTGTGCTAGCTCATTTGGGTTTAGTGTCTGAGCCGTCGCTTTTATCTTTGTTTACCTCACCTAAACCCAAGCCTCATCTCAAACCTAAAGTCCTATTGATTCACACATTTGAGTCATACCAGTGCCGTGGAGAGAGTGCGAACGGGCAAGCCTATGGTCACCGACATTGATGGATTTCAATGGAGTTGTCCCGAGTCCCGATCTTTGGCAACGCTCGCCTCAGCGTTCAGTTTACTTTCTTCCTATGTACGACCTTATGATTCACCGTGATTCACTTTTTGAGTAAACGTAATATATAAATACGCTCCTCAAAAATTATAAACTAATATGTATAATTAGAAATTTTGTCTATTAAATTTCTATGCACATGCGTATGAGACTTCACATATTACTCCGCCCTTGCAATTTTTAACCCATCTATGTCTTTTCTCGCTCCGCCGGATTTGTTTGCTTGGGACGCGCAAATAGGTAAGTCTGGGGGTGTGATGAGTCTGGTTTTTACAGTGATTTCCGGCCTCATTTGGGTTTGTTTTAGTGTCATTGCACTTCATTTGCTGTTCATATACGCTTATATTGATAGCATGGCGTTTCTGCGCCTTTTGTACAATCCTTCCCCCTTTGTGGCATATTTTTCCTATATATTACTGTATGCCTGTTGTTCGATCCAAAAGTGCGCTCACGAAGAAAATCGAGGGCTGCGGATTATCGGTTACTATTTGGTTAGAGAATTTAGACCGCTAGCAGCGGTCGAGGCCGGACTTCGCCCGCCGCGGCAAATGCCACTCTTGCGACGGGCTTTCCTTTGATTGAAAAGTAGCGGTTACAAGTGCAGGAGAGCAGAAGCCGGCCGGTCAAACAGTTCGCAAGACTTGAAACTCGAGACCGGAGCTCCGACAAGCGAGCTCTTCGATTCGAGTGTGCGTGCCTTGTGAACAGTGCCACCCCCTATTTATAGGCTTGGGGGCCTGCCCGAATGGGCAGGGATAAAACCACCTGCCCGGGTACAGGAGAAACGGGCAGGCGGTGACGGGATGCACAAGGAAGAAAAAAGAAAGAAGCCGCGCGGCTTGGCGGCTTGCCCTTCCGACCTGTCTTGCTTGCGGCTGAGGACACCGGGACCAAGTCAATAATGCAGACCGCGTGGTTTGGAGATTGAGGCCGCGGTCTGCCTTCTGGTCATGACTTAGCCGATCTTCACGAGGTAACTTGGATAGCCTTCGATCTGGAGCCCCGGCCTGTTCTTCGGGGCTGGAACTTCGAGTTTCTATGGGACAACCCGCGCGGCCTTCTAGCTGAGACTGCGGATGAACTTTTTGCCTTAGCTCTTGACGATCTTCTCCCTTTGGGGGTGATCCGGAAATGACACCAGGCCGCCCGGCCTGGCCCTTCTTGAACTAGGAACCGCTGATCCCGGGACCCAGCGGCCTGACCCAGGAGTTCGAGCGGTCTGCTAATGGTCTAACCCGAGAAGCGGTTTTCCGGGCAAACATAATCCCCGCATATTTTCAAATCTCAAGAGAATTTCAAAAATATTAGCTTTGACCGGGAGACCGCATCCGACCTGCCTTAAATTCTATAAGAGAGCCAGAGAATTCATTCTGCGGAGTTTTTCCTGAAATCACGTTGTATTACTCGCCAGTTGCGGTTAGAATTTTTAAGACCGGCGATTCTTCAGCAATGGACTTCTTAGACGCTGTGCTAGACCGCGTGGATCCCAGCGGAGATCAAAAGAGGGCGGAAGATAAGAGGCGCGAGCCGTCGGAGAAGTTGAATAAAGAGGCAGAAAAGCAAGACCGGAAGGACCGGAAAAAGAGAAAGCGGGCCGAGAAGGCCGCAACGGATAGCCCCAAACCGGTCGTGGACTTAACAACTCCAAAGACTCCTGCAGAGCCCGTGGCGAACAGTTCGAGGCCTCCTCTTGGTGACCTGCTGATCCCTTCAGAAGACCCTGGTCAACAGGTCGCCAACCCGCTGAACAAAGAGGAGACCGCTCCTCCCGAAAAAGCTGATACCGGTAGCCCTTCGAAGAAGACCGGCGAAAACGACTCGTTCGGCATGGAGATTACTCCTTCTGGGAACCCCCATCTGCTAGTTAGAAACTTGGAGGAAGAGGCGGTCAACTCCCCAAAGGCGGGCGATCTGAATACCCCCTTGTCCGTGGACGACTACCCCAGCCCTTCCAAAGAAGTTAGCCCAGCTCCGAGCAAGAAGGAGAGGAAGAGGAAGAAGACCGGGTCCGTGACCGAGCGGATAACGAAGAAGGTCAAGAGGCTAGCCGCTAAGGAAAGGGTGGCTCTTAAGAAACCGACCGAATCCCTCCTCCAGACCAATTCGCGACTAAAGGAGGAGCTAGGCCTTGCGACTCCTCCATCCAACAAGTCAAATGAATCACCGGCTACCCCTGATACGAAACCGGGCGAACTGCCTCCGGACTCGGCGAGCAGCTTATCTTTTAATGGGATCTTCAGGGGCATGGATGAGCTGGTGAAGCGAGATCAGCTTCTTGACAGCCCGATTGTTTCCAGACAAAATCCCTCTGCCACTGATAATACAGTCCGGCCTGAAGAGACCGCTCGGACGGAGGCCGAAGAACGAGAAGCTGCCGCCCGGACTGCCTTGGAGGTCGAAGAGAGAACGAGGGAGCTTGAAGAAGTGCTGAAAGCGCGGGAGGAAGTTCCCCCAGCGATGACCGGGGAAGAAATTATGATGGTGAAGAAGGAGGGGGCGGAACGAGCTTTGAACAAGCCGTCGCGGCCTGATCCTCTTGTGGCAGGTAAGGGCTCCACGGACTATAAAACTGTCCGCTTCCTCATTCCGCGGCCTCGCCATAATAAATTAGTGAATCCGGAACGGTCTAAGCGGCCTGCCCGTCCAGGCATTGCTCTTGTATTTATGTTCATTTGTATATATATATATATATGGCGTTGCATGCTCTTACTTTTCATAACCGAGCGGCTTCTTTCAGATAGCGTGGATCAGGTTACGAAGCCGGGCGACCTTGAGGCCAGCCTGCCTCCGTTAGTTCCACTGATTCCAACTAGTGCAACGACTTTGTCGGAAGGACCGCAGCTGTTTGACCATCTCGAGGAAGATCTGGTCAACCTGAGAGCCCGCTTGAAGGAGGTAGAAGACCGGGAGGCCGCCACTCGGACCGCTCTGGAGGCTGAGCAGATTGCGAGGAAGAAGGCTGAAGAGGCGCTGAAGGCGCAGTCGGAGATCAGCAGGAAATCCGGCTCAGAAAAAGAGAAAGTCCTGGAGACGCAGCTTGAGGCCGCGCGGGCAGCAGTGGTGGCTACGCGAGCTGCTCTAACCGCTCAACTGGAGAAGGAGAAGAGAGCCTCTGCTAAATTTGAGAGCGACTCGAAATATTACCAGGATAAATTCTTGCGTTTAACCAGAGAAGTCGCCGCTGGTCGGCGAAATATGAACGATGGGGTGGTAGCTGTTAGCCGCCCGACTATTGGAGCGAGCTCGAACCCTCCCCTAGTCCGGGCGGCTGATCCAATGATTGACGAGGCCGCCGCAACCCCCCGTATGATTGCCGCTACGCGGGTCGAAAGGGATGCCGGGCGGCTTCATAGCACAATCAACCACCTTCATTATCATACGAGCCAGATTTATTCTCTCCTGAACACAACCAGTGACCAGGTCGCGCGACTTCACCGAGAGGATGTCTCCCCAGAGCGCCGTCAGCCGTGACCGGCCTTTGAGAACAATTTGTACTATAAGCGTGGTTTATTGATTTGAACAATGTTTGTTGTCTTGCATTCTGGATAACTCGTGCGGTCTCTTATTTAACCGCTATACTTTGTGTTCTGTTTTAGATCTCATGCTTTATTCGAACCGACTTCAGGTCGCTCGATCTGTGATGTATGCTTGTTTCTGTTTTCCTGGATGCCTTTGTTTCTTTTATTTTTCTGGTGAATCTAACCATTTAGATCATTGACCGCGCGGTTAGAATGTATAGCCGCGATATGATTTTACTATTCACAGATCATAGAAATCTATAAGTAGGGAATTCTTCGAAGTCATTCTCACGATTTCCGGATGGCGCGATCCAAGAACAAGTCGCAGCGACCTGTTAAAGTTAAAGCCGTCCGAGCTGACGCGGCCTTAGCATTCCATTCGGGGGACCATCCGGAATGCCGCCTTACTCAGAGCGAACTGGACGATTTCATCGCAAAACACATGGCAGGGAGTAATCTACTCGCGCGGCTTCCTCTACACGATGAACGGATTAACTCTTCCAATCCGCACCAGATAGCTATCCCGGTTGACCACTTCGAATATGGCTTCAAGTTTCCACTGCCGCTTGAAGTCATAGCCATCTTCGACCATTACGGGGTCGTACCCGGTCAACTTCCACCGAACTCCATCGCCTCCATATATAGTTTCATCTCGTACCTGCGGTTCGAGCGGATCAGGTTCTCCCTCGACCTATTCAGAAAGTTCTTCTCGGTGCGGGCTGCCTCCGACTCGGGGACTTCAGCTTACAGGGGGCACCTCTACTTCGGCTGCCATGGGTTGAAGATCGTCAATTTGGCGAACAAAGTCTCTGACTGGTCGGAGCGGTTCGTAATGCTCGAAGGCAACTTCGGACTGTTGCAGACCAACCCGCAAGTCCGAGGGGAAGAAGTTTTCCAGATCCCTCAGGTCGGAAAGATTGAGGCGGACACCTTCGCGTTCCTTGAGAACGAGCGGTTGGATATAAACCACTACATCCCGCTGTTCTCGGAGCTGGAGGATATCCTCCCTGAGCATAGTAAGTTCTTTTTGACCGCCTGTATGTAACCGCGCGGACTTCGTTACTTATACTTTTGTTTTCTCTTTACAGCTGCCCACGCCGTCCCTGCGAACAAGCCGGTCACGCCAGTCGTCCCGGTTTTGACTCAAAGGGAGAAGAGGCTGAAGCGAAACAGATCGCTATCGTCTGAGGAAGAAGGCCCGGCTTCTCCTGATGACTACGAGCTCCTTCGCTCTTGTGGGAACCCGCCCGATCTGCAGGGCAATCCGACCGTCCTTTGGCATAGGGACGGAAGCCGGATCCGGGTATCCACCGCTCTTCCTCCATGGGGGAGCGACAAAATTGAACGCCATGCCCTAGCCGCTGGGGCCGCCTTGTATGGTCGAAAGACCTTAAGGAAGCTGATGAGAACCCCTGAAGAAGAGCTCCCCCGGCTAGCGGCTCAAGCCGGCGCCTGGGGATTTTCGGCCAACCACTTCATGGCCCTGGCGTATAAGCGGCTAGTTTCTGTTCAGAAACACCTGGAGAAGAAGTACGAGGAGCAGGCTGCGGAGAATACGCGGCTTCGAGAGGAGAACGCGCGGCTTCAAGAAGTCGTGGCGGTGAGTTTCTCAAAAGACAACGCGGTTCCCTTTGTTTAGCCCGAGCGGCCTAACTCATTTTTCCTCTTCTTGCAGAAGCAATATGAGGTGACCAACCCGACCTTCCAAGATGAAGTGCTGCCCCATGTGGCCCAGGGGATCGACAAAGCCTTGGGTCTCATAGGTGACCGGGGCGGTCTGTGTGAAGGATTTGATGGAACCACCTTCTCCGACCTCTTCCCCGCCTTGAAGGTCCAACTTGACGAAATCAGCCGAAGGAAAAAAGGAAAATCCAGGGTAGGCGAGGAGGCCGAGGCCGACGCGGGCAGGGAGATCGTGCTCCATCAAGGAGGCGATGGAAGTGGTGAAGCCGCTGAAGAAGCCGACGCGGATGGTGATGCCAGCGACGACGACGAGGACAGCTTGTCCTCTGGAACCACCGGTTCTGCAAGCAAGACCGGGCGGTCTAGTGACAGCAGTTCATCCGGCTCCTCCTCATTAAGCGAAGGTTATTCTCCGGAGGTTGACATCGATGGTGCGGACTCAAATTCTCCTGTCAAGAAGAAGAAGAAAGAATCGGCAGACTAGTGCCCTTGTCTTTTGTTTTTAATTTTTGTAACCGCCGGTTTCTTTTTGTTGGCCGGGCGGTCCATATTTTGTAAACACATTTTGAAAAAATGAAACAGAGATTTTACCTGTCTGATTGTCCTTCTATTATTACTTACTTGTGATACCTTGTCTCTTTTCTTTGCTTTTTATGATCCAACCGCGCGAACATCCTGGTCCGAACATAAGTGATGATGGATTATCTTCGACGATCCTTTGTCCGAACCGTGCGATTACTTGTTTAGATCTCAACACGCCTAATTTCTGATAGTATGATCCATAACGCATAGACTTATGCGACTATAATATAGACCGGGCGGCTTCATTTTTATTCAGATATATTTCATCCTCTGCTGATGTAAAATATCGAATCATAACTTTTTGTTTTAAGAAGTAGTTCAGCTCGATCGATTGGAGAATAATCCGGGCGATCAGATATTCAGATTTTGAGATATTCAACCCAATTAATTGTAAGAGATATGTAATGGCCGCCCGGTTAGAATGCAAACCTGAGCAATATATCCAGATCCAATAACATCCAATTAATAGAACGGAGGGATGAATAAACCCGACCGGTCAGAACACGATCTGGCAATAATATAATTAGCTTCATAAATGTCCAGTTTATAATGAATGGATGAATTCGCCCGATTTAGAATATAATCCGGAAAGCCATATAATTGTCCATGAATGCCCAGCTTATAAAAAGATTGTCAGTACCGCCCGGTTAGAATACAACCCGGGCGACTATGCGATTGAATTTTTAACACATCCAACTTGTTAACGGATGGATAGATAGATAAATCCGACCGGTCAGAATGAAGTTTGAGCAATTATATATTAGTTCCAGAAATATCAAGTTTAGAAAAGATGAATGGACCCGCCCGGCTTGAATGCCACCCGGGTAATAGATGATCACCTTCGAAGATTTCCAACTTGTAAAACATTGATAAGACCGCCTGGTTGAATAATCAACCCGGGTAACAGATAATCGGTTCCGGAGATACCCACTTAAAAAATTGATAAGGTCGCCCGGTTGGATAACCACTCGGGTCACCATATAATTGCCAGGAAATATCCCAACTTATATCCAATCAGACCGTTCGGTTTGGATGTTCAGACCGCACGGTCTTAATATCATAACCCTTTATTAGGGTAGACGAACACCTGTACCTGTTTTAACCAAATCTTCCTCGAATTGTTCTTATAAAAGAAACCATAAGAGGCAAATGCCTCCCTGTAGAGAAAGAATAAAAAAGGTATGTACAGACTCAAATGACCAAGTGGGCAGGTGGGCCTCGGCGGCGAACATTGCTTTCCTCAAGTGGTCATAAGAGCTGTAAACGACTCATCCGCTCTCTTGCCTAGGGTTACAAGCCGAGTTGATCAATTGGGCAGGTGGGCCTCGGCGGCGAACATTGCTTTCCTCAGAGAGATCAACTCAGTTGTGGGCCCAACTAGGCACCGTTTCGAGAGTACCTAAGAGTATTCGATGGTCACAGACTATGATGATCAGTTGGGCAGGTGGGCCTCGGCGGCGAACATTGCTTTCCTCAGAAAGATCATCAAAGCTGTAACTATATCCCTTCGGGGCATGATAGAGCTGACAATCACCTAGACCTCCCTTGATGCAGGGGTGTGTCAGATATCGGCCGGGATCCAAAATTCTGAAGACCCCCGCAGCGGAATTGGCAAGCTACCACTACACGTGTGCGAAAACTCCCCGCATCACATGGTCTTGGTGGGTTTTACGCTACGACTACAATCCGAGGGGGTTCGAGCAGAATTCGGCGATATCTCAG
This sequence comes from Dactylorhiza incarnata, assembly GCA_033032865.1. Taxonomy (NCBI): domain Eukaryota; kingdom Viridiplantae; phylum Streptophyta; class Magnoliopsida; order Asparagales; family Orchidaceae; genus Dactylorhiza; species Dactylorhiza incarnata. Next base: position 1,712,180 of record JAWHQI010000372.1, on the reverse strand, counting down.
AGGTTTGGGGAGTGAGATATGTATATTTACATTCACGATGTAGAGAACCATCAGACAAGAAGAGGTGTCAGTATGGGGCTTTTCATTTAATACCAAAAGAAATGTAGAAAATAAAAGAGATAATTCAAGGATAGAATCGTTTAAGATCGTCACCGCTCCAAGTACGCGGGATGTCTTCCCCTTCACTGGTGTGGAGACGGTAGGCCCCGTTCTTTAATACTTCTTTGATGATAAAAGGTCCTGCCCAATTAGGATCCAGCTTTCCAACATTACCAGACCTGGCTGCAGCATCTACCTTCTTTAATACCAAATCACCGCTTGCGAACTGCTTTACTCTGACATTCTTGTCAAAATATTTTGCCATCCTCCTTTTAACTTCCTCCTGCCTGATAGTTGCCTCGTCTTGAAGCTCCTCGATCAGATCCAGACTATACCTTATAGCCTCATCATTTTCATCCATCCATGATTCTCCTCCCTCTTTTGCATACATAACCCTTGGAGTGACCACTTCGAATTTTACGGGAACAACGGCCTCTGAGCCATGAGATAGTTTGAACGGCGTCTCCCCTGTAGCTGAAGATGGCGTAGTACGAAGAGTCCAAAGGATGGAAGGAAGCTGGTCCGCCCAATTCCCTTTTTGATTTAAGACCCTTTTCATCAAGAGCTGCCGGATTTGCCTGTTTGCTGCTTCCACCTGACCATTGGTCCTGGGATGATGTACTGAGGAAAATCGCAGATCAATTCCCACCTGATCGCAGAAGCTTTTCATCTCGGAATTGTTGAACTGTGGACCGTTATCGGTAACAATTGCTAACGGAATTCCATGCCGGCAGATTATTTCCCCCCAGATGAAGTTTTTGACAATTTGAGTTGTTGTTTTTGCCAGCGCTTTTGCCTCAATCCACTTACTGAAATAGTCGATCATTACCAGGATGAAACGGCGTTGACCGCTGGCCATTGGAAAGGGTCCCATAAGATCCATTCCCCATACCGCAAAGGGCCACGGCGCGGTTATCGACCTGAGCGACTGAGCAGGCAAATGTTGAAGAGGAGCGAACTTTTGGCACTGGACACATCGCCTGGCAAATGCTTCGGCATCTTTCCTCATGGTCGGCCAGAAATATCCCTGCCGCAAGATCCTTTTCTCCAAAGTCTTCGCTCCTGAATGACTACCACACTCTCCTGAATGAATTTCCTGAAGTATGATCGGAATTTCTTCTTCTGAGACACATCGCGCTGAGGGAGAGATCAGAGTTTTTCTATACAGGACTCCTGCCATCAAGTAGTAGTAGGCTGCTTTTCTTTTGAATCTATTTCTGTCCCTAATTGATGAATGAAACTCTCCTTTTGACAGAAACAATTCGTAGGGGTCTTTCCAGGAAGGATGCTGATCGATCTGCATGAGCTCCTCTTCCTCTGTCTCATCTATTGCTGGACGAAAGAGTTCTGAGGTCACCCCTCCTGATGGAAGACCAAACTTTGACAATTCGTCTGCCTCTTCATTCCGTGTTCTCGGAATGTGTTCGATAATGAAGGATTTGAATCTCCCAATTTCTTTCTTAGCTAAAAATAGATACTTTCTCAATATCGGTTCTCTTGTTTCATAATTCCCTAGAACCTGCGAAGCCATCACAAGAGAATCAGTTTTCACATGAACGTGTTCTATCCCAAGCTCCTTCGCGAGTCTCAAGCCGGCCAAGAATGCTTCGTATTCGGCCTGGTTATTTGTAACTGAAAAGAAGAATTTGATAGCCTGCTCCAGCCTGATGCCATTTGGACTGACCAGAACCACTCCGGCTCCCACGAAGTTTCTGCCAGAAGCCCCATCCACATAAATGATCCAAGCCAAGGGAGATTGCATTATTTGTTCTGGATTAGACTCCATCGTGTCTACCAAGAAATCTGCCAATACTTGTGCCTTTATTGCCGTTCTGGGAATGTATAATATTTCGAACTCGCTTAACTCGATTGCCCATTTGGCCAACCTTCCTGAATGATCCGGCTTTTCCAAGATGCTCTTTAGTGGATGGTCCGAGACCACCTGAATGGAATGAGCCTGAAAATAGGGGCGGAGCCTTCGTGATGACATGACCAAAGCCAAGGCTAATTTCTCCAAGATTGAATATCTAGTTTCCGCATCTTTGAGGATGTGGCTGACATAATATATAGGAAACTGCTTCTTTTTTTCTTCCCGCACCAGGACAGAGCTTATCGCATCTGGGCCCACTCCCAAGTATAAGGATAGTGTTTCCCCTTCGCGAGGGCTTTGAAGAAGAGGGGTTGAGGTTAACTGCTTTTTCAACTGTTCGAAAGCATTATCGCACTCTTCACTCCATTCGAACTTAGATCCTCCCCTAAGTGTTTTGAAAAATGGAGCGCTTTTATCCCCTGACTTGGAAATGAACCGGCTTAATCCTGCCAACCTCCCCCCAAGTTGCTGTACTTCCTTCGGATTGCGAGGAGGGGTCATGTCCAGGATGGCCTTTACTTTATCGGGGTTTGGCGCGAGGCCATTAGGAGTGAGAAGGTGTCCCAGAAATTTTCCTTTGTTGGCCCCAAACACACATTTCAAAGGATTTAGTTTTAATTTGAACCTCCGCAGAGTAGCGAACGTCTCTACGAGGTCTTTTAGATGGATTGAAAAAGTTTTACTTTTTAGAAGAAGATCGTCTACATATACTTCAAGATTTCTCCCTTTCTGTTTTTTGAATACTGTGTCCATCATCCTCTGATATGTCGCCCCCGCATTTTTGAGCCCGAAGGGCATGACAAGATAACAATAACATCCATCATTGGTAATGAAGGATGTATGCGGGATATCAGGTTTATGCATCTTAATCTGGTGATAACCAGAAAATGCATCTAGAAAGCTCATGAAATTATACCCTACCGCGGAATCTACTAAAACATCTATCCGAGGCAAGGGATAGCAATCTTTGGGGCACGCTTTATTGAGCTTTGTGAAGTCCACGCACATGCGCCACTTCCCACCAGATTTTGGAACCATTACAATGTTTGACATCCACGTTGGATATTGAATTTCAGAAATAAAACCCGCTTTTAGGAGCTTGGAAACCTCCTCTCTGATGGGCAATGCCAGCTTTGTTGCCACCTCCCTCTTCTTTTGTTGGATCGGCTTGAATTCAGGAGAGACGTTGAGGTGATGGCATGCTACATCTGGATCTACCCCAGGCATGTCTTCTGCTGACCAGGCGAAGATGTCCAAGTTCTCCAACAGGCAGGAGGTTAGTTGAGCTTTTTCCTCTTCCGACAGCTCGGCGTTGATGATCAGCTTCTTCTCTTCCCCTTCAGCAATGGGGACTTCTTGGATCTCCTGGGCAGGTTCCAGGTAAACTCCTTTCCGCTCTGTGCTTTCTTTGATTTCCTCAGGGAGCTTGGACACCTCATAGATGTCATTCTGAGCCTTGTGAAGTGGTGCCTCGGTGATCACATTAACTGTCTTTACATAGCATTCGCGAGCAACCCTTGGATCACTCCGGATCCGATATTGACGCCCCTTAGCGGCGAACTTCAAGGCCAAATGGAAAGTAGATACTACCGCTCTGTAAGCGTTCAGAATTGGCCTTCCGAAAATTGCACAGTAGCTGCTTGGGGCTTCCACCACCACGAAGTTTATCAGCTTTGTTATACCCCCCAGCGATACCAAAAGCTTTACGCACCCCTCCACTTCCTTCTTCTCTCCCGAGAAGCCATAGAGGGGCCCTTCCGTGGAGAGTAAAGACTTTCCAGTTTTAAGGGCTTCGAATGTTTCACGGAAAATGAGATTAACTGAACTGCCGGTATCAATTAGAATTTTGTGCACGGTGTAGTTTTCAATAACCGCCTTTATCACCACTGCATCATCAAAAGGATTCACATTTGGGGAAAGATCTTCTTGGCCGAAGGTAACGACCGCCCTTTCTGGAGTAGAAGTGGAGGCGACTGCCACTTCTTGCTTCGTAACTCTCCCGATGCTAGATTTCCGAGAAGATTCTACTCCTGCCCCACCATGAATGCAATAGATGTTGCCAAGAGGGCCAACGTCATTCACCTCTATACACTCGGTTGTGGGATGTATATCCCCATAGCAACCTGCCTCTTCCACATCAGCACACTCCCAGGTCACTTCGACCACTTCCTTCTTCTTCTCGGTTCGCGGCTCAACCGGGGTTTCTTGCCGAATCAACCCTCGGAGCTTCCCTTCTTTCAGGAGCTTCTCTATCAACCACCGGAGGGCCCGACAATCCTCAGTCTGATGCCCTTCCTCTTTATGATATTCACAATAAAAGTTAGGGTTCCGGTTGCGAATTTCTGATTTCAAGGGAGGAGGCCTCTTGAAGTCAGGCCTCTTTTGGAGAATCTGCACGACCTCGTTCATGGTGACGTTGAGAGGGGTGAACGACTCCTGAGATTCATCATATCGGATGGACAGGATAGTTGGGGATGGTTGTGCGATGTACTGCGGCAGATATACAGGCATAATTTGCGGAGCTCCCATGGGTTGAGTGGGTGCGATGGCCAACGGCGGTTTCTGATCTTGAAACCGTTGATGGCCGAGAAATGGTTGTTTAGGCTTTAGATTCCTCCCCCTCTGAGCCCGGGGTTCGAAATCAGGCCGAGATGGATGATTGTAACGTTGCTGATGAGTTGATGCGGGATTAAACTGATCGTTATTGCTGAGCAATTTGGCAACATAACCAGGATTGGTCTTTTCTCCCCTGATAAATTTGTTAGCCAGACTAATCATATCCTGGTATGTTTTTGGCTCCCTGATTTGAGCTTCAAATTTCAGCGGCCCCTCCCTAAGGCCATGCATCAGAGCGACCCTATATAACTCTGCATCGACGTTTTGCACCTCCATTATCTCCCTTTGGAAACGGTCAACGAAGCGGGCCCACGTTTCGTTTTCCTGCTGCCGTATCTCAAATAGGGCTGCCGGACCGTTCTTCCTCTTTTTCGAGGTAGAGAATCGAAGCAGAAATTCTCTACGCAGTTCTGCAAAACATCTAATGGATCGAGGATGCAATCCATAGAACCATTCTCTGGCTTGTCCATCGAAGGATGTCACCAGGAGCTTACACTTAGTTGCATCAGTGATGATCCTCAGAGCAACAGCCGATTCAAACGCTTGAAGATGAATTGCCGGATCGGACTCCCCACCATATGTTGATAAGCGTGGTTCTCGAAAGTTATTCGGAGCCGGCTCTCCCCGGATCTCATCCGTGAAGGGAGAACTCTCCTCGGCATCCTCGTATAGAGAATAAGCAGGGTGGTAGGGGATCTCTGCTGCGGTCATTTGCGGACAGGCCGCCTGATGGGAGCGGGCAGGTGCTCCGGCCGGGTAGGACTGGTAGGCGGAGACCTCAGGCGGATAGGAAAAGCGAGCGGCCTGAGAAGCCGCCCCCTGGAAGTCAAGGACTCGAGCCGGCATACACCGCGCGGCCTCTTGGTAGAAATTCTGCCGATCCGCAGAACCTTCTGGTGGCGGTTGGGAGTGAGCGACCTGCGCAAATGGGTATGGAGGTGGAGGAGGTAGAACAGGGGTCATGGCCGGGTTAACCGCGGCCTGTTGGGGGGCTAACTGCTTGGTTAGCAGAGCTAGAGCCTGGCTGATCGCGTCCAGACGCTGATCAGTTGCTTTCTGAGCCTGGTCGGCTTCTCTCTTAGTTCGCTCCAGAGCCTCCCACAGGGAGTCATCGCTATGATCGGACCGGTCTCTTGGAGGGAACTGGCGGTCTGACATTCTGAACCAAAGATTTCGCTGATAGTCTGCGATCTGAAGGCCGCGTGTTTCTGTTCGATCCAAAAGTGCGCTCACGAAGAAAATCGAGGGCTGCGGATTATCGGTTACTATTTGGTTAGAGAATTTAGACCGCTAGCAGCGGTCGAGGCCGGACTTCGCCCGCCGCGGCAAATGCCACTCCTGCGACGGGCTTTCCTTTGATTGAAAAGTAGCGGTTACAAGTGCAGGAGAGCAGAAGCCGGCCGGTCAAACAGTTCGCAAGACTTGAAACTCGAGACCGGAGCTCCGACAAGCGAGCTCTTCGATTCGAGTGTGCGTGCCTTGTGAACAGTGCCGCCCCCTATTTATAGGCTTGGGGGCCTGCCCGAATGGGCAGGGATAAAATAACCACCTGCCCGGGTACAGGAGAAACGGGCAGGCGGTGACGGGATGCACAAGGAAGAAAAAAGAAAGAAGCCGCGCGGCTTGGCGGCTTGCCCTTCCGACCTGTCTTGCTTGCGGCTGAGGACACCGGGACCAAGTCAATAATGCAGACCGCGCGGTTTGGAGATTGAGGCCGCGGTCTGCCTTCTGGTCATGACTTAGCCGATCTTCACGAGGTAACTTGGATAGCCTTCGATCTGGAGCCCCGACCTGTTCTTCGGGGCTGGAACTTCGAGTTTCTATGGGACAACCCGCGCGGCCTTCTAGCTGAGACTGCGGATGAACTTTTTGCCTTAGCTCTTGACGATCTTCTCCCTTTGGGGGTGATCCGGAAATGACACCAGGCCGCCCGGCCTGGCCCTTCTTGAACTAGGAACCGCTGATCCCGGGACCCAGCGGCCTGACCCAGGAGTTCGAGCGGTCTGCTAATGGTCTAACCCGAGAAGCGGTTTTCCGGGCAAACACCTGTGTTATGAATCCAGTGGTGTGCGCGGATCGGGGTTATTTGTACTTTTCCTGCAGGTCCTGGATCGTTTGCACGTTCGGGTTGGTGCGGGGCGATTTTTGGCCTAAAAAGCCTCTGATCGTGCGCATTCCTTCGCGCACGATCAGGCGCACGACCATTGGTCGTGCGTTAATTCCCAGCCCAGATCGAGATCGGTGCGAAGGTATGCGCACGATCACAGGCATTTCTTCGCGCACGACCATTGGTTGTGCGCCCCTGACCGTGCGTTGTTTTCTATCTTTTTCTTTGCTACAGGTTGACTGCGCACGATCACAGGCATTCCTTCACGCACGACCATTGGTCGTGCGCCACTGATCGTGCGCAGTACTTATTCTGCTCCCTATTTAAGCCGCTGTTCCGCGAATTTAGGTATTCTGCATAATATTGGGCGCGATTTCTGCGCGCGACTCCGCCGTTCCACCTCTCCAAGGTGCCTCCTTCCATTCCTCCCTTTGGGAAAGCTTCATCCATTGATCCTAAGGTCCATCTAGGGTTCCGGAAGCATTCTCCGCCATTTACGACCAGCATTCCATGAGGACGACATCTCCATCGGGCGAAGCGGAAGTGACCCAGCTCTGAGAAGAAGACGGGCAACGGTTGGAGGTAGTGACAGCCTCTAAACCCCGGAAGCAACCAAGGACTGAGCTCGGAGGAGGCGTGACGACCCCCCATTCCGACCAAGATCCGCGGCGAGGCTTCTCATCTCGTGGTTACTTCTACCCCTTCTCCTTTGTTGTGATTTGTACTCTTTATGGTTGTAATGAACTAAGTGAACATCTGTTTGTCTATGAATGGGAGTTTATTTATGAATATGTTCTTTACTTGATGCTGTGTTGTGATGCGCTCCGCCCCCGCTCCACTTACACCCACATGTTCTAGCACTCGCTCTAGCAAAAGCTAGAAGCGATAGCGAAGAGGTGCCTTCGACCCTCAACTCTCGCATTTGCACTCACCTCATCCATATGCTCACCGGCCATCCGCTAAGCGAAGCACGTCATCGCGGCATGCACTAATTCCATCCACCAAGCGACGCGGTGATTGTGACCCGCATAGTTTGTTTAGTTGTCTCATTCCCGTTCTATAAAACCAACCAAACCCCCCTTGTTTTGTTAAACTTAGAAACCCCCATAATTAATCTCCTAACGAGCAAATCATATTACCCAACTTGCGGTCCTTTGAGAACGATATTCGGGGAGCTACTCCCTACTTTTATTACTTGACAACGACCGGTGCACTGCCGTCGTACCGCATTTCGTGCCCGCTAATTAGCTGTGTGGAAATAGCGCGTCATTGGCCTTGCCTCCTCTACCTTTGCAGACCTGATGGACTCACAAGTAAGGAAATTTGACAGGAAGTACTCCCAAATGGAGGCTGAACTGTTAGATTCAAAAAGATACCTCTAGCGCCTCAAGGATTTTGTGCCTTCCTCCTTGGTCCCAAAAGAGTTCTTAACCTCTCTAGCCAGCAAGGTTAAGAAGGGGGAGAACATTATGGAGGAAGAGAGGCCTGTCTTAGATTTGAATGGACAGGGTAAAGGCCATGCTGATGAAGCTCCAGCCCCTGATAAAATGACCACTTTCCAAGGTGCACAGATCCAGGGGAGTCTGCTCATGAATTTCAGGACTTACCAGAGCAGACAGTTGCTGCAGAGAATCAGGGGGAGTTCCTAGCTATTCAGGGGGAGCCTACTCCAGAAGTTCAAAGGAACTTGGTAGGTGAAATGGATACAGCTATGGTCCAAGGGGAGATCTAAGAAGATGTTCTAGCTCAAGTGGCCCAGATTGCTCATAGTGCTACCCAGGAGGCTAAAGCAAATGCACTATCTCAGAGGGAGTCTCTCAAGGACAAGATTACTAAAGAAGTAGAAGCATATCCAGATCCAGATGGTGAGAACCTTCCTGAAGATGATGATGAGCCTCTGAAGATAGCACAAATGAAGGTTGTTCTAAAAGTATTTTCAAGGAAAAGAAGAACTCCTGAGAAGGATTCTTAAGCTCAGGTATTCTGTAGAAAGAACAATATAACTGCCTAACATATGAATGAAATTGCTTGTGACTTCAGCCTGTCATTGTCTTATGACTATTTTGACTTGTCTGTATTTTCTTAAAAGATTATGTAAAATCACTTTAATCAATATGTAAAATTTGTTAAGATAAATAGGGGGAGATTGTTGGGAAAAACCCTTTGATTTAACTTAACAAATTACCTAAAAGTGATTTTATCCCTTAGGTTGAATTACCCATTGTATAGTGAGGGTAATCTGGTCATTAGATGTCTTAGGATGTCACACTCAACCTAGGGTGTCAAGACCATATCAAGAGAAGCAAAATTTGGGTAGAGTTAACAATTGCGTCCAATAAAAGTCGACGCAACATCGTGTTAAAGTCAACGCCACTCTGACTAGAAGTCCAAGAAACTCAACCCTTCTGTCGAAGTGGATCGAGTTGACGCTATGTCAAAATGATATCGACGTAGATACAATGCTCATGCCAAAGTAAACTTGGAAGCGACACAGCTTCGAGTTCAACTCAATGCAGAAGGAAGAATCTGTCGAAGCCATCCGAAGTCGATGCAACTTCGACTACATATCGACGCAGATGGTGAAGTTCAAACTCAAGTCTTCAACCCGATAGATACGTCGACAAGTAATCGACGTAACGTCGACAATAGAGTTCAATCAGAGCAAGAAGCAATTCGAAGCTGCTCTTATAAGAACTCGAAGGCACGTCGATAAGAGAAAAAGAGGAGTCGACATAACATCGAATATTGTCTTAAAAGGAAACCTTTTCAGTTGTTCTTTTTGAAGACTTCTCTTGGCGCACAGTGCTTAAGACCGTTCTCCAATGGCTTATTTATTGCCTCAAATAGAAAGAAGAATTAATTAAGGGCAGGAAAGCATTCTTGGAAACAAGCTTACAGTTGGTGGACGGGTCGTGAATTAAAGAAGGAAGGAAAGAGAAATTGTCTAGATAAATATACCTTTTCAGGACCTACCAGAAAAGGAAAGAAATTCAAATCATAGAGGGACAATAAAAGGGAGGAGCAGAAAGAGAAAGACAGAGCATTCATCACTGTAACACCCCATTTTTTTCTTTCAAAAACCAGGGTCTTATGCCCAGAACCGCCTCTTTGCGGTGACACCCTCACTCGGGAAGGTCGCCACTAGAAAACGCCGATCCTGCCGTCCATATCGATCACAGAAGAAGAAAAGTATATTTGAACATATAGAAAAGCTCAAGTCCACATCACAGGAAATATATAAAACCATAAATGGTAAATGTCCACAGAGAGTAACTGAAATAACAAGACAACAATAATAAAGGGATCATGCCCTGTACATCATATCCTCACTACAAGGTCACTCGCGGAAGCTAACTACCAATCACTCACTGATCTTGAATCTGGTGCTCCTGTACTAGACTGGCCCGCCTTCGTCTGCACCGGCCTCTGGTGCTGCAACATCTCCTCGGTCCCCTAAAATGATATGGTCCACTGATCGTTAGTCAAAAAGACTAAGCCTTATGTTCCCCTTCAAGCCTAAGGCCAAGTGATCTCTTCAAGCTTCCTAGGGTTTTGTCATGACCTTGTCATGACAAAACCACTCTAGGGGTCTAGTTGTTTGGGGGATGTTACAAATCCCCAAAAACAAAAAAAATAATTTCGTCCCCGAAATTTAGGTTAGTCCTACGGGGTTTCTACCGCAAGTGGTTGTATGTAACATCCCTTAAGAAACTAATTTTACCCGATGCAAAAGGTTCCGGATACTTCTGCTGTATCAGTTCTAGTGGCTCCCTGAGAAGCTTCTCATGTCCATGATTTTGCCACAGGACCTTGACCAATGGGACATTCTTGCGCCGCAAGACTCGCATCTCGGTGTCGTCTATCTGGACCGGATCTAGGTGAATCAATCGATCGGAGGCTACTGGTCCATCTATAGTAGAAATCCGCAGCTCCGACCGTAGTAGAGCTCTCCTAAAGGAGGAGGCATGGAAGACGTCATGCAAACCCGCTAACTCTGGTGGCAGCTCTAGTCTATAAGCCAACGGGCCAATCCACTCCTGGATCCTATGAAGCTCCATCTATCTCGAACCGAGCTTCTTCCACCTGCGAATGTGCGAGATTCCATGGATCAGATGTATCTTCCGGAACACCCAGTCTCCAACCTGGAACTTTACCTGACGATACTACCCATCGTAATACCTGACCTGGCGGCTCTGGGCCTCTAGCATCCTAACTCGAATCAGTCGCACCTGGGCATCTGTGTCCTCCATAAATTCCGAGCCGAGTGTCTTTAGATCCTCATCGTGGATATTCTATGCTTACATGCAAAAATCCACTAGGAGCGTCCTTCCGGGTCTAGGTGGCCCAAACTACCTTGGTCAACCTATCCTCGATGTTCCAAATAAACTTGTGCCCGGAGTGGGGATGCGGTAACCTGTGTATGAAATTCATATTTATGTCCTCAACCTTCCACTCTAACCCAGGCCGTGACTGTGGTAGTTCTCCAAAGACTTTTGCACTTATCCTTCACCGTGCATCACGAAACTTATGACGTCTTTCTCTATTTCGGGAAACTACATGGTCTGGAAAACACCATTTCTTCGGTGACTAAAGTTATTGTTTGTAAGAGTAGACAACGTCTCTAAAAGGTTTTCTCTACACGTTCTGATTCTTATTTCTTAACGTGCATCCCAGTACTCAAACAACTCAACTCTACAACTTATCCAGTTCTTACCATTGATGGAACTGATCAGATCGTCATGCGTCCCAATTATCCTCAAAATTTGCAGGGTGCACTTGTGAATCTTATGAACATATGTTAAACACACAACACTAGTATCAATGTTTATAAGATGACTCCTGATCACTTTCTATGTGGAGTTTGATTCATAAGGTATACGGGTAAAATCTTTTGAAACCTTAAGTTTTTTCATAAGTCAATTTCATCACAGAAATATCATCACGTTTATTTCACCAAAATCCTATCACTTCCACATATGCTAGTCACGATCACTTTCGGATGATCCAAAGTAAGATAAACTTAGATCGTTCTTATCAGTAAACTCAAACACTATATTCTAATTCCAAATAGTCATCGTCTAAGATCTTTGGTTATTCATCATCATAGCTCCCAAGGTATAAGGGCTATTATTGTAGTAAAAATTTCAACCATGACAGAGCGTGATTTTTAACAAATCATAAATTGATCACTTCTGAATGCTCCAAACCATTAGAACTTTCGGATATAACTATAACTTGTAAAAACTAATTTCCGTCCTCAACTTCTAGAATAGGACATCGGCATCCCTAAGTGATTAATCCTGGCGACTTTATATTTCCAATGATTCAACTAAGGTTAAGTCATTGCTTGATCAACGATGTCTATCCATTGCCCTGGTATTACTACGGATCATCATTCCGAACATACTTTTACACAATCTCATCTTCGCCAGAGTAACATCGAATATGATCAACTTCAAAATCACTATTTTCACGACGCAACACTTTCTAAATTATGTCTAAGGGAAACCCAAGTCAGTCAATAATTTGCCCAATAAACAAAAGGTAAGCCCCAATAAACAAAAGATAAGCCTCTATCTATTTTGGGCTAAGTATCTTCGATACCATTATGTTATATTCGTCCTAGCTGGGCACACAATCTTAGACTTGGGGTTCTATCTGAAACTTGTTGGTATACTCCATACTTTAGACTCTTCAAGGTACCTTCTACGACAACCTATCAGGGTCAACATGTGACAATCCCAAACGGGTCTCTTCTGCACTTGGACTCTTATCTGACCCTCGGTGTTTGTCATGGTGGTTGTCTCAATGTAAACATGTCACTGATATGAGGGTTGAGACTACGAGTCCCCTTTCCATTCTGCTTATATGTCAATCTCTCTTTCTCTAGCCTCTTTGGGGTATCCTTGTACCTTCACCAAATTCATACCTACGGTCTATTTCAGACTAGGGCATGGAATAAATTGTCATGGTAAGTCACGAGTCCTAGTGGAGTTGAGTCTAACTTATTGACCAAAGGACTATCTAAAGAGATCTTTGTAGCCAGGGGTATTCCCTGCTGGGGGTAGGGTTTGCCGCAGGCTACAAAAGAAAACTTGCCAAAAGATTCAGTTAAAAGTGGACTTTTCCATATGATTTCCCATATGGGCACACCATTGCTTCCGCTACTTAGTTTGTCCTCAAACTAAACTCGCGCGGGGTGGCCCAGGGTTTATGGACTTCTTTTCTTCGGATCGAGGTTTGCTTTGATACCACTTTGTAAGACCCCATTTTTTTCTTTCAAAAACCCGAGTCTTATGCCCAGAACTGCCGCTTTGCGGTGACACCCTCACGCGGGAAGGCCGCCACTACAAAACACCGATCCTGCCGGCCATATCGATCATAGAAGAAGAAAAGTATATTTGAACATATAGAAAAGCTCAAGTCCACATCACAGGAAATATATAAAACCATAAATGGTAAATGTCCACATAGAGTAACTGAAATAAAAAGATAACAATAATAAAGGGCTCATGCCCTGTACATCATATCCTCACTACAAGGTCACTCGCGGAAGCTAACTACCAATCACTCACTGATCCTGAATCTGGTGCTCCTGTACTAGACTGGCCCACCTCCGTCTGCACCGGCCTCTAGTGCTGCAGCATCTCCTCGGTCGCCTAAAATGATATGGTCCACTGACCATTAGTCAAAAAGACTAAGCCTTATGTTCCCCTTCAAGCCTAAGGCCAAGTGATCTCTTCAAGCTTCCTAGGGTTTTGTCATGACCTAGTCATGACAAAACCACTCTAGGGGTCTAGTTGTTTGGGGGATGTTACAATCACAATCGGCTAAAGTTTTTCTGTTAGGGCTCCCTCTTCTTCCTCTTCCTCCTGGAACCCTAATAGAGAAAAGACAGAGAAGAAATAACAACTGCTCTCCCACTCTTAAGAACAAAACAACTGAAGGCTGCTCTTCAACAATATCACATAGCAGCCAGATTGTTCCAAGGAAGTGAAAGGACCTGACAATCATAGCTCCTGCAAATCATCACAATCATAAGTAGGAGGTCATCATCAGCAGATCCAGTGAAAGAATATAGAAGCTGTTCTTGAGATAGGCTTCATAAGAATTCTGAGAACATAATTCTTCTTCCTCCTTCTTTTTCTTTCTCATTCTCAAATGTAAAAGAGTAATAAGAATCCCTCTTCCAAAGGATTCAGTGGTTCAAGATCTCCTTATCGAAAGATCTGGTTGGTTCATGATCTCCTTATCAAAAGATCAGTGGTTCTAAGAGTCTCCTTATCAAAAGACTCAGGCACAGGTGGTGCATTCCTACCAGGTGGTACAAGAGAGGACTACCCATAATTTGGGAAACCTCTATAAAATCTCTTGTGTCTTCTGGTTGCTTATTTTCTGTGCTGTCCCATTTCATTTACTGTTTTCCTGATTTACTTAACATCACTGTTTTATTCTGTGTGAGAAATTGTTGAAGCATAATACTTAGGTTTTTATTGTGTTTGCACAAATAAGATAGAAATATTTGTAAATCTCTATTCACCCCCCTCTAGAGTATATCTCAGGGGCACACTGTGCACTTTCAGGAACGAAATTCCACCTTGTGAAGGAGTCAATGTAACTTCACAATAAACAAATATAATAGAATTTTTAGAGCATACTGTTGGCCTCAAAGGTTCAATTACCCCATTTTATGTAATCCGAAATTCATTTGGTCACTAGGAGGTGGGGTAATGTAATTGAGGTAATTTGAGCAAGAGCAATTTAGTAGACTATAATGCCTCTAAAAATTCCAAATAAGGTTTCCTGTGTGCAATTACACCCTCTTAGATAGATTCTAAATTTTCATAATGATCTAAGGGGACTTGACCGTGAAATTCTCAATAGTGTTTAATGTGACAAAAGTTCACAATCCTAATTTTCTAGGGAACTCAACCTCAAAGTATTTGATCCTTTCTGAGATGAAAGATTTCATGATAATAAGTGCATGTTTCAAATTCCAAGAGAATTGACCAAGGAGGAATACCCTAAGCTACCTTGGTAATTCCTTAAATCTACTGTATGAAATGCGACACTTAGCCATAATGTCCAAGATTGTGTCAAGAGTTGTTTCACTAAGCTCCTCAATTGTTATTAATGTAGACTTGGGTCGATGTGATAAGAGTATATCTCTCCCAAAAGTTTTTCTCTCCTGATCCTTAGCGGTCAAGCTGGATGGTAAAAATCTTCATCGCTCTATTATGAGAAGAGTTTTTGAAATGGAGGTTTAGTTCTTATTAAAAGATCTTGATTAAGTTTTGGTTTCAAAATAAATGATATGTATATTTATATGCGTTTGCTGTATGAGTAATTAACACAAGCAGTGAGAGTGCACATCACAAGTAAAAACATAAAACAATGAACAAACCAAAACAATCCAGATGACACAAAGAAATATAGTAGTTCCCCTCAACTGGGTACATCTACTCTTCTACCACCCTGGTAGGAAATCCACTAGGGCCCTTTTTGATCAGGTGAGCCTTCACCACAGAGCTTTTGATCAGGTGCTCAAAACCAAAAATCAACTTTTTAAAGGGAGTTATAACCCTGTACAGGATGGGGGGTAAGGAAATAAAATAAAATAGAAATTGTAATGTTCTTCTCTGTATAAGAAGACTCTTGAAGATCCAGATGTGGTGTTGAATGGATCTGATATTGAAGAGCTCCCCCTGTCTGATATAGATTGTTGACAGTTCTCGAGGTCTCTCCTTTCAAACACTTCTTTCCTCTGATGCAATGATAATCCTGAGCAAGTAGTTGTGATTTGTGTCTCAGGATGTTCTTAATCTGCAGGAAGATGTTAGCAACCAAGAGTGTGCTATATTTTTGTGTGTCGTCTCTGTATCTCTGTATATGTCTGTATATTTTTTTTGTTTCTCTCCTTCTCTTTAGTATTTATAATCTGAGAAGTACTTTTGAAATCTTGCCCGGGAAAATGGAAAGAGATGAAGTCTCTTTAATTTCATTCCTTGGGAAGATAAGTTTGCCGATTTGACACAAAAGAAATGGCTATGAACTTTAATGCTGCAACGGCTAGATTAGCAAAAGATATTGCATAATATATAAGAGAGCTGTCAGCATAAATCATATTTTAGTCGAACTGACAGAGGCATATAAAATTTCATCGAACTCAGCTTTGCTTTCGTCGAGCTGGGCTTATCTTTTGATGTGCTAAGCAATTCTCTGTATATAAAATATACTTGATTTGATCTGAATAGATTTCGTCGATCTTGATTTATCTCGTCGACCTGCTGAGCCTTGATGATTTCGTCGAGCGCTGAGATTTAGAAAAAGCGTCGAGCGCTGAGCGCTGATCGTCGAACGCCGGTAGCAGTTCGTCGAGCGCAAAAGACTTATGATAATTTTATCTTTTCTTCTCCGATTCGATCCCATTATATTTAATTTATGTTTTCTTTAGGATAATGTGATTTAAGTTATCAGATAGATGAACTTTAGAGATTAGATGTTGATCCTAACTCAAATCAAACCTAAGGTTTCAACAATCTCCCCCTATTTGAGTTGGGATCCTAAATCAAATTAAAACTAGTGGCCTGGTGGTCTCCCCCTATTTGGTTTAGGATGCCGACAGTTTTAATTTTTATATTCTCCTTTTCTCTCTCACTTGGTTTCTATGAATTTCTCATTTTCTCTCTCACTTGGGCTTTAATAAATTTTTATCCTTTTAAAATTATTTGAGCCACTCTGCTTTCCTAGATTTTAATTTCTTAAGATCTGAATTAAAATTTTCAATTGCAGCAACCTTTGTAATTAGAGAGATTAAATCTTATTTGGGGTTTTGAGCTTCTCATTTTCTCTCTCACTTGGGTAACTTTATTATCCTAGAAGGTTTTAATATATGAATTGCTACAGCTGTTAATGAATTTTAAGAGATGTCAGACATCTTCTTTCTCATAGAATCCCCTTATCAGAAGAGACTCACACTCAGTGCTATGATCATTTCTGATCAGTGCAGCTACAGTAGAATGCTCAAACTGACTTAGAGAAGTCTGTAAGAATACAAAGTTGTCTTTAACATTGTTTTTATAATGGAAACAATCCATGTAAATTTTAGATTTGTTGTTTTAGAATTGGGATGGAGTTTAATGGAGAAAAAACTTTTTAATACCTTTTGAAGATTCTATTAGAAATATATGTTTTAAGAATTTTAAAATCTGATTTTTAATGCTAATTGAAAGTTTTCTTTTGTAGTCATTAAAATATATGTTTGAAATTATTTTAAAGTTTTCTTGACAATCATTAAGCAATTTATCCTTAATTGATTAAACAATCATTAAGCAATTTATTGCAGTTTACTTGGGTTGCCCATAATTAAGGTAAACTCATTTTAGTAATGACGAGGGAGTTATATTGCAGAGGCTTTTATGTTTCTAAGACAACCCAAGTTAATATCATAGTGGCCCAATAAACAAAGAAACAAGATTAGCCTCCTGTAAATCTTGTGCTGAGTTTCTTATATCTGAAAATATGGACATTTCACGTATGTACATAATCCTTATGGGTATACAATCCTCGGTTTGGAATTATACTAATTAAGTCTTCGTATCCAAGTACATGTGCGACAATCCTCGAGATTTGTGGATATGGTAAGGTTCTCTGCCCTCAAAAGTACCATTTATCGTAACTTTTCCAAGGATTGTGTGTCTATTAAATGGTCTTCTCTAGGTTGGAATTCTCGTTCCACATTCGACACCCTTTCTTTGTGATGGATTTTATGAGGATGGAAGTGGGGAGTATCGACTTCTAGGCACATGAGTTAAACCTACAAGTCTCCTGCTAATCTGATAGTAAAATCACAAGCACCAAATCCACTTAAGATGGTCCTGTTTGTTCATATGAGGGGTATTAATATCGCTTGGGAACTGACGTGAGAGTATCAGAGAGTAAGCTTTGAACACTTGCGCATGATTTTCACTTTTTTTTTATTTAGTCACTTTAGGGTATACTACTTCTCGACCAAATTGTACCCGAGGTCGATATCAGACTAGGATACCTTACAAAATATCTTGCTACGTCCAACCAATATGGTGTACTAGTAGGTTTACTTAATCTCATCGATAAGTGGACATAGATACTTTACTTGGATTGATAGTCGGCTAAGCTGATACCAGTTTGTAAGACCTCTTTTTTTTGCATTCGTTCCCGGGTCTTACCACCCAAATTCGCCGTCATGCGGTGGCACCAACTCACGTGATGGTCGCCACCACAATACGCCAATTCTGTCGGCTAATCAACATCATCCAGGCCAACCACATATCATAGTAATAGAAGCGTTAAATGAGACAAGTCCACAAAATCACATTATATATCATAATACAATTGTCCAAAATGAGAAAGTACTATAATGAATGAGGGCTTATGCCCAGTACATCAACATCCTCACTACAAAAGTCTCTCATCTCTGTAGCTGCTACTGCAACAATGTGTATTGGCTGCATCACTTCTTCCTGTCCTCCTGTCCTGGTCTCCTGGATGGGGTCCTGCTGCTCCGGCATAACGACTCCTAAAATGGTACGGAACACCGACCGTCAGTCAAAATACTAAGAGATTTCCTCATCCCCTCCTCCCGCGACTCCTAGGCACCATGCGGGAGGAAGAAGCGGAGGACAACAAAGGGTAATGTACAAGCAGATGACATTTCTCTCATTCACATAGTAATAAACCAATATCATAAAATCTAGTAAACCAAAATCTACTAGCAAGTACAATAATCACTAACAATTCTTCTACAGGGGTTATATATATAGAATGGAAATAAGAGCAACTAAATATGTAAAAGAGGCACGACTAACTAACATTGCAGAAATGTAACCTTAACTTATAAGGAAAGCCTATACAGTCTTATAAGTTAAGGGGTCGTTTTGCAAGGCCCATCGTATAAGGAAGACCATACTAGTTTATACGATGGGGGTCATGATTTGTATGTAAGATGTGTATGAAATGCAATGCAATGTTTATGTTGAGGGTTCACGCACATGCAACTCACCCACATGACTTTGTACGTACAGACCTTTAGTTCCCACTTTTTGGAGGTAGCTAACCTCTCGGGCACCTCCCGTCGTGGCCAAACGATGGCAGAGGAGCGTGCGTCTCCTCACCTAGGTGGGTATGACACACTACCAGACCTAGGCCCTAACGTACGCTATGGCTCCTATCCTCGGTACTCATGATATCTTGCATACTCTTGTTGGACCCGAAGGAACCAGACCTTTATTTGGCTAGGTAGGGTTTAGGGAATCCGTCCCGACGGACGCGCAGTAAAACATCCTGGCCCTTAAACCTCTGACACCGCTGAGTCAACAAACTGCTGTCGGTGTGATGACTAAGGCAAGACCGAAGACCCACCACATTCTATGCACATACATTTATGTATCATCTTATCATCCGAGCCTCCAGCTCGCAAGAACAACTAGTACTCTATTATAAGTTCACTGAGTTTATTTTTTATAGGACCTACCCCTCCTTCACTATACCGAGCCTACTGCTCGCAGGACTAACCCATCCTTTATAGCTACCGATCCTACATCTCCATGAACAGGCTTGTCAGTTCCACTCTATAAAGTACTAGTCACCTAAGATGTCTATTTGTGATTCAATCATATTCCTAAACCATCTAGATTTTTCTACTCTTTTGTTGATCTTAGATGTTTAGGTTGCATCTTAGACTTCTTGAGGTTTACCCGATGAAAGGGCTCGCATCGGTACTAGGGGTACGATGGGGTGACATCCCAAACCTCCCTTTCTCAAGATATTCATTATTATTGGTGGCTACCCATACCTCCTATGTGGCACAAAACAGATCTAAGGTGGATGTGACTGTGTGTCATGTCCAAAGAATGCCTCAACCACTAAATATAGAGTTGCTATCTGCAGACCACCTTGACCAAGGGTATATATAACCTAGGGTCCTTATAAGGTGTAAATGACAATCATGTTCAAAAGACTTTCCAATTTATTCTTGAAACCATACATAACATACTGATGTGGTCAAAATTTCATTTAGATCCTCAATGATCTAGGCTTAATCACTAGTTTAAGTTTTTACTAAACGCACACCATGTCTACATGAACTAAGTGTACTCTTTGAAATCAATATTTCAAACCCTTGGGTCCAGTGCCTTGAATTTTTGTATAATAACTCAATAAGGGCATGGATGAGATGCTACCAAAATTCCATAATTTTTCTGAATAATTTGTTCTTAAAATAAAATTGTTATTTCTTTTTCCATGTCATTTAACACCTGGGGGTTCATATTCAAAAGCCTAAATAAATTAAGTAAATTAGCACTGACCACTTTAAACAAGATATTAAGGTGGGCAAGCTTCCCAGATTTTTCCAACATATTTAAATCAACATCTATTTATGAATAATAACCTCTAAATGTCACTTTTCAAATGAAGTACTAGAATTATACATCTAAAAATTCCTTTTCTTCTGCTACATATTGATGAAATTAGGTCAAATCTAGAGAATCATAAATTTTCAGGCAATTTTCTTGGTATTCATTCCATCAATTCAAAAGTGTGACAAATGATATTATTAAAATTTTGCTAGGCAAATGATCACCAAAAATTCATAATAAATTTCTAGAGGTTCAAACCTAGATTTCAAATGCTCTCCCAGAGTAACAATATTGTACAACACCTTAAACCATCAAGAATTATTTATGCAAAATAATCAATACATTGTACTCTTACCAATGAAGTACTAGAATTATGCATTTAAAAATTCCACAAAATTTCCTCTGAATACATATTGATGAAATAATGTCAAATCCAGAGAATCATAATTTTTCAACTTTTCTAAATCAACAAAATCCATTTATGAGCAGTGGTCTCCATATAGTAATTTACAAATAACGTTTTAAAATTATTCATCTAAAAATTCTATAAAAATGTCCACTAACACATATTGCTGAATCAAGGTTAAATCCAGAGAATCATAAATTTTCAACTTTTCTAAATCAACAAAATCCATTTATGAGCAATGGTCTCTATATAGTAATTTACAAATGAATTATCAAAATTATTCATCTAAAAATTCTATCAAAATTTCCACTTACACATATTTTTGAATCAAGGATAAATTCAGAGAATCATAAATTTTTAGTCATTTTTCAGGTATATATGACATTTATTCAAAAGTGTGACAAATGGTATTTTGAAATTTTGCAAGGTAAATGATCACCAAAAATTCATAATAAATTTCCAGAGGTTCAAAATGATGTTAGAAGAGATTCATTAGAGTCTCATAATTTCTTATTAACTTTTTACCACAAATATTTCAAAATTACATAAAGGGGGTATATTTTGTTTTAAGCCATTAATTAGTGTTTTAGATCCCAAAACTCCTAATTCCCTCTGAGGTGATGTTTATACCATAAAAAGGCGGGGTTAAAATTTCATAGGCCAAGACCAAGCCAAATAGGCTAGGTTCACACAATACCCATTTGGGCTATATGCACACCATACCTCAACCATGCAAAGACATGTGTGTGGATTAACCTAACATGCACTGGTCCAATTGCATTAAAATTTTAACCAAGGCTAATTGACGACTAAATAAGCATGCCACCCAAATTTGGAGTCATTTTGAGGTGTCCAACTCCTTACATCACATTAATTTGATAAATCAAATAATGAACAAAACTATAAAAAAATATTCTCCTAAAAATTTGATTTTTGGACACAAGGTAGTCCTAGGGCACATGCATGCATGACACAAATTTTAGCACCATTGGAGTTACTGTCTAGGAGATATTCAAAATATAAAATCTGGCCTACCATAGGATCAGTCCCACCAAAATGGGTGCTGAGGGAGCTACAATACTCCAAATTGAGTGAACTCAATTTCTAAAAATAGTAGAGACATAGGGCTACATATTTGATGTTTGGAATATTCACTGATTGTACCGTTAGGCCTTTTATACAATTAATTTAATGTTAGGCAGAAAACTTATTGAACAACCATTTAATTAAATCATGGTCTCCATCTAGCAGATCGGCCAGATCCAACGACTGAGGAGTTGTCTTCCTCCTCGAGCCAAAGGCTCAGATCCCTACTTCCTGGAGGGATTTTGGAGCCCGATCCCGGCCACCTGAGGCCATCTCCGACCAAATGCTCAAGCCACCACCTCCGACCGAGATTTGGCTACCCACCGACGGTGAGATCTCAGCCGGAGGTGGCCAGAGCTGCTCTCCCGCTATTTTCAATTTTGGAGTTCGGGAACACCAAAACCGAAATGGACTTCTCCATTTCTTCCTAGATTTTTGAAAGTGGAAGAAGGATGAAGCTAGCACAAGAGGAGGAGAGAAGGAAACTTGCCTCAATTCGAGCTCTAAGGGGATGAATCCAAACTTGCCATGGCCAACCACAAAGCTCCATGGCCCTTGCTGATCTTCTCATATGGTGCACTATTCCTTCAATTAACTGAGGGGTTCTCCTACTCTCAGAATTCTGAAGGTAAGAGGAAGGTCAATTCAAGAGGAGGGAGGCTATTTCATGGGCTGCCATTAATGGCCATTTTCGGCCACCCCCTTTTCTCCTTAATTCCAACCACTTGGCTATCCAATTGCAGGGAAAAGCTGGGGGGATCTATAGGAAAGCTCAGAGGAAGGCTTTGGAAGAGGAGTTGAGTGCCAATTGGCACTCCTTCCTTCTTTCCCTCATTGGATCCTTCCAAATTGGGGCAAATCTCCAATTTGCTCCTTTGAATGTCAATTTCTCCCCAAATATAAGGGAATGCATGGTAATAAGGTTTAGGGCTGCAGAATGGGCCTCTATTGAGGGCATTAGCCCATGGGAATTTGATTTAATTCCACATAAGCCTAATTTAGGCCTATTTGACCAAGTGTTGACTTTTGAGTTGATTTGGTCAAATTGGTGAGTAGGCTGACCCCACATGATGGTAATGGATCTATGTGCACAATCAATGATGGATTGGGCAATGGTGGGGCCCATATTGGGTCAATTGAACATATATAGGCTAATTTGAGCTAGTTTGACCCAAAGTTGACTTTAGTCAAAATCAAGACTTTTATTGAACCCCATGGGTCAATAATGACCTAATGAACTCCCTTAGTGTCTTGGAGTGTTTGGGTCTGATCAATTTGATCATTTGAATCTTAATTAACCCTTAATATGGATGGTTGACTTATTTCAAGCTGGAGTTGACTTTTGTCAAAATGACCAATTTAGGTGACCCCAATTGGACTTAATGACCTTAGGGACTCCCTAAGGTGGTTAAGGATGTCATGGTTGTTAGATCGGTAGGCTCCCTTAGGGGGGGGGGGTGAATAAGGGTTTTAAAACTTTTGTTATATTTTGATATACTTTAAAAGTAAGTAGATTAAAATAGTGATTTAGAATGAAGATCTAAATTGATTTATAATGAAAGAGAAAATAATTATCAATTTAGAGAAATGAAAAAAACAAATCAATTTTATTACCCAAAGAGAGGCATGATTACTATTAATAAAAATAATTTCAAAACTAGATTTCTGTGATGCTAGAAATCGAAGATGAATAATGAAATTCTTATTGTTTTCTATCCCGACTCGTATCCCCACGAACCAGTGGATTTAGCCTATCCTTCCCAGGATACGGCCTCAAGCCGCTTTAGCCAATCCTTCCTCGGATATGGCCTCGAGCACCCCGTAGATCTACACTCTAGACCTAGTCGCTAACACAAGGCCAATTTCAGCCCTAAGTCCTTCCCAGACCTAGTCGCCAACACGAGGCGAATTCACTACACGATTTAAAAGAGATGAAACAAATAACAACAATATAAAAACTCCATATATGGATCTCTTGGAGAAGTAGATGAAGACTCGCAGAGTATAATCGTAGTCGATGTGGTCTTTTGTCATGGTGATGAAGCGTGTTGAAATCTTCTCCAATGATCTCCTTAAGCCTTCATGGATTTGTGGGAGTCTCTCTCCGAATATTCCTCTCTATGTTGTGGCACGAAGCTCTGGAATTTAGAATCATAAGAGGATGAAGAAGACAGCTCTGCGCTATCGCTACCACCTTGGAGCTATCCCAGTTTAGGAAATATTCTCCGCGTGAGAATCTTTCATTTTAAGCAAGCCGGCCACCTTCCTCTTGTATTTTGCACTACCGCCTGTGCTACCCTATACGGCCTGTGCTAGATACTACTACCTGCATTAGATGCTATCGCCTGGCGCTATCTCCTTATATATCTACCTCCCAAAATTGCTCTAATCAGAGATAGCATATGTGCTAGGTGCTATCGCCGATGCTAGTGGACATGTTGGAATTTTGGCTTCAAACTTGGGGTAACCTTCATATGTTATCCTTGAGTCATATGGCTTTGTATCCTACACACTTAAACACACAAGATCAAATGCACATAGGATTTGTTATTCTCAAACTTAGGAGATGCGGAAGACCATGTTCCAACAAACTCCACCTTTTGATAATAACAAATCCATTAATGATAAATCAGAGCTTTAATATATAAGCTGATGAAACCTACTACTTGTGTGTGCGTGCGAGAGATGACTTTGGATAATTGTCGATTTTAGTATTTAGAATTGCTCCCCCTAAATACATGCTCCCCCTATGTGAATGCTCCCCTAATATGTAAGCTATCATCTTAATCATTAGTCATGTTAGTTTTCCCGTTTGATAGTGATTATTATTTATCATGTTAGTTCTCCCCCTTTTGTTATTAGCAAAAGTGGGCAAGGAAGCAATAGACATAAAAGAGGATTTATTGATAAAAAGATAAGGCATGATCGAGCTTCTCAGAGGAAATGAAATGATAAGGAGTTTTAAGCATAAAAAGGTAATGATTTCCAAGTAACAAATCTACCCAGACAATATGTCTACACTCTAGCCCCATACTAAGTGACGGATGGTCATGAGGAGCTGCATACATGCCGTAGGTTGGGGTGTTAGTCCCATATGTAAACACTAGAAGATACTCAACCTAGAACTCTTTCCCCCTAGTGCCTCACAAGGCCCCACTAGAACCCTCCCCGGTTAAGGACAAGACATGACTTAGAGGTTTGGTTATCTAATGTCTACAACCCTACGCTCTCGCTATGATGAGATATGTAATCATGGGATAATTATCATTGGAAACATTAAGCATTTAAATCTAATGATAAGTTCATAGTCTATGGGTTTATATTTTTATTTGAATTTTTGAAAAAGCTCACATAGCTATTTTGAAATCCATTAATGAATCCGAGTTTTTAATATAAATGTTATTCATGTTAGAACAACCAATATAAATTCTACCAAGCAAGTCTACCACCTGTTGAAAATGGAATTTTGAGATTTAAGACTTTGATATAAGCATGAAAGCGCAAGGTAAAAAGTTATATGGTGATGATGCGTAAGACTTATAGAAATACAAGAAACATCTTTTTGTGATTATGATGATTCATAAGAAGAGATTTGAGTTAAATTCCCCAAAAAAGGAAGATGTTTTTTTAAATCATTTTTCATTTGAAATCTTTAAGTTTGACAATTAAGTAACCAAGCATGAAAGAAGGAAATCAAAGAGAAACTACTACAATGATATTATAATTCACAAATTCAAAGCATACCAAACATTGTAGAAAGCATGCTAGGTTATCTAGTGCATTTTATATATAAAGAGAGTATAGAATTTTAGCATTAGGATGCAATACTCATGAGAAGAAGTGTTATGGAAGATAATGATGTGCACATAAGTGTATTTTGAATAGAGTAAACAAACGATTTAATCAAAAATACAAGACAATATGTAGATTAAAGTGCAAAATAAAACACAAATAATTTTACTTCCACACACTTCAATGCACATATAAGAAAATATACAACTACCAAGTGTTGGAGCATGCATTTCGCACTCTTCCGGTTTGATAATAACAAAGTCCCATTTGTATTTGATTCTATTTTAATTAATGGTGTGCAGGTAACAGGTATGAGATGTTCACAATTCTGCTGGAGCTCAATTTGAGAGTATGAAATTTTCACTGTCGGAATTTTCCGACAGCTGATGTCGCCCAGGCGACAGCAGAGAAGTTACAACAACTTCCCCCACAGCAATACGACGAGCGGCAGTTTTGCGCTGTCAGAAATCCGACATCGATGTCGCCCAGGCGACAGCTCAGAGGTTACAATAACTGCCCGCACGACAGCACTACGAGCGGCAGTTTTACGCTGTCAGAAATCCGTCATTGATATCGCCCAGGCGACACCTCAGAGGTTACAACAACTGCCCGCATGACAGCACTACGAGCGGCAGTTTAGCGCTGTCGGAAATTCCGACAGCCGATGTCGCCCAGGCAACATCGAATTTCTATATATTGGCTCCTTTTTGTTCGTGCATTCCAAGCATTGACAATTTCAAGTCCCTTCCTGAGTGCATACGAACCAGAGAGCTCCAGAACCTCATCAACTCCCATTTGTGCTTAGAAGGTTTGAGATTGAAGACGAGATCAGGCGCGCTTCTTCATCAACGATCATCTTGAGGCTTCAACCTTCCTTTCAGAGATCTGAATTTCTAGGGAGTTGTTCTTTTCATATTGTATTTTCATTTATATACATTTCATTTTGTATTGGTAGGGAAATCGTCTCCTTGTGCGTGACGTCTAAGTCCTTGCGTGGCTTAGGGGAAAATCGCTTCCTTGTGTGGAGCGTCCAAGTCCTTGCGTGGCTTGGTGGGAAATCGTGGCCTTGTGTGCTACGTCTAGATCTTGGCAAGATCTAGAGGATAGGCTTGGGCTTGGTTTAGAGAGAGACAAGTGATAGCCTTCCGATCCTTGGGAGAAGGATTGGTAAACACAAATTGTAAAAGGGTTATTATCATATTTGTGCCTTGATCTTAAGCATTGTTAAGATCATATTATTTGTATGTGATTTTCATAATTATAAAGTTATGACTTTTTCTTTAATTGCAAATATGGTTGTTTAATCTTTAACTTAGAAATTTGTGTTTGAATTTATTCTAAAAATTACATTAGTTTGAAATTTTTATAAGTAACTTTTAGAAAAGTAAAAGTTGTTTTAAAATTCTTAAGTAAAAATCATATTTTCAAAAAGGCCCTTATTCAGCCCCCCCTCTAAGGGCGCCTCAAGATCCAACACGTGGTATCAGAGCCAGGTTACTCCAAAATGGTTTTACCACCGGGAGTAATGGCGCACAACGATCACGCGTTCGTTGAGGGGCAAGGAATTAGTAGGCCACCACTTTTTACGGGCACAAACTATAACTATTGGAAAACCCGAATGCGGTGTTTTCTAATAGCTCTCGACATGGAAGTTTGGAATAGGTCGAGACGAGTTATTCTTCCCCAACAATTGATGTAGGAGATGTAACTATGGTCAAACCCAAAGACAAATGGGATGACAATGATAAATTAAGATGTAAAAACAATGCAAAAGCCATGAATGCTTTATTTTGCGCACTAGATCACACTGAATTTAATAGAGTTTGTGCTTGTGAGACTGCATATGAAATTTGGAACCTTTTAGAAATCACTCATGAAGGTACTTCGCAGGTAAAGGATTCAAAGCTATTTCAACTGGAGTCAGAATTCGAAAGATTCAAAATGGAGGTGGATGAAGAAATTGATACAATGTACACACGATTTACTAAAATCGTGAACGATTCAAAGGTGTTGGGTAAGGTTTTCTCCAATGGAGATTTAGTGAGGAAAATCTTAAGATCACTTCCCCCGAAGTTCAATCCTAAAGTGACTGCAATTTCTGAGTCACATGATCTTAAGACCTTACAATTGGAGAGTCTCATTGGGAATCTAAAAACCCATGAAGTGGAGTTGAAGATTCAAAGCCAAGAGTACAATTTGGAGCCCAAAAAGAAAAGCTTGGCGTTGAAATCTAAAAAGGAAGTTGAAACTGAATCTGAAGAAAGTGAGGAAGATGAGGAAGGACTGTTTGTGAGGAACTTTAAGAAGTTTATGAGAAATCCGGAGAGGAGAAATTCATTTAAATTTTTTTTTCAAAAAGAATGATTTTGCCTACCAAAAAGGCAAAGGAAAAATGGAGAATGAAGAGGAGCGTCCGCTACCGGAGTGCTACCATTGCAAGAAGATTGGTCATATCAGAAGCAAGTGCCCAAAGTATTTGAAAGAGCAAAAAGCAAAGAGGCACGATAAAAGTTACAAGAAGAAAGTGTTAAAGGCGGAGACTTGGGATGATTCTTCATCCGGTGAAGAAAGTGATTCCTCAACACAGGAGGAAGAGGAGGAAAATGTTTGCTTGATAGGGAAAGAAAATGCGTCATCTGACGACGATTGCAGTGTCCAAAGCGACACTGAGGTAACTCCTCCATCTTATGAAGATTTATATTCTGAATTTATGAAAACTTGCAAATTTTTGGATAAAAGCCTAAAACAAATTGATTTTTTAAAATCTGAAAACAAAGTTCTTTTGAAAGTAAAAAAAAAGTTATCAAATGATTTGAAATCTATTGGGAACGAGAAGGAAATTTGTCAAGAGTGTGATCACTCTTCGATAAGGATAAAAGAACTTGAAAACACTATTTCTAAGTCCGATCAAAAAATTGATCAACTTCTAAAAGAGAAAAAGGATTTAGAAAAAGTTGTTAAAATCTCTCATTCTCAATTAGAGAATTATAAGAAAAGTGTTGCAAATAGATGTGGCATGATAGTAAAAGAAAATTCAATTTTAAAGTCCAAAGTAAATGAGCTGAACACGGCAATTGGAAAATTTGGTGTTGGAAAAAAATCTCTGGATATGCTTTTAGCCAACCAATGCCATGGGACAGCAAAATTTGGGCTATGATACGTTTCTGGAAGCTCTAGAAGCTGTCGGAAATTTCCGACAGCTGCTGTCGGAACCAGCGACAGCTCCAGGTTCAGAAAACCTATTTTTTAAAATGAAAATTTTTCTAAGTCCACACATAAAGATGTTTCCACCAGCAAGAGTCCAGAGAAACCATTGAAAAATGGTTCCTCACCATTCATTGTATGTGCCAAATGTCATCGATTTGGTCACATCTCGGGCTCATGTTGGAAGAAAGGAAAAATTAATGTTAAACAAATCTGGGTACCTAAGGCGTCCACCTATACAATGGGATTGACACTTGGGTAACCAGATCTTTACTCTCATCATCTTTTTAGGTGTGTGTGCAAGCTAGGAACAAGGAAGACGTGTGGTATTTGGACTCTGGATGTTCAAAACACATGACGGGCGATAAATCAAACTTCCTTAGCCTGGAGATAAAGAAAGGTGGAACAGTGACGTTTAGAGATAATGGAAAGGGTAAAGTCAAAGGCATTGGAGTAGTAGGTAACGAAGAATTTAAAATTTCAAATGTTTTATATGTTAAAGGTTTGAAACATAATTTAATTTCTATTAGTCAACTATGTGATAAAAATCTAAATGTTCTATTTGACTCTAGCTCAAACCTTTGCAAAATTATTGATTCTAAAACAAACGAAATCGTACTTACTGTACCAAGAATAAACAATGTCTATACAATCACTTTTCATGATTTATCTCATTCTACACTTAAATGTTTTATTTCAAAGAATGATGAACTTGAATTATGGCATAGGAGACTAGGACATTCTAGTGCCAAACGCATAGTAAAGCTTTCTAAAAATAAAATTATAAAAGGTTTACCAAATTTGAATGGAAAGCTTTCTTCATTATGTTCACCATGCCAAAAAGGAAAGTTTACAAAATCATCTTTTAAAAGCAAAAATGTTATTTCTACTACTAGACCTTTACATTTATTACATATGGACTTGTTTGGTCCAATTTCTACACAAAGTCTAGGAGGTAGAAAATATAGGTTTGTTATTATTGATGATTATTCTAAATTTTGTTAGACATTGTTTTTAAATTCAAAATCTGATGCTTTTGATGAATTTGTAAAACTAATTTCACGTATTCAAAATGAACTTGATTTAAAAGTAAAATGCATTAGATCAGATCATGGAGGAGAATTTGATAATGAAAAATTTATTTCATATTGTAATGAATTTGGGATAAAACATGAATTTTCCGCTCCACGCACACCACAACAAAATGGTGTAGTGGAGAGGAAAAATAGAACACTTCAAGAATTAACTCCTTATGAAATTTATTTTCAAAGAAAACCACAACAAATGCTTTGTGAATTTAAATTGCCAAAATATTTTTGGGCCGAAGCCGTTAGTACTACATGCTATATTATTAATCGTGTCATGATTCGTCCCACATTACAATTAACTCCTTATGAAATTTATTTTCAAAGAAAACCAAATGTATCTTACTTTAAAGTTTTTTGTTGTAAATGCTTTATTCTGAATACAAAAGATAACTTAGGCAAATTTGATTAAAAATGTGATGAAGGAATTTTCATTGGTTATTCTTCAACTAGCAAGGCCTATAGAGTTTATAATAAACGTACTAAAGTGGTTGAAGAATCTATTCATGTAAAATTTGATGAAAACGTTTCTTGTGTAGAAAATACTAAAGTTGCAGGTAATGAGAAAAATGAAGAAGATGTGGAACAAAATCTGAAGAAAAATGATGATGATAATGATGAAGAAAAAGTAGAGAAAGAAGATGAAAAAGATGGTGAAGAAGAAGAAGAACAAGGATATGTACCTCCAACCGAGCTAAGGTTCTCAAAAGATCATCCACAAGAACTTGTTATTGGAGAACCATTAAGTGGGGTACGTACACGTTCTAGTTTACATGAAAGTTTTTCAAATTTATGTTTTGTCTCAAATATAGAACCAAAAGATGTTGCCACCGCTTTAAATGATGAATCTTGGTTTCTAGCTATGAATGAAGAACTTAACCAATTTGAAAGAAATAAAGTTTGGATTCTTGTAGATAGACCTAGTGATCATCCTGTGGTAGGAGTCAAATGGATTTTCAAAAACAAATTAGATAGTGACTCTAGGGTCACTAGAAACAAAGCTAGG
Organism: Dactylorhiza incarnata; assembly: GCA_033032865.1. Taxonomy (NCBI): domain Eukaryota; kingdom Viridiplantae; phylum Streptophyta; class Magnoliopsida; order Asparagales; family Orchidaceae; genus Dactylorhiza; species Dactylorhiza incarnata. The sequence continues at coordinate 1,681,512 of JAWHQI010000372.1, read as the reverse complement.
CTTGTAGCGAAAGGATATAATCAAATTGAAGGGGTAGATTTTGATGAAACATTTGCACCCGTAGCACGATTGGAAGCAGTTAGAATTTTTGTTGCATTTGCTAGTCATAAAAGGTTTAAATTATTGCAAATGGATACTAAAACTGCATTTTTAAACCGGTTGATTAAAGAAGAAGTTTATGTTGAATAACCCCCAGGATTTGTAAATGAAAAATTTCCTAATCGCATATATAGATTGTTAAAAGCTTTGTATGGTTTAAAATAAGCACCACGAGCATGGTATGATAGATTGACTATATATTTATTACAAAATGGTTTTAAAATGGGTGGTGTTGATTGTACACTCTTCATTAAGCAAGTAGATGATGATTTAATTGTTTTACTAATCTATGTTGATGATATTATTTTTGGAGCCACTAATGAAGAGTTGTGTCATTATGTTGTAAAAATGATGGAAAGTGAATTTGAGATGAGTATGGTAGGAGAATTAAAATATTTCTTAGGATTTCAAATTGTTCAAAAACATGATGGAGTTTTTATTAACCAATCAAAATATATTCATGATGTTTTAAAACGATTTGGATTTGAAAATCTCAAACAAGCAAATACTCCTATGAGTGTATCTTTAAAATTAGGAAAAGATGAAATTGGAATATCAATAGATCAAACTTTATATAGAGGCATGATAGGTTCACTTTTATATTTAACTGCTTCTAGACCGGATATTATGTTTTCAGTTTGTTAATGTGCTAGATTTCAAGCCGATCCCAAAGAATCACATTTAAAAGCGGTAAAAAGAATTTTTAGATATTTAATTGGCACAAATAAACTTGGTTTATGGTATCCTCATAGCGATGATTTTACTCTTTTTGGCTACTCTGATTCTGATTATGCCGGTTGTTCACTAGATAGGAAAAGCACTAGTGGCACTTGCCACTTTTTAGGCCCTTCACTCATTTCATGGTCGAGTAGGAAACATAATTCTGTTGCCCTCTCAACCACCTAGGCCGAATACATCGCACTTGGTAGTTGTTGTGTACAAGCTCTTTGGATGAAACAAACTTTAGAAGACTTTAATATTAAACAACAAACTATTGAATTATGGTGTGATAATAAAAGTGCAATTGATTTAACATACAACCCGGTCCATCATTCAAGGTCTAAGCATATTGATGTGAGACATCATTTTATTAGAGATCATATTAAAAATAACCACATAAAAATTTCATTTATAGGCACGGATAATCAACTAGCGGATATATTCACTAAACCGTTACCAGATTCCCGTTTTTCTATGCTTAGGCTAGAATTGGGAATCCTAGACATTTCACAATGATTATCTCACTACTTATGACCTATAAAATTTAAAAAAAATATATATATCACAAAACCTATACATTTAAAAAAGAAAGACTAAATTTTAAATCAAACCATAGAATTTGAATTACTTAAGAAAAATTCACACATAATTATTATTACATAAAATTGTTTCACAACAAATAGTAAAAATTCACGTAGGATCAAGTTCAGATAACAGAAAATGAAATCTAGGCAAATTCACTGTCGCCCAGGCGATAGTGGACGTCGGAAAATTCTGACATCAGTCAGAAGCAGCACCCTGATGATAACTACTCAGAATCCTCATAACCAGCCACGCTGCTCTCTGGACAGTCTTCTGGAGGTCCTCGTCTTACGGCCTTACCACGTCGAGTCCGCCTCACCAATTGGCATGGCGGTTCTTCATCTGGAATTTGCCATTCGGCCGCTTCTTCCGGAGTAGGCTTTAACTTCAAACCTTTCACCAAAAATTTCATAAACTTCTGCATTCTACTACGATCTTTCTTCACTTCCTTCTTGTGATCCTCAAAGGAATCACGCAGATCATCTATAGACTCTCGTAGTGATCCTCCCCTAGGAATTGTAGGCTCTCTAATCTCAATTCCAGGATGAGGCTTTTTCTGAGTCTTCTTCACTCTCATAGTTCCCGTATAGTATATCTCAGGGAAACAATCATCAAAGTACGAATCTTGAACTATCCATTCATACTTCTTATATAGTATACGTTGAATTATTGCCCCCATTGGCAAAGTATGAATCTTCACCCATTTTGGATGTTTTAATCTAAAAGCATACCGAATCTGGGAAAGGATGAAGTCCGCTACATCAAAAGGTTCCTCCTCCATAATAAAGTATGTAATCAGCGTCAACTGTGCCGTGATACTCCTTGTATCTCCACTCTTTAACATAACTGAGTTCCTTAATATATCTTGGACTAAATATGCATCCGGAGTGAGTGACGAAACTTCAGTGATTAGGGTCTTCTTTTGACTTCCATGTAAACTCATGTTTACAAGGGTCCAATCTCTATCCTTTCTATAGCTCTCTACTATATCAGGCATATGTTCACTCTTAAGAAGACCGAATTCCTCTCTAAGATCAACATGTGTTATTTCCACTTGTTGACCTTGGATTCTAGATCTCACTCCCCCATCCAATTCGGTATAACTCGGGTCTTCCAAATGATTATAAAATTCTCGAATCAAAAAGGATGAGAACATATCTGCTGTGATTACTGAAATTATACCTGCATTCGCAAGACGATCATAGATATGATCGTGCTTCGGAGAATCAAATTCTACATATTTTGCTACTCCAATTATAGCTTTCTCAATCCCAGGATAAACTTGATACGAACTATGCGCATCTTCAGACGTACTCCTTCGTTCCTTAGAACTGGAAGCCATTCTGCAAACATAACATAACAAAAATGAATTAAACAAGTTCTGTGCACTGGAACGATGTTGCCCAGGCGACATTGACTGTCGGAAAATTCCGACAGTACACTAGTGAACTTTTCCTTAAATTTTTCAACCACACTTCCAGATCTACTCAAAATCAAGCTATATTTCAAAATCAAGTTAACAAAAATTTTTTTTTAGAACAAACCACATCTTCTCACATATCCATTACTATTCATCTTCTTCAACCTTCTTCAAAAGAACAAGCTTCAGTTTTTGAAATTAAACAATGTATCAAAAAAAATACAAAACTTAAACCCTAAAAATCACAACATCCAAACAAGATCCACCAAGATCCACCAAGATCCACTTGATTTACACTAGATCTACACCTTTTCTACACAAAACTTCAAAGATCTACACCATTCATCAAAGGTAAAATGAAAAACACATTTTTCATCTTCTCTCCTTTCCAAAATCACAAATCTCTAAAAATTTTTGAATCAAAAACTTTAAAATCAAAAACCCCATACCTTAAATCTAGGGTTGTCGCCGAACTCCGACAGCTTCCTCTCGCCCTTCAGTCCAGAAAATGATGCACAATAGGGTTTGACTCGGTTTTAAGCCGTATTTATAATTTTAGCTGTCGCCCAGGCGACAGTGACTGTCGAAAATTTCTGATAGCTCCTGATTTGCTTAATCTTCAGTTTTTGGTTCCTTTGATGTTTTCCAATAGTTATATGTCTTTATTAATGCTACAACTCATGAATTGATGCCAAACCATGTGTTTTTTATTTTTTTAAAAAAATGGCTATTACATGATTATATGATTTCATTTCCAATCTATCATCGTATTGACACTCCTACTTAGTTGTTTAGACTATTGGAAATTGTTTTCGCATGCCTCTAAGTATGAGAAATTGTTTATATATAATAATGAACTATCACGTTCACTTCTTTTGATCCATACATATGTCTTTCTATTTAATTGATACATGAATCATATTCGCTTTAACATAATACAATAGCACTTCATAAATACTACTTTCAACCTTGATTTGTTAGCACAACAAAATATACACCATCTTTTGCGATTCAAGTGAATTCGGAGATCCTTGGTCAATTAAAAAATTATAAATATCTCGAAAATAAGATATCACAAAATATGTGATCACAAAATATGTGATCACAAAAAAAGGGCGTTTAAATTAAAGACAAGGATACTCCACCAAGCACTACTTACCCTCCTGATAAGTCTTAATAAGCATTGTGAGGTTTAGCACCTTGGAAAGAATTGTAAAGTGTCTTGTGCAAAAGAAAAATGGTATTCTATTCTTATTATGCTATCTCTTCAAGGTCAAAGTTGTCTTTATATGCTTATATTATGTTCTCTATTCCAATGCTCATGTACATTAAATAACTTCATATGTTTGATCTAAGTATCACTTGTACACATCATTATGTTATATAAACATTCATCTCATGAGAATTGGACCGAAAATATTCCAAATTTCTATACACAATTGTGTCTTTTCATGATACTTTCAAATGACCTTAATCATGTTTAAGTTATTTTATTTTATTACTTCATATGGCTATACCGCCTATTCATGAGTTTATTCAATACTATGATATATTACTATTACTTCAAGAACTTCAATCATTTTCCCAACAAGTGCTTCCGCTTACTCTTATTTTCTCCATCAAATCTCTTCCCTTAAGAACTACTCCTTCATTTCATATTACCTTTTGCTAATACCAAAAGGGGGAGAATTATAAGTATATTCAAGAAATCATAGAACTATTACACCTAAATAATCAACCTAAACAATACATCATTTCAATTTACTATAACATTTAGAGGGAGCATTCATTTAGGGGGAGCTTTCATCTAGGAGGAGATTACTCTTAAGAGGAATATATCATGTTATTTTTGTGCACACACCATATGTTAAAATCAACAACCTAAATAGACATGATTTCTTTTTATACGGATTTGTTATTATCAAAAGGGGGAGATTGTTGGAGCATGCGTTTCACACTCTTCCGGTTTGATAATAACAAAGTCCTGTTTGTATTTGATTCTATTTTTATTAATGGTGTGCAGGTAACAGGTATGAGATGTTCACAATTCTGCTGGAGCTCAATTTGAGAGTATAAAATTTTCACTGTCGGAATTTTCCGACAGCTGATGTCGCCTAGGCGACAACAGAGAAGTTACAACAACTTCCCCCACAACAACACGACGAGCGGCAGTTTTGCGCTGTCGGAAATCTGACATCGATGTCGCCCAGGCGACAGCTCGGAGGTTACAACAACTGCCCGTACGACAGCACTACGAGCGGTAGTTTTGCGCTGTCGGAAATCTGACATCGATATCGCCCAGGCGACAGCTTGGAGGTTACAACAACTGCCCGCACGACAGCACTACGAGCGGCAGTTTAGCGCTGTCAGAAATTCTGACAGCCGATGTCGCCCAGGCGACAGCGAATTTCTATATATTGGCTCCTTTTTGTTCGTGCATTCCAAGCATTGACAATTTCAAGTCCCTTCCTGAGTCCATACGAACCAGAGAGCTCCAGAACCTCATCAACTCCCATTTGTGCTTAGAAGGTTTGAGATTGAAGATGAGATTGGGCGCGCTTCTTCATCAACGATCATCTCGAGGCTTCAACCTTCCTTTCATAGATCTGAATTTCTAGGGAGTTGTTCTTTTCATATTGTATTTTCATTTATATACATTTCATTTTGTATTGGTAGGGAAATCGTCTCCTTGTGCGTGACGTCTAAGTCCTTGCGTGGCTTAGGGGAAAATCGCTTCCTTGTGTGGAGCATCTAAGTCCTTGCGTGGCTTGGTGGGAAATCATGGCCTTGTGTGCTACGTCTAGACCTTGGCAAGATCTAGAGGATAGGCTGGGCTTGGTATAGAGAGAGACAAGTGATAGCCTTCCGATCCTTGGGAGAAGGATTGGTAAACACAAATTGTAAAAGGGTTATTATCATATTTGTGCCTTGATCTTAAGCATTGTTAAGATCATATTATTTGTATGTGATTTTCATAATTATAAAGTTATGACTTTTTCTTTAATTGCAAATATGGTTGTTTAATCTTTAACTTAGAAATTTGTGTTTGAATTTATTCTAAAAATTACATTAGTTTGAAATTTTTATAAGTAACTTTTAGAAAAGTAAAAGTTGTTTTAAAATTCTTAAGTAAAAATCATATTTTCAAAAAGGCCCTTATTCACCCCCCCTCTAAGGGCGCCTCAAGATCCAACACCAAGGTGCTTTGCACACACAATGCTCATTAATACTTATCAGGATGCAAAATTGTACTTGGGGAATGATGAGTCCTGATCATATACACTTTTATGGACTCATCTGGGCCGTTTAGTTAGTCATTTCACTGCACTTTAGCCCTGTTTTAGTTCATATTTGTTAATCCATGCTAGGTGCATCTTTTGGCCCATTTTGGTGTGATTTCATGTTTATCTTCATTAGTAGTTTTCATGCACTGTTAGGTGCCACTTTCAGTAGCTGGATTCGTGGTTGTACGCTAGAACAGGAGTCGTGCAAGTGTTCCCGGTGCAATTCTGCACAGGAACACTGCGCACGATCACTGGTTCTATTGCGCACGACCACTGGTCGTGCGCCACTGATCGTGTGCACTTAACGCCTTTTTCACGAGTTCTGTCTGGTGCAGTGCGCACGACTATCGACTCCAGTGCGCACGACCATCGGTCGTGCGCCACTGCTCGTGCGCATTGACCATTAAAATTCTGAGTTCTGTTTCATCTATTGCGCACGACCACCGACGCTAGTGCGCACGACCATCGGTCGTGCGCCACTGGTCGTGCGAACATTTTATTTTATAATTTCTGTCTTTGCAGGTTCCGTCCAGGCAGAACGCACGATCACAGGATTCTAGTGCGCACGACCACTGGTCGTGCGCCACTGACCGTGCGCACTGTTTAATTCCAGCGCCTATAAATTCCCTGCTCGCGAATTAGGGCGGATCGATCGCTTCCAGCCGCCGTTTTCCGCCCGATTCCGCCCGATTTCGCCCCTCCACCGTCGCCCACCATATAGAGGTGCTCCGGGCTTGCTCTTCACGCCTATCTTGAGCCGGAGTTTCCTCTCGGCCTCCTCCTTCATCCAAGAGCTCCAAAGGAAGACCTAGCCGCTATCTCCATCGAGCAAGAGGAAGTTGGCAACCTCCACCGGATCGTGACACGAAGAAGACGGGTCCATTGGAGAGTCGTGACAGCTCTCTCTACCCCGGACGTAGTTGCGGACCGAGCTTGGACGCGGATTAACAACCCGGCGATTCCAACCGTGAATCTTCAACGAGCCTTCGGATTCGGTCGATTTCTTGCCTTGTTCTCCTTTTATTGATGTATTTGCAACTAGATCTAACATTATGATGAAGTGTATTTTGATTAAATAGCATTTCTACTTGATTATGTCTATATGATTGAGTATTTTTGTTTATATTATTGAGGTGCGCCTTGTGGTGTGGTTTGTTGGTTGCGTTGTGCCGCCCTAACAATTGTTAGTGGTGTGCTTGTTGAAGAGGTGCTTGCGACCCTCATTCCGCTAGCCTACTCGCCCATCCGCCTACCGAAGCGTGGCATCGCGGCCCGTACTCCATCCCGCCTAACGAAGCAGCGCGCTCAAGGCCTGCATAGTTCGATCCGCTTGCCTACTCGTCCATCCGCCCTTACGAAGTAGCGCGTTCAAGGCCTACGTAGTCTTCCATCCCGCCGAGCGAAGCTTTGCATAGCGGCATTGCATAGGAGTAGTTGATAGCTTTTATTTTGTTTTCCAAAAGCCAACCCAACTCCCCCGCATTCCATCCGACGTTTAGGACTTCAATCTCAAGTCCTTCCTCGAACGTTAACTCCACCTTACTGTGTTCCTTGAGAGATTCGATACTCGGGGATTACTCCTCGTTTTATATTACTTGAACGATCGGTACACTGCCATTTCGTGTCGCAGTCGAGCTACCGCCTATAGCGGTGTGTGAGATTTGCGCCATCAAGTTTTTGGCGCCGTTGCCGGGGAACACAGACGTGTGAGTTTTCTGGAGAGGGAGAATTTGAGAGAAAAGCCCTTCCATTTGTAAATTGCATCTTTTATTTTATTTCTGTTCTCTTTATTCCTTCCTCTTATTTTATATCAGGTTGCTTTAGTAATTTCTATTTGGTTTAGTATTTGCACAATAGCATTTTTATTTTGAATCGTTTTATCTTCACATTATGTGGGCACATCTCAATTTCCGTTGCCGTTGGTGTGGAGCTTCCTCCCACTCTAGTGATGAATGCCCTACGGAGAATAGTAGGCATAATTCGTCTCGCCCAGCATATAGAGCATCGACTCCGTCTGATACTCCATATGGTGCGCGTAAGTCTTATGGCTACTCTGCTGAGCCTTTACCGTCATACTTCTTTTCGGCTCCAGCCCCCGCTGTGCCAAAGAAGCCCGCTAGGCAGTGCCAGTTTTGTCGGGGCACAGATCATGCCCTGAAGGATTGTGTTGCTTATCTTCGCCAATTGGATGAGGATGACGAGCCGGATATCCGGATCGTCCCGAATCCTAACTCTGGCGGCACACCTTCAACATCCGGTTATGTGTCTTTGTCACCTTCACATTTTGAAGGGTATGGCATGGACACAGTCACTGGATGTGTGCCTGATCTGGGCACCAACATTGCTGAGCCTATTCTCCCGGTGCATCCACCACCTCTAGTGGATTCGATTCTTTGTGAGGAATCGGTGCTCGACTTTTATCCGAGCACTATTCCTCTCCCTGTTGTGCATACTACACTCATCTTTGACGACATTGTTGATGATGTGTCGCAGGAGGAGGCGGTTGATCTTAGCATTGTGCCTATTCCTATGGAGGAGGACAACCTTCTAGGTGAAGAGGAGTTTTCCTCAGCACCGGTGGAGGAAGTCCAAATCTCTAGCTTGGCCACTGTTGATCCCGCCGAATCTTGTAGCATTGATGACAATGCAAACATTATTTTACTTCCCCAACCTGATGGGAGTGAGTCCGGGATCACTCCCCCGATTGATGTTTATTTATATTCTTCATCTTCTTTATTTCTTGATCCCCTTCCTTCATCTGAGTCTGTGCAGGTTGAATCTTCACAGGTACTTCAGGAGGACTTGGAGCGTTTTGCTCAAGTCAATGATGCGAGCATCCTCTCATGTGAGGAGGTTTATTCCCCCTCCGTAGAGGAAGCTCCACTCATTGCCTTCTCCTCCTGCAGACCTGCTGCAGACGATGCCTTGCTGGGCAAGGATAGTTTTGGTAAGATGAGTGAGGACCAGGCCTCCTCCTCTTCTTACTTTCTTTTCCCTCTACCTGTGATGGGCAGGTTTTATCTATATTCGGGTAGAGGCGTGACTGTTCTGTCTCCGTATCGGTACCCGTTACCGATGCGCATATTAGAACAGTTACCTGTGCACTTTTCCTTTCATAGGCCTATAAGCTAGAACTGTACAAAATCTGAATAAGTCGTGCTGGGATGACAATAACCCCAGTAGTTATCTTACTTTTCATGCATTTTATTTTATGCAATCCTGTTTAGTTAGCTGTAGTATTGTAGTTTATCTTTTTCTGTTTCTTTTGTTTTTGCGGAGCTGACCCCTGCAGGTACTTTTTCTGGATGGCGGATGCTGCAGTTTTGTCTTAGCTTACACGCCAATCTTCTGGTGTGCTCATTTCTGAGCACTGGGTACTCTCTTTCCCTAGCCTTTTCTGATTTTCATGTCATATATTTTGTGGATTGTTTAGTTTAAGTCTGGGGGAGAGTAGTTTTGTTTACCCGCTCACGTGCACTATTGCACTGCATACTAGAAGATTTCTTTTAAAATGATTTGTTTATTTTCATTGCACACCACATCACCCACCTGAGCGCGTACTCATCTGTTTGCTTGCTCTGTTGTGAATTTAATTCTTCTGCTTATTTGGGAAAGTCTAGGTGATGGTTTAGGATTATGTAGCAGAGTAAAATGTTGACTCTAGTAGTGCTCCTAGTCGAGTGCTCGGTTGCATAGAAATTTGTGTAAAGTAGACTTCTCTTTATACTTATGGTTTTATATTTTTTCTTATTAGTGTAAATGTTGTTTACTCTACTCAAATGGTGAATTCGGTGGAATCAAACGGTAGCATAGGGATGTGTGTAGACGATCGCTAGATTCGTATTGCTTGAGTCGGGAGAAAGGAGAATCTTTCTCGGTGGCTAGAACTTGCCCCAAGCGATTCTTGAAGCATGGGTATACGGTTAGTCAATTGCGTGAATGTGATATAGGCCATCATTTTGGCCCGGTTGAGCTTTTGTGCCTATCCCTACTGCTTTATCCTCGCTAGCCCAGTTGTGCCTACCCGTTCTTTGATTCAGCCCCACTTTCATTTCACCAAAGCCTAAATGCCAATCCTAGTCGCACACCCAAATATGAGCTGTAGCTGTTTATTACTTTCATGAGTTGGGTTGTTGATGTGATATTATATTTGTGAAGATGTGGATGTGTCCTATTGTTTATTTGCTGAATATGATAAGAAAAGAAAAAAAAAATGAAATGTGAAAAAGAAGTTAAAAAGAAAGGAAAGAGAAGGAGTGTTTAATTGAAAATCTTTATGTATAGATTTCTGTTTGGGAGTAGGCGGTGCACGCACCCATGTTGTTAAGTTCAAGTCTGGGGGTGTTGTGTACCCGCGTGTTTGTGTGGCGAATGAGGATTGTATCCTGCATTAGCTCATTTGGGTTTAGTGCTTGAGCCGTCGTTTTTATCTTTGTTTATCCTCACCTAAACCCAAGCCCCAATTAAAACCTAAAGTCCTATTGATTCACGCATTTGAGTCAAACCAGTGCCGTGGAGAGAATGTGACCGGGCAAGCCTATGGTCATCGACACTGATGGATTTCAGTGGAGTTTTTCCCGCATCCCGATCTTGAGCAATGCTCGTCTCAGCGCTTAGTTTATTTTCTCCGTAAGCATGACCGAATGATTCACCGTTGTTCACCAATTGAGTAGTTGTAATATGCTTTTACTCTTTTAGAAATATATAGACTATTTGTATAACTAGAAATCTTTTCTACTATGTTTCTTATGCTCGTGAGCATGCGACTTCGCATGGTACTCTGTATTGTGATCTTAAGCCATCTACTTTTCTTTCCTAGTTCGCTTAGAATTTGTTTGCTCGGGACGCGCAAACAGTTAAGTCTGGGGGTGTGATGAGTCCTGATCATATACACTTTTATGGACTCATCTGGGCCGTTTAGTTAGTCATTTCACTGCACTTTAGCCCTGTTTTAGTTCATATTTGTTAATCCATGCTAGGTGCACCTTTTGGCCCATTTTGGTGTGATTTCATGTTTATCTTCATTAGTAGTTTTCATGCACTGTTAGGTGCCACTTTCAGTAGCTGGATTCGTGGTTGTACGCTAGAACAGGAGTCGTGCAAGTGTTCCCGGTGCAATTCTGCACAGGAACACTGCGCACGATCACTGGTTCTATTGCGCACGACCACTGGTCGTGCGCCACTGATCGTGTGCACTTAACGCCTTTTTCACGAGTTCTGTCTGGTGCAGTGCGCACGACTATCGACTCCAGTGCACACGACCATCGGTCGTGCGCCACTGCTCGTGCGCATTGACCATTAAAATTCTGAGTTCTGTTTCATCTATTGCGCACGACCACCGACGCTAGTGCGCACGACCATCGGTCGTGCGCCACTGGTCGTGCGAACATTTTATTTTATAATTTCTGTCTTTGCAGGTTCCGTCCAGGCAGAACGCACGATCACAGGATTCTAGTGCGCACGACCACTGGTCGTGCGCCACTGACCGTGCGCACTGTTTAATTCCAGCGCCTATAAATTCCCTGCTCGCGAATTAGGGCGGATCGATCGCTTCCAGCCGCCGTTTTCCGCCCGATTCCGCCCGATTTCGCCCCTCCACCGTCGCCCACCATATAGAGGTGCTCCGGGCTTGCTCTTCATGCCTATCTTGAGCCGGAGTTTCCTCTCGGCCTCCTCCTTCATCCAAGAGCTCCAAAGGAAGACCTAGCCGCTATCTCCATCGAGCAAGAGGAAGTTGGCAACCTCCACCGGATCGTGACACGAAGAAGACGGGTCCATTGGAGAGTCGTGACAGCTCTCTCTACCCCGGACGTAGTTGCGGACCGAGCTTGGACGCGGATTGACAACCCGGCGATTCCAATCGTGAATCTTCAACGAGCCTTCGGATTCGGTCGATTTCTTGCCTTGTTCTCCTTTTATTGATGTATTTGCAACTAGATCTAACATTATGATGAAGTGTATTTTGATTAAATAGCATTTCTACTTGATTATGTCTATATGATTGAGTATTTTTGTTTATATTATTGAGGTGCGCCTTGTGGTGTGGTTTGTTGGTTGCGTTGTGCCGCCCTAACAATTGTTAGTGGTGTGCTTGTTGAAGAGGTGCTTGCGACCCTCATTCCGCTAGCCTACTCGCCCATCCGCCTACCGAAGCGTGGCATCGCGGCCCGTACTCCATCCCGCCTAACGAAGCAGCGCGCTCAAGGCCTGCATAGTTCGATCCGCTTGCCTACTCGTCCATCCGCCCTTACGAAGTAGCGCGTTCAAGGCCTACGTAGTCTTCCATCCCACCGAGCGAAGCTTTGCATAGCGGCATTGCATAGGAGTAGTTGATAGCTTTTATTTTGTTTTCCAAAAGCCAACCCAACTCCCCCGCATTCCATCCGACGTTTAGGACTTCAATCTCAAGTCCTTCCTCGAACGTTAACTCCACCTTACTGTGTTCCTTGAGAGATTCGATACTCGGGGATTACTCCTCGTTTTATATTACTTGAACGATCGGTACACTGCCGTTTCGTGTCGCAGTCGAGCTACCGCCTATAGCGGTGTGTGAGATTTGCGCCATCAGGGAATCACACACTTTATTTTTCAATATTGATTTTTTGTGATCCGGTGTACTTAAGAATAAGTGGTGAAAAAAAGAAAGTTTGCACAAGACACTTTACTATTCTTTCAAAGGTGCTCAACCTCAAAACGCTTATTAAGACTTATTAGGAGGTTCAAGTAGTGCTTGGTGGAGTTATCTTTGTCAATTTATTTCATGATTTTTGTTTTGTACAAAGATCTCTGAATACACTTGTTTGGGAAACCAATTTAATTTTGAAAGCACAACCACTTTTCTTAATATTAAGAGTGCAAATTAAAGTAGTGCAGGTAAGATACTTGTGCAAATTTAATTCATTGCACAATTACAATACACAAGCAAGCATTCTTAGATTAAAAGCATATGTAGACTTTGCAAAAATAAGTGAGTGAAGAAAGATCATTATCAAACATAAAACATTTACTCATACTTAGAGACATACTAAGCTTGATTCTACACAACTTTTACAATACAATTGATGTACATATGATTAGATATATCAAATCATGATTAAAACAATGTTCAAAGTAGTTTGAAAAGATAAATTGCACAATTGTAGAAGGTCTAATGATAGATTAAACAATGCTTGATACGAACAATAAAATCCATACAGTTTTTTTGATATTTAAAAAATAATTTTGTTATAAAGTTTGAACTCTTATAATTGATCTTGGACTTCCCGAGGTCTACCCTATGAGGGGTTCGCGCGGTACTAGGAGATGTGATGGGATGATAGCCCAAATCTCCCTTTCGCAAGATACATGTAAATATAAAAGTTAAGTTCAAAAAACAATTTTTGATAATTCTTTGTTTTATATTTTTGTATTTGATTTTTGCATATAGAAATAGAAATCAAACAAATAAACAAAGAATCGAAGAGAATAAAGTATTTTTTTTCAATTTTGGCTTTTGTAGTTTTTATTTTAATTTTTCAAAAATCAATTAATGGCATAAATGCAAAAATAAGTAGTACATGTAAGAAAATATATTTTTTAGTGATTTTTCAAGATTTTAAAAAATAAAAAAATTGAGCACTCGAGCTAGCGGGCAAACAGTACACTATTTTTCAAGATTTGGGAAATTTTGATTATTGATCTTGATTAAGTGTCCCTAGAGTAGTTTCATGTAGAAATTTCAGAATTTTTGGAGATGTCTAGATAGTGCAAATTGCATGAAACGTTAGCGATTTCTTATACGACTTGACAACGCATGATATATATTTTCTTATATCTTTATTTTGATTTTTCTAAGGCTTATATATATCAATAGAATGTAAGTTGAAAATGATAGGAAATGTAAGCACAAGATATCATGTTCGAATCAGCCAAATAAGCATGATTTAAATGAATAGTATGAAATGATGTTTGTGCAAAGAATAACATAGATATGCCCTAGATAAGAATACCCAGCCTGTATATTTTGGTAAATATATAAAACCTAACATAGATACTAATATTCTTTAGGTGACAAATTTAGTTTGATAAATTTGAGATTAATGTTATGCCAAAGTATGATATTGTTTCTATTTATAGATCTAGAATGAAGTGAAGATTCTATTTGATTTGATCTTATTGATATCAAGATGATTCTAAGGTCTAAACTTGAAATAAATCACAATACACACATAATACACCAACCATGGTATGCAATTATAATATCAATCGTCATCATATAATTCATATAAATATGATAAAAATAGTTGTTTTTAGAAGACTTTTGATATGAATTATGATATATGATTTTAGAGAATTTTAGCAAAGGTCATCAATAGATCATGGTGGTCCATGTGAATTCAATATTCATTATGATGGTAAATTCTTTCAATACATTTTAGTGTTTTTCTTTGTAATTATGAATTTTGAATATATATGTGATTTTTGATAGGTGAATAATAGTGATGGTTTAGATCATGTTTCACATCAAGGAGTGAACACAATACAATTTTTGTTTTGAAAAGGAAAAAGAAAAACATATTGAAAATTGAGCTTTCTTTTAGATCTTGAACTTTCTTTTAGATCATGTTATTTCTCTAATTTTGTTGATGAAGGCTAAAGAACTTAATAGCCTAATAATTTGATTTAATTTAAAATATCTTATAGCAATTTTATAGTTCAATTTATATGAATACTATATGATATATATAAGCAATGAATATAAGAAAGATAGATAGGTCATCAAAGTAAAAATATGATTTTGAATTTTGATCAATTTGATTTATAAACTCATTAAGTTTTAAGAGATAAATTCATATTTCCAATAATATATAAGATGACCATAACATGATAGCTTAAAAAATAAGAAAACAAAAAAAAATTAAAAGACATTAAAGCATATCATGAAGTAGAAATTTGTATATTTCATTTTGACAATATTCTACTTCATGCATTTGGTGATACCTAATGGATAAGAGATTTAGGTATCCAAAGGGGACTAAGTGTGGTGGTTCCTTTGTGTACCCAAATATAACGTGTAGGTTTGTGGGTAGATAGTGATGAATGGGTCTTAGCATGTGAAGTTATTGTTTCATTTTTAATTTTGGGCCTCCATTCAAATCTTGGTTTATTGTTATTCTTATGCATCAAATTTCCACTGTGATTATCGAAAGTATTGTTCATAGGAAATTTTTGCATATTTGAATATAATTTAGGAGATACATGATTTTTTAAATAATAGTGATTTGGATTTTGATTTACAAACATTTTGTGTTTCTTACTCCCATTATTAGACTTAGTTAAGATATTCATATTCATATTCAACTTGCTTTCATAAGAAAGTTGATTTTTGATTTTAATTTATCCTTTTTGATCATAAGCTTATGTCTAGCTTTATTATTAACTATTGTGCTATTTTTAAGAGTGGAAACAATAAAGTCAATATGAGTTTGATAATTATTTCTAAATTCCTTAAATGTTTCATCCATCTCTTCGATTTCAATTTTATAACTTTTGCATGTAGCACAATCACTTTTCAAAGATCAATTTTCTAAAAATAATTTTTCATTTTGTTCTTTTACAATTAATAGTTCTTTTTCAAAATCTTTGAATTTTTCTTTAATATTATTACAATCAAAACAAGGATTTAAGATTTCAATTTTAGGGCAAGATGGAGAAGCCACATCACATTTAGATTCTGAATTAGCTTTTAATCTTTTATTTACTAAACTTAATTTTTTATTAGCAATGTTTTCTTCATTTTACGTTTAGCAATTTTTAGTATATGGAAATAAGAAGAATTAGACTTTCTTACAACACTATCGGAAGAGGCAAGATGTGAACATGAAGTTCCTTCATTGTCTTCTAGGCCTTCCTCCATTATAGATGAATTTTCATCTTCATTATCTCTTGATAAATTGCTCTCTTTGTCTAAGTCAATTTCCATGATTTCCATGGTTTTGCTACAAGAGAAGTCTTCTTGAATAATGGTGGATGCTTGTATGTCCTTCTCCTCCTGTGTTTGTTCCATACATGTGAGAGGAAGATCATACATTTCTTCAAGAAATTTCCATACTTTGTATGCACTAGAAAAATAATATATTAATTTAAAAACTTCATTTGATAGACCACAAAATAAATAGTGTCTGGCTTTTGCATTTAGATGACGTTCTTTTTTATTTGATTCATCTGCTGGCCTTACTATTGCTAAATTCCATGCTTCGATATCTAAAGTTCTAATAAACCTTTCCATTAATATTTTCCACCCTTTATAATTTCTCCCTTCAAATAAAGGTGGTGCAAGAGATTTTTCTTCATTATAAAATTTTTCCCCACTACTAGAAGCCAGATCATGAGACACCATTATTCCTAGTTGTTAGACCATTTTGGAATAAACCTCGCTCTAATATCACTTGTTGGATCGGTAGGCACCCTTAGAGGTGGGGTGAATAAGGGTTTTAAAACTTTTGTTATATTTTGATATACTTGAAAAGTAAGTAGATTAAAATAATGATTTAGAGTGAAGATCTAAATTGATTTATAATGAAAGAGAAAATAATTATCAATTTAGAGAAATGAAAAAAACAAATCAATTTTATTACCGAAAGAGAGACATGATTACTATTAATAAAATTGATTACAAAACTAGATTTCTATGGCGCTAGAAATCGAAGGCGAATAATAAAATCCTTTTTGTTTTCTATCCCGATTCACATCCCCACGAACCGGTGGTTTTAGCCTATCCTTCCCCGGATATGGCCTCAATCCGCTCTAGCCAATCCTTCCCCGGATATGGCCTTAAGCACCCCCTAGATCTACACCCTAGACCTAGTCGCCAATAGGAGGTGAATTTCTGCCCTAAGTCCTACCCATACCTAGTCGCCAACACGAGGCGAATTCACTACACGATTTAAAAGAGATGAAACAAATAACAACAATATAAAACTCCATATATGGATCTATTGGAGAAGTATACGAAGTCTCGCAGAGTATAATCGTAGTCGATGCGGTCATTCGTCATGGTGATGAAGCATGTTGAAATCTTCTCCAATGATCTCCTTAAGCCTTCATGGATTTGTGGGAGTCTCTCTTAGAATCTTTCTCTATGTTGTGGCACGAAGCTATAGAATTTAGGATCATAAGAGGATGAAGAAGACGAATCTAAGGGGTCCTTTATATAGCCTTGGAGCTAGCACATGCGCTATCGCTACCGCCAGCGCTATCCCAATTTAGGAAATATTCTTCGCGTGAGAATCATTCATTTTAAGCAAGACGACCGCCTTCCTCTTGTGTTTTGCACTACCGTCTGCACTACCCGATACCGCCTGCGCTAGATACTACCGCCTGCGTTAGATGCTATCACCTGGCGCTATCTCCTTCTATATCTGCCTCCCAAAATTGCTATAATCAGAGCTAGCGCCTGCGCTAGGTGCTATCGTCGGCGCTAGTGGACATGTTGGAATTTTGGCTTCAATCTTGGGGGCAACCTTCATATGTTATCCTTGAGTCATATGACTTTATTTCCTGCACACTTAAGCACACAAGATCAAATACACATAGGATTTGTTATTCTCAAACCTAGGAGATGCGGAAGACCATGTTCCAACAATGGTGTGGTCAACTTGTCATTTTGGGATCCTTTTAGCTAACCCTGGGTTAGATTGCCACAAATGGCTATTAGTACCCAAAGGTGGGTTTTGGTCAATTTGATGAAATTGAATGGCCTTATGAGTCAAAGTTAACTCCTTTGGCCACCCTTGATGGTTTGGTGGGCTTGGGGGAAGTCAATTAAGTCAATTGAGCCTTAATTGACCCTAAATTGAGTGGTTTGACCTATTTGGGAGTAGAGTTGACTTTGGTCAAATTGATCAATTGGGTTGAGCCCAATGGGTCCTAAATGACCCAAGGGACTTCCTAAGGGGTTTAGGAGGAGTAGGTGGGGTCAACTTTTCATTTTGATGCTTAATATCAAGCCCTGAGCGTTGGACCCAATTTTGGCTATTTGCACTCCAAGGTGATTTACACCTATTCACCTTGGTTCTTAGGGCCATTTTGGTCTCTTGGGGCAATGTCATGACCTTGTCATGACAAAATGCATCTTAGGGGTCTAGTTATTCTGGGGATGTTACAAAAGTGTTCTGGGCGCGCAACCAACACATGAGCTTTCTACGCGTGTGATGAGCGCGAAGGCGTTATGAGAGTGAAGGCGTTCTGAGCGTGCGTTGAGTGCAGAGGCATTATGAGCGCGTGGTGAGCGCGAAGGCGACCTGAGAGCGCAGTGAGCGTGGAGGCATTCTGATTGCGCGGTGAGCGTAAAGGCGTTCTGAGCTTGCGGTGAGTGCGGATGCGTTCTGAGCGTGCAGTGTGCGCATATGCATTCTGAGTGCGCGGTAAGCGCAAAGGCGTTCAGCGCGCATTGTGAACTTGGACCCCAGAAATGGTAGCCGAGCGATGCCTGTAAGGTGCGTTCAAAAGAGGGAGAGTGCACCTCACTAAAGGGGATGCTCCCTTGGCTGTACCCCTCAAGGGACGGGGAGGGGGGGGGGGGGGGGGAGGGGGTGCTGCTTTGGCCGCACCCCCAAAAGAGAGCGGCCGCACCCAAAGGGGGGCGCATTTTGGCCGCACACCCCAACGGGGGTGCGGTTTGGGACACACCCTCCAAATGGGGGTGCAGTTTAGGCCGCACCCCCAAAGGGCGTGCGGGCTTGGATGCACACCCGAATGGGGGTGCTTTCTTAGCCGCACCCCCTAATAGGGGGTACGGGCTTGGCAGCACCCCCAATGGGGAGTGCAGCTTGGCCGCACCCCCAATGGGGAGTGTGTCTTGGCTGCACCCCCAAGGGGTGCGGGTTTGGCCGTACCCCCAAAGGGGGTGCATCCGATCACGGCCGGCCGCACCCTACAAGGATAGGCTGCGGCCTTAGCGTCTATGTCCGTACTCCATGAGTGGGAGGTGCGGGCCTGGCCGTACTACGCTATCTCAGCTCGACCACAAGCCGGTCGAAGTCGCTGCAGATAGTTATGGGTCTGACCAGATACATTTTGGGGAACCCCATCAATAGCCCCCAAATTTTGGATATCGCTTTTTGTAAAAAATGAGCTCTAATTTTATTTTGACGAACGTGGATATTTGGGTGTGCGAGCTCATTCTGGAGAGTTGTTTTGACTTGCGTGGTTATGTGATTTTCTGGCTTTACGACATTACTTGTGTAAGTACTTGGCTTTTGTGGTGTCGACAATGTCTCGTACGCATGCCAATGATTAGAATCAATTTCTTGGGGGAGGGCCCCCAATGTTTCGGCGAATGGCTGACGCTTTGAACCGTGACCTAACGCAATGGCGAAGGGTGGATACATCGTGTTGCGATAGTGAGGTTACTGGGGGAGGAGAGTGAGCTCTCTCCCTGTCTGGTGGACGTTGGGTTCTTTAAAAAAGATCGAAGCCTCTACTTGTGATACCCGATCATTCTTTTTGGAAGAGCTTGACATCTTTGCATGAGATATTCGAGCACTTTGTTCTGGGAGGGGCTTGATGAGTCCCATTTGTATACACATTTTTGGACTCATCTGTGCCAGTTTTATAGTCAATGCACTACATATTAGATCCATAATCACTCATATTTGTTCTCTATATTTCATTCCATGCTAAGTGCACTTTTAGGCACGTTTTGGTGTGCATTTGCGCTCCATGTTGTAGGGGCCCCGCTTTGCTCAAAGGGTTAACTTTTGAAGGGAGTTAGAACCCTGTACAAGATAGGGTAAAAAGATAAACAAAAAGGTTTATGAAGTTCTTCTCTGTCAACAAGCTGAGAGAAGACTAGTGGATTGTTGAGTTGTAAAGCTCCCCCTATCTGATAGAATTTCTTGACAGATAATGGATGGAGCTTTCTCTTGAATGTAAAAGAATCTTCCTTGATAGGAGATGAATTTGAGAGAAGATGTTTCTCAGATTATTGTTGCTCTTTGAAGATTAAGAACTAGCAGCTGAGACTGAGAGAGGATTATTGATGTTCTCAGAGAATGAAAGATGCTGTTATTGATGAAGAAGATCTCTGTATTTCTTTTTGACTTTTCTGTATTACTCACGACTGTATCACTTCTCTATTTTCTATTGTATATTCTTCATCCTTTTTCTTAGAGATATATATGACTGATTTCAAAATCAAATCTTCTGTTTAAGGAATAAAATAATCTGAAAGGATTATTCTTTGAACTGTAATCTGATTCAGCATGAATACTTTAATTCATTTTCCTGTTCCATGAAAGTGTCCTTTTCCAATATATCAACGGCTATATTCTCAAAAGAAGAGAATAGAAAGGAATAAATAAAAGGAAAGATTAAATCTTGACTTATCTGATAAATGAATAAGTCCAAATAGAATTGAATAAATCCGTTGCTGATAGTTGATCTGAGTTCAGAGAAAATAGATAACCGATCCTTCAGAAACTGGCCAAGTTGAAGAGAAAATTCGTCGAGCAGAAAATTGAGTTCGTCGATCTCAATCTAGAATTCGTCGAACTGAGAGATAATCTGATAAAATGGCTGGAAGAACTGAATTCGTCGAGCTGAGGAACAAATTCGTCGAACTGAAACACGACGTTCGTCGAACCCAGGAAGGAGTTCGTCGAACACAGAAACTTGGAATTTTCCTAAGTTCTAGCTGACTCAGACAATCTTAGACCTTGACCCTTAGACTATACAATTGGGGTCAACATGAGTCCTAATCACATATAGTGATCCTAGCCCAAATCAGTAATAGGGTTGTTCCAACAATCTCCCCCTATTTGGGTTAGGATACTATTTGACAAAATTAAAACAAACAAACAACAAACACAGAGCATATATATATCTGACAGAATTTTAAATCATTTCAGCAGATAGAGAATATATAGAACTCTGAGTTTAGAAATATTTACACTAAAAACAGAATATAAGCAAAACCAAATAATCATGAGCTTCACTCTGAAGAGGGCTTGAATATGATTTGCCTGTTTGGGTTTTCTGATTCTCTTTTACTCATGTAGAGGTCATTAGCTCCCAACAATGTTTGAGATGATGCATGAGGAACCACTGCTGCTGGGTGTAACCTTAAATAATCTTCAGCATTAAAGAGGTTTCTTGATTTGTACCTTTCAAATTCTTGCTTTCTGAATTCAGACATGGTAGTAAACTTAGAATAATCTTTACCTTCTGCTTTTTCTTTGTTGATCTGAGCTGTAGCTATATATTCTTTGAATCTAGCCATGTGAGCTATCTTATCTGATTCTTGATTGATTGGAGAAGGAGGCCTTTCATCAATATCACTGACTTGACATGAAAGTTGGTCATCTTGAGGATACCTTTTCCTGTGAGAAAAGCCATCAGAAACATAATACTTATATACTGAAGAAAGAGGTCTGGATGATCCTGAAGGAGTAGCTCTGGCTGATCTAGAACTAAGGGAGCCACTAGAGCTTCTACGACTTCCTTCTGATGTTCTTGAAGGCTGAGGGACAGATTTCTGAGAGGAGGAAGAGGACAACCCTGCTGATCCTGCTGCTGGAGGAGGAGGAGGAGGATGGTGATTAAATTTTACTGGCTTATCAAAATAGTATCCTGTCTTCCTCATTTTCTTTCTCTTATTGTTCTCATTCCTAGAGAATCTCATCCAAGCTGGAGAATCCTTGGTGATGGTGATATTATGCAAAATGTAATATGGAGTGTCATTTGTTGAAAAGGGAGGTTTAGGAACAACAACAACCTTTGCTTTGCTTCTTGACTTCCTTTTCTTTGAAGATTTGGCAGCTGGATCATCACTATCATCACTATCATTATCAGACTGTACATGAGCATTATACAAATGATCAATCTCTTGAATAACCTTAACAACATCTTGTTGTTCTTGAGGAGCAATTCATCATCAAAATCAATATCCTCTGGAAGAGGAGAATCATCAAAGACAAAAGTTGGAGGAGAATTCATCAACCCAACTTCTTCTATCACTACAACTGGAACTGGAGCTTGAACTGGAGCTGAAAAGCTTTTGATAATTTCACTTAACAAAACTGAATCAATGGGAGCAGAATAGAGAACAATAGCTTTTGAAAAATCTTGAGACTTTGACAGACTGCTGAAAATCACATTGAATCTTGATAACAAATAAATAATATCTATAGAGGGAGTAATAGAAATATTATTTATTGCATCTAAAACTGGAATAGATATATCTGAAACTGCAAAAGAATTTGCCACATCTGAATAATAAACTATCACTGAATCTGCTAGAGCTTCTTCATCAATAGCTGGAGCTGCCTCTATAAAAACCATATCTGAAACTGCATCCAATGCAGCTTCTTCATAAGCATCTCCCCCTGCCTTGTTTCAGGGAGACCTGAAGCTAGGCCCCTAGAAGAAGGGACAAAGGATGAGGAGGAAGGGAAGGATGCAATCTTAGAAGATAGGTCAGATATTGCTTGACAAATAGGAGCTAGCTTTTCATCTAGAAGAGCAGTTAGCTTGGGAGAGATATGAGAGAATATCTGGTCAGCTATAGAAGAAAAATCAACATATACAAAATTTGATGTATGTTGAGAAGAAGACAGTGCTGGAATAGAAGGTGATGGAATAGAAGAGGGTATGCAGATATTAGTAGCATCTGATAGGGGTGGAATATGATCTTGATGAATAGGAGACTGAGGTGGAGAATGTGGAGGAGACAATAGGTCAAAAGATGGAGGGGGAAGAGAATCAAGTGGAGGTGAAAAGAGTGGAGAAAGAGAATCATTGAGGTCTGGGATAGATAATGATGGAAAAATCTATAGATAGATTTATCTGAGGAGGAGAAGAAGGCATTTGAGAAGGAATGTCTATGGGAGGGATGGAAGGTAGAACTTCTTCAGTAGAGGTGTGATGAAGAGGTTGAGAGGGGAGAGGAGTTGAATCAGAAGGAGGAACTTCTGGTAGGGTGAAGGGAGTGGCTGTATCAGCCCTGGTGCTTTCAGAAGCTTTCCTGGAATATTCTGCCCTTGGAGTCCTCTTGGGAATCACTCTCTCCCATCTACCAAAGAGTGGTGATGTCAGCCTCTTGCTTGCATTAATAAATACTTTTGGGGACACCAACAGCTCTGGGAATTTCTCATGAAGAATAATGCCTAATATCCTGCCACAGCAAACACTCGATTTGCTTTGCTTCTTCTTGATTGATTCAAAGAGAATCAATCCCCAATTTACCTGCTTCTTCTCTACTAAGGCCACCATCAATAGAAATTGGTGCCTTGGAATATAATCATGAGCAGAGACTTTGCCCAACAAAACCTTTCTAACCACATCTGCCAAGAACTTGTATTCAATAGACAAGTTCTTCTTCATAAGATGGTTAGGGTTTCCACCGGAGTGACCCATTTTAACCAATGCAGCATTCAACTCATCAGAGGTGATTTCTAAATAATCATCACCATTTACTAAACCAAAAACATCCGATAAAATTTTTGGGGTAAGAGAAACCTAGTTTCCTGAAATACTTCCTGAGATGGTTGTTTTATTCTCTGTCTTAAGAGTGTGCACCCATTCCTTGATCTATGGAACGGGTAGCTTCATCCTGGTGGTCATAAACTTCCTTAAGTGCTGTTCTTCAAAACGTTGAAGAATGTCTTGGACATCTTGGTCAGAAAAAGCAAACGATTCCATGTCTATGTCAAATCCTGCATCAAACTTCATTTAAGTGAGCACTGTCTGGGAGATTGCCATTGTACCTGCAAGAGAAAGAAGATCAAGTGCAAGAGAACTGGAAGGAGGCAAGAGCAAGTTCTATAGGTGCAGAGATGAAATGGAATCAAAATTTGATTATAAAGGAAGACATCAGAGAAGGCGCGAACTTTCGTAGTGCGGGGTTCAGCTAAACCTAATAAAAATAGAAGTCGAAGAGTCATAGACCTTTTTCAAACTTTATTCGAGAAAAATAAATTTTCATCGATCTCTGTTCAACTAACGAGCTGGCTTTGTCGATCTCTGAAGCTAATAGGTTTTGTCGATCTCCGTTCGACGAACGATTAAATTTCGTCGATCTCCGTTCGACGAAATGATGGATAAATAGATTTTTTTTTTAATTTATTGGATCCCCATCTATCATTCCTAGCTGATTTATAAAGGAGATATGCTTCTTTTCATCCAAAGGTTTGGTGAAAATATCAGCCCATTGTAAGTCAGTAGGAATAAATTATAGGCAAATTTTATTTTTATCCACATTATCTCTGATGAAGTGGTGCCTAATTTCTATGTGTTTAGTCCTACTATGGAGTACTGGATTTTGTGCTATAGATATTGCACTAGTATTGTCACAAAATATGATTGACTTATTTAAGTTGATACCATAGTCTAGGAGTTGATTTTGTATCCACAAAATCTGTGAGCAACAACTGCCTGCAGTAATATATTCTGCTTCAGCTATTGATGTAGACACAGATGTCTGTTTCTTACAAAACCAAGACATTAGCTTATCACCAAGAAACTGGCAAGTTCCTGATGTGCTTTTCTTGTCTACTCTGCATCCAGCATAATCAGAATCTGAGAATCCAGTTAATTCAAATTCTGATGCAGTTGGATACCAGAGTCCTAGATTAGGACAACCCTTTATATATCTCAAAATTCTTTTTAATAAAATAAGGTGAGATTCTTTGGGGTTAACTTGGAACCTAGCACAAATACATGTAGCAAATATTATGTCAGGCCTATTAGCTATTAAGTAAAGTAAAGAGCCAACAATTGCTCTATATACTTTCTGATCAACAGGTTTCCTTGATTCATCATTGTCTACAACAATATTGGCGGGCATGGGTATTTTCATAGTGGAAGCATCAGACATACCAAATCTTTTCACTAATTACTTAGCATACTTGGATTGTGATATGAATATGCCATTTGGAGTTTGCTTCACTTGAAGGCCAAGGAAGTAGGATAACTCACCCATACTACTCATTTCAAATTTAGATTGCATTAGGTCAGAAAACCTTTTGCATATATTTGAATCAGTAGAGCCAAATATAATATCATCTACATAGATTTGAACTAGTAAGGTTTGATTTTTATGTATCCTAAAAAATAGGGTTTTATCAACAATGCCTATACATAATTTGTTCTGTAAAAGAAAATTAGCTACGGTCTCATACCATGCTTTGGGATCTTGCTTGAGACCATAGAGAGATTTATTAAGCTTAAAGACATAAGAAGAGTGAGTTGGAGAGATAAAACCTGGTGGTTGTTCCACATAAACTTCTTCTTTAATATCTACATTTAAGAATGCACTCTTCACATCCATCTGATAAATTTTGAATTTCTTGAAGGTAACAAAGGCAAGAAATATCCCGATAGCTTCAAGTCTAACAACAGGAGCAAAGGTTTAATCATAATCAATTCCTTCTTCCTGAGAATATCCTTGGGGTACCAATCTTGCTTTATTTCTGATTATGATGCCTTGATCATCTAGCATGTTCCTGAAGACCCATTTGGTGCCAATGACTGGATGGCCCTTTGGTCTTGGAACCAAATCCCAAACCTTGTTCCTTTCAAATTGATTGAGTTCCTCTTGCATTGCAAGAATCCAGTTGGATCTTGTTCTGCATCTTTTATGGACTGAGGTTCAATATGTGATAGGAAACAAGTATACATCTGATTTTGGTGTAGTTGATGCCTTGTTTGAACACCTGCTGAGATATCTCCAATAACTTGAGATATTGGATGATCACTAACTGTGATGTGCTCAATAGTTGAAGTGGGTTCAGCAAGAGTTTCCTCTTGAGAGATTTGTTCAGCTGTCACTTGATTTGAATTATCAGCAAGATCTTCTAGATGATCTTCTTCTTCACTGTCTTCAATAGTTTGAGTTGATGGAAGTAGATACTCTTGATTCTGTAGATTCAATCCATTGAGCTCTTCACATAGAGCTGGTACCTGCAAATTATCTTTGGTAGAGGTGGTGTTCCTCTCTTCAATTAACATATTAGTTTCATCAAAAAATGCATGCATGGACTCTTCTATCTTAAGAGTTGATTTCTTGTAAACTCTGTATGCTTTACTAGAAAGAGAATATCCAAGGAATATACCTTCAATAGCTTTTGCTTCAAATTTCCTTAGATACTTCTTATCATTGTTATGCACATAACATTTACAACCAAAAATCTTAAAATTGTTAACCTTCGGCTTTTTATTCTTAAGCAATTCATATGGTGTTTTACCCTTGAGTTTATGTACCAAACTTCTGTTCAACACATAATTTGCTGTGTTCACTGCCTCTGCCCAAAAAGAGAGTGGCAAGTGAGCATCAGCAAGTAATGTAGTTGCTGATTCAATTAATGTTCTATTTTCCTTTCAGCTACCCCATTTTGTTGAGGAGTTCTAGGAGCAGAGAAACATTGTCTGATCCCTTCTTTTCCATAGAATTCTCTCATCAGAAGAGATTCAAACTCAGTGCCATGATCACTTCTGATCAAGGCAACTAGAGTAGAGTACTCAATCTTGATGAACCTGAGAAAGTCTGTCAGAACACTGAAGGTGTCAGACTTGTTCCTAAGAAAAAACACCCAAGTGAATCTTGAGAAGTCATCTACAATAACTAAGGAGTAATGCTTCCCTCCTAGACTCTGTATTGCAGTGGGTCCATAGAGATCCAAATGCAGTAAGTACATGATCTAGGTGAATCACTCTTGGATAAGGATTTGAAACTACTATTGGTCTGCTTTCCTAGTTGACAAGCCCTGCAGAGTCCTTCCTTCTTGTATGAACCAGAAGGCAGTCCTCTTACAAGATTGTCTTTGAAGAGCTTAGAGATAGTTCTAAGGTTAATATGTCCTAGCCTTTTATGCCATAATTCATTTGTTTTACTTATTGAATTAAATAAACAAATATCTGAATTGGCAGAGTCAAAATTGACTAAATAAATATTTTCATGTCTAATACCAGATAACACATTAATGTTTTTATTATTGGTAATAAGACATAAGGAATGGTTAAAAGTTACCTGATAACCTTCATCACATAACTGGCTTATGCTAATGAGGTTGTGCTTGAGGCCCTTGACATCTGTTACCTCTTTGAAGGTAACTGCTCCAACTTTGACTTTTCCATAACCTTTAGTTTGTCCACAATTGGAGTCTCCAAAAATCACTTTGGGTCCAAGCTTTGCCTTGTAGTTGCTTAGGTTGGTCTTGTTTTATGTCATGTTCTTAGAGCACCCACTATACAAATACCACTGTTCCTTTATGTTTGGATAGCCTTGTACCTGCACAACAGAAAATAAACTAGTTGTTCTTGACCCAGACTACCTTGGGTCCTTTTGTCTTCCCACAAAAATTAGAAATGTAAGAAATCTCAGGCTGATCCTTATAGCCTTATGGATGATATCACCTTGGAGGAATAATCCACTCATTAAAGGGATTTTTAGTATGTGGAGAATTAGAATTCTTTTGAAATTCAGTACATTTTCTGTTTGACGAACTTGGCTGAGTTCGTCGATCGCCGTTCGACGAATTAAAGTAATTTCTTCTAGCGCTGTTCGTATAATAGCTGTACTGAAAATCTGTCTTCAGCGTTCGTGGATCTCCGTTCGACGAATTTGTGTGATTTCGTCGAGCGCCGTTCGACGAATTTTTTTGAATTCCTTTATTCTTAACATCCTTACTTGAGATATTCTTACCTACTTCAATGAGAGCAATATGTTCTCTGGAGGCAACCAGTTCTTTCTTAATATTGGCATTATCGTCAGCCAGTTGATTCATTTCAACCAACTTATTTCTGAGAGAAATTATTTCCTTCTCAAATTTAATTAAATCTAAGCAAAGAGTTTTAAATTCATCTTTAAAATCATTTGAATTAAAATCAAAGGTAGATATTACCTGATCACTGTCATTGTCAGATTCTGATTCATCTGAATTATTTCCTGAGGCATTGATAGCCATCATGCAGAAATTTCTTTCATCTTCATCATCACTGGAGCTGGATGATGATGCATGATCTGAATCATTGCATGAGTCATAAATAGATATCAAGCATTGATCCTTTTCATTTATATCATTCTCATCTTCAGATGAGCTAGATGATGACTCTGACTCAGTATCACTCCATGATTCAGCTACAAAGCCTCTTCCCTTATGTTTGTGTTTGTGGGAGGATGGCTTGTTGGAGTGCCTCTTTTCTTCTTTATCTTTTCTTTTGTCCTTCTTTTGGTTCTCTGGACACTCAGGTAGAATGTGTCCAGGTTTCCTGCAGCCATAACAAATAATTTCTTTAGAGTTTGTTTTATCATACCTTGGTTTTCTTTTTATCTGAAATCCTTCTTTCTGAAATCCTTTCTAGCCATTTTGTAAAATCTCTTGGCTAGGAGGCTCATAAACTCCATTTCTCCTGGAGCTCTATCTTCCTCTTCTATTGCTTGAAAAGCAATGCTTCTCTCCTTTTTGATGGATGGAGAGGAGGTAGACTGTTCAGTTTCTCTGGTTTTGATAAGCTGCTCATAGGATTTTAATTTGCCTAATAAGGTCTCAGTAGAGATCTTATTTAGGCTTCTGGCTTCCTTGATTGGCCAGATGCTTGAGTCCCATATGTTGGGGAAGCACATTAGGATCTTATCATTGTCTTCAGTGATTGAGATCACTTTGTTCAGAGTCTTCAGTTCATTGATTATGAGACTGAGTCTATTGTACATGTCTGCAACTGTTTCAGTTTCTCCCTTCTTAAGGTTTTCATATTAAGAGATGAGATGAGATCTTCTGTCTTTTCTCTCATCTGCAAATCCTTCAACCATGTTGTTGAGGGAGTTCCAGATGTCCCTGGATGAGGTGCAGTCCACAACCTTCTGGAAAATATCATCAGACATTGTGTGTGCCAATATGTTCATTGCTTTGGCATCTACATTTCTTTGCTTCTTTTGAGCTTCTGTCCACTCAGCAGGTGGAACATCATTATTGTTGGTTGCTGCTTCAGTACTTGTTGTTGCTGAAGGAGCAGGAGGTCCTGTCAAAATAGCAATAAAAATATCCTCATCAATAGAATTCATATATAATCTGATCCTTGCCTTCCATAGTGCAAACTTATTTAGATTGCACATAGGAGGTCTTGTGCTTGAGTATTCTTTGTTCTGTGCCATGAGTTTTTAGAAAAAGAAAACTCTAGAGGAGATTAAGATCAAATTGATCTTTGGATTTAGGAGTTAGCCTGTAAACAATCAACCAACCTCTAATACGAATTGAAAGTGAGGTTTAGATCTTAGATTTATTCTAGAGGGGAGGGGGGGGGGGGGGGGTAATAGAGTATTAAGAGTTTTTAATTTATTTTTATAGCGGAATTAAAATAGTGATATATATATATGTGTAACAGAGTGATTGTAAAAGCAAAATAAAGATCACAGCACAGTACAGAAAATAAACACAATTATAGAAGAAACAAGGATCTATAGTAGTTCCCCAATCAAACTGGGTACATCTACTCTTCTGCCACCCTAGGTAGGAATCCACTAGGTTTTTGATCAGGTGCCCTATCACCATTGGGATTTTTGATCAGTTGCCCAAACACCACTAAGCTTTTGATCAGGTGCTCAAACCAAACCACAGGTTTTTGATCAGGTGCCCTGCCACCAAAGGGTTAACTTTTGAAGGGAGTTAGAACCCTGTACAAGTTGGGGTAAGAAGATAAACAAAAAGGTTTATGAAGTTCTTCTCTGTCAACAAGCTGAGAGAAGACTAGTGGATTGTTGAGTTGTAAAGCTCCCCTGTCACATAGAATTTCTTGACAGATAATGGATGGAGCTTTCTCTTGAATGTAAAAGAATCTTCCTTGATAGTAGATGAATCTGAGAGAAGAGGTTTCTCAGATTATTGTTGCTCTTTGAAGATTAAGAACTAGCAGCTGAGACTGAGAGAGGATTGTTGATGTTCTCAGAGAATGAAAGATGTTGCTATTGATGAAGAAGATCTCTGTATTTCTCTTTGACTTTTCTGTATTACTCACGACTGTATCACTTCTCTATTCTCTGTTGTATATTCTTCATCCTTTTTCTTAGAGATATATATGACTGATTTCAAAATCAAATCTTCTATTTAAGGAATAAAATAATCTAAAAGGATTATTCTTGGAACTACAATCTGATTCAGCATGAATACTTTAATTTATTTTCCTTTTCCATGAAAGTGTCCTTTTACAATATATCAATGACTATATTCTCGAAAGAAGAGAATAGAAAGGAATAAATAAAAGGAAAGATTAAATCTTGACTTATCTGATTAATGAATAAGTCCAAATAGAATTGAATAAATTCGTTGCTGATAGTCGATCTCAGTTCAGAGAAAATAGATAACTGATCCTTCAGAAACTGGTCAAGATGAAGAGAAAATTCATCGAGCAGAAAACTGAGTTTGTCTATCTCAATCTGGAGTTCGTCGAACTGTGAGATAATATGATAAACTGGCTGGTAGAACTGAATTCGTCGAGCTGAGGAGCAAATTCGTCGAACTGAAACACGACGTTCGTCGAACCAAGGAAGGAGTTCGTCGAACGCAGAATGATGTTCATCGAACGCAGAAAATTGAAATTTTCCTAAGTTCTAGCTGACTCAGACAAGCTTAGACCTTGACCCTTAGACTATACAATTGGAGTCAACATGAGTCCTAATCACAGATAGTGATCCTAGCCCAAATCAGTAATAAGGTTGTCCCAACAGGGTCCATTGGGAGGAAGTGATAGCCCTCCTCTACCCCGGACGATAGTTGGGACCGAGCTAGGACGCGGATTGACAACCCGACGATTCCTACTGTGAATCTACAACAAGCCTCCAGATTTGGTCGTATCTCTTGCCTTTTTCTCTAACTTGTGTAATGTATATGAATGTAATCTTCATTATGTGATGATGTGGCACATGTAAACTTGGCTTTGTAATGTTTATTTCATGTCTATGTGAAATTACTCTTTTGTTTATATGTGTATTCGAGGTGCGCCACTAAGTCCATTCCGCCCCACTCCATTCCACTCTGAAACCCTCCATTCCATTATGTGTTTACCCCGAAAACCGCTTCTCGGGTTGGATCACTCTCGGACCGGGCGAACCGCTGGGTCAGGCCGCTGGGTTCCAGGATCGGTAGCTCTCAGCTCAAGGTAAACCAGGCCGGGTGGTCTGATGTCAGTTTCGGACCGCTCCCAAGAGTGAAGATCGTCAAGGGCCAAAGCAAGAGGGATATCTGCGGTCTCAGGAAGGAGGCCGCGCGGGTACTGCTATAAGAGATTCAAGATTCAAACCCGGAAGGACAAGCCGCAGTTTCAGATCAGAGACTACCCGAGTTACCTTCTGAAGATCAGCCAAGCCATGTCCAGAAGACAGACCACGGTCTCAAGCCAGAGACCGCCCGGCCTGAATCATTGACTTGGTCCCGGTATCTCCAGCCTCAAGTCAGACAGGTCAGAAGAGCAAGCCGCCAAGCCGCGCGGCTTCTTTCTTTTTTCTTCTTTGTGTATCTCGTCACCGCCTGCCCGTTTCTCCTGTAGCCGGACAGGCGGTTATTTTATCCCTGCCCATTCGGGCAGGCCCCCAAGCCTATAAATAGGGGGCGGCACTGTTCACAAGACACGCACTCTCGAATCCAGGAGCTCGCTTGTTTGGGCTGCGGTCTCGAGTTTCACGTCTTGCGGACTGTCTGACCGACCGGCTTCTCTTTTTCTGCACTTGCAGCCCGCTGTAACCACTTTTTTCTAATCAAAGGAAAGCCCGTCGCAGGAGTGGCATTTGCCGCGGAGGGCGAAGTCTGGCCTTGACTGCTGCTAGCGGTCTCATTCTTCTACACAAAAAGTAACCGGCAACCCGCAGCCTCCGGTTTCCCTCGGAGGTGCGATCTCGGACTCAACAGAAAACACGCGACCTTCAGATCGCGGAGTGTCGGTGAAATCCCTTTTCGCCATAATGTCAGACCGTCAGTTCCCCCTTGGAGACCGCTCCGATCATAGCGAGGACTCTCTGTGGGAAGCCCTGGAGCAGTCAAAGAGAGAAGCCGAGCGGGCTCAGAGGGCCACTGATCAGCGACTTGAAGAGATCAGTCGGACTTTAGCAATACTAACTGAGCGACTAGTTCCGCAACAAGCCGCGACTAATCGGGCGGTGACCCCGGTCCTTCCTCCACCTCCTCCTTACTCTCTATCGCAGGCCGCTAATTTCCAGCTCCATCAAGAAGACCCTGCGGCTAGGGAAAACTTCTATCAGGAAGCCGCGCACAACATGCCAGCTCGAGTCCTCGACTTCCAGGGGGAGACTTCTCACGCTGCCCATCTCTCCTACCCGCAGGAGGGCGCGGCCCGTCTCTCCTACCCGCCTGAAGTTCCTATTCATCACTCCTACCCGCCAGAAGCAGCCGCCCGGTCTTCTTATCAGGTAGCTTGTCAGCGAATAGCCGCAGCTCCAGCGGCTTATTACTCTACTCCTCCATATGAAGACATGGAAGAGACCTCTCCCTTTGTGGACGAAGTCAGAGGGGAGCCTGCCCCTAATAATTTCAGGGAACCTCGCCTGCTAGCATTCAATGCAGAGACTGATCCCACGGTTCATTTACAAGCTTTCGAGTCAGCCGTTGCTCTCAGAACCTTGACTGATGCAACCAAGTGCAAGCTTCTTGTAACCTCCTTTGAAGGACAAGCGAGGGAATGGTTTTACGGTTTGCACCCCAGGTCGATCCGTCGTTTCACGGAGCTGCGAAGAGAATTCCTGCTGAGATTCTCCACCACAAAGAAAAGAAAGAGCGGCCCGGCGGCCCTTTTCGATATAAAACAACGGGAAGGCGAGACATGGGCTCGTTTTGTGGATTGATTCCAGAGAGAGATCATGGAAGTCCAAAATGTGGACCTGGAGTTGTATAGGGTTGCCCTCATCGATGGCCTAAGAGAGGGCCCCCTAAAGTTCGAAGCAAATATAAGGGAGCCTAAGACTTATCAGGAGATGATAAGTTTGGCAAATATGTTTATCAGAGGAGAGAAGAGCAATCCAGACTACGTCGCGAAGCTGGTAAGCGACAAGGAGCCATCGAATCCATCCTTTCGTCATCCACCATCGAATCAGTCCCACTTCGAACCCCGCTCCCAAAGGGGGAGGAACTACAAAAATAAGCAACCATTTATGGGCCATCAGCGGTTTCAGGATCAGAAACCACCGTTGGCCATCACTCCCGCTCCATCCGCTCCCCTTCCACAAATCATGCCGGTATATTTACAACAGTATGCCGCGCAGCCACCTTTAGTCATTCCATCAACCCAATACGATGATTCGCAAGACTCATTCACTCCCCTAAAGTCACCATGGACGAGGTAGTCCAGATTCTGCAAAAGAGGCCAGATTTCAAAAGGCCCGCTCCTCTGAAGTCGGATATTCGTAATCGGAATCCGAGCCTTTATTGTGAATATCATAAAGAGGGGGGACATCTAACTGAAGACTGTCGGGCCCTTCGTCTGCTCATAGAAAGACTCCTGGGAGAAGGAAAGCTCCGGGGTCTAATTCGGAAAGATAAAACTGCTGAGCCAACTACCGAGAAGAAAAAGGAGAAGGAAACAGTAGAAGTAACCTAGGAATGCGCCGATGTCGAGGACGCCGGCTATTATGGTGACATTCATCCTTCTACCGAATGCATCGAAATCAATGATGTGGGCCCCTTAGGGGACATCTATTGTATCCATGGGGGAGCTGGAGCGGAATCATCTCGCAAATCCAGCATTGCGAGAGTTCTAAAGCAGGAAGTGGCAGCCACTACAAGTTCTCCTCCCGAAAGAACTATTGTCACGTTTGGTCAGGATGACCTTCCCCCCAATGCTAATCCTTTCGATGATGCGGAGGTTATCAGGGCCGTCATCGAAAACTATACCGTCCACAAGATTTTGTTTGATACTGGCAGCTCTGTCAATCTCCTTTTCCGCCCAACTTTCGAGGCCCTGAAGACTGGAAAGCATTTGCTTCCCACCGATGGGCCCCTCTACGGTTTTTCTAGGGAGAAGAAGGAAGTAGAAGGTTCAGTGAAGCTCCTGGTCTCTCTTGGAGGAGTGATAAAATTGATCAATTTTGTGGTAGTAGATGCCCCAAGCAACTACTGTGCCATCTTCGGGAGGCCGATTCTCAATGCGTATAGGGCGGTAGTGTCCACCTTTCACCTTGCCCTCAAGTTCGCTGCTGAAGGAAAACAATATCGGGTTAGAAGCAACCCCAAAGTAGCTCGGGAGTGCTACGTCCGAACTGTCAACATGATCACTGACGTTCCGCTTCCCAAGATCATGGATGAGGTGCTGGAGGTTGCTGAGTCTCCAGAGGCCGTCAAGGAGTGAAAAGATCGAGAAGGGGCTCACTTGGAACCTGCCCAAGTGACCCAAGAAGTTCCTATCGCTGAGGGGGCAGAAAAGAAGCTGGTCATCAACGCTGAGTTGTCAGAGGAGGAGAAAGTGGAGCTAATCTCTTGTCTGTTGGGGAATCTGGATATCTTCGCTTGGTCAGCGGAGGATATGCCTGGAGTGGATCCAGACGTGATTAGTCATCATCTAAACGTATCTCCTGAGTTCAAGCCCGTCTAGCAAAAGAAGAGAGAAGTGGCGACCAAGCTGGCGTTGCCCATCAGAGAGGAGGTTTCCAAACTCCTAAAAGCGGGTTTCATTTCTGAGATTCAATATCCCACGTGGATGTCGAATGTTGTAATGGTTAAGAAATCTGGTGGGAAGTGGCGCATGTGCGTGGACTTCACCAAACTTAATAAAGCATGCCCTAAAGATTGTTACCCTTTGCCTCGGATAGATGTTTTAGTTGATTCCGCGGTTGGGTATGGTTTTATGAGTTTCCTCGATGCCTTCTCCGGGTATCATCAAATTAAAATGCATAAACCCGACATCCCGCATACCTCATTTATCACAAACAATGGGTGTTACTGCTATCTCGTAATGCCCTTCGGTCTTAAGAATGCGGGTGCAACATACCAAAGAATGATGGATACCGTCTTTAAACATCAAAAAGGCAGGAATCTCGAAGTTTACATTGATGACCTTCTTCTCAAAAGTAAAACATTCTCATTGCACTTGGAAGACCTTGTAGAGACGTTCGCTACTCTACGGAGGTTCAAGTTAAAATTAAACCCATTGAAATGTGTGTTCGGGGCAAACAAAGGAAAATTTCTTGGGCATCTCTTAACTCCTGATGGCCTTGCACCAAATCCAGATAAGGTGAAGGCCATCCTTGATATGACCCCTCCTCGAAATACTGAAGAAGTTCAACAACTTGGGGGGAGATTGGCAGGATTGAGCAGGTTTATCTCTAAATCCGGAGATAAAAGTGCCCCATTCTTTAAAACATTGCGAAAGGGATCAAAGTTCGAATTGAGCGAGGAATGCAACAAGGCTTTCGAGCAGCTGAAGGGACAGTTAACTTCGACTCCACTACTCCAAAGTCCCCGTGAGGGGGAAAACTATTCTTATATCTGGGAGTCGGACCAGAAGCGGTGAGTTCTGTCCTCGTTCGGGAAGAGAAGAGGAGGCAGTTTCCAATATACTATGTCGGCCACATCCTTAAGGATGCCGAAACCAGATATTCGATCCTGGAGAAACTGGCCTTGGCTTTGGTTATGTCTGCGCGAAGGCTTCGCCCTTATTTTCAGGCTCATTCCGTCCAAGTTGTTACAGATCATCCTCTAAAAAATATTCTTGAAAAGCCAGATCATTCAGGGAGGTTGGCAAAATGGGCTATTGAACTAAGTGAATTTGAGATATCGTACATCCCCCGAACAGCAATCAAAGCGCAAATCTTGGCAGACTTCCTGGTAGATACAACAGAGCTTAGTCCAGAACAGGTGGTACGATCTCCTCTGGCTTGGATCATTTATGTGGATGGGGCTTCTGGCAAAAACTCCGTGGGAGCCGGAGTAGTGTTGATCAGCCCAAATGGCATCAGGCTGGAGCAAGCTATCAAGTTCTTCTTCCCAGTTACAAATAACCAGGCAGAATATGAGGCACTTCTGGCTGGGCTAAGGCTCGTGAGAGAGTTGGGCATAGAATATGTACACGTTAGAACTGATTCATTGGTGATGGCTTCCCAGGTCTTGGGAAATTATGAGACAAGAGAGCCGATTCTGCGAAAATATCTGCTATTAGCCAAAAAGGAAATCGGAAGATTCAAGTCATTTATTATCGAGCACATCCCAAGAACGCAAAACGAGGAGGCAGATGAATTGTCGAAGTTCGGTCTTCCATCAGGGGGAGTGACCTTTGAACTTTTTCATCCGGCAATAGATGAGGCAGAACTCATGCAAATTGATCATAATCCTTCATGGAAGGATCCTTACGAGCTATTCCTGTCAAAGGGAGAGTTCCACCATTCCATCAAAGATCGGAGAAGATTCAAAAGGAAGGCGGCATATTATTATCTAATAGCAGGAGTACTCTACAGAAAAACTTTAATTTCCCCCTCAGCACGATGTGTTTCAGAAGAAGAGATTCCTATCATACTTCAGGAAGTTCATTCTGGGGAATGTGGTAGCCATTCAGGGGCAAAAACCTTAGAAAAAAGGATCCTGCGGCAATGATATTTTTGGCCGACTATGAGAAAGGATGCTGAAGCATTCGCCAAGCAGTGTGTGCAGTGCCAAAAGTTCGCCCCTCTTCAGCATTTGCCTGCTCAGTCACTCAGATCAATAACTGCGCCGTGGCCTTTTGCAGTTTGGGGGATGGATCTCATCGGACCCTTTCCAATGGCTAGCGGTCAACGCCACTTTATCATAGTGATGATTGACTACTTCAGCAAGTGGATCGAGGCTAAGGCACTAGCAAGAACTACTACCCAAATCATCAGAAACTTCATCTGGGGAGAAATAGTCTGTCGACACGGTATTCCGCTGGCAATTGTCACTGATAATGGTCCTCAATTTAATAATCCCGAGATGATAAAATTTTGCGATCAGGTTGGAATTGACCTGCGGTTCTCCTTAGTACACCATCCAAGGACCAACGGTCAGGTAGAAGCAGCCAACAAGCGAATCCAGCAGCTCCTGATGAAAAGGGTTTGGAATCAGAAAGGAAACTGGGCGGATCAACTTCCCTCCATCCTTTGGACTCTTCGTACTACTCCATCTTCAGCTACAGGGGAGACACCATTCAAACTGTCTCATGGCTCGGAGGCTGTTGTTCCTGTGGAGTTTGAGGTGGTCACTCCAAGAGTTGTGTACGGGAAAGAAGGAGGAGAAGCATGGGTAGACCACAATGACGAGGCTATCAAGTATAGTCTGGATCTAATCGAAGAACTTCAGGATGAGGCAACAATCAGGCAAGAAGAAGTTAAAAGGAGGATGGCAAGTACTTCGACAAAAATGTCAGGGTAAAACATTTCGCGGTCGGCGACGTCGTACTAAAAAAGGTTGATGCAGCAGCCCGAACAGGTAATGTCGGGAAGCTAAATCCTAATTGGGCTGGACCTTTCATCGTCAAGGAAGCATTAAAAGGTGGGGCTTATCGCCTCCAAACAAGTGAAGGAGAAGACATCCCGCGCACCTGGAGTGGCGACGATCTCAAACGGTTCTATCCTTGAAATGTCTTCCTTACTTTTTTGCAGCTTTTTGAGATATTTTAATAAGAAGCTCCATACTGACACTTCTCCATGTCTGATTTTTCTTTTCTGCATTTTCTCGTATATCAAACTCACTGAACCATGGAGACATCGCCAAGTTCTGCTCGAACCCCCTCAGATTGTAGTCATTAGCGTAAAACCATGAAAATCATGTGTAGCGGGGAGTTTTCGCACACATGTAGTGGTAGCTTGCCAATTCCCGTGCGGTGGTCCTCGGAACCTTGGATCCCGGCTGATATCCGACACACCCCTGCATCAAGGGAGGTCTAGGTGAATGTTGGCTCTATCATGCCCCGAGGGGGATATAATTACAGCTTTGATGATCCTTCTGAGGAAAGCAATGTCGGTATAGCCCCCGCGGCGTAACCACACCTGCCCAACTGATCATCTTAGTCTGTGACTATCGAATACTCTAAGGTACTCTCGAGCGATGCCTAAGCGGGACCCACAACTGAGTTGATCTCTTTGAGGAAAGCAATGTTCGCCGCCTAGGCCCACCTGCCCAATTGATCAACTCGGCTTGTAGCCCTAGGCAAGAGAGCAGTCGAGTCGCTTACAAGCCTTATGACCACTTGAGGAAAGCAATGTTTGCCGCCTAGGCCCACCTGCCCACTTGGTCATCTGGGTCTGTACTTGTTTCTCTTTATTTCTACAGCTCTTATGACCACTTGAGGAAAGCAATGTTCGCCGCCGAGGCCCACCTGCCCACTTGGTCATCTGAGCCTGTAGATTATCCTTTTTCCCTACAGGAAGGTATTCACCTCTTGTGGTTTTTTGTATAAAACCATTCGGGGAAGATATTATTAAAATAGGTACAAGTGTTCTTCTACCCTAATAAAGGGTTGTGATATCAAGATCGGGCGGTCTGAACTTTTAAACCGAACGGTCTGATTGTGTACAAGTTGGGGTATTTCTGGATAATTACATGGTTGCCCGGGTTGTATTCTGACCGGGCGGTCCTGTCAATTTTTTATGATCTGGGTATTTCTTGGACAATTATATGACTGCCCGGATTATATTCTAACCGGGCGAGTTTATCCGTCCATTATAAATTGGATATTTATGGAGCTAATTATATGATTGCCCGGATTATGTTCTGACCGGTCGGGTTTGTCTATCCATCCATCCTGTTGAAATTGGGTATTTCTGGATCTGAATATATTGTTCAGGTTGTATTCTAACCGGGCGGGCATTACCTATCTTTTACAATCAATTAAGTTGGATATCTCAAGATCTAAATATCTGATCGCCCGGATTATTCTTCAATCCATCGAGTTGAGTTATTTCTTAAAGCAAAAAGTTATCTCTAAGATGCAGCGTATTACTTGCCGGGATAGAATTCAAACCGCGCAAAGTTATGATTCGTTATTTACATCGGCAAGGATAAAATATCTCTGAATGATAAGAAGCCGCCCGGTTTAAATTATAGTCGCATGAGTCTATATGTTATGGTTCATATTATCAGAAATCAGACGTCCTGAGACCTAAATGAGTAATCGCACGGTTCGAACATAGATCGTCCAAGATCATCAAATCATCACTTATGCTCAGATCAGGATAACCGCACGGCTAGATCATAAAAAGCAAAAGGTGAAAAAAAGAAAAGAAACAAGACATCAGCCACAAGTAAGTAATACTAAAAGGTCGATCAAACAGGTAAAATTTCTATTCATTTCTTTAAATATTTTGACAAAAAGTTAACCGCCCGGCTAACAAATAAAGACCGGCGATTATACAAAAATGAAGCTAAAAACAAAGACATTATTCTGTCGACTTCTTCTTCTTCTTCTTGACAGGAGAAATCGAGTCCGCATCAATGTCGGGCGAATAACCTTCACTTGACGTGGAAGAATAGTCCGATGAATCGCTACCACTGGACCGCCCGGTCTTGCTAGCAGAGCCAGTTGTTCCAGAGGACAAGCTGTCCTCATCATCATCATCATCAGCAGCATCATCCGCGTCGGCCTCCTCAGCGGCTTCACCACTTCTATCACCTCCTTGATGGAGTACGATCTCCCTGCCCGCATCGACTT
Source organism: Dactylorhiza incarnata (assembly GCA_033032865.1). Lineage (NCBI taxonomy): Eukaryota > Viridiplantae > Streptophyta > Magnoliopsida > Asparagales > Orchidaceae > Dactylorhiza > Dactylorhiza incarnata. Next base: position 1,641,777 of record JAWHQI010000372.1, on the reverse strand, counting down.
CAGCCTCCTCGCCTACCTTGGCTTTTCCCTTCTGCCTTCGGCTGATCTCATCGAGCTGAACCTTCAGGGCAGGGAAGAGGTCGGAGAAGGTAGTACCCCCGAATCCTTCGCACAGACCGCCCCGGTCTTCCATAAGGCCCAAAGCTTTGTTGATCCCTTGGGCCACATGAGGCAACACCTCGTCTTGGAAGGCCGGGTTGGTCATCTCATATTGTTTCTGCAAGAAAGCAAAATTAGTTAGGTCGCTCGGTCTGAATAAAAGAAGTCGCGTCATCGTTTGTCAAACTCACCGCCACGACTTCTTGAAGCCGCGCATTCTCCGTGACCTGCTCCTCGTACTTCTTCTCCAGAAATTTCTGGACAGAAAGCAGCCGCCTGTGCGACAAGGCCATGAAGTGATTGGCCGCGAACCCCCATGCGCCGGCTTGCGCCGCTAGCCGGGGAAGCTCTTCTTTCGGGGTCTTCTTCAGCTTCTTCAAAGTATTTCGGCCATACATAGCGGCCCCGACGGCTAGCGCATGGCGGTTAATCTTGTCACTTCCCCATGGGGGAAGTGCAGTGGACACCCGGATACGGCTCCCATCCCTATGCCAGAGGACATTCGGGTTGCCCTGCAGGTCAGGCGGTTTCCACAGGAACGAAGAAGCTCATATTCATCGGGGGACGCCGGTCCCTCTTCCTCTGATGATGGCGATCTGTTTCGCCGCTGCCTTTTCTCCCTCTGGGTCAAAACCGGGCCGGCCGGAGTGACCGGCTTGTTCGCAGGGACGATGCGGGCAGCTGCAAGGTAAGATAAGAAGTTTAAGCAAAGCAGTCCGCGTGGTCATATGCAAGCGGTCTAGAAGAACTCACTGTGCTCGGGGAGGACATCCTCTAGCTCTGAGAACAGCGGGATGTAATGATTGATGTCCAACCGCTCGTTCTCAAGGAACGTGAAGGTGTCCTTCTCGATCTGTCCAACCTGGGGGATCTGGAAGGCCTCTTCCCCCCAAACTTGCGGGTTGGTTTGCAACAGCCCGAAGTTGCCTTCGAGCATCACGAACCGCTCCGACCAGTCCGAGACCTTGTTCGCCAGGTTGACAATTTTCAGTCCGTGGCATCCAAAGTAGAGATGCCCCCTGAAAGTTGAAGTCCCCACGGCGGAGACAGCCCGCACCGAGAAGAACTTCCTGAAAAGGTCAAGAGAAAAACTGGTTCGCTCGAACCGGAGGTAGGATATGAAACTGTATATGGAGGCGATGGAGTTCGGTGGAAGTTGGCTGGGTACAACCCCGTAATGGTCGAAGATGGCTATGACTTCAAGTGGCAGCAGAAATTTGAAGCCATATTCGAAGTAGTCGACCGGGACGGCTATTTGGTGCGGATTGGAAGAGTTAATCCGCTCGTTGCGCAAAGGGAGCCGCGCGAGCAGGTTACTCCCTGCCATGTGTTTTGCAATGAATTCATCCAGTTCGCTCTGGGTGAGTCGGCACTCTGGGTGGTCCGCCGAATGAAAGGCTAAGGCCGCATCCGCTCGAACGGCTTTAACCTTAACAGGCCGCTGCGACATGTTCTTAGATCGCGCCATCTGGAAACCGTAAAAATGACTTCGAAGAGTCCCTACTTATAGATTTTTTACGATCTGCGAATAGTAAAATTATGCCGCGGCTATACATTTCTAACCGTGCGGTCAATTGCCTGCATGGTTAGATTCACTAGAAAAACAAAAGAAGCAAAGGAAATAGAAGCAAGCACACATCACAGATCGTGCGACCTGAAATCAGTTCGGATAAGGCACAAAAGAAACAGAACACAAACACAGCGGCTAAAACAAGAACCCGCACGGGTTATTCAAATAAAAGATAAAATAAAAAGAAGCATTGTTCAAATAAAGGCCGAATCAACAAGCCGCATTTATAATACAAATTGTTCTCAAAAGCCGGTCACGGCTGACGGTGCTCGGGGGAGACATCTTCTCTGTGAAGTCGCGCGACCTGGTCGCTGGTGGTGTTCAGAAGGGAATAAATCTGGCTGGTATGATAATGGAGATGGTTGATTGTGCTATGAAGCCGCCCGAAATCCCTTTCAACCCGCGTAGCGGCAATCATGCGGGGGGTTGCGGTGGCCTCATCAATCATAGGATCAGCCGCCCGAACCGGGGGAGTATTTGAGCCCGCCCCAACAGTCGGGCGGCTAACAACCTGCATCCCAGCATTCATACTTCGCCGGCCCGCAGCGACTTCCCTGGTTAACCGCAGGAATTTATCCTGGTAGTGTTTCGAGTCTTCCTCGAACTTAGCCGATGTTTTCTTCTCCTTCTCGAGCTGAGCGGTCAGAGTGGCGACTTGCGCCACCCTGGCTCTCTTCTCGGCCTCCACCGTAGCTCGCGCGGCTTCAAGCTGAGCCTTCAGCGTCTCTTCAGCCTTCCCCCTCGCCATTCACTCGGCCTCCAGAGCAATCCGAGTACCGGCCTCCCGGTCTTCCACCTCCTTCAAGCGGGCCCTCAGATTTACCAGATCCTCCTCGAGACGCTCGAACAGTTGCGGCCCTTCTTGCGAAGTCATCGCACAGATTGATATCGGGGGGACTAATGGAGGCAGGCTGGCCTCAAGGTCGCCCGGCTTCACGATCTGCTCCTCGCTATTTGCAAGAGGCCGCTCGGGTTATAAGGAGCAAGAGCATACAATGCCATAAACATACAAAATGAACATAAATATAAGATCAATGCCTGGGCGCACAGGCCGCTTAGACCGTTCCGGGTCCATCTTCCGACGTTGCTCACGCCAGAGTCTCTCCGTTTTCTGCCTAGCGGAAGGGGACCAGGCCGCTAAGGGAAAGAAGCTCGGCGGCGGGTTCAGTAATTTATTACGGCGAGGCCGCGGGATGAAGAAGCGGACAGCTTTATAATCCGTGGGACGCTTACCTGGTGCGAAAGGATCAGGCCGCAGCGGCTTGTCCAAAACCCGCTCCGCTCCTTCCTTCTTTGCCATCATTATCTCCTCATCGGTTATCACCGAGGGGACCTCCGCCTGCACTTTCAATACTTCTCCGAGTTCCCTCGCTCTTTTTTCGACCTCCAGGGCGGTCCGGGCAGCAGCTTCTCGCTCTTCGACCTCCAGGGCGGTCCGGGCAGCAGCTTCCCGCTCTTCGACCTCCGTCCGAGCGGTCTCCTCAAGATGGCCTGTGTTATCTATAGTGGAAACAGTTCGCTTTGAAGACATCGGGCTGTCAAGAAGTTTATCTCGCCCCATCAGCTCATCCATATCCTGAAAGATCCCATTAAGTGATAAGCTACTCGCCGAGTCCGGAGGCAGGTCGCCCGGTTTCGCATCATGGGTAGCAGGCGAGTCATTTACCTTAGCGGGTGGAGGAGTCGCTAGGCCAAGCTCTTCTTTTAACCGCGAATTGGTCTGGAGGAGGGATTCAGCCGGTTTCTTAAAGGCCGCCCTTTCCTTGGAGGCTAGTTTCTTGACCCTCTTGGTTATTCGCTCGGTCACTGACCCGGTCTTCTTCCTTTTCCTCTCTTTCTTACCCGGAGCTGGGCTAACCTCTTTGGGGGGACTGGGGTAGTCATCCACGGACAAAGGGGCACTCAGTTCGCCCGGCCTTGGAGAATTAACCGCCTCCTCCCCCAAGTCTTTGACTAGCAAATGGGGATTCCCGGATGGGGTGATTTCCATGTCAAATGAGTCGGCCTTGCCGACCTTCTTCGAAGGGCTTTTGGAGTCAACTTTACCAGAAGGGGCGGCCTCCCCTTTGTTCAGCGAGCTAGCAGCCGGTTGGCCAAGATCGCTGGGGGGAGGTCCCGAACTGTCCGCTGCGGGCTCCGTAGGAATCTTGGGAATTGTTGAGCCTACTACGGACTTGGAATTATCCGCCGCGGCTTTCTCAGCCCGCTTCCTCTTTTTCCGGTCTTTCCTGTCCTGCCGTTCTTTTTCCTTCTGTGACCTCTCAGTCGATTCGCGCCTTTTATCTTCCACCTTCTTCTGATCTCCGGCGGGATCCACGCGGTCTAACACGACGTCTTGGAAATCCATGATCGAAGAATTACCGGTCTTAAAAGTTCCGACCGCAGCTGGCAAGCAATATCCCGTGATTTCGGAAAAAACTCTGCAGAATGAGTTCTCTGGCTCTCTTATAGAATTCAGGGCAAGTCGGAGCGGTCCCCCAGCTAAAGTTTATATTTTCGAAATCCTCTTGAGATTTGAAAATATGCGGGGATTATGTTTACCCGGAAAACCGCTTCTCGGGTTGGATCACTCTCGGACCGGGCGAACCGCTGGGTCAGGCCGCTGGGTTCCAGGATCGGTAGCTCTCAGCTCAAGGTAAACTAGGCCGGGTGGTCTGATGTCAGTTTTGGGCCGCTCCCAAGAGTGAAGATCATCAAGGGCCAAAGCAAGAGGGCTATCCGCGGTCTCAGGAAGGAGGCCGCGCGGGTACTGCCATAAGAGATTCAAGATTCAAACCCGGAATGACAAGCCGCAGTTTCAGATCAGAGACTACCCGGTTACCTTTTGAAGATCAGCCAAGCCATGTCCAGAAGACAGACCACGGTCTCAATCCAGAGACCGCCTGGTCTGAATCATTGACTTGGTCCCGGTATCTCCAGCCTCAAGTCAGACAGGTCGGAAGAGCAAGCCGCCAAGCCGCGCGACTTCTTTCTTTTTTCTTCTTTGTGCATCTCGTCACCGCCTGCCCGTTTCTCCTGTACCAGGGCAGGCGGTTATTTTATCCCTGCCCATTCGGGCAGGCCCCCAAGCCTATAAATAGGGGGCGGCACTGTTCACAAGACACGCACTCTCGAATCCAGGAGCTTGCTTGTTTGGGCTGCGGTCTCGAGTTTCACATCTTGCGGACTGTCTGACCGGCCGGCTTCTCTTTTTCTGCACTTGCAACCCGGTGTAACCACTTTTTTCTAATCAAAGGAAAGCCCGTCGCAGGAGTGGCATTTGCCGCGGTGGGCGAAGTCTGGCCTTGACCGCTGCTAGCGGTCTCATTCTTCTACACAAAAAGTAACCGGCAACCCGCAGCCTCCGGTTTCCCTCGGAGGTGCGATCTCGGACTCAACATTATGTGTACCTACTCTTCCACTCACTTAGCCAAGAGGTGCTATTGGCCCTCAAACCTTTCCGCCAGTGCGAACCACTCCATCCGCTTGCCTTCTCACCCATCCGCCTAGCGAAGCAGTGCATAGTGGCCTACATAGTTTCCATCCACCTGGTGAAGCAGCGCATAGCGGCCTGCATAGGAGTAGTTTAAGTTCCCTCTTTTGCTTTCCATATTCCAATCCAAGCCATTTCCGCAATCCATACGACATAAAGGACTTCAATCTCAAGTCCTTTCTAGATAGATAACTCCACCTTACTGTGTTCCTTTGAGATTCGATACTTAGGGATTCACTCCCACATTTTATATTACTTGAACGATCGGTACACTGCCATTTCATGCCGCAGTCTCGCTACTGGCTATAGCGGTGTTGCGGATTTGCGCATCAAGTTTTTGGCGCCGTTGCCGGGGAACACAGTCGTGTAAGTTTTCTGGAGAGGGAGAACCAGCGAGAGAAGTTCTTCCATTTGTAAATTGCATCCTTTTGTTTTATTTTCTTTCGTATTCTGTTTTTCCTGCTTTAAATTTAGGTTGCTTTAGTAAATTATTATTGTGTGTAGTATTTTGCACAATAGTGTTTTTCTTTTGAATCTGGTTATTTTCGCACCATGTGGGCCTCATTCAATATTCGTTGTCATTGGTGTGGAGATATCTCTCACGCTAGTGATAGATGCCCATTGAGAGATAGTAGCCCGAGTCCCCAAGGCTCAATTTATCGGGCACCAATACCGTACGGAACCTCACACACAACGCCTAAGTCCTATGGCTATTCTTCTGAGCCTTTACTGGCATACTTCTTTGCGGCTTCAGCACCTGTTGTGCCAAAGAAGCCATCAAGGCAGTGCTTGTTTTGCCGGAGCACAGATCATGCCTTGAAGGATTGTGCTGCTTATCTTCGCCAATTGGACGAGGATGACGAGCCGGATATTCGGATCATCCCGACTCTTAACTCTGACAGCACACCTTCCACCTCTAATTACATTGATGTATCACCTTCAAGTTTTGAAGGGAATGATGCAAACATGCTCATCAGAGTTGTAGTTGATCTAGGCTCTGACACGGCTGAGCCCATCTCCCCTATGCATATATTACTGTGCGTGGAGCCGATTCTTTGTGAGGAATCGGTGCTTGACTTTTATCCGAGCATTATTCCTTCCCCTGTTGTGCATACCACTACGCGCGTCGCTGATGACATTGTTGATGATACATCGCAGGATGAGGCAGGTGATCTATATAATATGCCTATTCCTATAGAGGAGGACAACCTTGTAGGTGAAGAGGATTTTACCTCAACACCGGTGGAGGAAGTCCAAATCTCGGGGAAGGTCACTGTTGATCCTATCGAACCTTGCAACATTGTTGACAATGCCAACATTATTGTACTATCCCAACCTGATGGGAGTGAGACCGGGATCGCTCCCCCGATTTCTGACTATTTATGTCATTCTTCTCTTTTATTTCCTAACCCCCCTTCTTTGTCTGAGCCTGTGCAAGATGAATTTCCACGGGAATGTCAGGAGGACTTGGAGTATGTTGCTCAAGTCAAAGATAAGAGTATCCTCCTATGTGAGGAGGTTGATCCTTCGTCCACAGTGGAAGCCTCATTCATTGTCTTTTCTGTTGGAACATGGTTTTCCGCATCCCTTTGATTTGGAAATAACAAATCCTACCTGTATTTGATCTTGTTTGCCATTGTGTTTTTAGCATGCAGGTTTGAACAGATATGACACCAGGTTGCTGCAATATTGGTCTGGTACTATCCACAAGCAGAATGATTGAAAGATGTCTAACGCCAGGCATTAGGACTTAACGCTGGGCGTTAGCGATCGACGGGATGGCGTGCCGATCGACGGGATGGCTTACCGATCGACGGGATTTGCTCACAAGCTAAATATAATGAAAGGGAGCTAACGCCCGACGTTAACTCTTAACGCCGACATTGACTCTCATTCCGGCCAAGATGAAAATAGCATGGAGGGAAGCTGTCGTGATTGCAGGAGCATTTTTGGAACGATTTGACTCAACGCTAGGCGTTAGAGTCAACGCCAGTGTTAAGGTTGCCTAAAATGATTGTTTCCAAAGATGTAGAATCTCCTTCCCGTTCTAAAGATCTGATCCATCAAAACAATTCCAAATTGGGTGAACGCCAGGCGTTAGCCTTAATGCCGACGTTAGCTTCCAGTCCTATAAAAGGTGGATTTCGTCTTCTCCAACTACTAATTGATAAGAGCCTATTCCAGCACTTCAGATACTCTGAGAGGGACATATTTCCAGACCAATACTTCTCCCACTCAATTTCAAAAGGAGGAATCGAAGGAGGCTTGGATCAACACGCTAACTCAACGCAAAGAATGCACGCTTGGACTTCAACGATCTTCAGCGATTCTTTGGCGTCTCCTTCAGGTTACCCCATAGGGAGTCTCATATTTGTCTTTTGTATTTGTCTTTTATTTTTATCTTTGTAATCGGCTTAGAAATTCGCCTCGTGTTGGCGACTAGGTCTGGGTAGGACTTAGGGAGTAACTCGCCTTGTGTTGGCGACTAGGTCTAGGGAGTAGATCTAGGGGGTGCTCGAGGCCTTTCTGGCGATAGGAAGGCTAGAGCAGCTTGAGGCCGTATCTGGGGAGAGATTGGCTAAAGCCAACCGGTTCGTGGGGATATGAGTCGGTATAGAAAACGAAAAGAATATTTCATATTTCGCCTTCGATTTCTAGCGTCATAGAAATTAGATTTTGTAATCAATTTTATAAAGGATAATCATGTCTTTGATTGTTTAATAAAATTGTTTTCATTTCTAATTTCATTATATCTTTACCTTTGATTTAACTTACTTCTACCAAAATATCAAAAGTTTTCTATTAAAGTTTAAAGTTTTCTATTAAAGTTTAAAGTTTTCTAAAACCCTTATTCACCCCCCTCTAAGGGCGCCTCAAGATCCAACATTTTCCCCCTGCTGCCTCCATGAGGATGACACCTTGCTTGGCAATGACATTTATTTTGGTGAAAGTAGTGAGGAGGACTCTTCCTCCACTCCTTTCTTTCTCTTCCATCTACCTGTGATGAGCAGGTATCATTATTTAGGTAGAGGAGTAGTGGTTCTATCACCGTATTGGTACCCGCTACCGACACGGATACTAGTAAAATTACCTGTTCACTTTTCCTTCCATACTCCTATAAGCTAGAACTGTTAAACTTTTGAATAAGTCGTGCTGGGAGGACAATAACCCCAGTAGTTATCTTACTTTTATATATGCTTCCCCTATAATTCAGTTTTTATTTTTCTTTCATGTTTTCGTGGAGCTCACCCCCACTGCAGGCATTTTTCTATTTGTGAAGGCGGTGGTTGTGATTCTTTGTATGGCTGCTTTGCCCTGGATTTACACTCATCTTCTGGTATGCTCACCTGCTGAGCATTTGGTACTCTCTTTCTCTAGACTTCATTTTGAATTTCATGGTTATATCTTGTGTTAGATTGTTTAGTTTAAGTCTGGGGAGAGCTATTTTCTGTGCCCGCTCACGTGCACTATTGCATAACATACTAGAAGCTTTTCTTTTTAGGTTGTATTATTCATTTTCTCTGCACATCACAACACCCACTTGAGCGTGTACCTTGCCTTAGGCGCATATCGAGTATAGCTCATTTCCTTTGAGTGAATGGGAAAATCTTTGTGCTGGCTTTCAAATTATTTAGTGGAGTAAAATGTTGACTCCGGTGTTCCTAGTCAAGTACTCATGTGAGTATAGGGATTTGTGTAGATTAGATTTCTTTTTATACTTTTAGTTTTATGCATTTCTTTTAGTGTAAATTTGATTACTCTACTCAAGTGGTGAATCCGGTGTGAATCAAAAGGTAGCATAGGGATGTGTGTAAACTAGTGTTAGATGCATATTGCTCGAGCCGGGAGGAAGGATAAATCTTTCTCGGTGGCTAAGAACTTGCCCTAAGCGATTCTTGAAGCATAGGCATAGGATAGTTCTGTTGCGCGAGAATGACGTAAGCCATCATTTTGGCCCGGTTAAGCCTTTGTGCCATTCCTGATATCTTCCCTCGCTATCCCCTTTGTGCCTACCGCTTCCTCTTGATTCAGCTACACTTTTATCTCGCCAAAAATTAAAAGCCGATCCTAGTCGCGCACCCAAATTTGAGCTTTAATCTTGATTGATTTCTATTATTGGGGTGTTGATGTGTTGTTTTTAATAGTGGAAATTGTGGGTGTGTTTATTGAAAATTTGTTGAAAAAGAAAAGAAAGTAAGAAAAAGAAGAATGAAAAAGAAAAAGAAAAAGAAAAGATTGTTATGAAAAAGTTGAATTGAAAGTTTTGTAAATATTTGTGTTTGGAGTAGGCAATGCACACACTCATGTTGCAAAGTTTAAGTCTGGGGGTGTGGTGCACTTGCATTCATTGTTGGTATGCGGGGAGTTGTATTCAAGCTCATTTGGGGTTTAGGTGTGATCAACCTTCGTTTTTATCTTTGTTTACCTCACCTTAACCCAAGCCCCATTTAAAACCTAAAGCCCAACCGACTCACGCTATGAACCAATCTAATGTCATGGAGAGAATGTGATCGGATGAGCTTATGGTCACCGGCACCGATGGATTTCAGTGGAGTTTGTCCGGAATTCCAACTTTAGCATTGCCCGTCTCACCGATTGTTTTACTTTCTCTGTATGTGTGACCAGATGATTCATCGTGAATCCCATTTTTGAGTAGTAGTAATATTTATTTACTCTATTAGAAATCTATACACTATGTGTATAATTAGAAATCTTCTCTATTATTTTTCTATGCTCGTGAGCATGCGACTTCGCATGGTACTCCATTTTGTAATTTTTAAGCTAGCTACTTCATTTTCTTGCTTGCTTGGATTTGTTTGCTCGGGACATGCAAACAGGTAAGTCTGGGGGTGTGATGAGTCCCATTTGTATACATATTTTTGGACTCATCTAGGCCAGTTTTATAGTCAATGCACTACATATTAGATCCATAATCACTCATATTTGTTCTCTATACTTCATTCCATGCTAAGTGCACCTTTTGGCCCATTTTGGTGTGCATTTGCGCTCCATATTGTTGGGGGTAAGCACATGGTGCTCCCCAACCCTTTTTCTATAATTGGATGTTGTTGGAGGTGTATTCCCAGCTGATTATTGTGCTGTGAAGGTGGGCAGATCTCCATTTTGGCCAAATTACATTTCTGCATGAATCACACTATCGTGCATTTTCTTGACGCACGATCGCTCCGACCGTGCGTGCTTATCTGCTGGCAAAAATGGTGATCGGGATTCGCCCGTGCGTTTTTATGCACGGTTGTTTTCGACCATGCGTGAGTAAAATGCACGAACCCCTCTGTTGTCCAACTTTCATGCATTCGGAATCTGCCCGTGCATTTTTAAGCACGGCCGGCTTCGACCGTGCGTGAGTAAAATGCACGGGCACTGCTGCTTCTTCTTCCTGGGTTTACTAGGCGATTAATATCGAACGGTCCACGCACGGTCGTGCGTTCGACCGTGCGTGACCAATTTCTGACTATTTTTCTATAAAAGCTGCAGAATCCGCCCTATTCGGGGATCATCTTTTTCGCGCCCAATAGCTCTGCTCCGCGCCATTTTCGCCGCTCCATCGCTGCCAACCTGAAGGAGGAGCTCCGACCACCATTTCCTTGAAAATCCAAAGCCGGAGCATCCTCTCGGCCGCCTTCATCATCCAAGTGTTTCAAGTAGAGGATTCCACCCTCATCTTCATCACCAAGCAAGGGTTCTTCGCATCAAACGTGACTGGATTGTAGTTTACCGGAGAATACAGGTCCATTAGGAGGAAGTGTCAGCCCTCCTCTACCCCGAACGATAGTTGGGATTGAGCTGGACGCAGACTGACAACCCGACGATTCCTACTGTGAATCTACAACAAGCCTCCGGATTCGGTCGTATCTCTTGCCTTTTTCTCTAACTTGTGTAATGTATATGAATGTAATCTTCATTTTGTGATGATGTGGCACATGTAAACTTTGATTTGTAATGTTTATTTCATGTCTATGTGAAATTACTATTTTGTTTATATGTGTATTTGAGGTGCGCCACTAAATCCATTCCGCCCCACTCCATTCCACTCTGAAAACCCTCCATTCCATTCCGTGTGCCTACTCTTCCACTCTCTTAGACAAGAGGTGCTTTTGGCCCTCAAACCTTTCCGCCAGTGCGAACCACTCCATCCGCTTGCCTTCTTGCCAATCCGCCTAGCGAAGCAGTGCATAGCGGCCTGCATAGTTTCCATCCACCCGGTGAAGCAGCGCTTAGAGGCCTGCATATGAGTAGTTTAGTTTCCCTCTTTTGCTTTCCATATTCCAATCCAAGCCTTTTCCACAATCCATATGGCATAAAGGACTTCAATCTCAAGTCCTTTCTAAATAGATAACTCCACCTTACTGTGTTCCTGTGAGATTTGATACTTGGGGATTCACTCCCACATTTTATATTACTTGAACGATCGGTACACTGCCGTTTCGTACTGCAGTCTCGCTACTGCCTATAGCCGTGTTGCAGATTTGCGCATGAAGGCTGGAGTCCCATGTTAGGAGATTCGAATACTCTATTTGGGAGAGGCCAGAGTCTCTCATTGGGAGACCCATACAATCTATTCTGGGAGAGGTTAGAGTCTTACGTTGGGATACCCGAACACTCTGTTCTGTGGAGAGGCCAGAGTCTCTCGTTGGAAGACCCGAACACTCTATTCCAGGGAGAGGCTGGAGTCGCTCGTTAGAAAACCCTAACACTCTGTTCTGGGGAGAGGCCGGAGTCGCTCGTTGGAATAACCGAACACTCTATTCTGGGGAGTGGCCGAAGTCTCTCTTTGGAAGACCCGAACACTCTATTCTGGGGAGAGGCCGAAGTCTCTCCTTGGAAGACACAAACAATATGTTCTGGGAAGAGGCCAGAGTCTCTCGTTGGAAGACCCGAACACTCTGTTCTAGGGAGAGGTTGGAGTTGCTCGTTGGAAGACCCAAAAACTCTGTTCTGGGGAGAGGCCGGAGTCTCTCGTTGGAAGACCCGAACACTCTATTCTGGGGAGAGGCCGGAGTCTCTCGTTGGAAGACCCAAACACTCTGTTCTGGGGAGAGGCCGGAGTCTCTTGTTGGATGACCCAAACACTCTATTCTGGGGAGAGGCCGGAGTCTCTCATTAGAAGACCATAACACTCTGTTCTCGGAAGAGGCCGAAGTTTCTCATTGGAAGACACGAACACTATGTTCTGGGAGAAACAGTAAAATTAAAAATGCATTGGATGTTTGTAAACATGGCGTGAAACTCATGACGTGTCTATATAGATGATGAAAATATGAGATACAAGTGTAACACCTCCTCTACAATGACTATATAATATAGGTCCGACCGGTACCCCACAATATATAATCGCCACAGCTTTAGTATTTAAAAGTGATATAGATTCTACCCAACTCAAAACTCAAAACAAACACAACGGAAACATTTAAAAGACACAGAAGTTGTCCACATATACATAAGAGTACCATGGCCCTAAGGCCTTACAAAACAATGCTCAAGTCATCAACCACAGTACAATACAATATCCAAAAAATAATAGCATTCCTATGCTACCTCGACATGCAAGTAGGAACAAAATAAAGACAGCTTGATCAGTCTTAAAAATAGTAGAAGGTACACTTCATGAGGCTTCGGCCTTTTTGGACGATGAGCTGGGTCCAACTTGCGATCCTTGCCCTGCATCCAATACACAAAGAGCGGTATAACGATGGAAAGCTTTGGATGACCAACAATGGTGTAACAACACCCCTCCCCCCGGCCATCCTAGCGGACCCCGGGGAACTACATCACCCTGCAAGTCAACACTTCGTATGCATATGTAATAAACAGTAATAACATAAAAACAACAGGTATGAGTGTTGTTAAAATTTCAGAGTAGGATCGAAGATAACATGGTAGAAGACTTCAATTCAATTCAGAAAAGTTAACCAGTGACAATGAAGGACAAGAAAACCTTTATTCAAATTTACTATCTTTTTACAATGCGTTGCATACATGGCGAGATGTGATTTATAAGAGAAAACTAGATGAGAGGACAAAGCAACAGAACAAGCTTATGGCGACTAGAAGAACTGAGACCGCACAGACCGCTCGAACTCAGCAAGATCGCCGACTTCCCTGAGACTGCACGAACAGAACAAGTCGCTGACCTGAACTATGCCAGACCGTCAGTCACAGACCGCACAACCTGCTTCTTATTGAACTGTTGGAAAAACAAAGCTATCTGCCTTTCTTGATCGCCCAGACCGCATGGTCTTAAGATCACAGAAGTAACTCGAGAACATAAGATGAAGAACTGCTCACTATTGCATGACCGCAACTCAAGACCGCCTGACCGCTTAAGGTCGCCTGATCAACTGAGTCCACTATAATAGACCAAGAACCTCCAAACACAGTTTACCCAGACAGACCACTGGCGAGCTGGTTTATTCAAAGCTGGAAAGAAGGAATAATATTTACGGAGACCGCTGGCCGCTATCCTGCGAATACAACAAACAGATCAATAAGCTTCAAACCGCGCGACCTCAAAGTTGAGACCGACACAATCAATCCACACTAGGTTCTTACAGTTGCATATGAATGGCTAGCTCTGCCCCTCTATTTATAGGCAAATGAATGGATATCATCATCGCCTGAGAGGGATACGATCACCTTCCTTATTGAAACATGCGGTCTCCAGAACTAGACCGGGTGGTCTCTATAAGACCTTATTAAACTTAAGCAAAATGTCCAAGTAAGACAGCTTGCCAAGAGCAACTCGACATACCGCCCAGTCTCTTATAAGAATAGATATATGAGCATCTGACCGATCAAGAGCAGACCGCCAGAAATGAGCTCATACAACCTGCCCGGACTCTTATAAGATCGGAGCCACATGAACATCTTGACATACCAAACTGTCCGCCAGAACGAACTCATATAGACCTCAGTACTAGACCGCCAAAGTGACCACCAGTACAAGACCGCCCGGTCTAAACCAGAACAGGAACACTTGGGCACAACCGACAATCAACAATAGTTTGCCAACACCAAAGACGCGCGATCTCAGGCCAGATCGCCACACAGGAGCTCGCGCGGTCTCTGCGGTCTCCATATTTAGACCGCCCGGACACTCCACTTCCACTTCAAAAAATTTAACACTCACCCTTGAAGTGGGAAGTGGAAGTCAGCGCAAGTAGACTCCTCAATCGATCACACGGTCCCTTCGTCAATGGCTTCGTAAAGTTGTCTGCAACATTATACTTACTCTGCACATGCTCAACCATAAGAGATCCCTCCAACACCTTCTCCCGAATGAAATGATGTAAAATCTCTATGTGCTTGGTTCGTTCATGATAAATTGGATTGTTCACTAGTTTGAGGGCACTCTCATTGTCACCCCGAAGCAGAGTAGGACCTCGCACCTCCCTATGAATGTGCTCCATAAGCCTCCTAAGACAGATGGCTTCCTGAGCTGCCAAAGCCGAAGCTTTGTACTCCTCTTCCGTGGTAGAGACAGACACAGAATCCTTCTTCTTACTGCACCATGATATAGCTGTAGAGCCTATCATAAAGACATATCCAGAAGTCGATCTCCGATCATCTGAATCTCCTCCATAATCAGCATCCATGTATCCATGCAAGCAAAGGCCTGAGTCCTTCCCATAGAAGAGACCCAAATCTGAGGTGAACTTTACGTACTTCAGAATGCTCCTAGACGCCATAAGATGGGGTTTCTGAGGCTCAGCCATAAACCGACTCACTCACCCAACTGCATAAGAGATATCTGGCCTTGTGATCGTCAAATATATAAGACTTCCGACCAAGGCCCAGAACACCAAAGCATCAGAAAGAACCTTTCCCTCATCACGTCGAAGAATCGTACCAACCTCGAGAGGAGTAGAGCTGCTCTTCCCCCCTTCCTTACCGAATCGCTTCACAATTCATTCTGCATAGCCTTTCTGGGAAACAAGCATGCCACCCTCTTTCCTCTCCACTTCGAGTCCAAGGAAATGGTGAAGAGAGGGATGATATCAAATGGCAAGGAGAACGTTTTGTTGAATTTTGAAGTGTAAGTGGAGTTCGGGCGATCTGGCAAACTGCGAAGCTCGGGTGGTCTGGTAGGAAGATTGCGTGGGTTGTCTTTTCGCTGTGGACTGGCGGTTAGCAAGTGGCAGATGGCCTTGATTCTTCAACCATCTTGGGTTAGTTATCTGGTTATAATAGGGGGGCCAGCATTCCCGATTACCTCTAGGTGTTAGTGCTCTGGATGATTCTCTGCTCGCGGATTGGCAGGTTTCTGCTGGTTTTGCTGGAGTTTGCGAGTAGTCCACGCGGCTTGTTAATAAGTCAGCGAACTGTTCTGCAAGGTTAACTCAGCAAGTCGCGCGAGTTATTTGCTACCCGTTGTTGCTGTGGGTGGTTATCCTATCGTGTAGGCGGTGACTGCACTCCTCACCTCTACTATAAATAGGACCTCCCGGATTGAAGAAATTGACAAGAACTATAAGTGAGAGCTCACGAGTTTAAGGTGCGGATAGAACTTTTTGTTCGCGCGGTTTGAGATTTGCCTTTGCTGTGTTCGCAGGTTGTCCGGCTTGCTTATGGTTTTGATTTGATCAGAGGAGACCGCAACAGATAAGTCGGTCGCAGTTTGCGGCGGGTAGTAGCAGGGGGTTGCGGTTAGCGACAAGGTAGTTTTCTCTTTGGCTCGTTTCAGCTTTCAATAATGGATCAGTCTGTGGCGGGTAGGCAGTTTGCCTTTGCCGGACTGTTCTATATTCAGTTCTTCAACAGCTTGTTCACATTTAAAACCGGCCAAGTGCCTTCGGTCAGATGGCCTTGCTTGGGCGAACAGAGTGAGCATTGAATAACGGGTATTCCGCATGTTGAGTTGCGGTTTGGCGACTTGGCAGTTTGCGCGGACAACTTTGTTAGCCGGGCGGTTTGGCGGGTTATAGTTGTAACCACCAGCTTCTTGTAGTTGGTTTTTCTTCTCTCCTCTTCATTGTGTGTACTGATAAATCATGTCTCGCAATGTATGTCTCGAAATGCACAGAAGATAGTTGATACAAGATTTTTCTTGTTCCTTCATTGTTTCTGGTTTCTGGTGCTTGGTATGGTTGAAGTGTTCCTGCGACCTAGTTCCCGTTTTTTCGCTTATTAGAAATTTTCAACATGGTATCAGAGGGACAGAGGTTTGAGTAGTGATTTAGCCGCAGTTATCTTGCTTGGATTTCTGGAAGCACAATTATCATTGGTATAGTAATGGAAGGAGGAATAACAAGAGGTCTTGGTATTGAGCTCCTGACGCAGACTAACTTTAAGAAGTGGAAGTCTTATATGGAAATCTATCTTTTGGGTGAGGACCTCTGGGAGGTTGTTGGTGGAGAAGAAACTCAAGAAGTGGTTGCTGCCGGTGAAACTGCTCATCTGGTGAGAGCTAAGAGGAGAACTAATGCTAAGGCGGAGTTTACTCTCAAGCGGGCTATCTCATCAGAATTGTTTGATCACATCGTTGGATGTAGATCAGCTGCTGAGATTTGGACAGCCTTGGATGGCTTGTTCAATAAGAAGAATGTAGCTTGACTATAGTTCTTGGAGAATGAGTTGGCGAAAGCCACTCAAGGAGACTTGTCCATATTAACGTTCTTCCTGAAGATGAAAAACCTATGTGCAGAGATTTCGGCTTTGGACACGTATTAGCCTATCTCAGAAGCTAAGATAAAGAGACACATAATCTGCGGTTTGCGGAGGGAGTATGTGGCTTTGTTACTTCTGTTCAAGGCTGGGCCAATCAGCCTTCATTGCTGGAGCTGGAAAACTTACTTTCTTCGCAAGAGAGTTTGGCTATACAGATGGCGGGGATGTCTATCTCTGGGGGAGAAAGTGAGGTTCTCTATTCTGGAAAGAAGACGCGTTGGGACAAGATGAAGAAGACATCTGTAGATGATGGTCCATCTACATCATATCAACAGGAGAGGAGATATGCTCCTAAGCATGATGGAAAGAAGAAGGAAGGGCCTAGATGCTTCAGGTGCAATAAGCCTGGTAACTTTAAGAAGGACTACAAGGTCAATCTTCAGCCGAGGCATAGAGGTCCACTCAGGTTGTGGATTCTGGGTGTGGTCATCACCTCGCCGGGGATGAATCCATGTTCTCTTCTTTGTAGACATACACTGGTAATGATGCTATCATTACTGTTGATGATACTATACATGCAGTTGAGAAGGAGGGTGTTGTTTCTTTAAATGGGGATAGAGGTCCACTCACGTTGAAGAGTGTCTATCATGTTCCGGGGATGAAGAAAAACCTCTTCTCGGTGACCAACGCTGTTGATGCTGGCTATCACATTCTGTTTGGTCCAACAGAAGCGAAGTTTCTTCGAAATGTGTCAGCGGTGAAGGCTGAAGTCACTCATGTTGATAAAAGGGTGAAGGACTTGTTTGTGTTATCTACAAGTTCTTATGTTGATAAGATGAGGACTAATGATAGCGCTGCTATCTGACATGAAAGACTTGGGCATGTTGGGATGGATAAGCTGAAGGCTATGGCGGGAAGAGGCCTTGTGATAGGCTTGTCTAGTCTGTCATCTTTCGGTGAAGGTCATGTTTGTGCAGGTTGTCATATGGTAAGGCTCATCAACTTCCATTCAATAAATCACAAATCAGATGCAAGACACCATTGGAGTGTATTCATGGTGACCTGTTTGGACATACTGCAACTGCCAGTCTTGGATGCAGCAGGTATATGCTGGTCTTGATTGATGACTTCACTAGGTATACTTTATGAAGGAGAAGTCTGAGGCATTCAGGAAGTTTGTGGAGTTCAAGGAGCTCATGGAGGGTCGGCTTAACTTGCGGTTCAAGAAGTTCAGAACCGACAATGGAGGGGAATTTACTTCCAATGCGTTCTTCAAATTCGGTAGGAAGCATGACATCCAGAGAGAGCTCTCTTGTGCTCACACTCCACAATAGAACAGAGTTGCAGAGCAGAAGATCCGTCATCTGACGGAGACCTGCAAATGTTAGCTTCATGCTAAGAACATCCCAAAGTCCTTCTGGGCAGAGGGAATGTCTTGTGCAACTTATGTCATCAATCAGATGCCTTTAAGTCCCATCAACATGAAGACCCCTCATGAGTTGATGTTCAAGATAAAGCCTATGGTGGAACACCTTCGAATGTTCGGATCTACCTACTACATGCATGTTCCTGATGCTCTTAGAACGAAACTAGATGCGAAAGCAATGAAGCTAGTGTTCGTCGGTTATTATGACCGGAAGAAGGGCTGGAGATGCATGGATCCAGAGACACGAAGAGCTGTTGTCTCAAGGGATGTGGTATTTGATGAGTTAACATCATACCAGGATAGCTCTTCTGTTGAGTTACAAGAAAGCAGGTTAGATAGTGGACCAGGAGAAGCTGTATGGAAAGTTCTGGTGGAGTTGCCTGTTTCTCCAAGTGCTCTAGTTGCTTCTAGTTCTGGGTCAGGTGCTTCAGGTTCTAGAAGCAGGGGGAGCGATGCTCCAAGTGTGCCCGAGAGAAGAGCTTGTCCAGAAGTTGCAGTGGAAGAGGTGGATCAGGGTTAAACTCTGAGGAGGTCCAAAAGGACTATTATTCCACCAGCTCGGTATATAGTGGGAAATCAGGTGAGCTTAGTCTCATGTTTCTTTACTGGCCCCTTGGATGAGCGAGAGATGTCATGCTTTGAAGACGCCATTGGAGTCAAGGAGTGGGAAGGTGCCATGAATGAGGAGATGGCTTCCCTCAAGAAGAATGAGACTTGGGATCTTGTGCCCAAGGTTGATGGCATTACTCCTGTGACATGCAAGTTGGTATACAAGCTGAAGAAGAAAGCTGACGAGAGCATCGAGCGATACAAGGATCCCCTTGTAGCTCAAGGGTTCTCTCAACAGTACGAAGAAGACTATGAAGAGACGTTCAGTCCTGTAGCCAAGATGACTTCAGTACGAGTGGTAATTGCGTTGGCAGCTAGCCAAGGCTGGAAGATTTGGCAACTCGACGTAAAGAACGCTTTCTTGTACGACAAGATTGACAAGGATATCTTCATGGTTCAGCCACCGGGATATGTATCAAAAGTTCATCCAGGCACGTCTACAAGCTGAAGAAGGCAATTTACGGGTTGAAGCAAGCGCCTCGAGCGTGGTATGAGAAGATCGCAGAATACCTCCAGTTCTACGGATATTTAACTTCAGATACAGATTTAAGTCTGTTCGTAAAGAAGATCGGGGAGCTGCATGTCTTGGTGCTGCTGTACATTGATGACATGATCATCACGATGAACTCAGAGGCTGAGGTAGATAAGCTTCGGGCTGAATTGGCTATCAGGTTCGATATAAAGGATCTGGGGGAGCTTCACCATTTCCTTGGACTCGAGGTGACGAGGAAAGAGAGCGGTGTGCTTGTTTCCCAGAAGGGCTATGCGGAATGGGTCATGAAGCAATTCAACATGGAAGGAGGGAAGAGCAGCTCTACTCCACTGGAGGTTGGTCTAAAACTTCGGCGGGATGATGGGAGGATTCTTCCTGATCCGTTGGTGTTCCGAACTCTTGTTGGGAGTATGATATTGGTGTTCCGAACTCTTGTTGGGAGTATGATATACTTGATGATTACTAGGATGAACATTGTTTATGCAGTTGGCAGGGTAAGTTGTTATATGGCAGAACCACGGAAACCTCATCTGGTAGTGGCAAAGAGTATTCTAAAGTACGTTAAGTCGACCTCAAACATGGGTCTTCTTTATGGGAGAGACACGGGCTTTTGTTTGCATGGATACATGGATGCCGATTATGGGGGAGACTATGATGATCGGAAGTCAACGTCTGGTTATGTTTTCTTATGCGTATCGACGACTATTTCATGGTGCAACAAGAAGCAGGATTCAGTGTCCGTCTCTACCATTAAAGCAGAATACAAGGCTTCGGCCTTGGCAGCTCAGGAAGCCATCCAGCTTAGGAGATTGGTGGAGGACATCCATAAGGAGGTTCGAGGTCCTACTCTGGTGCGTGGTGACAACGAGAGTGATCTCAAACTGGTTAATATTCCAGTCTGCCACAAAAGGACCAAACATATCGAGATTGAGCATCATTTCATTCAGGAGAAGGTGCTGGAGTGATCTCTAACGATTGAGCATGTGCGGAGTGAGGACAATGTCGCTGACATCTTCACAAAGCCGCTGGCGAAGGGACCATTTACTCAGTTATGAGGGTTGCTTGGGATGAATTCCACTTTCCACTTCAAGGGGGAGTGTTGAATTTTGAAGTGTGAGTGGAGGTCGAGCGGTCTAAGCATCAGATCGGGTGGTCTGGCAAACCGCAGAGGACAGGCGGTCTTGTAGGAAGACCACGGGGGTTGTCTTCCCGCTGTGGACTGGCGGTTATCTAGTGGCAGATGGCCTTGATTCTTCAACCATCTAGGGTCAGTTATCTGGTTGTAATCGGGCGGATAGCATTCCCGGTTACCTCTAGGTGTTAGTGATCTGGCTGGTTCTTTGCTCGCGGATTGGCAGGTTTCTACTGGTTTTGCTGGAGTTTGCGAGTAGTGCGTGTGACTTGTTATTATGTCGGCGAACTGTTCTGCAGTGTTAACTCAGCAAGTCGCGCGAGTTGTTTGCTACCCACTATTGCTGTGGGTGGTTATCCTATCATGTAGGCGGTGACTGCACTCCTTACCTCTACTATAAATAGGACCCCCCAAATCGAAGAAATTGACAAGAACTATAAGTGAGTGCTCGCGAGTTTAAGGTGCGGATAGAACTTTTTGTTTGCGCGGTTTGAGATTTTCCTTTGCTGTGTTCGCAGGTTGTGCGACATGCTTATCTTTCTGATTTGATCAGAGGAGATCACAATGGATAAGTCGGTAGCAGTCAGCGGCGGGTAGCAGCAGGAGGTTGCGATTAGCGACAAGGCAGTTTTCTCTTTGGCTCATTTCAGCTTTCTATAAAGGATCGGTCCGTGGTGGATATGCGGTTTACCTTTGCCGGACTGTTCTGTATTCAGTTCTTCAACATCTTGTTCACGGTTAGAAGCAGCCGAGTGACTGCAGTCAGGCGGCCTTACTTGGGCGAATAGAGTGCACATTGAATAATGGGTAGTCCGCGTGTTGAGTTGCGGTTTGGCGGTTTGCGCGGACAACTTTGTTAGCCGGGCGGTTTGGCGGGTTATAGTTGTAACCGCCAGATTCTTGTAGTTGGTTTTTCTTCTCTCCACTTCATTGTGTGTACTGATAAATAATGTCTCGCAATGTATGTCTTGAAATGCACAGAAGATAGTTGATACAAGATTTTTCTTGTTCCTTCATTGTTTCTGGTTTCTGGTGCTTGGTATGGTTGAAGTGTTCCTGCGACCTAGTTCCTATTTTTCCTCTTATTAGAAATTTTCAACACGTTTGTCCTGGTAGTGCTCAGAGGAGTGTAGTCCTGATGCTGGGGAGATCCTCAGTCTTGTCTGGGGTTGCTGTGATGCTTGTCATTCTTATTGGGAACTGACTGCGACGTCGGATCCTCTCTCTTTCTCTTCGCGCTCTTCTCGAACTGCTGGCAGTGCGCTTCAATTGCCTCATCTGCTGCTATCTAGGCCTCAACTCAGTGAACAAGGTCTGGGTAGCTGGGCACAGATTCCCGCATTAGTGTTGAGTAAAAGCCACTGGGACGGAGCCCTCCAAGAAAAATTCCTCATAGAAGCTCGGGGTCCACCCTAGAATTTGTCGCACCTCAGTAGTGAAGCTGCGGGAAAAAAATCCTTCAGGGTCTCTCCCTCGTTCTGGCGTATTCCTGAAAGGTGGTAGGGGTCTCAGACGGTTCTGCGGTTGGCGATGAATTGGTTGGTGAATTGCTGAGTTAGTTCCGCAAAATTATTGATGACTCCTTCTCTCAGGAGGTGGAACCAAGTGTGTGCTTGTCTCTTTAGTGTTGCCAGTAATACTTGGCACAACAGTTGGTCAGTGTCATTGTAAATCCTTATGATGGTGGTGAGGTGGTTGACATGTTCTATCGGATCGTCCGTTCCGTCGAACGTCTCGATGCTCGGGAGCTTGAAGCAATGCGAGATCGGATGTGTCAGGACCTCGGGTGTTAATGCCGAGCCGCATGGAGTGGGCGGTGGACAAAGGTGGCCTATCGTCCGACTTGTCCGTATTCTTCGGTGATTAATCCGCGAATTTCCTTTGCGAATGAGCCTTCCTTCTGTATGCCCGAAGTCTGCTGCTTTCGGGCGGTAGTGGTGATGATGATCTTCTGGTTCTCTAGTCAGATGAACTGGGGGCGCTGAGCTTGCCGCGTTGGAATCTTGGAGATCTCTTCTTCAGAAATGTGGTGCTCGCGAGCGAAGTGCTCGGCCGGAATGCGATCCAAAGCTGGGGGAGGCAGACTGCCTTGTTTGGGGGTTGGATTAGGCGCTCGTGACGCTCCTCTGTTCCTTATGAGCGCGAGTATATCAGTTTGGTGTTCTTCCATCTGGCGCATGCATCCCTCCAATGACACAATGAGTGCTTTTGCGTCCTCTCCTATGAGAGGCGCGTTAATGAGCGAGTGGGAGGGAGCTGGATCCTTCAGTAGTGCGGGTAGCTTTTTTTTTCCATTATTTCTTGTCACGAGTATCGTTGTGTTGTGGATACTATCTTCATAGTCTTCGTAGAGTTTGGGGGAACACTTTCCCATAGACGGCGCTAAACTATTGTGGGTCACTCAAATCTCTGGTAGACTGGTAGAATTGAAACACCTTAGCTCACGAGCGAGCCGAGCGCGCAAACAGTCAATGAAAGAGTTATTAAATATCACAAACACTTTTATCATGGAAAACTCGGAAAGGGTGAAAAACCACGCGGTCGGAGCTGTGCCGACCAAATTCCACTATCTTCTGGTTTGTTACAATTGAAAGCTGAGAACTCGAGCGTGGCAGACCGCTGCTCGTTAAAATGGTAAAAAGATTAAACCTCGAGTGGACATGCCATCTCTTGAGAGACTAATTCGTTTTTTGTGAACGAAAGTGAGATTCTCGACTCACTTAGGAAGCTATCTTCCAAAGCAAAGGGGAATCTTCAAAGGCATAAGGAGGGCTTCAAAGGCTTGAAGGAGATATTCGAATATTCGAAGGAGATCTTCGAAGATTCGATGAAGATCTTTGAAGATCGAAGGATATCTTCAAGCGCGGAAGGAGAATTCAAGGGAAATCTTCAAAGAAGCTCTCTCGGGCGTAGAAGATCAGGTCCCTTGAAATGAAGGCCCTGGGCTCCTTTTATAGCCTTGACTAGCCCAGTAATTTCGCCGTCATAACCACCGTAACCACCTCATGGATGAATCACACTGTTAAATTTGGAGCACAAGGATCGTTGCTTTTTTGGATATTCCCGTCTTACCCCTGGGCAGTTCGGTCAGCTTGGGCAATTCGGGCAGCTTCGTTGATGGCATTGAGCAAAGTAAACTATACCCGCAATCTAGGAAATTGGGAAAGGTTAATTGCCGCGCATGTCACGAACATGATAGCGTTCTGAGTGCGCAACGAACACAGAAGCATTCTAAGCACGCACCGAACATGGAAGTGTTCTGGGCATGCAATGAACATAGGAACTTTTTGCGCGTGCGATGAGCGTAGAGGCGTCTTGAGCGCGAAGGCGGTCTGAGCGTGCAGTGAGCGCAAAACCATCTTAGCGCGCGATGAGCGCAGAGGCATTTTAAGCGGGCGGTGAGTGTAGAGGCGTTCTTAGCACGCGGTGAGCGCGAAGGTGTTCTGAGCGCGCGGTGAGCGCAGAGGCATTTTGAGCGCATGCTAAGCGCGAAGGCGTTCAACACGCATCATGAACTTGGACCCCAGAAAAGGTAGCCGATCGATGCCGGAGAGGTGGGCCAAAAGAGGGAGAGCGCACCCCACTAACAGGGGTGCTCCCTTGGTCACACCCCTTAAGGGATGGGGGTGCGTCTTTGGCCGCCCCCCTGAAGAGAGCGGCCGCACCCCCTAAAGAGAGCGGCCGCACCCCCAAAGGGGGCACATTTTGGCCGCACCCCTCAACGGGGGTGCGGTTTGGGCCGCACCCCCCAAAGGGGGTTTGGGGGTACGGTTTTGGCCGCACCCCTTAAGGGGGATGCGGCTTGGCCGCACCCCCAAGGGGTGTGCAGGCTTGGACGCACCCACCAATGGGGAGTGCGGCTTGGCCACACCCTCAAAGGGGTGTGCGGCTTGACCGTACCCCCAGGGGGGGGGGTACGGTCGGCCGCGACAAGCCTCAACCGCACTCTGCAAGGATGGGATGCGGCCTTAGCGACTATGTCTGTACCCCATGAGGGGGAGGTGTGTGCCTGGCCGTACTGCGCTAGCTCGGCTCGATCGCGAGCCAGTCGAGGTCACTGCGGAAAATTACGGCTCAGACCGGATACATTTTGGGGAACCCCATCAATTCTAAGAAAAAATGTCATCTACTACAACCATAATGAATAGTGGAATCTCCTACAATTAACAACCAAACCATTTTGTTGCATGTTCATCTAGAAAATTATGTATGCTAATGGTGTGTCCTAGTATATCGACATGTTTCCCATATAAGAACCCATAACTCACTTGGTCTGTGGGCTAGTTTGGCACGACGGTGGCGATCGTGAATGCGATGGTTATGGATGGTTCATGAACCCCAGTGTCACCTAAGGAACTCCATCCCCTTTATTGTTCAAAATTAGTTTTTTTTCTTGGTGTAGGTCATTACAGTTAACATGCCAAAAAATATATTTTATGATGGTGACGTTTTTGTCCAAACTCACCGAAGAAAAAACGTCGCGCCAAACGTGCCCTTAATCTTGTTGTTTTGGGATTATTTTAGCTTCCTAAGGAAGTCTAGCACTTTTTTGGTGGGACAAAGGGATTCACTGCTCAAAACTTTTCTATAGTGGAATTCACTCCTATGCCTTCAAAGAGAGCATTTTCTCGCATGTTTAGTGCCTCTAACAAAGACTTCTTCGAGCTCAATTTGACTATTGAAAAGAGGCCTTATAACATGAAAAGTGGACAAAAATAGACAGACCGCAAGTCAACATATTTCACTTTCCACATGCATTGATAATATTGATTCTGTTTGCCAACCCTAGAAACATGTCTGTAAGGCTTTTTTTCTGGGTCAGTAATATGTTGTGCTCCTGTATTCTTGCTAAACTAAAAGTTGTTGCAAATTATTCACTTTCTACTCTCAAATCTGTTAATAAGAATAGGCTGATAACATATTATTTGGGGATAGGAATTTTGATGTGTGATTCATGAAGAACACGCATACAACATATTCTTCGGGGGCATAATTATGCTATTCAATTCTTCAAATTCATCCAAGCAAAATTTCACTAGTCCTTGTTGTTTAAGCATTTGTTAAGATTGCCCATTAGATCTCCATATAGTTTGTTGATTTACTAAAATCCTGAATGGTCCGTTCATTTGGACGAAATTGGAGACCTGAAATTAGAATTGGAGGTCGTTTTCAATTGAATTTAACCCCCAATTTCAATTCCAAAGCCTTAACTCCGCTCGACTTAATATTCTCATACTTCTTGGAAATGATCAGAGTTGCCCATCTCCTACAACAGATCTTGTGATATCTTATTATTTGTGATCTACGCCGTGTCGAGATTGATGCTCTAATACTGTTGATGTAATTTCAATCTATTCACAAGGTTTCCTCTAAAGATTGAGGCTCCGTTTTGCGCGGTGTTTTTTCTAGGGTGAGTTTGGACAAAAACACCACCATCATAGAATGTATGTTTGTCATGACAACAACTATAACAGTCACCCAGAAAAGAAAAGTAGGTTTGCACATAAAAATGAATATGTTCCTTAGGTCAGGTCGGACGTTCATGAACGACGATTCACATGACTGCCACCACCGTGCCAAACAGTGCCCAAATTTAATAATCCGATCTAAACAGAGGTGGCGGAGTCTTCCCATTAGTCTTCAACTCAAAGGTATTTATAAAATTCTCTTCAAGCAACAACACTTAAAGAGTAAAATACTACTATGCCCTTTGAGCTAAGGACCATTTGGAATCAGAAAAGATTCTTGTACAATAAAGACAAATTTATAGCAGAGTGAATAAAAATAAGTTCCCAAAAGATTTTTCTTATTCTAATTTTTAGAACAATCATTTTCTAGAGAGTTGTTAGAGACAAATCATAAATGGTTATTAGCAAATCATTGCTAACTACAGTCTGTTATTTCATCAAACTACTACTTAGAAACCTTTTTCTTAGCAATTCAGACAATTTATAGAAAAACATTTCGAAAGGAATTTTCATATCACATAAGGATCAATGTTCATTCATAAAAGAGAGCTAATTTATAGTTTATACATTTTATGGTTACACACAAAACATGTCATGATCAAAGGCTCCAAATGCTCCAAAAAATTATACCATATCCTGCAATGAGAAAATATAGAGATCAACAGATAATATTAGTAGCGTGTTATCATGAAATAAAGAAACTTGTAATTACACAAGAGAATTAGAAACTTACACTTCATTATGGTGATCTTGGCCACATATGATGCATAAATATCTTCCCATGAACTTGCAATTTAGCTAAGTTTTTTGTTGGGAAAAATCTTTGATGATTTGCTAAACCATATTATTATGCACTTAGTTGTATAGAACATATTTTATGAAATCTCTAATGATTTCCTAGACCATATTATTATGCACTTAGTTGTATAAAACATATTTTATGTAATTGTACCAGTTTGCAGCTCTCCTGCAGAAGCCAACCAAATGCTGAAGAATTGGTCAAGTCCATGTAGAATTGCTAATCAGATATTTGAATGCCGACTAGGCATTCCCCAACCAAGGACTCGATCATTGACAGGATGTCCATTCGTTGTTCAATCATTCATCGACCGAAGACGAATGACAACCGATCACAAGTTCACTCCTTTAGAGTTTGTTGATTGAAGACTTGTTCACCGAGCGAACTGAGCTTCTTTCACTATCGTTCACCTAATGAACTCAAAATTTTCCGACCACTGCTCTCCTTTTACAAGAGGTCCTAGAACCCTCAATAACTGCTAATTGAACAAAAAATTGCGATAGTCGTTCACCAACCATTTGACCGTGTTCGTTGGTCGAGGCCCTGCAATTGCTGATCGAGTCATTCCTCTATCAGGGCTCACACAATGAAGTTCATTTTCTTGATGAACAAAGTTCTGTGATCACTGTTCGTCGACCATGGCTCATCAATTGCTGACCGATCCGACCTTCCATTAACACTTACAGAAGGAAGAATCCTCCTAGCCGATCAGAGATCTCCGATTTCCATTCACTTGTTGGATCGGTAGGCGCCCTCAGAGGGGGAGGGTGAATAAGGGTCTTAAAACTTTTATGTTTTAATAGAGTTTAATCAAGTAAGAAGATAGTATTTATAAAAATCTCTCAGATTAAATACTGCAGTAAGCTTCTCATGAAGGTGGGTTGTATTTGGCATGATAGATTTGAATTCTGTTACTACCGCCAGCGATAGTGCTACTGCTTGACGTTAGTGACAAATAAGGCCTTTTTGTTTAGATTTCAAAGATCAGAGATTGCATGACAATATTAGAGAAAAAAACAAATAGTATTATTGCTTTTAGAAATCATTATAAAATCTTATGCCAATGACGCTTGAGATTGAGGCGAATGCATAAAACCCTTCTTAGTTTTCTATTGCAACCCTTCTCCCAAGTACCAGTTGTCTTTAGCCGATCTATCCACAAATATGGCCTCAAGCCGCTCTAGCCTCTCTATTCCCAAACAGGTCTTGGGCATGTAAGTCCCCCCTCCACCTTACCAGGAGGGATACCCGGGTCTTATGACCAGAACCGCCGCCTTACAAATGATGCAAACTCACAGATTAGTTGTCACCGCATGACGCCGATCCTGCCGGCTAGTTCAATCATTTAAACCTTTAGGCCAATTGAGAATAGAAGTACAAACAAAATGTATAAGCCCAAAATCATAGAATTCCATAAAAATGAAATATAAATAGTCCAGCATGAGTACAATAAGTAGAGTGAGGGCTTATGCTCGATATGTTGGAGTTTCTGAGGTGATCTCAAAGTGATCAACAGTTAGTCTTACTGCCAACGCAATATGAGCCTATAGGGTCGCACATAAAAGCATTTGGAGAAGTTGGAGAAAGGATTCTGTTGGCCTTACTCATATTGGATATGAGTGGAGGACCAATCCTGTGACTGCTTGGCATTAACTTGAGAATGTCTCAAAGGGAAATCGTTTAAAAGGTTTAACCGAATGGATTTATGCTAGACAAATTCGGGTAAAGGGTTTAACCGAACTGTGTCAAATTGGGCTAAAGGGTTTAACCGAATTATGTTGATTCGACTAATGGAATTCGGCTATATCGATTCGGCTAATGTGATTAACCAAATTGTAACAGATTCGACTAAAGGGTTTAGCCGAAATATGTCAGTTCGACGAAATGGTTTCGACGAAATGATATAACCGAATTTATATAGTCGAATCAGCTATAGCATATAGACGAATTCGTCGAAATGGTTTAGCCGAATCTGAGTCGAATTCGGTTATAGTGATTAGTCGAATTCGGCGAATGTAAATCTGGACAGAAATGTTCTGGTCTGCGGATAGCCTGATTTATGGGTTTAAGTATAAAAGGGTTTGCGATTCTAGGTTTACAAGGAATTAATCCTTTCGCGATTTTAGAAGAGAAGCCGACCGGAACTGTTCCGCGCGAGGGCATCTCGTTCTTCCTGTCCGCCGATCGCCTTCTGCTGCCGCTAGTCGCCGCCGTCAGTCGCCGCCTCCCCTGGATCGGATCTAGCAGTCTGTGGGGACGTTGGGAGCATCCTTCTATTACCTAGTTCTTGTACGACAAGAAGCTAGGGTTCTCCTTTGCTTGTGTGGACTTCTATAGAGGGATAGATCCATTTCGATTCTTGAAGAACTCAAAGGCAGATCTTTGGATTTCTCTTTGGAGCACCTTGGTTGAGTGTTGACTCAATCCCGCAAAGGTACTTTGTATTTCGATTTGCTTATTCTCTTGAATCATGAAAACCGCAAGATCCGTTTGCTTCTTTTGGTTTGTTCTTGTTTTTTTTCCGCTGCGCATATTTGATATGTCATCCCTTTCGAGGGGTATAGAAAACCCAACACGATACATATCCAAAAATGTAAGAAAGGTACAAACACTCTCCCTCTTCTCACAACATATCCAAGTGGAAGCTAAATAACTCTAATCCATAAACACCTGTCTCCTGGTAGAAGTAATGCACGACATCTGCTCCTCAAGTCCCGCCACCTCGTCCGGCTGGTGCTCCAGCTCCTCGGGCTTCTACGGTCATAACTGACCGTTAATCACAAAGACTAAGTTGTTTTGTCCTCGCCTCCCCCCATGACTCTTAGGCACCGAGTGGGAGGAAGAAAGTGGAGGACAACAAAACAGAAGGATACAAACAGATGGCAAGGGATTCTATGCTAGCAATATATATGTTTTAAGCAGTACTACACCAGCAGAATAAATGTATAAAAGTAGGTCTAGGCTAGCAGTATAAGTAGGTAAACAATAACGAAGCAATAAAAGAAGTAAGTAAAGCAGTGCAGCGCAGGTAAAGTAATTGTGTATAAATATACTACCATCACATGAGTACCTTAACTTATATGAATGCCCATACAAATTTATAAGTTAAGTTTTTTCAGAAAAATAACTTATCTTATAAAAGAGCTCAAACTAATTTATATGATAAGGACCTAAAATTAATGTTCTAATGCTTATGAATGTTATAATATGTATGCTATGGTATGATTCATATAAGTGCAACTCACCCACACGACTTTGTGATCACAGACCTTTCGTTCCCAATTTTTGGAGTTAGCTACACTCTCTGGTACCACCATTGTGGCTACGACAGCAATGGAGCGGGTGCCTCCACTTCCTAGGCTAGTATACACACTACCAGGCCTAGACTCTTTGTATGCCTCTGTACACGTCCTAGGTGCACTATAGAGTATTGTGTACTCTTTGCTGGAACCCACCAGTCTTTAAGGTCGGGTGTGCATTTTTGGGGATTGTCCTCCAAACGACAGTATAAACAATCCACTGGCTCCTCAAACCCTCACACCCACCTAAGTCAACGTGCTGCCGTCGGTGTGACGACTGGCCCAGTATCAAAGACCTGCCACTTATTTGTTTTTATGCACATGCAAGTTATCATGACCCGAGCCTCCAGCTCGCAGGACCAACCCGTCCTGATATACAACAACCCGAGCCTCCAGCTCGCAGGACTAACCCATCCGTATCGTTCCATCCCATAACTCGGGATGAGGATTATTGCATTTCTTGTTCACTTAATTAGGCTACTCTTGTCTAATTATTATTATACTTAGAAGTTTAAGGTAAATCTTGGACTTCCTGAGGTCTACCCGGTGAAGGGCTCACAGTAGTACTAGGGAATATGATGGGCTGAAGCCCAAATCCCCCTTTCCAGGACAATTACTTTTATTGGTGGCTACCCCTTTCCCACAAACTCATTCACATCATTACTCTTGCTTCCTAGATAATTTATGAGAGTTGTTCTAGGTCTACCTTAGGCAAATGTTCTTTTGAACAATGCTCAACTCATAAAATCCCTGATATACTAGTATGGTGTAAATCTTATATTTTGTCAAAATGTTCTCCGAAAAACCCATAAATTCTAAGGGCCGATATAAATGATATATTACTGCTATGTTCCAAGTCTTATTGAATTTCAATGTGATCTTTCTAGCCTAATCACCTTGCTAATATTCTACTATCCGCAGACCAAAATGAAATTGAACTAGTTTTGATCCCTATGATGCAAGCTTAACTATATCATGTCAATTTTGATCTACAATTTTTACCATAGGTTCACAATGGATAAATTAAGAAATGTCCAGAGTTTTGTTACATTTCTAATGGATTTGACCTCAATTAAAAATTCATTAATCAATGGGCATATAATAATTTACAAAGAAAGCGCTATGCCCGTAATTTCAAATTTTCTAAAAAAATTTCCAGAGGTATAAGATGATAAAATAACATGACTTCCAGAGTTTCACAATTTTCCAAGGAATTTACCATCATAATTTTCACATAAAATAAAAGGGGTGAATATGCAACTTTATACAGCAAGTACCAATTTATCTCTTCCAAAAATTTTGAGAAAATTACCATAGTATTGTAACGTCCTAAAAACATCCTAGCCAGAGTTTCAAAATTTTCCAGAGACATTAAACTATAAATATTTCATAATTTCAATAGCATGACAAACTGAATTTTTGGAATTTTCCCATGTGTAAGTTATTCAAAAATTCTACCAAAATATCCAGAGGTTTAGAATTGTACTACAAATGTTCTTCCAGAAATTCATAATTTTCAAACTCATTTTCCTTATTAAAATACCCAAACATCAGAATTGTGACAAATCAAAATTTTGTTGATAATCAAGAAATAATCACTGAATTTTTTTTACAAAATATTCCAGAGGTCCAAATTGATATTGTAAGTCTTTTCCCAGAGTATCACAATTTTCTAAGTGACTTTGACTACAAATATTTCCCTAATACATAAATGTGACATATTTTAGAATAATCAATAAATTAGGATTTTTATTCCCAGAAATCCTATTTCCACTGAGATGATGTATTATGTCACAATGAAGATATGACCAAATTACAAGGGCTAAGATGAAGCCAAATTTGCCAAAATACTCTTTCCCCCTTTTTGGCAATTTGCACCCCATGTCACAAACCATGCAAGGACATGCAAGTGGAATAACCCCACATGAAGTGGTCCAATTGCTCTCATATTTTAACAAGTGTCAGATAGTGATCTAATAGATATGTCACCCAAATTTGGGGTTATTTGGAGTTACTCAACTCTATAAATATCGTTAATTTAATAAATTAAATGTGAGCAAAACCATGGAGAAATGTTCTCCCAAAAATATGATTTTTGGGCTCTAATTAGTAATAGGGCATATGCATGCATGGGCCAAATTTCAGATCCATTGGAATTAGCATCTAAGATATATGCATGTTCTTATTTCTGCCCTACCCTAGGACCAGCCCCACAAGAATTGGTCTACATGAGTTTTCCGTGCTCTAAATGAGCTGATTCAAATTCTTAATAAAAGTGGACATCCATGTCTACAAGTTTTATCTCTGATGATTTTTCATGAAAAGGCCTCTAAGGGCCTCCAATTAATTAATCTATGTACTGCAATAAATGCGTCAGAAAATCACATGCATTTATATTATGTCTGCGTATAGCCATCATGTAGGGAAAATAGAGGGCTGTGATTATCTCTTCCTCCTCCAGCTAAGGGCCCAGATTTGCCCGAGTTGGAGGAGGTTGATCCCCCTTTTCTCGGCCATCCACTGGCCACCACTGCCAGCCACCACCTCTACCTCCACCACCTTCGTTGAGGTGATGGCTACCGCTAGGCAGCGACACGGCCGCCGGAGAAGCCATCTCCGATGATCCCGAGCTAGGAGAAAAGCTCGGGATTTCTACCTCTTCCTCATATGGGATCGGGCTCAATTGAGCCTGATTTCTCTCCTAAATTGATCTAGATACTAGCATAGAGGGAGGGGAGGAGAAACGAACCTGTGTGGGGGGCTTGGCGGCGTGTTTTGTAGCGGTGCAACATGGTGGCAGTGGTTTCTGTCGAGCTAGCAGCAATTCTCATTCCAGCACCGATTCTTCTTCTCCACTAAATTGGCTCGACTACTCTCCAACTTTTGAAGCTCGTGGGAGAGTTTAAATGGGCTGAGGAGGGTGGTATAAGGAGGATTTGAAAAGGGGTGGTCGGCCTCACATTGGTTTCTCCTCCTTGCTGCCAAGTGGCACCTCCCTTGTTGGAAAATGACTGGAATTGATGTATTGGGATCATACATGGCCTTGGGCAGAAGGGAGGAGGGTCACATGGCAAGCTCTCCCCAATTTCTTCCTTGTCCTATTTGAATTTGGGAAAAAACCCCCCAAAATGTCCCATTGCCTGTCACTTATCTCCAAATTCAGAGGGCATGGATGGTAATTGAGTATTTGAGATGCTAGATGGGCTTTGGGTAAGGTCTTAGCCCAATTGATTTGATTTGGGCTTTTAATTCCATAATTAAGGCTTACTGTGACCATGGTTGACCTTGGAGCTGAATTGGTCTAATTGGTGAGTTGACTGGTCCAAAATGTTGACCTTGAGTCCCTTGACACTACCCAATGTTGATTAGATCATGGTGATTCCCTAATTGGGCCAGTTTAGCCAATAAGTGTGATTTTGACCAAAATTGGGGGAAAATTGACTTTGGTCAATTTGGACAAATTGGTGATCTCATGATGTGGCTTTTGGGTCAATTGGGTCCCTTATGATGTCCTAAGGCTAGGGGTGAAGTCAATTTCAAGTCTTGGGGGTCAATTGGATTTATTGGGGATGGATTGGCTTATGTTGACCTAAGTTTGACTTTGGTCAAATTGGACCAATTGATGACCCCATGATGGGGATTTTGGGTCCATAACACTCTTTAGAGGTTTACAATCTAGTGGTAGGGTAAATTTGGCCATATGACTATGAATTGAACCCTATTGAGTTGAATTGGGCTATATTGACTTAGATTTGACTTTGGTCAACTTGGCTAAATTGGTTGACCAAATGATGGGGCTTTTGGTCAATTATGCCTCCTTTAGGGTTACAGACATGGTGGTGGGGTTAATTTACAAGTGTAATTTCAATTTGAGCTAATTTGACTTAAGTTGACCTGCCTCCTATAGTGGACCACATGTGAGTTCACTCAACTCAATGTATCCTAAGGTCACTACCTAGCTCAAACTCACCTCACTCACCACATGTCCTACCCTGATTGAAGTTAAGGGGTCTAATAGGAAATGAGATATTACAGGGCACCCCTAGATCTAATCCCAAGACCTAGTTGCCGTGTGACGAATTCCCCCTAGTCCTCGTAAGGCCCTAGTCCCCAACCATGCGGTAAATTCTCTACTTGTGATAAAAAGAGTTACAAATAACAAAAAAAACTAAAAAATCAAAGAAACTCCCTCAAAGGTGGAACTTGAAGATGAAGTCGGCGTGATTGATCTGTCTTCAAGTCCTTAACATTCACGAATGTTGACGGAGTTCTCTTAACTGCAAAGAGGAGTCTCTCACGAATATAGGAGTTGTGGCTTAGGTGCATCATCCAAATCAGCAAATCGGCAAATCAAAATGGAGGCAGGCCTCTCTTTAAATAGGATCAGATCCTAGACACCAGAGGTAGTGCTACCCTTGGGCAGTAGCTTATCTAGACAACAAGCTGGCACACAGATCGAGTCATTTTTGGTAACATTCAGGCACCAAAATTGGCAACCCATCCTACCGCGCCGCGGTAAGGATAGCGCTTCATGTTAGAATTATCTCTTTCCTAGCCGTCAGATCTCCTTCCATTTCTGCTCCTCAATCAGCATCATGATCTTGGGGATTCCATAAGTTATCGCCAAGCATTAGCCTTAACCTCACAGCGGTAAGAGTTGCTATATTCAGTCTCGACGACATTCCTTTCTCAACGGATGTTTCCTTTTCGATGAAGTTTCCAAATATGCAGACGCTAATGCATGCGGTAGCGTTAATGCACCGCACTAGCACCAGAGTTTTGGCCTGGTAGGGAATTCATCGATTTTCTTTTCCATACTAATAGGGGCATGAAAGTAGAAGTTCCTGCACACTATAAACACATGACAAGTATAATCAAATACAATAGGATTTGTTATTCTCAAACCAATAGATGTGAAAAGCATGTTCCAACAAACTACCCCTTTTGATAATAATAAATCCTCTTAGAAAGAAAAACATTCAAATATAAGACTCGTGTTTAAAGTAAAGGATAAAGGGTAGGCATGATAATACGAAAATTTTCCCCTATATAGATACCCCCTATATGAGTGATGAATAGTAAAATATAAGTATTTTCTATATAGTTTTTTTTGTATAGTTTTAATCAAAATTTGTAATATTTCATGTAAATTATTGAATAAATGACTGTTTTAACTTATATTTATATATATATATATTTAAATGTAAAAAGAAATATTTAAGTATATCTATACTATATTAAAAAGAAATATGGTGGCCTGCGAATAACATGAGTTCATAAATACCCAAAAAATTTGAACCGTCCAGATATGGCTTCAAAAAATAGGAGTCATTGATTTGAGGGAGATAGCCTAATACCACGGCAACAAAAACCTAGAACCACGACCACGCCGCATCCTCATTCCCGTTTCTCGCCTCTTAACCCCTCCATCTCCCGATCCCCCTCCTGCATCCTCATTCCCATTTCTGGCAGGCGCGATCTCCCCCGACGTCCTCCTCCTTCCGCCTCCACAACCACATCTCGCGGACTACCATCTTCACTGCCCCGCTCAAGCCGCATCCACAACCTCGGCGCATCCACAGAGGTAAGCCGCATCCCTACCCCGCTCAAGCCGCATCCATAGAGGTAAGCCCTAACACAACCTCAGCGCCTTCAATGTCTTCGACGTCAGATCTAATTTCGTCCCTCAGCCGACCGATTAACGGTGGGTTTTCTTCATCAGTAGGGTATCCCGCTCCTCAACGTCTTCAATCAACCTGACAACACTGGCTTCCATCATCCTCCATTCACGAAAAGGTTTTCAGAATTTCATCATACTGCATTGCTTAATTTTTATTTTAATTTCATCTGCAATTTAGGCTTTCACGCGAGACATTCCAACACCGACCTACACTCTTCATCTCCTCCAAACACAGCAAACCCCACCTCCTTGCCTCCATCCACAGAAATAGGTAAAACCCTTTCTTTTTTTTCATGCTTCGGTCTTTTGGATGTTGGCATTTCGAACTAAAGCATCAACTTTCTTAAGTAACCATCATTTCTACCTTCTGTTCAATGTATACTTCTAATTTTGATAAGCCCACTGCTGTGGTGTGTTCACATTGATCACATAGAATACAGTTTGAACCAAAGCAGAAATGCTTTTCCAAACCCTTTTTCTGAGTTGAGACATTGCCAATATTACTATGATTAAGAACCTGCGTACTAAAATATATTGGATCAGTATTTAATCTTTCTTCTTGCAGCATTCAGTTCAATCCTACATTTTCCCAAATCATTTTCTTACAAGCCTGTGCTTCTTTCAGGCGTTCCTGTAATATTGTTCTTCAGAGAATAGCTAGAGAAATGATGTAAAAGAGAACACAGGAAATTCATATCTCAAAAGCTGAATGTCTCATAGACGAATATAACCGATTATGATTTCATTTACGTTTATTATTCCCGTCTTAGATTTTGTTTATTAATTTCATTCAGGGTTTCCCAACCTCTATTGTGTATCTTCTTATCTTTTCTTTGATTTTTACCAAAAATGCCAACCACCAGTATTTTGCACTGATTCATTTTTAACTTCAAACAGGTCATGAGTTCGCTAATTGTTTCTACTTCAGTTTCTTCTATGGCTTAGCACTAGCAGTTTACAAGTGATTATGAATTTCTATTGTCTTTAATTCCCTGTTAGTCAGAGTGATATTAATCTATTGTTCACAATTCCCTGTTACCATCTAACCTGTACCATTTTGTTTAATGATTAATCTGAGTGCTGCTTTGTTTTTTTACCAAGTTATTTCTGTGAGTTTCTCGATAGAAATTTGAGAGTGATTACTCTGAGTGCTGCTTTGTTTTTTTTATTTGGTGCCATGCACCCTTACTCATATAACTTTTTCATTTAGTATTTCGTTATTGAAGGCTGATGGTTGGCTACTCTCCCATTCATTCAGCATTTTATTTGGATGTTTTTAAATCCATGCTTCTTGACTGCCCTTGCAATGATTTATTTTAGATCGTCAAATTTTTCAGTTTATTGTTGACAAGGAGCGTCGAAGCTCTATTTTACTAATTATAAAAGAAATTGCTCCATAATGTAGGCTCACAATGTGTTTGATTGATTGCCCAAAAGATGCTTCTATGTGAATTTTCATATTTTATTTAATCGGATTCCTGTTCTAATTGTGGTGTTCCTCTTCTAACTACTGATCTCTTGGATTTTATTTATACTTTCTATTTTTGTGAAGCCCTTTTCCAAGGAATCTCAAAGGCAAGGTGGGTCTCATTAACGCTCTTCTTCCGGCATTGGCGAGGTGAGTGATCTCTTGGGTTGAATGACATTTTCTATGTTCAAAATAAAAATATGCATCAAATTAGCTTATGAACCAAGTCTGAATCGATCTGAACATGCCCAATAGGATTACTACCAATTTTTATTTTAGCATTTGAAAAGCTTCATTTAACATGTGAATTACAAGTTTGTCGAGGGCAAGGAGGGGCCGACACATATATTCTAGGCCACATGCTTCACGTTAGCTCACATGAATGAGCTCAGTCATAGCTCATAAACATCAAACAGATCTTCATTTTTGCGCACACACACACAATCAAGCACACACACACACAATCATATACAAACAACACACACACACACACACATAGATACACACACAACACCACTATCATGAATATTATGGAGCTAAACTGGAGCAGCCCAGCACATGTCATTTTTGCAATGCATTCTGCAACATATGCATGTGTGTGTGTGCTTGATTGTGTGTGTGTGTGCTGTACATATGCATGTGTGTGTGTGTGTGTGCTTGCATGTGTGTGTGTGTGCTGTTTGTAAATGATTGTGTGTGTGTATGCTTGATTGTGTGTGTGTGTGTGTGGTGTACATACTGCATTGCTTAATCTATAGTTGGACATTTAAAATGTATGGGATATTGAATGTTGATCAT
Organism: Dactylorhiza incarnata; assembly: GCA_033032865.1. NCBI lineage: Eukaryota > Viridiplantae > Streptophyta > Magnoliopsida > Asparagales > Orchidaceae > Dactylorhiza > Dactylorhiza incarnata. The sequence continues at coordinate 1,603,839 of JAWHQI010000372.1, read as the reverse complement.
GCATTACTATTGAATATAAAGATGGGGTTAGTTTTGTAATTATAGTTGGACATTTAAAATTAAGGGCAGTTACATGTTTCTTTGTTAACAGTGCAACGACAGGGGCAACTTAACAAATGGAGATGAGCAACACACAAGTGCCAAACACAACTTCCCGCCGAAGAGGACGACCTCCTACATATGCATCAACTCAAGAGAGACGTGAGACAAATAATGCTCGAAGAAGAGAACTTCGTATAAATCGACAAAGAACAACGACTAACTCATCGACTGCCATGCCTACCATACAACAAACCACTACTAACTCATCCACTACCATGCCTACCATCCAAAATTTTCAACGGCAGATTACTTTGTGAGTTAAACAATATCTTTGAGCAGTACAACAAAAGCACGAAAGATTTTGACTTACCAATGATAAGCGAGGGCATACAATACTCAGTAGACTTACCGGGCTTGATTGACAATGAACTATCAATTCCAATATCGGCTGTTGATTTAAATTCATTGTCGCTACTGAATCATGGACAACAAACATCGTACAACATTATATGCAGTTGCATAAGAGAAGGAAATGAAGGTATTTTTTTTGTTGACGGACCTGGTGGGACTGGTAAAACGTTTCTTTATCGGTCTATACTAGCAACTTTTCGTAGCGAGGGTCGCATTGTGATTGCAACTGCAACTTCCGGAATAGCAGCAAATTTACTACCAGGCGGCTGCACTGCTTACTCCCGATTCAAGATACCAATTAAACTTGAGAATGTACAAAACCACGGTTTTAGTAAGCAGTCCGATATGCGCAAATTGGTTGAAATGGCATCCACAATTATTTGGGATGAAGCACCCACGGCTAACAGAAAAACTTTTGAAATTCTTGATCGTACATTGCGAGACGTGCTACAAAAAGACAAGCCTTTTGGTGGGAAGGTTCTTATCATGGGAGGCGATTTCAGACAGGTTACACCAGTTGTTGTGAATGGCACAAGATTGGAGATAATTCGGTCAAGCATAATTGAGTCTTATTTATGGCCAGGTGTGAAGTTGCTTAAACTCAAGGAAAATATGAGGGCACGCAATGACGTGGAATTTTTTGAATTTTTGCTCAGGGTTGGAGATGGTGAGGAGCCAACACTAGAAAATGACATGATTCGGCTTCTTGACTCAATTATTATGCCTTGGGAAGGAGATCAATCAATCGATGATTTAATAAATTTTGTTTTTCCAAATATGCAAACTTATGATGTCAGCGACACCGATATGGAGTATATGGAGACAAGGGCCCTAATAACTCCATTAAATGAAGACGTTAACAAGTTGAACAAAAAATGCATGGACATGTTCCCAGGGGATATCACAACTTACTACTCTTTCGACTCTGTCTCAGATGATAATCATAACTTATATCTCCCGGAATTTTTAAACTCTATTAATCCTGGTAATCTACCAACACACAAACTAACATTGAAGCGTGGTTGTCCGATTATGCTTCTCCGAAATATAGATCCAAAAATTGGATTATGTAACGGCACGAGGCTAATATGTCGTAGGTTTGGAAGAAATATCATTGAAGCAACAATATTGGTAGGGCATTTCAAGGGTCTTAGAGTTTTTATTCCACGCATACCACTTAAAAGCGCAGAAGATTACAAAATGCCGTTCGAACTGACGAGGAAACAATTTCCTGTAAGATTGAGTTTCGCATTAACAATTAATAAGTCCCAGGGCCAGACAATTGGAAATGTCAGAATCTATCTTCCGAATCACGTCTTCAGTCATGGAAAATTGTATGTTGCTTTATAAAGAGGAGTTTCAGCCCAGACCAAAAGGGTTTTAGTCAAAAACTATGCAATCGAGGGTCATGAGGGAGTGCACACAAAGAACGTGGTTTTCAAAGAGATATTTGCACGAGTAGATTCGAATCACACATCTTGAACGGTATAACATCAGAATCAACATAACAAAATATGTGTTCATGCATTCTTTTACTAATTATATCTTTACACATCTAATTGTTTATATTATATGCTTCCAGCGGTGCAAAAAGAAAAGAATACTGACAAAATCCACATGTGTCATGATTCAATCAAGACTGAACGATGGATGTACGTATTTCGTGACTATCTAATTCTAAAAGGAAGATTCATACCAAAGTCATACACCATGACAACTTCATATGAAGAACTCCATAAGTATGGACTCAATGGTATGTACTTAATTTCCAAAAATTATTTACACCCAGGGGCGGACCCACCTTGGGGCGAGTGTGGGCGGCCGCCCACACTCAATTTTATTTTTTAAAAATTAATAGTATAACTTAATATTATTAGCCACGACAAAAAGCCGGGGCTAATACCATTTTTTTAACTTAATAGTACAATGCCCTATTCTCAACCCCCTACCCCCCCACTCACCCCCGACAGCTCGCGACATGTCACAAGCCAACGAAATCCCTCCCCCCTCTCTGGCCGACGGAAGCCCTCACCCTCTCAATCGGACCGACGAAGGCCCTCTTCCTCTCAATCCGACCGACGAAAGCCTTCCCCCTCTCAATCCGACCGACGGAATCCCTCCGACTCCGACCCTCCGGCCTCCTCTCAGTTCAATGCCTCAGAAGGTTTGATTTCATCAGTTTTTTTGTAGATCTTGATTTTGTATATGCGAATCTATTTTATTTAGCTAATCATTATATTATCCAAAAAGATCTGTTTTGAAATTTTCCGGAACGAACCCAGCAGATCTGATTTCATTAAGGATATTATCTTTTTGGATGCTGCTTTTTTCTGAGCATTTTTTTCTAGATCTGTTTTTTTTTCTTAGCATTTTTTTTCAAAATCATTTAGTTTATTTGGTAAGCTATCAATGCATACATGTCTCCCAGAAGTCAGAACACATTTCTTTGAATTTTATTTGCTCCAGTTTTTCTTATTATGCCTCAGTCTACAAGAGGTTTTTTGTATAATTTTTGTCATATTAATGATTAATGTACTTGTTTCATATTTTTCAAAATTTTTTGCAATTTTTTAGTCCGCCCACACTGGAAAAAATTCATGCGTCCGCCACTGTTTACACCATGTTTTTAAATATTCAAAAGTGTTTAAAATATAGTTGACTAATATTACTATATATTATCTATATTATTTTTAATTATTTGAATTCATTTGTTTCAGGCGTTGCAGCGCAATTTATAAAGCCTTCAGTCAATTTTATTAAAGGTTCACTACACATGTTACGAGAGATTGAAAGTGTCTACGGTAAAACTAATGTACAATTAGCTAAACTCACCGCTCAAACCTACTGGTCAAAAATTAGGCATGTTACCGAAGATTGAAGATGTACATGGTCACATGACTATAGATCGGGCAGTGTTGAGATTTTATATTGCTATTTTATTAAATGGTTAACTTAAGATATTTTATTCTATTCTGTAATATAGTGTTGCTCTCATTACATACTTTGCGCCCACGATGATTTTTGGTCCCGCGATGAATGATGCTACTACGACAAATGTCTCACCCCACAAAAAATGTCGCCCTGACGACAAATGTTGCCCTAACGATAAATGTCGCCCTTACGACAAAAGTCGCCCTAACGACAAATGTCGCCCTAACGACAAATGTCGCCCTAAAGACAAATGTTGCCCTAACGACAAATGTCGCCCTAACGACAAATGTCGCCCTAACGACAAATGTCGCCCTAACGACAAATGTCACCCTAACGACAAATGACGCCCTAACGACAAATGTCGCCCTAACGACAAATGTCGCCCTAACGACAAATGTCGCCCTAACGACAAATGTCGCCCTAACGACAAATGTCGCCCTACGACTTTTGTCGCCCTAACGACAAATGTCGCCTTGGATCGGGCCGGAAGCCCGTGCCTGTCACTCCTATAAATAGATGAAACTATATAGTAAGTATGTAAATATATAATTAAATATGTAAAAATATACTAAAATTAAATGTAAATATTTATTAAATAAAAACTGTAATATATATATATATATATGTATTAAGTTAATAAAAATCTATATTTTAATGTATTAAGTTATTCTATAATTAAAGTTAATATGTATTAATATAAAAATTCTGTAAGTATTTATATTATAAATAAAATGTTTCCTTGTCATACAGAAATGAGCGCTTGGCTGAGTGGACTTGGTCTGGTTAACTTCGGTAAGGCGTGGGATCAAAACCAGGCCAGTGCAAAATTTTGCATGGATTTAATCTGCTACTTAGCCTACTCAGCTACTCAGCCGCTCAGCCCTCTTAGCACAGCCCTATCAACCCTATCAGCCCCCTCAGCACAGCCTTTCAGCCTACTCATCTACTCAACTACTCGGCCTCTCAACCTCTTAGCTCAGCCTCTCAGCACAGCCCACCTTCCAGAAGCTTCTAGAAATCTCTAACCGCAGACCCGGCTTCCCCAACAAGCCAGAAACTTCCAAAAAATTCTAAACATAGACTCAGCTTCCCCAACAAGCCAGATGCTTCCAGAAGCTTCTAGAAATCTCTAACTGTAGACCCAACTTCCCCAACACACCAAGATTTGTCTATAAATAAAACCCAAACCCCTCACCAATTCTCTCTCTTGGATTGCCCTTTTTTGGGTGATCATCCACCATCCTTTTCCACCCTTTTTGTATTTTCTTTTTTTAATGTTTTTTTTCCATATTCTAATTTTATTTCTTGTAATTTTATTTCTTGTAATCCTTTCATTATGGCAATAAATAAAATTAGTTTTGATTTCCTGCATTTCTGTCCTATAATTTCAATTCAACTTAGTTTCAATTCTGTCCTGTAATTTCAATTCATAATTTAGTTTCATTTCAGTAATTTCAATTCCTGCATTTTCTGCTTTCTAATTTAACTTCAATTCCCGCATTTTTCCATTCTTTAGCTAAGTTTATTTATTGTCGTAATATTGTTTTTTCGCTTTGGTTAGAATTTATTCGCCTTCGTAACTTTCATTCTTCTCTTCCTTGACGCGGTAAAGATTAGAGCCGAATGTTTTGTTTTCATTTATTTTCGTTTCAAAGCAATTTATGTTTTCGTTTATCTCCATTTCCGTTAATTTCCATTTTAATTTTTTTTGCAATTACTATTTTTCGTTAATTTCTGTTTTTGTTATTTCTATTATGGTTTTAGTTTCATTTAGCTTATGCAATTTTCTTTAATAGCTTAGTTTCAACTTATTGCAACGCATTTATTTCCTTTCTATCCATTTGGGTAGAACTCGCTCACACTTTTATTTCCCCTCTACCCACTTGGGCAGAGATTGCACTTCTGTCTTTTAATTATGCAATTTCATTTTCTGTAATTTCGATTCAGTGTTAGTTAGTCTTTATTCACGCAATCTTTTGCTAGAACAATAACCCATTTTCTTGAAGTAGAAGTACTCGATAGAGCCAGATCTAAATACGACCTTGATAATTTTCTAAAGAATATCCTATACTATACGCGATGAGGTATACTTTCCTTTATCGAATGAGTAGTTTGGATAAATGATACATAACTCCTAAGAAAGCTTTTCCTTTACATTTCTTTTTTTTCTCTTCTTAAAAGTTTTCCGCGCCGTCTCCGCGGCGTAATCATCGATATTTTGAAAGAAGGAAAGACCATTACTTCTATCTCTCGAGATGCCTCGAAAATGCCTGCCGAATTCTACCCACATCAACAAAAGCTTTTCCTGCGGCGAATCAAAATTAATTTCATCAAGTTTTTTGGCGTAATTGCCGGGGATTTTTGTTGATATTTTGAAAAGAGAATACACTATTGATTTTATCACAAAAAAAGATCATAATTAAAAAAAAATTAAACTGACGAAAAATTTATCCAAAAAAAATCCAAAAAAAATAAAAATAAATAAATGTTATTTCCTTTTGTAATTTGTTTTTTCTCTTTCTTGTTTTTTGGCTCCCTTATTTTATTTTATTAAGTATTAATATATATATAAATTTGTATATTTAGAAAAAAATGATGAAAATTATATATTGGAAAAATCCCAAAATAGTTTTATTTTCTTTCTTTTATATTTATTTTATTTTCCCTCTCATGTTTTTTCTCTTTCTTGTTTTTACGCCTTTTTTATTAAGTATTAATATGTATATAAATATCCACATATTTAGAACAAAAAATCTCAAAATGATGAAAATGTTTTTTTAGAATAATCCAATTTTTTTTATAAATCTATTTTTATTTTCTTAATCGTCTTTCTTTTCTTCTTTCTTCTTTCTTTTTATTAAGTATTTATTTGTATATTTTTAATAAAACTTTGTCCTTTTATTTTTCCTTTTTCTCCCCCATGTAATTAAATTTTGTTATTTTGTAACTAACGTATTTTGCAGGTATTCATGCGGCTACACCGTCTCCAAATCAGAGATGTGCCTTTTCCCCTGCTATTTCCTTTCTTTTAATTTATTTTCCTTTTTTACACACCTGCATATATAATTTTGTTCTTCATACTTAATTTCAACATTGGGGGCAATGCTGACTTGAAGTATGTGGGTGTTTTCCCCCTTTTTAGAATTTGTCCCTTTCTTTTAATTTAAAAAGAAAGCAAAAATTTTTTTTGATGAAAAAACTTAAGGGAAAAAATATATATATATGTATTTTTTCCTTTTTTGTAATTTTGTTTTTTTGTATTTTTTTTTCTTCTTGTTATTTATTTACTTTACCTTAAGTTTCTTTTTATTTTTTATTTTTATTAAGTATTAACATGTAAATATTTAGCAAATATGAGAAAAATCCATAAAAATTTGATGAGGAAAAAACCTTAGAAAAAAAGTAATATTTGTACTTTTATTTTTCTGAATTTTTCTTATTTTTTTTTATTTAGTACTAATGTGTATATATATATAACAAAAAAAGAAAGATCATAAGTAACCCCCCCCCCCCCCCCCCAAAAAAAAAAGAAGGTTATGATGAAAAAACTTAGCAAAAAAAGAAAATCCAAAAATAGAATAAAACCCCTACTTAGCTTTTTGTTATTTTCAAAGCTAGGTTGAGTTTATTTATAAGCATTTTCATTATTTTTTATTTGCTACATCTTTTATTTTTATTATAGTTTGTAGATTTAAATGTTTGGAATTTTAGTTGTAAAGAACACATTATGATTTTAAATTAACTATAGAACAATTTTTTTAGCACTACTTCTAGTTTACCCTAAATAACTTTATTTTGTATTATGTTGGCAAACCATCCTTAGATTTTAATTATTTTTACTTCAAACTTGTGAACTTTAGGAATATTCTAATCTACTAAAATTTGCTCTCAAAATTTTCTTAATTTATAAACTCTAGAACTTTCTTGCTTACCCCTTACCCCTTATCCCATTTACTTAGTATTTTTATTTTAAAAGATGTTATGTCAATGGGAATAAGATTTCATTCCGTAAACATAGACACTTAATTTTATTAAAAGATTATATGGCATGGGAATAAGATTTTCGTTCCCTAAACATATACATTTTGGGTTATTTTTGAAGATTGAAAAAAATTATTATGGGAAAAAGATTTCATTCCCTAAGCATATTCAAATGAAAAAAAATTGAGTGGGGTGAGAGGATAAAATTTATCACTTCTAATCAAAGATATCATCTCTTACCAAGTTTCCCTCTACCCTTTAGCAAATAAAATTGAAACTAGATATAAATTAAAAATTTTGGGAAAGCATAATTAGTAGGTTCTATTCATTCATAAAAAATTCTTTTTAATGTTAAAGTATTTATAGTTCTATTCTAATCATGGTGCTAGTGATTGCAAATATTTGTTCGCTATTTAGCTAACTTTAGAAGTCTTGCGGCTAAATTTTTTTCGCTCTTTTTAAATCACTATCATAATATAGGACTTACCTCTTTAAATCTCCTAAATTTATTTCAAGCTTACTTTTGATTAAATAAATTTTTTGTAATTTAGAAATTTTATTAATGTCTTATGTGTATCTCTTAGTTTTGCTCTGGAATAACAAAAGCTTAAGCTTGGGGGTATTTGATGAATAGTACAATATACGTATTTTCTATATTGTTTTTTCTATAGTTTTATTCAAATTTTGTAATATTTCATGTAAATTGAAAGGAGTGTTTTAGTTCTTAAATATTAAAGCTCTTGTTTAAGTTTTATTTCAAAGTAATGTTATATATATATGTGTGCTGAGTGAGTAATAACAACAAACAGTAATAGTGCATAATAATCACAACAAGAAATAAATAAAAACATAAACAAGCAAGCAAACCAGATGACACAAGATATACAGTAGTTCCCCAATCAACTTGGGCACATCTACTCTTCTACCCACTGGTAGGAATCCACTGGAGGTTGTTGATCAGGTGCCCTCACACCAAGGTGTTTTTATTTAGGTGTCCACACACCACAGAGCTTTTGATCAGTTGCTCAAAACCAAGATGCAGGTTTTTGCTAAGGTGCCCTGTCACCGGGAGTTAACTTTTGAAGGGAGTTATAACCCTTTACAAGATGGGAAGAAATAAAGAAAACAGAAAAGTTTATAGTGTTCTTCTCTTTCTAAGAAGACTCTTGAAGATCCTGATTGGTTGTTCAGTTTGGATCTTGATGATGATGTTGAAGAGAGCTCCCCCTGTCTGATTTAGATTGATGACAGCTTATGGATGGAGCTCCTTCTCTAGAATGTGATACTCCTCTTTTCTTCTTGCAGTTTAGATCCCTGAGCAATTGATATAGATTGGTGTCTCAGGACGAAGAGGATCTGCAAGATAGAGTTTAGCAAAAAGAAGATATAATATATTTTGATCTGCTTCTTCTTTTTGCCCTCTGTTTTCTTTTCCTGGTTCTTCCTGTTTCGCCGCTAGCTGTTCTATTTTCCTACTATACTTCTCTGCTCTTTTATTTTAATATATAATCTGGAGATCTTATGGCTGATTTGAATCCTTGCCGACAAAAGAGGAAAGAGATAATATCTCTTTTATTTCCCATATCCTCGAGCAGACAAATTGCCGTCTTTGGCTTTGCTGCAACGGCTATATCATTTAATGCTTGCAACGGCTGTATTTTTAAGGCAGCAATATATATAGCAATATATAAATAGAATTAATAAATTATTGCTTTAATAAATCTGACAGCATATATATAATTTTAGTCGAGCTGAGAATGATATTAAAATAATGCTGAAGATATTTCGTCGAGCTCAGCTTCACGTTCGTCGACCTCATCATTTAATTCATCGTTCTGAGCCTCTGTTGAAGATTCGTCGAATGCAGACTTGAGTTCATTGAACGGAAGGATTCATCGACCGCTGAGCCTGGATAATTTTGTCGACCGCTGAAGTATTGAGCTGTTCGTCGAACGCAGACTTGAGTTCATCGAATGAAACATTTCGTCGACCGCTGAGATGGGCTGGATCATCGACCGCTGAGATATTGATCTGTTAGTCGACCGCTGAGATGGGGTCTGTTAGTCGACCGCTAAAACAATCTGTTCGTCGGCCGCTGAACCTCTGAGCCGGGATCGTCGAACGCTGAACCACTCAGACGGTATCATCGAGCGCTGCTTGGATTTCGTCAAACGCAGCTTTGAACCTTTTCATCGACTGCAGAGCACCGTTCGTCGAACGCAGGTAGCCGTTTGTCGAACGCAGAGAACATATGTAATTTTTATCTTTCTCTTATTTTTTCAGCCTATTAATTATATTTATTTTCAGCCTACTATTTTAATGGGATTTGATCTAAGTTATACAATGTGTTATGATTCAAACTTAGACATTAAAGGTGGATCCTAACTCAAATCAAAACTAAGGTTCCAACAATCTCCCCCTATTTGAGTTGGGATCCTAATCCAAATTAAGACTAGGTTCTTACAATCTCCCCTATTTGGTTTAGGATACCTAAGCATAAAAAGTCTTTGAATAACTTAAGGCTTAAGGGTCAGAGATTATTTCTTTTTAAAAACCAAGCATTTTTTGATTTCCTAGGTTTTATTTAAATAGGATTTTAATGATGAATTGCTAGCTGTTATTGGATTCTAAGAATTTTAAAATCAGAAAGACATTGCGTGATAGCTTCTTTCTATAGAATCCCCTTAATCAGAAGAGACTCACACTCAGTGCTCTGATCATTTCTGATCAATGCAATTTGAGTAGAATGCTTAACATGATTTTGGAGAAAATCTGTAAGAATGTGAAGTTATCTGACTTGTTTTTAAGATAGGAAATTCAAAAGAATCTTAAAACTGCTGTTTAATTATAATTTGAGTAAAAAATATTAAACGGTTAAAACAAAATTGCCTTATAGATAGATATGTTGGCCTTTTTATTTCATTGAAATATAAAGTCCAGTTTATATAGTGATTTCCGGACTCATTTGGGCTAGTTTTCATGCACTTGCACTTCACTTTAGGTCTATTTTCAATTCTATTTGATCACATTGCCCATTTCATTGCTTAGTGCACATTTATGCCCCATATTGGTGTGATTTCATGTATTTCTGTGGTCTAGTATATTTTCATGCAGGTCCAAGGGTTGTGCGACACTCGGGATGGGTCCTGGGGGATTTTCGGTCGAAAAAGCCTCTGATCGTGCGTTTTCCTTCTCGCACGACCAGGCGCATGACCACTGGTCGTGCGTTAATTACCTTCCCCGATCGAGCGACGGCGCACGATCATTGGCCTTCTTCGCGCACGACCACTGGTCGTGCGCCGCTGACCGTGCGCTTTTGTGCAGATTTGGTTCGAGCTACAGGTTCTTCGCGCACGATCAGAGGCATTCCTTCGCGCACGACCATTGGTCGTGTGCCTGATCGTGCGCGTTGTTTAATTCTGCTCCATCTATAAATAGACATGCATGATTTTAGGTCAGGATCGACCATCCGACTCCGCCCAGCTCCGCCGTTTTCCACATTTTCTGCAGGGTTTCACCTCCTTCTTCACCACCCACCTTAGGGAGGATCTCCGAGCAAGCTTTCAACGCCAAATCTTCGCCGGAGCTTCCTCTCGGCCATCTCCTTCATCCAAGAGCTTCAAGAAAGGAGACAACCTAGCCTTCTTCTTCAATATCTGAGCAGCTTGTGTGATCATTCCTCCGGTTCGTGACACGAAGAAGACGGGTCCACTGGAAGGTAGTGACAACCTTCTCTACCCCGGACGTAGTTGAGGACCGAGCTTGGACGCGGATTGACAACCCGGCGATTCCTTCCGTGAATACTCAACAAGACTTCGGAGTCGGTCGATTTCGCGCACTCATCTCCTCTTGTAGTTGATAGTTTAGTTGGATTTCTTATATGTTTGATGAAGTATACTTTTATTTGTTAACATTAGTATGAAATCATGTCTATGTGATTGAGTAATCTTGTTATATTTTCATTTGAGGTGTGCCTTGTGATGTGGATTGTTGGTTGTGTTGTGCCGCCCTAACAATTGTTAGTGGTGTGCTTTTCGAAGAGGTGCTTGCGACCCTCATTCTGCCGCTCTTTCCACTCCATCCGCTAGCCTACTCGTCCATCCACCTAGCGATTCGGTGCATTGCGGCCCGTGTAGTCTTCCATCCTGCCTGGCGAAGCAGTGCGCTCTAGGCCTGCATAGGAGTAGTCGTAGCTATTTTATTTTGTTTTCCGCAATCCAAACCAAGCCTCCCGCAATCCATCCGACCTTAAGGACTTCAATATCAAGTCCTCCTCAATAGTCAACTCCACCTTACTGTGTTCCTTCCGAGATCGATACTCGGGGATTTACTCCTCGTTTTATATTACTTGAACGATCGGTACACTACCGTTTCGTGCCGCAGTCTCGCCACAGCCTATAGCGGTGTGTGAGATTTGCGCTATCAAGTTTTTGGCGCCGTTGCCGGGGAACACAGACGTGTGAGTTTTCTGGAGAGGGAGAATCTGAGAGAGAAGCCCTTCCATTTGTAAATTGCGTCGTTTTTTTATTTCAGTTCTTTTTATTCTATTTTCCTGTTTTTAAATAGGTTGTTTAGTAAATTACTGTTAGGTGTAACAGTTTGCACGATAGCGTCTTTATTTTGAATCTTGCTATCGCCATATAATGTGGGCTGCATTTAATATTCATTGCCGTTTATGTGGAGATATTTCTCACGCTAGTGATAGATGCCCTACGGAAGATGGTGGGCATAATTCTCGTGGCCCGGTGTACGGAGCACCATTTTCTTATGGTTCTTCATGCCCTGTGCCCAAGTCTTATGGCCACTCGTCCTCGCCGCATACACCATTTTTATATTCCTCCCCGGCCCCTCAAGGACCAAGGAGTAATATAAAATGGTGCTTGTTCTGTCAAAGCATGGATCACGCCCTGAAGGACTGTGCCGAGTATCTTCGCCAATTGGACGAGGATGATGAGCCGGATATCCGGATCGTCCCGAGTCCTACTTCTGGCAGCACACCTTCAACATTCGGTTATGTGTTTGTGTCACCATCATCTTGTGCCGGGTATGATGTGGACATAGTCACCAGATGCGTGGCTGATCTAGGCTCTGACATGGCCGAGCCTATCTCCCCTGTGCATCCATCACCTAGCGTAGATTTGATTCTTTGTGAGGAATCAGTGCTTGACTTTTATCGAAGCACCATTCCTTCCCCTGTTGTGCATTCTACTACGCTCGTCTCCGACGACATTGTTGATGATGTGTCGCAAGATGAAGCTGGCGATCTATGTATTGTGCCTACTCCTATGGAGGAGGACAACCTTCTAGGTGAAGAGGAGCTTTCCTCAGCACCGGTGGAGGAAGTCCAAATCCTAGGCATGGCACTTGTTGATCCCACCGAACCTTGTAGCATTGATGACAATGCAAACATTATTTTACTTTCCCAACCTTTTGGGAGTGAGTCCGGGACCACTCCCCCGCTTGATTTTTATTTATGTTCTTCTTCTCTTTTATTTCTTGACCCCCCTTCTGCTATATCTGAGCCTGTGCAAGTTGAGTCTTCACAGGTACTTCAGGAGGACTTGGAGCATTCTGCTCAAGTCAATGATCAGTGTATCCTCTCATGTGAGGAGGTTGATCCCCCCTCCATAGAGGAAGCCTCATTCATTGCCTTCTCCTCCTGCGGACCTGCTGTGGATGACACCTTGCTTGACAAGGATTTTTTGTGTGAGATGAGTGAGGCTTATTCCTCCTCCTCCTCTTACATTCTGTTTCCTCTACCTGTGCGTTGCAGGTATTATTATACAGGTAGAGGGGTGACTGTTTTATCGCCGTATCGGTACCGGCCATCGAAACGGATAATGGAACAGTTACCTGTGCATTTTCTATTCCATAGGCCCATTAGCTAGAACTCGTAAAGTTTTGAATAAGTCGTGCTGGGAAGACAATAACTCCAGTATCTATCTTATTTTCCTTGCATTGTATTTTTGTTAAGTAGAATAGTTAGCTAAATTTCAATTCAGTTTTAGTTTTTCTATTTCTTTTTGTTTTTGCGGAGCTCACCCCTGCAGGTCATTCCTATGGAAGGCGGTGGTAGCGATTCTTCGTATGGCGGAGGTGCGGCTTGGTCTTGTTCTACACGCGTCTTCTGGTATGCTCACTTGCTGAGCATTGGGTACCCTCTTCCCCCAACTTTATTTTAGAATATCTTAATGCATAGTTTAAGTCTGGGGGAGAGCTAGTATCTGTTACCCAATGCACGTGCACACTGCATATGCATCCTAGAAGCTTTTATTGATTTATTTTGTTTAGATCATTGCATCACACACCACTTGCACCCACTTGAGCGTGTGCTTAGCTATTTGCGTGCTGCGAGTTAAACTCATTTCTTGAGCAAGGTTCGGGCAAATCATTGTGCTGGCTTTTAAATTATATAGTGGAGTAATATGTTGACTCAGGTGTTCCTAGTCTAATGCTTTTGTGAGCATAGAGATTTATGTAGATTAGATTCCTTTTTATACTATTAGTCTTATACATTTCTATTAGTGTAAATAATGTTTGCTCTACTCAAATGGTGAATCTGGTTTGAATCAAAAGGTAGCATATGAGTGTGTGTAAATTATCGCTAGACGTGTATTGCTTGTGTCGGGAGGAAGGATAACCTTTCTCGGTGACTAAGAACTCACCCCAAGCGATTCTTGAAGCATTGGCATAGGATAATTCTGTTGCGCAAGAATGACGTAGGCCATCATTTTGGCCCGGTTGAGCCTTTGTGCCAATCCTGATATCTTATCCTCGTTAGCCCATTTGTGCCTACCCCATCCCTTTGATTCAGCTCCACATTTTATTCCACCAAAACCAAAAAGCCGATCCTAGTCACATACCCGAAGCTGAGTTTTAGCTGTTTTCACATTTGTATTTTGGAATGTTGATGTGGTGATGTTAAATTTGGAGATGTGGTTGTACTCCCTTGAACATTTGCTGAATTTAAAAAAATATAAAATTAGAAAAAGAAATGAAATGAGAAGAAAAGAAAAGAAAAATGAGAATGAGTTTAATTGAAAATCTATTTGAGATATGTATTTTGGAGTAGGCGGTGCACATACCCATGCGTTCAGGTCCAAGTCTGGGGGTGTGGTGCATCCGCGTGTTTTTGTAGCTGCGGGGATAGAGTTATTGTTTAAGCTCATTTGGGTTGGGTGCTTTAAGCCGTCCTGTTTATCATTGTTTACCTCACCGTAACCCAAGCCTCATGAAAAACCTTAAGTCCTACCGACTCACGCTATGAACTAATCTAGTGCTGTGGAGAGAATGTGACCGGGCGAGCTTATGGTCTCCGACACCGATGGATTTCGGTGGAGTTTGTCCCAAACCCTAGCCTGGACAATGCTCATCTCAGCGTGTATTTTACTTTCCCCGTATGCGTGACCGATTGATTCACCGTGATTCACATTTATGAGTAGTAGTAATATTTATTTACTCCATTAGAAGCATATAAACTATGTGTATAATTAGAAACCTTATCCACTATTTCTCTATGCACTTGGGTATGCGACTTCGCATGGTACTCCTCGGTGTAATTTTATGCTAGCTATTTATTTTTCCCCGCCTGCTTAGGATGTGTTTGCTCGGGACGTGCAAACAGGTAAGTTTGGGGGTGTGATGAGTCCAGTTTATATAGTGATTTCCGGACTCATCTGGGCTAGTTTTCATGCACTTGCACTTCACTTTAGGCCTATTTTAAATTCGATTTGATCACATTGCCCATTTCATTGCTTAGTGCACATTTATGCCCCATCTTGGTGTGATTTCATGTATTTCTATGGTCTTGTATATTTTCATGCAGGTCCAAGGGTTGTGCGACACTCCTGATGGGTCCTGGGGGATTTTTGGTCGAAAAAGCCTCTGATCGTGCGTTTTCCTTCTCGCACGACCAGGCGCACGACCACTGGTCGTGCGTTAATTTCCTTCCCTGATCGAGCGACGGCGCACGATCTTTGGCCTTCTTCGCGCACGACCACTGGTCGTGCGCCGCTGACCGTGCGCTTTTGTGTAGATTTGGTTCGAGCTATAGGTTCTTCGCGCACGATCAGAGGCATTCCTTCGCGCACGACCATTGGTCGTGCGCCTGTTCGTGCGCGATGTTTAATTCTGCTCCGTCTATAAATAGACATGCGTGATTTTAGGTCAGGATCGACCATCCGACTCCGCCCAGCTCCGCCGTTTTCCACATTTTCTGCAGGGTTTCGCCTCCATCTTCACCGCCCACCTTAGGGAGGATCTCCGGGCAAGCTTTCAACGCCAAATCTTCGCTGGAGCTTCCTCTCGGCCATCTCCTTCATCCAAGAGCTTCAAGAAAGGAGTCAACCTAGCCTTCTTCTTCAAGATCTGAGCAGCTTGTGTGATCATTCCTCCGGTTCGTGACACAAAGAAGACGGGTCCACTGGAAGGTAGTGACAACCTTCTCTACCCCGGACGCAGTTGAGGACCGAGCTTGGACGCGGATTGACAACCCGGCGATTCCTTCCGTGAATCCTCAACAAGACTTCGGAGTCGGTCGATTTCGCACACTCATCTCCTCTTGTAGTTGATAGTTTATTTATTTCTTATATGTTTGATGAAGTATACTTTTATTTGTTAACATTAGTATGAAATCATGTCTATGTGATTGAGTAATCTTGTTATATTTTCATTTGAGGTGTGCCTTGTGGTGTGGATTGTTCGTTGTGTTGTGCCGCCCTAACAATTGTTAGTGGTGTGCTTTGCGAAGAGGTGCTTGCGACCCTCATTCCGCCGCTCTCACCACTCCATCCGCTAGCCTACTCGTCCATCCGCCTAGCGATTCGGTGCATTGCGGCCCGTGTAGTCTTCCATCCCGCCTGGCGAAGCAGTGCGCTCAAGGCCTGCATAGGAGTAGTCGTAGCTATTTTATTTTGTTTTCCGCAATCTAAACCAAGCCTCACGCAATCCATCCGACCTTAAGGACTTCAATCTCAAGTCCTCCTCAATAGTCAACTCCACCTTACTGTGTTCCTTCCGAGATCGATACTCGGGGATTTACTCCTCGTTTTATATTACTTGAACGATCGGTACACTGCCGTTTCGTGCCGCAGTCTCGCCACAGCCTATAGCGGTGTGTGAGATTTGCGCCATCATCTATGCAATTTGAGTAGAATGCTTAACATGATTTTGGAGAAAATCTGTAAGAATGTGAAGTTATCTGACTTGTTTTTAAGATAGGAAATTCAAAAGAATCTTAAAACTGCTGTTTAATTATAATTTGAGTAAAAAATATTAAACGGTTAAAACAAAATTGCCTTATAGATAGATATGTTGGCCTTTTTATTTCATTGAAATATAAAGTTGAAAAATTTCTTTGATTTTGCTGAACATACATAATTTTCTTCTTAAAAGGTTGTTCAAATTTATTTTTCAAAGAAAAAATTTTCTTTTATGATGTTTTCAAATCTATTTTAAGTTTAGTATGTTCAGGAGTTAAAATATTTATTTCTATTAACTCTTTTATATTTTCCTTTTCAGATTTGTAATTTTCATATTTTATTAAATGTGTACATGATGATTTGAAAACAGATTTAACTGGATCAGAGGTAAAATTAGAAATTGTAGTTACCTCTGTTACCTTTTCTGATTCAGATTCAACATCTGATTCAGCATCTGATTTGTGATATGAACCATATATGTCCATCATATAGAAATTTCTGGGCTTTTGTTCTTCTTCTTTACTTAGATTGAATGATGGTACTGCATCAAACATACAGTTAGTGGAAGAAGTAGAAGTGGATTCATTTACCATCCTTGAGAGGGAGTTCCAGATGGCCTTTGCTGAAGTGCAATCAGCCACTCTTTGAAGAATGTCTTTTGACATTGATTTATCCAATATGTTCATGGCCATGACATCAGCACTTTTCAACTTTTCTTGATCATCTGTTGAGGAAATTGAAGATGGAAGTCCTGTCAAAATGGAATTGTAAATTTCTTCTTCTATGGCATTCATATATAGTTTAATTCTAGCTTGCCATAAAGTAAATCTATCCAAATTAGATATTGGTGGATATGAAATTGAAAAATCTGCTTGAGCCATTAGATTTTAGATAAACCCTTAAAAAAATTAAGAACTAGGTGATCTTTGTGATTTCAGGTGTTAGCCTGTGTGTAAAATCAACCTGCTTTGATACCAATTGAAAGGAGTGTTTTAGTTCTTTAATATTAAATCACTTGTTTAAGTTTTACTTTAAAGTAATGTTATATATATAAGTGTGCTGCGTGAGTAATAACAACAAACAGTAATAGTGCATAATAATCACAGCAAGAAATAAATAAAAACAAAACAAGCAAGAAAACCAGATGACACAAGATATATAGTAGTTCCCCAATCAACCTGGGTACATCTACTCTTCTACCCACTGGTAGGAATCCACTGGAGGTTGTTGATCAGGTGCCCTCACACCAAGGTGTTTTTGTTCAGGTGTCCACACACCACAGAGCTTTTGATCAAGTGCTCAAAACCAAGATGCAGGTTTTTGCTAAGGTGCCCTGTCACCGGGAGTTAACTTTTGAATGGAGTTATAACCCTTTACAAGATGGGAAGGAATAAAGAAAACAGAAAAGTTTATAGTGTTCTTCTCTTTATAAGAAGACTCTTGAAGATCCTGAATGGTTATTCAATTTGGATCTTGATGACGATGTTCAAGAGAGCTCCCCCTGTCTGATTTAGATTGATGACAGCTTGTGGATGGAACTCCTTCTCTAGAATGTGATACTCCTCTTTTCTACTTGCAGTTTAGATCCCTGAGCAATTGATATAGATTGGTGTCTCAGGATGAAGATGATCTGCAAGAAAGAGTTTAGCAAAAAGAAGATATAATATATTTTGATCTGCTTCTTCTTTTGCCCTCTGTTTTCTTTTCCTGGTTCTTCCTGTTTTGCCGCTAGCTGTTCTATCTTCCTACTATACTTCTCCGCTCTTTTCTTTTAATATATAATATGGAGATCTTGTGGCTGATTTGAATCCTTGCCGACAAAAGAGGAAAGAGATAATATCTCTTTTATTTCCCAGATCCTCGAGCAGACAAATTGCCGTCTTTGGCTTTGCTGCAATGGCTATATCATTTAATGCTTGCAACGACTGTATTGTTAAGGCAACAATATATATAGCAATATATAAATAGAATTAATAAAATATTGCTTTAATAATTCTAACAGCATATATATAATTTTAGCCGAGCTGAGAATGATATTAAAATAATGTTGAAGATATTTCGTCGAGCTCAGCTTCACGTTCGTCGACCTCATCATTTGATTCGTCGTTCTGAGCCTCTGTTGAAGATTCATCGAACGTAGACTTGAGTTTGTCGAATGGAAGGATTCGTCGACCGCTGAGCCTGGATAATTTTGTCGATCGCTGAAGTATTGAGCTGTTCATCGAACGCAGACTTGAGTTCATCGAACGCAACTTTTTGTCGACCGCTGAGATGGGCTAGATCATCGACAGCTGAGATATTGATCTGTTCGTCGACCGCTGAGACGGGGTCTGTTCGTCGACCGCTGAAACAATCTGTTCGTCGGCCGCTGAACTGCTGAGCCGGGATCGTCGAACGCTGAACCGCTGAGACGGGATCGTCGAGCGCTGCATGGATTTCGTCGAACGCAGCTTTGAACCTTTTCGTCAACCGTAGAGCGTCGTTCGTCGAACGCAGGTAGCCATTCGTCGAACGCAGAGAACATATGTAATTTTTATCTTTCTCTTATTTTTTCAGCATATTAATTATATCTATTTTCAGCCTACTATTTTAATTGGATTTGATCTAAGTTATACAATGTGTTATGATAGAAACTTAGACATTAAAGGTGGATCCTAACTCAAATCAAAACTAAGTTTCCAACATAAATTATTGAATAAATGATTTGTTTTAACTTATATATATATATTTATATGCAAAAAGGAACTATTTAAGTATATATAAATATATGAAACTATATAGTAAGTATGTAAATATTTAAGTAAATATGTAAAAATATACTAAAAATATATGTAAATATTTAATAAATAAAAACTAATATATATATTTGTATTAAGTTAATAAAAATCTGCATTTTAGTGTATTAAGTTATTCTTAAATTAAAGTTAATATGTATTAATATAAAAATTATGTAAATATTTATAATATAAATAAAATGTTCCTTAGTCATATAGAAATTAGCTCTTGGCTGAGTGGACTTGGTTTGGTTAACTTCGGTAAGGCGCGGGATCAAAATCAGACCAACGCAAAATTTTGCCTGGATTTAATCTGCTACTTAGCCTACTCACCTACTTAGCTACTCAGCCTCTCAACCCTCTTAGCCCTATAAGCACAACCCTCTCAGCCCTCTCAACACAGCCTCTCAGCCTACTCAGCCTACTCATCTACCCAGCAACTCAGCCTCTCAGCTCAGCCTCTCAACATAACCCACCTTCCAAAAGATTCTAAAATTCTCTAACCACAGACCCAACTTCCTCAACAAGCCAGAAGCTTCCAAAAAATTCTAACCGTAGACTCATCTTCCCCAACAAACTACCCGCTTCTAGAAGCTTCTAGAAATGTCTAACTGCAGACCCAGCTTCCCCAACACACCAAGTTTTGTCCATAAAAAAAACCCAAACCCCTCACCAATTCTCTCTATTGGATTGCCCTTTTTTCGGTAATCTTCCACCATCCATTTCCACCCTTTTTGTATTTTCTTTTTATGTTTTTTTTTTTCAATATTGTAATTTTATTTCTTGTAATTGTATTTAAATTTAGTTTTTATTTCATGCATTTCTGTCCAATAATTTCAATTCATTACTTAGTTTCAATTCTGTCCTGTAATTTCAATTCATAACTTAGTTTCATTTTAGTAATTTCAATTCCTGCATTTTCTGCTTTCTAGTTTAATTTCAATTCCCGCATTTTTCTGTTCTTTAGCTAAGTTTATTTATTGCCGTAATATTGTTTTTTTGCTTTGGTTAGAATTTATTCGCATTCGTAATTTTCGTTCTTCGCTTCCTTGACGCGGTAAAGATTAGAGCCGAATGTTATGTTTTCATTTATTTTCATTTCAAAGCGATTTTTATTTTTGTTTATCTCCATTTCCGTTAATTTCCATTTTTGTTTTTTTTTTGTTTTTGTTATTACTGTTTTCGTTAATTTCTGTTTTTGTTTATTTCTTTTTTGGGTTTAGTTTCATTTAGCTTATGCAATTTTCTTTAATAACTTAGTTTCAACTTATTGCAACGCATTTATTTCCCATCTATCCATTTGGGTAGAACTCGCTCACGCTTTTATTTCCCCTCTACCAACTTGGGCAGAGATTGCACTTTGTCTTTTAATTATGCAATTTTATTTCCTGTTTTAATTATGCAATTTCATTTTCTGTAATTTCATTTTCTGTAATTTCATTTGAGTTTTAGTTATTTTTAATTCACACAATCTTTCGCTAGAACAATAACCCATTTTCTCAAAGTGGAAGTACTCGACAGAGCCAGATTTAAATACGACCTTGATATTTTTCTAAATAATTTCCTATACTATACATAATAAGGTATACTTACCTTTATCGAATGAGTAGTTTGGATAAACAATACAAAAACTCCGCAGAAAGCTTTTCCTTTCCATTTCCTTTTTTTCTCTTTTTAAAAGTTTTTGGCGCCGTCGCCGCGACGTAATCGTCGATATTTTGAAAGAAGGAAAGACCGTTACTTATATCTCTCAAAGTAAGATACTGGTTAGTTTCTCAAAATAGGAGTACTCGCGAGACGCCTCGAAAATGTCCGTCGAATTCTACCCTCATGAACAAAAGCTCTTCCTGCTACGAATCAAAATTTATTCATCAAGATTTTGGCACCGTTGCCGGGGATTTTTCTTGATATTTTGAAAAGAGAATACGCAATTGATTTTATCAAAAAAATCTAAAACAAAAAAGATCATAATTAAAATAAAAAAAACACATGAAAAATTTATCCAAAAAAAAATCCAACAAAAATAATAAATACATAAATAATTGTTATTTCCTTTTTGTAATTTGTTTTTTCTCTTTCTTGTTTTTTTGCTCCCGTATTTTCTTTTATTAAGTATTAATATTTATATAAATTTGTATATTTAGAAAAATCCAAGAAAATGATGAAATTGTATATTTGAAAAATCCAAAAATAGTTTATTTTCTTTCTTTTATATGTATATTATTTTCCCTCTCTTGTTTTTTTCTTTTTCTTGTTTTTTACTTCTTTGTTTTTTATTAAGTATTCATAATTATATAAATATCCATATTTAAAACAAAAAAAATCTCAAAATGATGAAAATGTTTTTTTAGAAAAATCCAAAGAAAATCTATATATCAATTTTTATTTTCTTAATCCTCTTTCTTTTCTTCTTTTTCTTTCTTTTTTATTAAGTATTATTTTGTATATATTTAATTAAATTTTGTCTTTTTATTTTTCCTTTTTCTCCCCCTTGTAATTAAATTTTGTTATTTTGTAACTAACATATTTTGCAGGTATTCATGTGGTCACCCCATCTCCAAATCAGAGACGTGCCTTTTCCCATGCAATTTCCTTTGTTGTATTTTATTTTCCTTTTTTACACTATTGTATATATATTTTTGTTCCTTATACTTAATTTCAACATTGGGGACAATGTTGACTTTAAGTATGGGGGTGTTTTACCCCTTTTTTATATTTGTCCCTTTCTTTTAATTTAAAAACAAATCAAAAAAACTTAAGAAAAAAAGAAAAAAAAGAAAAATTATATATGTATCTTTTCATTTTTGTAATTTTGTTTTTTTTCTTCTTCTTGTTTATTTATTTATTTACTTAATCTTAAGTTTCTTTTATTTTTATTAAGTATTAACATTTAAATATATAGCAAATATCAGGAAAATCCAAAAAAATTTGTTGAGAAAAAAAACTTAGAAAAAAATAGTATTTGTATTTTTATTTTTCTTAATTTTTCTTCTTTCTTTTCTTTCTTTCTTTTTTATTTAGTACTAATGTATATATATATATAACAAAATCAAAAAAATCAACAAAAGATCATAAGTAAAACCCCCCAAAAAAGAAGGTTAAGATGAAAAAAATTAGCAAAAAAAAATCCAAAAATAGAATAAAACCCCTGCTTAGCTTTTTGTTATTTTCAAAGCTAGGTTGAGTTTATTTATAAGCATTTTCATTATTTTTGATTTGCTACATCTTTTATTTTTATCATAGTTTGTAGATTAAATGTTTGGAATTTTAGTTGTAAAGAACACATTATGATTTTAATTAAAGAACACATTTTAAGCACTACTTCTAGTTTTTCTAAAAAGCTTCATTTTGTATTATATTGGCAAACCATCCTTAGATTTTAATTATTTTTACTTCAAATTTGTGAAACTTTAGGAATATTCTAATCTACTAAAATTTGCTCTCAAAATTTTCTTAATTTATAAACTCTAGAAATTTCTTGCTTACCCCTTACCCCTTATCCCATTTACTAAGTACTTTTATTTAAACAAATCTTATGTCAATGTGAATAAGATTTCATTCCGTAAACATAGGCACCCAATTTTATTAAAAGATTATATGGCATGAGAATAAGATTTTCGTTCCCTAAACATATACATTTTGGGTTATTTTTGAAGATTGAAAAAATTTATTATGGGAATAAGATTTCATTCCCTAAGCATATTCAAATGAAAAAAAATTGAGTGGGGCGAGAGGATAAATTTCATCACCCCTAATCAAAGATATATTTTCTTACCAAGTTTCCCTCTACCCTTTAGCCAATAAAATTGAAACCAAGATATAAATTAAAAATTTTGGGAGAGCATAATTAGTAGGTTTTATTCATTCATAAAAATTTCTTTTAATGTTAAAGTATTTATAGTTCTATTCTAATCATGGTGCTAGTGATTGCAAATATTTGTTCGCTATTTATCTAACTTTAGAAGTCACCGAGAGTTAACTTTTGAAGGGAGTTATAACCCTTTACAAGATGGGAAGGAATAAAGAAAACAGAAAAGTTTATAGTGTTCTTCTCTTTCTAAGAAGACTCTTGAAGATCCTGATTGGTTGTTCAGTTTGGATCTTGATGATGATGTTGATGAGAGCTCCCCCTGTCTGATTTAGATTGTTGACAACTTGTGGATGGAGCTCCTTCTCTAGAATGTGATACTCCTCTTCTTCTTGCAGTTTAGATCCCTGAGCAATTGATATAGATTGGTGCTCAGGACGAAGATGATCTTCAAGAAAGAGTTTAACAAAAAGAAGATATAATATATTTTGATCTGCTTCTTCTTTTTGCCCTCTGTTTTCTTTTCCTGGTTCTTCCTGTTTCGCCGCTAGCTGTTCTATCTTTCTACTATACTTCTCTGCTCTTTTCTTTTAATACATAATCTGGAGATCTTATGGCTGATTCGAATCCTTGCCGACAAAAGAGGAAAAGATAATATCTCTTTTATTTCCCAGATCCTCGAGCAGACAAATTGTCATCTTTGGCTTTGCTGCAACGGCTATATCATTTAATGCTTGCAATGGCTGTATTGTTAAGGCAGCAATATATATAGCAATATATAAATAGAATTAATAAATTATTGCTTTAATAAATCTGACAGCATATATATAATTTTAGTCGAGATGAGAATGATATTAAAATAATGCTGAAGATATTTCGTCGAGCTCAGCTTCACGTTCGTCGATCTCATCATTTGATTCATTGTTCTGAGCCTCTGTTGAAGATTCTTCAAACGCAGACTTGAGTTCGTCAAACGGAAGGATTCGTCGACCGCTGAGCCTGGATAATTTTGTCGATCGCTGAAGTATTGAGCTGTTCGTCGAACGCAGACTTGAGTTCGTCGAATGCAACTTTTCGTCGACCACTGAGACTGGCTGGATCGTCGACCGCTGAGATATTGATCTGTTAGTCGACCGCTGAGATGGGGTCTGTTAGTCGAATGCTGAAACAATCTGTTCGTCGACCGCTGAACCACTAAGCCGGGATCGTCGAATGCTGAACCGCTGAGACGGGATCATCAAGCGCTGCTTGGATTTCGTCGAACGCAGCTTTGAACCTTTTCGTCGACCGCAGAGCACCGTTTGTCGAACGCAGGTAGCCGTTCGTCAAACGCAGAGAACATATGTAATTTTTATCTTTCTCTTATTTTTCAGCCTATTGATTATATCTATTTTCAGCCTACTATTTTAACGGGATTTGTTCTAAGTTATACAATGTGTTATGATAAAAACTTAGACATTAAAGGTGGATCCTAACTCAAATCAAAACTAAGGTTCCAACAATCTCCCCCTATTTGAGTTGGGATCCTAATCCAAATTAATACTAGGTTCTTACAATCTCCCCCTATTTGGTTTAGGATACCTAAGCATAAAAAGTCTTTGAATAACTTAAGGCTTAAAGGTCAGAGATTATTTCTTTTTAAAAACCAAGCAATTTCTGATTTCCTAGGTTTTATTTAAATAGGATTTTAATGATGAATGCTAGCTGTTATTGGATTCTAAGAATTTTAAAATCAGAAAGACGTTGCGTGATAGCTTCTTTCTATAGAATCCCCTTAATCAGAAGAGACTCACACACAGTGCTCTGATCATTTCTGATCTATGCAATTTGAGTAGAATGCTTAACATGATTTTGGAGAAAATGTGTAAGAATGTGAAGTTATCTGACTTGTTTATAAGATAGGAAATTCAAGAGAATCTTAAAACTGTTGTTTAATTATAATTTGAGTAAAAAATATTAAACAGTTAAAACAAAATTGCCTTATAGATAGATATGTTGGCCTTTTTATTTCATTGAAATATAAAGTTGAAAAATTTCTTTGATTTTGCTGAACATACATAATTTTCTTCTTAAAAGGTTGTTCAAATTTATTTTTCAAGGAAATAATTTTCTTTTCTGATGTTTTCATATCTATTTTAAGTTTAGTATGTTCAGGAGTTAAAATATTTATTTCTATTAACTCTTTTATATTTTCCTTTTCAGATTTGTAATTTTTAGATTTTATTAAATCTGTACATGATGATTTGAAAACAGATTTAACTGGATCAGAGGTAAAATTAGTAATTGTAGTTACCTCTGTTACCTTTTCTGATTCAGATTCAGCATCTGATTTGTGATATGAACCATATATGGCAATCATACAGAAATTTCTGGCCTTTTGTTCTTCTTCTTCTTCTTTACTTAGATTGAATGATGGTTCTGCATCAAACATACAGTTAGTGGAAGAAGTAGAAGTGGATTTATTTACCATCCTTGAGAGGGAGTTCCAGATGGCCTTTGCTGAAGTGCAATCAGCCACTCTTTGAAGAATGTCTTTTGACATTGATTTATCTAATATGTTCATGGCCATGGCATCAGCACTTTTCAGCTTTTCTTGATTATCTGTTGAGTAAATTGAAGATGGAAGTCCTGTCAAAATGGAATTGTAAATTTCTTCTTCTATGGCATTCATATATAGTTTAATTCTAGCTTGCCATAAAGTAAATCTATCCAAATTAGATATTGGTGTATATGAAATTGAAAAATCTGCTTGAGCCATTAGATTTTAGAAAAACCCTTAAAAAAATTAAGAACTAGGTGATATTTGTGATTTCAGGTGTTAGCCTGTGTGTAAAATCAACCTGCTTTGATACCAATTGAAAGTAGTATTTTAGTTCTATAATATTAAAGCTCTTGTTTAAATTTTATTTTAAAGTAATGTTATATATATATATAAGTGTGCTGGGTGAGTAATAACAACAAACAGTAATAGTGCATAATAATCACTGCAAGAAATAAATAAAAACAAAACAAGCAAGCAAACCAGATGACACAAGATATATAGTAGTTCCCCAATCAACCTGGGTACATCTACTCTTCTACCCACTGGTAGGAATCCACTAAAGGTTGTTGATCAGGTGCCCTCACACCAAGGTGTTTTTGTTCAGGTGTCCACACACCACAGAGCTTTTGATCAGGTGCTCAAAACCAAGATGCAGGTTTTTGCTAAGGTGCCCTGTCACCGGGAGTTAACTTTTGAATATAGTTATAACCCTTTACAAGATGGGAAGGAATAAAGAAAACAGAAAAGTTTATAGTGTTCTTCTCTTTCTAAGAAGACTCTTGAAGATCCTGATTGGTTGTTCAGTTTGGATCTTGATGATGATGTTGAAGAGAGCTTCCCCTGTCTGATTTAGATTGATGACAGCTTGTGGATGGAGCTCTTTCTCTAGAATGTGATACTCCTCTTTTCATCTTGCAGTTTAGATCCCTGACCAATTGATATAGATTGGTGTCTCAGGATGAAGATGATCTGCAAGAAAGAGTTTAGCAAAAAGAAGATATAATATATTTTGATCTGCTTCTTCTTTTTGCCCTCTGTTTTCTTTTCCTGGTTCTTCCTGTTTCGCTGCTAGCTGTTCTATCTTCCTACTATACTTCTCTGCTCTTTTCTTTTAATATATAATCTGGAGATCTTATGGATGATTCGAATCCTTGCCGACAAAAGAGGAAAAGATAATATCTCTTTTATTTCCCAGATCCTCGAGCAGACAAATTGCCGTCTTTGGCTTTGCTGCAACGGCTATATCATTTAATGCTTGCAATGGCTGTATTGTTAAGGCAGCAATATATATAACAATATATAAATAGAATTAATAAATTATTGCTTTAATAAATCTGACAGCATATATATAATTTTAGTCGAGATGAGAATGATATTAAAATAATGCTGAAGATATTTCGTCGAGCTCAGCTTCACGTTCTTCGACCTCATCATTTGATTCATTGTTCTGAGCCTCTGTTGAAGATTCGTCAAACGCAGACTTGAGTTTGTCAAACAGAAGGATTCGTCGACCGATGAGCCTGGATAATTTCGTCGATCGCTGAAGTATTGAGCTGTTCGTCGAATGCAGACTTGAGTTCGTCGAATGCAACTTTTCGTCGACCGCTGAGACTGGCTGGATCGTCGACCGCTGAGATATTGATCTGTTAGTCGACCGCTGAGATGGGGTCTGTTAGTCGAACGCTGAAACAATCTGTTCGTCGACCGCTGAACCACTAAGCCGGGATCGTCGAATGCTGAACCGCTGAGACGGGATCATCAAGCGCTGCTTGGATTTCGTCGAACGCAGCTTTGAACCTTTTCGTCGACCGCAGAGCACCGTTTGTCGAACGCAGGTAGCCGTTCGTCGAACGCAGAGAACATATGTAATTTTTATCTTTCTCTTATTTTTCAGGCTATTAATTATATCTATTTTCAGCCTACTATTTTAATGGGATTTGTTCTAAGTTATACAATGTGTTATGATAAAAACTTAGACATTAAAGGCGGATCCTAACTCAAATCAAAACTAAGGTTCCAACAATCTCCCCCTATTTGAGTTGGGATCCTAATCCAAATTAATACTAGGTTCTTACAATCTCCCCCTATTTGGTTTAGGATACCTAAGCATAAAAAGTCTTTGAATAACTTAAGGCTTAAAGGTCAGAGATTATTTCTTTTTAAAAACCAAGCAATTTCTGATTTCCTAGGTTTTATTTAAATAGGATTTTAATGATGAATGCTAGCTGTTATTGGATTCTAAGAATTTTAAAATCAGAAAGACGTTGCGTGATAGCTTCTTTCTATAGAATCCCCTTAATCAGAAGAGACTCACACTCAGTGCTCTGATCATTTCTGATCTATGCAATTTGAGTAGAATGCTCAACATGATTTTGGAGAAAATCTGTAAGGATGTGAAGTTATCTGACTTGTTTATAAGATAGGAAATTCAAGAGAATCTTAAAACTGCTGTTTAATTATAATTTGAGT
This sequence comes from Dactylorhiza incarnata, assembly GCA_033032865.1. Taxonomy (NCBI): domain Eukaryota; kingdom Viridiplantae; phylum Streptophyta; class Magnoliopsida; order Asparagales; family Orchidaceae; genus Dactylorhiza; species Dactylorhiza incarnata. The sequence goes on along the minus strand of JAWHQI010000372.1, from coordinate 1,575,681 downwards.
AAAAAATATTAAACAGTTAAAACAAAATTGCCTTATAGATAGATATGTTGGCCTTTTTATTTCATTGAAATATAAAGTTGAAAAATTTCTTTGATTTTGCTGAACATACATAATTTTCTTCTTAAAAGGTTGTTCAAATTTATTTTTCAAGGAAATAATTTTCTTTTCTGATGTTTTCAAATCTATTTTAAGTTTAGTATGTTCAGGAGTTAAAATATTTATTTCTATTAACTCTTTTATATTTTCCTTTTCAGATTTGTAATTTTTAGATTTTATTAAATCTGTACATGTTGATTTGAAAACAGATTTAAATGGATCAGAGGTAAAATTAGTAATTGTAGTTACCTCTGTTACCTTTTCTGATTCAGATTCAGCATCTGATTCAGCATCTGATTTGTGATATGAACCATATATGGCAATCATACAGAAATTTCTGGCCTTTTGTTCTTCTTCTTCTTCTTTACTTAGATTGAATGATGGTTCTGCATCAAACATACAGTTAGTGGAAGAACTAGAAGTGGATTTATTTACCATCCTTGAGAGGGAGTTCCAGATGGCCTTTGCTGAAGTGCAATCAGCCACTCTTTGAAGAATGTCTTTTGACATTGATTTATCTAATATGTTCATGGCCATGGCATCATCACTTTTCAGCTTTTCTTGATCATCTGTTGAGTAAATTGAAGATGGAAGTCCTGTCAAAATGGAATTGTAAATTTCTTCTTCTATGGCATTCATATATAGTTTAATTCTAGCTTGCCATAAAGTAAATCTATCCAAATTAGATATTGGTGTATATGAAATTGAAAAATCTGCTTGAGCCATTAGATTTTAGAAAAACCCTTAAAAAAATTAAGAACTAGGTGATATTTGTGATTTCAGGTGTTAGCCTGTGTGTAAAATCAACCTGCTTTGATACCAATTGAAAGTAGTATTTTAGTTCTTTAATATTAAAGCTCTTGTTTAAATTTTATTTTAAAGTAATGTTATATATATATAAGTGTGCTGGGTGAGTAATAACAACAAACAGTAATAGTGCATAATAATCACTGCAAGAAATAAATAAAAACAAAACAAGCAAGCAAACCAGATGACACAAGATATATAGTAGTTCCCCAATCAACCTGGGTACATCTACTCTTCTACCCACTGGTAGGAATCCACTAAAGGTTGTTGATCAGGTGCCCTCACACCAAGGTGTTTTTGTTCAGGTGTCCACACACCACAGAGCTTTTGATCAGGTGCTCAAAACCAAGATGCAGGTTTTTGCTAAGGTGCCCTGTCACCGGGAGTTAACTTTTGAATATAGTTATAACCCTTTACAAGATGGGAAGGAATAAAGAAAACAGAAAAGTTTATAGTGTTCTTCTCTTTCTAAGAAGACTCTTGAAGATCCTGATTGGTTGTTCAGTTTGGATCTTGATGATGATGTTGAAGAGAGCTTCCCCTGTCTGATTTAGATTGATGACAACTTGTGGATGGAGCTCTTTCTCTAGAATGTGATACTCCTCTTTTCTTCTTGCAATTTAGATCCCTGAACAATTGATATAGATTGGTGTCTCAGGATGAAGATGATCTGCAAGAAAGAGTTTAGCAAAAAGAAGATATAATATATTTTGATCTGCTTCTTCTTTTTGCCCTCTGTTTTCTTTTCCTGGTTCTTCCTGTTTCGCCGCTAGCTGTTCTATCTTCCTACGATACTTCTCTGCTCTTTTCTTTTTATATATAATCTGGAGATCTTGTGGCTGATTTGAATCCTTGCTGACAAAAGAGGAAATAGATAATATCTTTTTTATTTCCCAGATCCTCGAGCAGACAAATTGCCGTCTTTGGCTTTGCTGCAACGACTATATCATTTAATGCTTGCAACGGCTGTATTGTTAAGGAAACAATATATATATAGTAATATATAATTAGAATTAATAAAATATTGCTTTAATAAATCTGACAGCATATATATAATTTTAGTCGAGCTGAGAATGATATTAAAATAATGCTGAAGATATTTCGTCGAGCTCAGCTTCACGTTCGTCGACCTCATCATTTGATTCATCATTCTGAGCCTCTGTTGATAATTCATCGAACGCAGACTTAAGTTCGTCGAACGGCAGGATTCGTCGACCGCTGAGCCTGGATAATTTCGTCGATCGCTGAAGTATTGAGCTGTTCATCGAACGCAGACTTGAGTTCGTCGAACTCAACTTTTCGTCGACCGCTGAGACGGGCTAGATCGTCGACTGATGAATCCTCATCTTATACACATATTTGAACTCATCCGGGCCATTTTTCCATTCATTCCACTGCACCTTAGCCCCATTTTAGCTCATAATTATCACTCTCTGCTAGGTGCACGTCTTGGCCCGTTTTGGTGTTTATTTCTTGTTTATCTCTATTACTAGTTGTCATGCTGTGTTAAGTGCCACCTTCAGTGGCTTGACTGGTGTCGTATGCTGGAACAGGAGTCGTGCAGGTGTTCCCGGTACAATTCTGCACAGGAACACTGCGCACGATCACTGGCTCCTTCGCGGACGACCACTGGTCGTGCGCCTCTGCTCGTGCACACTTAACGCCCATTTCTTGAGTTCTGTTTGGCTTATCGCACGACCAGTGACGCTAGTGCGCACGACCGCTGGTCGTGCGCCATTGTTCGTGCGGACATGTATTTTATAAATTTATTTCACTGCAGGCTCGTCCCAGGCAGCGCGCAAGATCGCAGAATTCCAGTGCGCACGACCAGTGGTCGTGCGCCAATGACCGTGCGCGGTATTCATTCCAGCGCCTATATATACGCCTGTTCTGTTTTTAGGGCAATCATCCAGCCGCAGGAGCGCGATCTGCCGTCCGTACGCTGGCGATTTCCCCTCCAGGACACCTCCACTTCATCTCCTATGCAAGGGGAAGTCTTCTCCAACCATTCCGACCATTCCTCCATCGTCCGGGAGCATTCTCCTCCACCCGCAAGCCCTCAAGCCGCTGTTTTCCCGTTCTAATCCGGTGAGAAGAAGGAGAATCCTGAGGTAGAAGACGACGGGACTACGTAGTGAGATCGTGACAGTTTCTCTACACCGGAAGCATAGTCCGCCCGAGACCGGAGGTGGCTTGACAACCTACCATTCCGGCCGTGAACGGCCGCTAGTCTTCATCCTTTGGTTATTTCTTTCCTCTTGCTTTCGTTGTAATCTTTGAATCGTTGAGATGTTGAACAGTATTATGCTTGGTTTGATTGAAATGAATGTTTCTCCCTCTTTCTTCATTATTTGTTTGTGAATCGTTTCGCCTCCACTCACTCACTCACGCACTTAAGGTGTTCGATCCGCGTTAGCAAGAGCTAACGACGTTTGTGAAGAGGTGTTTGCGACCCTCATTTCTTCTCGCACTAGAACACGCTCCATCCGCCTCACGAAGCACGGCATCGCGGCCGTTGCATCCATCTCGCCTGGCGAAGCGGTGTTTTCGACCCGCATTTCTTTTACTGTTGTTAAGAGTAGGAAAACCCAACCAAAACCCCTTTTTGTGTGTTTGTTTACGCTCGTGTAACACTAGTCACACAGCCTGATTCGTACACTCAACCTGCATTCCTCAAGAGACCGACACTCGGGGATTTATTCCCAACTTTATTACTTGAACGATCGGTGCACTTGCCAAATTAATCGCATCAAGTTTTTGGCGCCGTTGCCGGGGATTGCAGGCGTGTAACGTTTTGTGTTGTGACTTTCGTTACACGAGTAGTTGTTTCTGATTTTCTTTGTTTTCCTTTTGTTTTTGATAGTGCATGCAGATACAGGCCGCAGGGGAACTCGTTCCCTTTGATCCTGAGATTGAACGGACCGCTCGCGCACGTAGGTGTGCAGCAGCCGCATAGGCAGCAATGGGTGACCACATAGATCAAAATGATGCTGATCAAGGAGTGCCCGTCGTGGGGCAACACCAGCCTGGAGATGAGCAGGAGGCGGCAAGGCCTCGGCCCCGCATGATGAGAGACTACACCACTCCAACTGTTGGGAGTGTGTATCCTGGGTTCGGGCCCAATATGATGAACAATCAGTTCGAGATAAAGCCAGCTATCTTGAACATTATCCGGAACAACGCTCAGTTCTCTGGGATGGCCAGTGAGGATCCGCATCTGCATCTGGCAGAGTTTTCAGATATTTGTGGAACCTTCCGCTACGCTGGGATTGCTGACGACACGGTCAAGCTTAGACTGTTCCCTTTCTCACTCCATGACAAAGCCAAGGTGTGGCTCCACTCCATTCCACCCGGGACTGCTGGGACCTGGGATGCTCTTGCTTCCAAGTTTTTGGCCAAGTTCTGTCCAGTCGATAAAATCGTGAGCTTGCGGCGGGAGATCGCCACCTTTCGCCAACTTGATCAAGAGACTCTTGCTGAGGCGTGGGAGCGTCTTAACGATCTTCTCCGCCGTTGTCCAAACCACGAGCTCCAACCTTGGGGTGTGGTTGAGACATTTTACTTTGCGATCGAGCCTAACTACAGAGCAATGATCGATGCTGCTGCAGGTGGTACTTTGATGAATCACACTCCAGAGGAGGCCCTTCGGATTCTGCGCGACACCGCCTCCCACAGTACATTCTGGACTGCCGGGAGAAATGCTCCAAAATGCGGCCGTGGTCTCTTTATGGTCGACTCACTTCCTCCTACATCCGCACCGGCTGCTGTCATTACGTGTGAAGGATGTGGAGGCGGAGGCCACCACGCATTTGAATGCTCAGGCAACAACGTATCAGGTGACCTCGCGCACTTAACCTTGAATGAATCTATTAATTTTGTAGGAAATCAGCCTAAGGGGGCACCTTTTAATAATGCTTATCATCCGGGAGCGAGAAGTCACCCGAACTTCTCGTGGAACCCAAACGCGCCTGGCCAACGATGGGCACCGGGGCAGCATCAAAATGATGCTTACGCCTCCGGGAGCCAACCGAGGCCATCCCACCCGGATTATAGCCAAGGCCCCCCAACCCAAAAAAAGAGTAATCTGGAGGAAATAATGGAGAAGTTCATGCAAGCGACTGCCTCAAATATGGCAAACCAAACCGCATCCATGTGAAACTTTGAAACGCAGCTGGGCCAACTGGCCCAAGCGCTAACCGAGCGGTCGCATGGGACCCTTCCTAGCAACACTGAAAAGAACCCAATAGATCAAGGGAAGAGTCTCAGCGATGTGGTAGAGGCTGATTCAAGTGAGTTAGTGATTTCGTGTTCCATCAATAATGTCGAAACTAAAGCTTTATGCGATTCTGGCTCTTCCCGCAACGTCATTGCGTTGCGAGACGTTGCCAAATTGCAACTTGAGATGAACACGGAGGATCGAAAATCCCTTGTGCTTGCTAATGGGACTGTTATACAATCTGAGGGGGAAGTGAAAAATGTAGAAGTGACAGTTGAGGGGACGGTCGTGGTTGCTGATTTTCAGGTGTTGGGACCCCAGGAAAATCGCTCTATTCCTATCTTGGGTGTGCCGTTCTTGAAATAGAGCGGTGCCACCCTTGATTTCACTGCGGGTTGTGTCTTTTTACCCAATGAGGTGCCGCAGCCCACGTTCCCCAAAGCTGTAACTGAAACATCCACTCCTCCCCCTCTCTTTATTCTTGATGAATCTCTAAATTGCGCAGGAAATGAAGAGGATAAAGAAGCAATGGAAGGAGAAAAAGAGAGGTATCAGTCCAGTGAGGAAGAAGAAGTAGATTTTCGGCGAGAATTCGATTCCGAGATGGAAGAAGATTGCACTTCGAAAGATGTTGACTTGAATTTAGCTCGGGACGTCGTCCCATTATCTTCCTGTTTTAATTCTTGTAATAAACTATTTAAGCGCACCGTCTCTTGGGCCGATCCGGTGGTCACCGCAACGCCGGAAGTGACGCCACCCACCACCAAGGTGGAAAATTCTGAAAACTTTCAACGTTGGCAGTCCCCGACTGTCACTAAACTTAAACAGGAGAAACTTCTGCACGACGCTCGCGCTGCCGCTCTCCGTAGCAAGAGGGTGGAGGTTAGGGGAACACTGGGTGACACCAGTGTTGGCCCTAAAGCCTTCACCTCCCGCCTTCGAGCTACTGGAGACGCGCACCATAAGAGCGCCTATAGCTGATTTGTGTTTTTCTTAATTATGATGCTGTTTCAGTGAACTTCTCTTTTAATTACTGCACTTGTTGAACAATGTTAATACAGGTATTTGGTCCAGCTTAAGGACATTAAATAAAAGCGCTGCTGGGAGACAACCCAGATTTCCTTATTTTATTTTTGTCTAACATGTTTAGTTCAGTTTCTGTATTTGTTTTTGCTGTTTTAGTTTTGTGCTTGCAGGTGTGTTGTGTTCCTTGGTGCGGATGCTGCGTACCGCTCTTGATCTTAATCGCCAATCGTCTGGTATGCTCAATTCTGAGCATTGGGTAACACTTCTCCTCCCTAGCCCTTCAGTCTTTGAGATATATTGTTTAGATTAAGTCTGGGGGAGAGCACGTGTTATTCACAATGCGCACGGGTTGCGCCGCATTCTAGACGCTTGTTTTTAATTTTTCATCATTATTCCATGCTACACACCACTGCACCCACTTGAGCACATGCTTATCTATTTGTTTTGTGCTGAACAAACTATCTTGGTTAGGAATGTGAATTTGGATGTTAGCTTAGGAATTTCTATTGGGAGCGCAATGTTGACTCGAGCAGTGTTCTAGTCGCATCCGCATGCTACAATAGAATTTGAGTAAAATTAGATTATTTCTATGCATTTAATTTATGATTAGTATTTGTGTGTAGCTTTAGATTTATTCTACTCAAGTGGTGAATGTGAATGAAATTGGTGATAGCCCGGTGTTGTGTGTTTACGAGCACTAGTTGTGTGTTGCTCGAGTCGGGAGGAAGGTTTACCTTTCTCGTGGGCTAAGAACTTGCCCCAAGCGACTCTTGAAGCATGGGTGAGGGCGATTCGTGGGGATAAATATGATTTAGGCCACCTCTTGGCTAGATTGAGCCTTTGCTTTCCAATTCCTATTCGCTCACCTTTGCTACCCAACATTTGTGCCTACCACTCCCTTTGTTCAGCTCCTCCTCCATTCACCAAGGCCTGAAGCTTATCCCACTGTCGCAACCAAGTATTTGTTAAATGCACTCATGTTCTAGATTTGGTGTGATGTTTGGAATCGTTGTGTTGTAAAGGAGAAATAATCTCTATTTGCTGAATTTGAACTAACCGGAGGATAAAGTCAAGAAAAAGAAAAATTTGATATTGAAATGAAAATCTGAAAAAAAAGTGTATTGAAAAGTTATCCTCCCAAGCATTTTAAAAAAAATCTGTTCGTATTTGTGGAGTAGGCTGTGTGCACACCTAGTTTTCATAATAAGTCTGGGGGTGTGTCACACGAGCTTTGTTTGTGGTTTTGCTTGGTGCAGCGTCCCGTTGACTCATGTTGGTTGCGTAACCTTCGTTTTTACCCTTGATTATCATACCGCAACCTAAGCCCCATCTTAATCCTAAAAGACCTATTGATTTATCTCGCGAGTTTGCTAGCGCCGTGGAGAGAGTGTGACCGGGCAAGCGTATGGTTCCTGACATTGATGGATTTCAGCGGAGTTATTCCTGAACCCCGATCTTGTGCAACACCCTCCTCAGTGGCTTATTACTTTCACACCGGGCATGATCGTCAAATTCTTCACAATTCACCAACTGAGTATTGATAAGTCTTTGTTTACGCTCTAATACTTTCGTAAATTAGTTAGCATAGTTAGAATCTCTTTTTACGAAATTTCTATTTGCATGCTTTTGTTACTTCGCATTGTACTCCCTTGCGTAATTTTCCTTGCTAACTACCATTTTCACACTCCACCGGATTCGTTTGCTCGGGACGCGCAAACAGGTAAGTCTGGGGGTGTGATGAGTCCTCATCTTATACACATATTTGGACTCATCCGGGCTATTTTTCCATTCATTCCACTGCACCTTAGCCCCATTTTAGCTCATAATTATCACTCTCTGCTAGGTGCACGTCTTGGCCCGTTTTGGTGTTTATTTCTTGTTTATCTCTGTTATTAGTTGTCATGCTGTGTTAAGTGCCACCTTCAGTGGCTTGACTGGTGTCGTATGCTGGAACAGGAGTCGTGCAGGTGTTCCCGGTACAATTCTGCACAGGAACACTGCGCATGATCACTGGCTCCTTCGCGCATGACCACTGGTCGTGCGCCTCTGCTCGTGCGCACTTAACGCCCATTTCATGAGTTCTGTTTGGCTTATCGCACGACCACTGACGCTAGTGCACACGACCGCTGGTCGTGCGCCATTGTTCGTGCGAACATGTATTTTATAAATTTATTTCACTGCAGGCTCGTCCCAGGCAGCGCGCACGATCGCAGAATTCTAGTGCGCACGACCAGTGGTCGTGCGCCAATGACCGTGCGCAGTATTCATTCCAGCGCCTATATATACGCCTGTTCCGTTTTTAGGGCAATCATCCAGCCGCGGGAGCGCGATCTGCCGTCCGTACGCCGGCGATTTCCCCTCCAGGACACCTCCACTTCATCTCCTACGTAAGGGGAAGTCTTCTCCAACCATTCTGACCATTCCTCCATCGTCCAGGAGCATTCTCCTCCACCCGCAAGCCCTCAAGCCGCTGTTTTCCCGTTCTAATCCGGTGAGAAGAAGGAGAATCCTGAGGTAGAAGATGACGGGACTACGTAGAGAGATCGTGACAGTTTCTCTACACCGGAAGCATAGTCCACCCGAGACCGGAGGTGGCTTGACAACCTACCATTCCGGCCGTGAACGGCCGCTAGTCTTCATCCTTTGGTTATTTCTTTCCTCTTGCTTTCGTTGTAATCTTTGAATCGTTGAGATGTTGAACAGTATTATGCTTGGTTTGATTGCAATGAATGTTTCTCCCTCTTTCTTCATTGTTTGTTTGTGAATCGTTTCGCCTCCACTCACTCACTCACGCACTTAAGGTGTTCGATCCGCGTTAGCAAGAGCTAACGGCGTTTGTGAAGAGGTGTTTGCGACCCTCATTTCTTCTCACACTAGAACACGATCCATCCGCCTCACGAAGCACGGCATCGCGGCCGTTGCATCCATCTCGCCTGGCGAAGCAGTGTTTTCGACCCGCATTTCTTTTACTGTTGTTAAGAGTAGGAAAACCCAACCAAAATCCCTTTTTGTGTGTTTTTTTACGCTCGTGTAACACTAGTCACACAACCTGATTCGTACACTCAACCTGCATTCCTCAAGAGACCGTCACTCGGGGATTTATTCCCAACTTTATTACTTGAACGATCGGTGCACTTGCCGAATTAATCGCATCCGACCGCTGAGACGGGGTCCGTTCGTCGACCGTTAAACAATCTGTTCGTCGGCCGCTGAACCGCTGAGCCGGGATCGTCGAACGCTCAACCGCTGAGACGGGATCGTCGAGCGCTGCTTGGATTTCGTCGAACACAACTTTGAAACTTTCCATCAACCGCAGAGCGCCGTTCGTCGAACGCAGGTAGCCATTCGTCGAACGCAGAGAACATATGTAATTTTTATCTTTCTCTTATTTTTTTAGCTTATTCATTATATCTATTTTCAGCCTACTATTTTAATGGGATTTGATCTAAGTTATACAATGTGTTATGATAGAAACTTAGACATTAAAGGTGGATCCTAACTCAAATCAAAACTAAGGTTCCAACATAAATTATTGAATAAATGATTTGTTTTAACTTATATATATATATATTTATATGTAAAAAGGAATTATTTAAATATAAATAAATATATGAAACTATATAGTAAGTATGTAAATATTTAAGTAAATATGTAAAAATATACTAAAAATATATGTAAATATTTAATAAATAAAAACTAATATATATATATATGTATTAAGTTAATAAAAATTTGTATTTTAATGTATTGAGTTATTCTATAATTAAAGTTAATATGTATTAATATAAAAATAATGTAAATATTTATAATATAAATAAAATGTTCCTTTGTCATATAGAAATTAGCTCTTGGCTGAGTGGACTTGGTTTGGTTAACTTCGGTAAGGCGCGAGATCAAAATTAGACCAGCGCAAAATTTTGCCTGGATTTAATCTGCTACTTAGCCTACTCACCTACTTAGCTACTCAACCTCTCAACCCTCTTAGCCCTATAAGCACAACCCTCTCAGCCCTCTCAACACGGCCTCTCAGCCTACTCAGCCTACTCATCTACCCAGCAACTCAGCCTCTCAGCTCAGCCCCTCAGCATAACCCACCTTCCAAAAGCTTCTAAAAACCTCTAACCACATACCCAACTTCCCCAACAAGCCAGAAGCTTCCAAAAAATTCTAACCATAGACTCATCTTCCCCAACAAGCTAGCCGCTTCTAGAAGCTTCTAGAAATGTCTAACTGCAGACCCAACTTCCCCAACACACCAAGTTTTGTCCATAAATAAAACCCAAACCCTCACCAATTCTCTCTCTTGGATTGCCCTTTTTTGGGTAATCTTCCACCATCCATTTCCACCCTTTTGTATTTTCTTTTTATGTTTTTTTTTTCAATATTGTAATTTTATTTCTTGTAATTGTATTTAAATTTAGTTTTTATTTAGTGCATTTCTGTCCAATAATTTCAATTCATAACTTAGTTTCAATTCTGTCCTGTAATTTCAATTCATAACTTAGTTCCATTTTAGTAATTTCAATTCCTGCATTTTCTGCTTTCTAGTTTAATTTCAATTCCCGCATTTTTCTGTTCTTTAGCTAAGTTTATTTATTGCCGTAATATTTTTTTTTTGCTTTGGTTTGAATTTATTCGTCTTCGTAATTTTCGTTCTTCGCTTCCTTGACGCGGTAAAGATTAGAGTCGAATGTTATGTTTTCATTTATTTTCATTTCAAAGCGATTTTTATTTTTGTTTATCTCCATTTCCGTTATTTTCCATTTTTGTTTTTTTTTTTTTTGTTATTACTGTTTTCGTTTATTTCTGTTTTTGTTTATTTCTTTTTTGGGTTTAGTTTCATTTAGCTTATGCAATTTTCCTTAATAGCTTAATTTCAACTTATTGCAACGCATTTATTTCCCATCTATCCATTTGGGTAGAACTCGCTCACGCTTTTATTTCCCCTCTACCCACTTGGGCAGAGATTGCACTGTCTTTTAATTATGCAATTTTATTTCCTGTTTTAATTATGCAATTTCATTTTCTGTAATTTCATTTCAGTTTTAGTTAGTCTTAATTCACACAATCTTTCGCTAGAACAATAGCCCATTTTCTCGAAGTGGAAGTACTCGACAGAGCCAGATTTAAATACGACCTTGATATTTTTCTAAAGAATTTCCTATACTATACATGATAAGGTATACTTACCTTTATCGAATGAGTAGTTTGGATAAACAATACAAAAACTCCGCAGAAAGCTTTTCCTTTCCATTTCCTTTTTTTCTCTCTTTTAAAAGTTTTTGGCGCCATCGCCGCGACGTAATCGTCGATATTTTGAAAGAAGGAAAGACCATTACTTATATCTCTCAAAGTAGGATAATGGTTAGTTTCTCAAAATAGGAGTACTCGCGATACGCCTCGAAAATGCCCGTCGAATTCTACCCTCATGAACAAAAGCTCTTCCTGCTGCGAATCAAAATTTATTCATCAAGTTTTTGGTACCGTTGCCGGGGTTTTTTCTTGATATTTTGAAAATAGAATACGCAATTGATTTTATCAAAAAAATCAAAAACAAAAAAAGATCATAATTAAAATTAAAAAAAAAAACTCATGAAAAATTTATCCAAAAAAAATCCAACAAAAATAATAAATACATAAATAATTGTTATTTCCTTTTTGTAATTTGTTTTTTCTCTTTCTTGTTTTTTTGATCTCGTATTTTCTTTTATTAAGTATTAATATTTATATAAATTTGTATATTTAGAAAAATCCAAGAAAATGATGAAAATTTTATATTTGAAAAATCCAAAAATAGTTTATTTTCTTTCTTTTATATGTATATTATTTTCCCTCGCTTGTTTTTTTTCTTTTTCTTGTTTTTTTACTTCTTTGTTTTTTATTAAGTATTCATAAGTATATAAATATCCATATTTAAAACAAAAAAATCTCAAAATGATGAAAACATTTTTTTAGAAAAATCCAAAGAAAATTTATATATCTATTTTTATTTTCTTAATCCTCTTTCTTTTCTTCTTTTTCTTTCTTTTTTATTAAGTATTTATTTGTATATATTTAATTAAATTTTGTCTTTTTATTTTTCCTTTTTCTCCCCCTTGTAATTAAATTTTGTTATTTTGTAACTAACATGTTTTTCAGGTATTCATGTGGTCACCCCATCTCCAAATCAGAGACGTGCCTTTTCCCATGCAATTTCCTTTGTTGTATTTTATTTTCCTTATTTATACACTTATATATATATTTTTGTTCCTTATACTTAATTTCAACATTGGGGACAATGTTGACTTTAAGTATGGGGGTGTTTTCCCCTTTTTTATGTTTGTCCCTTTCTTTTAATTTAAAAAAAAAAAAATTTGATGAAACAAAAACTTAAGAAAAAAAAGAAAAATTATATATGTATCTTTTCATTTTTGTAATTTTGTTTTTCTTTGTCTTCTTGTTTTTTTATTTATTTACTTAATCTTAAGTTTCTTTTATTTTTATTAAGTATTAACATTTAAATATATAGCAAATATCAAAAAATCCAAAAAATTTTGTTGAGAAAAAAACTTAGAAAAAATAAAGTATTTGTATTTGTATTTTTCTTAATTTTTCTTCTTTCTTTTCTTTCTTTCTTTTTTATTTAGTACTAATGTGTATATATATATAACAAAATCAAAAAAATCAACAAAAGATCATAAGTAAAAACCCCCAAAAAAGAAGGTTATGATGAAAAAACTTAGCAAAAAAAATCCAAAAATAGAATAAAACCCCTGCTTAGCTGTTTGTTATTTTCAAAGCTAGGTTGAGTTTATTTATAAGCATTTTCATTTTTTTGATTTGCTACATCTTTTATTTTTATCATAGTTTGTAGATTAAATGTTTGGAATTTTAGTTGTAAAGAACACATTATGATTTTTAATTAAAGAACACATTTTTAAGCACTACTTCTAGTTTACCCTAAAAAGCTTCATTTTGTATTATATTGGCAAACCATCCTTAGATTTTAATTATTTTTACTTCAAACTTGTGAAACTTTAGGAATATTCTAATCTACTAAAATTTGCTCTCAAAATTTTCTTAATTTATTAACTCTAGAAATTTCTTGCTTACCTCTTACCCCTTATCCCATTTACTAAGTACTTTTATTTAAACAGATCTTATGTCAATGAGAATAAGATTTCATTCCGTAAACATAGGCACCCAATTTTATTAAAAGATTATATGACATGAGAATAAGATTTTCGTTCCCTAAACATATACATTTTGGGTTATTTTTGAAGATTGAAAAAATTTATTATGGGAATAAGATTTCATTCCCTAAGCATATTCAAATGAAAAAAAATTGAGTGGGGCGAGAGGATAAATTTCATCACCCCTAATCAAAGATATCTTTTCTTACCAAGTTTCCCTCTACCCTTTAGCCAATAAAATTGAAGCCAAGATATAAATTAAAAATTTTGGGAGAGCATAATTAGTAGGTTTTATTCATTTTTAATAATTTCTTTTAAAGTTATAGTTTTTAAGATTCTATTCTAATCACGGTGCTAGTGATTGCAAATATTTGTTCGCTATTTAGCTAACTTTAGAAGTCTTGCGGCTAAACTTTTTCGCTCTTTTTAAATCACTATCATAATATAGGACTTACCTCTTTAAATCTACTAAATTTATTTCGACTTACTTTTGATTAAATAAAATTTTAGTAATTTAGAAATTTTATTAATGTCTTATGTGCATCTTTTACTTTTGCTCTGGAATAGCAAAAACTTAAGTTTGGGGGTATTTGATGAATAGTAAAATATACGTATTTTCTATATAGTTTTTTGTATAGTTTTATTCAAAATTTGTAATATTTCATGTAAATTATTGAATAAATGATTTGTTTTAACTTATATATATATTTATATGTAAAAAGGAACTATTTAACTATATATAAATATATGAAACTATATAGTAAGTATGTAAATACTTTTGTAAATATGTAAAAATTTACTAAAAATATATGTAAATATTAATTAAATAAAAATGTAATATATATATGTATTAAGTTAATAAAAATCAATATTTTAATGTATTAAATTATTCTATAATTAAAGTCAATATGCATTAATATAAAAATTATATATATATTTATAATATAAATAAAATGTTTCCTTGTCATACAGAAATGAGCGCTTGGCTAAGTGGACTTGGTCTGGGATAGAAACCAGGCCAGCGTAAAATTTTGCCTCGATTTAATCCACTACTCTGCCTACTCAGCTACTCAGCCTTTTAGCCCTCTCAGCACAACCCTCTCAGCTCTCTCGGCATAGCCTATCAGCCTACTCAACCACTCAATTACTCAGCCTCTCAGCATAGCCCACCTTCCAGAAGCTTCTAGAAATCTCTAACCGCAGACCCAACTTCCCCAACAAGCCAGAAGCTTCCAAAAATTTCTAACCGCAGACTCAGCTTCCCCAACAAGCTAGATGCTTCCAGAAGCTTCAATAAATCTCTAACCGCAGACCCAACTTCTCAACCACACCAAGATTTGTCTATAAATAAAACCCAAACCCCTCACCAATTCTCTCTCTTGGATTGCTCTTTTTGGGGGATCTTCCACCATCCATTTCCACCCTTTTATATTTTTTTTATGTTTTTTTTTCAATGTTGTAATTTTATTTCTTGTAATTTTATTTCTTTTAATCCTTTAATTATGACAATAATTTAATTTAGTTTTTATTTCGTGGATTTCTGGCCTGTAATTTTAATTCATAACTTAGTTTCAATTCTGTCCTGTAATTTCAATTCATAACATATTTTCATTTCAGTAATTTCAATTCCTGCATTTTTTGCTTTCTAGTTTAATTTCAATTCCTGCATTTTTCTGTTCTTTAGCTAAGTTTATTTATTGCCTAATATTGTTTTTTTCCGCTTAGGTTTGAATTTATTCGCCTTCGAAAATTTCATTCTTCACTTCCTTGACGCGGTAAAGATAAGAGTCGAATGTTATGTTTTCATTTATTTTTGTTTCAAAGCGATTTCTGTTTTCGTTTATCTCCATTTCCGTTAAGTTTCGTTTTTATTATTTTTGTTATTACTGTTTTCATTAATTTCGGTTTTCGTTTATTTCTATTTTGGTTTTAGTTTCATTTAGCTTATGCAATTTTCTTTAATAACTTAGTTTCAACTTATTGCAACACATTTATTTCCCGTCAATCAGTTTGGGTAGAACTCGCTCACGCATTTATTTCCCCTCTACCCATTTGGGCAGAGACTGCACTTCTGTCTTTTAATTATGCAATTTAATATCCTTTTTTAATTATGCAATTTCATTTTATGTAATTTCATTTCAGTTTTAGTTAGTCTTAATTCACGCAATCTTTCGATAGAACAATAACCCATTTTCTCAAAGTAGAAGTACTCGACAGACCCTGATCTAAATACGACCTTGATAATTTTCTAAAGAATATCCTATACTATACACAATAAGGTATACTTGCCTTTATCATCGAATGAGTAGTTTGGATAAACGATACAAAAACTCCGCAAAAAGCTTTTCCTTTCCATTTCCTTTTTTTTTCTCTTTTTAAAAGTTTTCGACACCGTCGCCGCGGCGTAATCATTGATATTTCAAAAGAAGGAAAGATCATTACTTCTATCTCTCAAAGTAGGATAATGGTGAGTTTCTCGAAATAGGAGTACTCGTGAGATGCCTCAAAAATGCATACCGAATTGTACCCTCATCAACAAAAGCTTTGCCTGCAGCGAATCAAAATTTATTTCATCAATGATTGCTCCCCCTACATCACAACATCCTATGTATTTTACTCCTCATAAAGTGTGAATTTCTTTCAAAGATATTCTCCCTCTTTTGGTAGGCCTGACAAGTATTTATGACTTAGTGATACTACATGATGTGTAAGTAAAGGATGGAGTTTGAATTACTTAGTTATTCTTCCCCTTTTGTAGCAAGTTTATAGTAAGAATGAAGTTTTTTTAGTTAACTAAAACCACTTGTTGGGTAAGAGAAATATTCATGATCGAGCGTACAAGTAGTAAGGATATTGGAAAGCATGTTTTAAGATAAATAAACATCTTTATATGAGTTTGAAACATAGTAAATGAATAAGAGTTTTGTTTTTGTAGAACATAGATGTTTTAGCAATTGAAGGCCAAGATCACAATATCATTTGTTATCAAAAATATAATAGCACTTGTTTTAGAAAGTAAATAAGCAAGATTGAGTATACAAGGCGTAGCGGAAGATACATTCAAATATAATAAGCATTCATAAGATACATAATTTTTGAAATTTGCAAGTGTTGAAAATGAATAAGAGTCTTTGTGTTTGAAAGAAGATGTTTTAAATTTTAAATACAAGATATGCTTGTGGCAAACAAAAATAATTCAGGCATTATTTTAATTTATCAAGACAAGATTAGAAACTACAATGTTCTAAATTCATAATTCAAGTATTCTTAAACATTGTAGAGATCATGTAAAGCTATCTAGTGCATCTACTAAAAATTGTAGAAAAGACATATAAATATGCATTAAAGTCCAATACTCATGAGTAGAAGGTTTATAAGTGATAATGATCTGTACAAGTAGTGTTTTTGACAAGAGTACACAAATAATTTAATCAAAACACATGACATGTATAATAGAATACACACAACATTATTGAAATACATTCTTAGAATTACTTCCACCCATAAAGCTATATTTGATTTTAATGCACATAGCAATTGTACAACTCCTAAGGCGCTCTACACACACAATGCTCATTATGAATTATCAGGGTGCAAAGTAGTGTTTGGGGGATCACATATATTTTATCTTCTCTTTTATTTATTTGTGATCCGTTGTACAAGAAGAAGTAGTGTAAAAGAGTTTGCGCAAGACAGTTTACAATTCTTTCCAAGGTGCTTAACATCACAATGCTCATTAAGATTTAACAGGAGGGTGAGTAGTGTTTGGTGGAGTTATCTTTGACATGTATTCATTTGAATTTTGGTTTGGGACAATATTCTCTGAATTCACTTGTTTTTACAAACATAAACTTTTTGATTTTAAAAAACACACTTCTTCAAATATGAGTGCATGGAAGAAAAAGATTTTTATGAGGTGTAGGTAAACTAAGCAAACATTAAATAATGTTAAGTTATTACACTACACAATCATGCAAGTGTAAGATTAAAATCAGATGTAGATTATCAAAGAGGTGAGTGAATAAATCATTATCAAATATAAATCATTACTCAACATAGAGGCATGTTAAGCACTTCTACACATGATTTCTATAATCAATTTCATTGCACAATGCAAGATAATGTTCAAGGCATGACACAAAATAATGTTTTAAAATATTTGAAATAGAGAATTTTCATTGTATTTTAATCCTGAAAAGATAGCACAAATCACCCTTGAAAATATTTTAATAACTAGTAATCAGTTTTTATAATTTTTGTTGTAAACTTTTTGAAGACAAAATTTATGATAAATGAAAGACATATTTTTGTGAATTTACTTGGTTTTTCAGTTTTGTAGTTGATTTTACAAAAAATTTTGCCTGATTGTGTTTGTTCAGTGTAGAGGCTATGTATTCAAGCAAAGAAATCAGATAGGAGTACACACAATATGTGTGTTTATCGTTTTCTAAGATAAGAGACACTAAGTACCACAAAGAGTTTTGAATAATAGTGTGAAAGATGTAGATAAAAGATTTGATAGTTAACATGGTAGTAGTCTATGTTGGAACCTTAGTTTTGATTTGAGTTAGGATCCACCTTTAATGTCTAAGCTTCTATCATAACTCATCTTATATAACTTAGACCAAATCCCATTAAGACAGAAGACAAGAGAAAATAATATATATATAATGTAAATAATATACTGAGAAATAGATATATATTTAATAGGCAGAAAATAAGAGAAAGATAAAATATACATAAGTTCTCTGCGTTCGACGAAAGTCCATCTGCGTTCGATGAACGACGCTCTGCGGTCGACGAAAAGGTTGAAAGCTGCGTTCGATGAAATCCAAGCAGCGCTCGACGATCCCGCCTAAGCTCAGCGGTCGACGAACAGATTGGTTCAACGCTCGATGCTTTTACTCAAGCTCAGCGTTCGATGCATTTATCCAGGCTCAGCGGTCGACGAATACTTCCGTTCGATGAACTCAAGTCTGGGCTCGACGAACAGCTTAATATTTAGCGGTCAACGATCCAGCCCGTCTCAGCGGTCGATGAATCCTTCTGTTCGACGAACTCAAGTCTGCATTCGACGAATATTCAGCAGATGTTCAGAAAGATGAATTAAATGTTCAGGTCGACGAATCAAATGATGAGCTCGACGAACATGAAGCTAAGCTCGATGAATTTCTGCAACATTATTTTATATCATTCTCAGATTGACTAAAATATTATATATATGCTTTCAGATTTTATTAAAGCAATATTTTATTAATTCTTTTTATATATTGCTATATATATTGCTGCATTAACAATCCAGCCGTTGCAGCATTAATTAATAGAGTCGTTGCAGCAAGTCAAAGACGGCAATTTGTCTGCTCGAGGATCTGGGGAATAAAAGAGATATTAACTCTTTCCTCTATTGTCGGTAAGAATTCAAATCAGCCAAAAGCCCTCCAGAATAAATATGTTTACCCGGAAAACTGCTTCTCGGGTTGGATCATTCTCGGACCGGGCAAACTGTTGGGTCAGGCCACTGGGTTCCAGGATCGATGGCTCTCAGCTCGGGGTAAACCAGGCCGGGTGGTCTGATGTCATTTTCGGACCATCCCCAGAAGGGAAGGTCGTCAAGGGCCAAAGTAAGAAGGCTATCTGCGGTCTCAGGAAGGAGGCCGCGCGGGTTGTGTCATAGTGATTCAAGATTCAAACCCAGAAGAGTAAGCCGCAGTTTCAGATCAGAGACTACCCGGGTTACCTCATGAAGATCAGCCAAGCCATGCTCAGAAGGCAGACCGCGGTCTCAAGACGGAGGCCGCTCGGTCTGGATCATTGACTTGGTCCCGGTATCTTCAGCCTCAGGTCAGACAGGTCGGAGAAGCAAGCCGCCAAGCCGCGCGACTTCTTTCTTTTTTTCTTCTTTGTGCATCCCGTCACCACCTACCCGTTTCTCCTGTACCCGGGCAGGTGGTTATTTTATCCCTGCCCATTCGGGCAGGCCCCTAAGCCTATAAATAGGGGGCGGCACTGTTCACAAGGCACACACTCTCGAATCCAGGAGCTCGCTTGTTTGGGCTGCGGTCTCGAGTTTCACGTCTTGCGGACTGTCTGACCGGCCGGCTTCTCTTTTTCTGCACTTGCAGCCCGCTGTAACCACTTTTTTCTAATCAAAGGAAAGCCCGTCGCAGGAGTGGCATTTACCGCGGCGGGCGAAGTCTGGCCTTGACCGCTGCTAGCGGTCTCATTCTTCTGCACAAAAAGTAACGGCAACCCGCAGCCTCCGGTTTCCCTCGGAGGTGCGATCTCGGACTCAACAGAAACACGCAACCTTCAGATCGCGGATTGTCGGTGAAATCCCTTTTCGCCATAATGTCAGACCGTCAGTTCCCCCTTGGAGACCGCTCCGATCATAGCGAGGACTCCTTGTGGGAAGCCCTGGAGCAGTCAAAGAGAGAAGCCGAGCGGGCTCAGAGGGCCACTGATCAGCGACTTGAAGAGATCAGTCGGACTTTAGCAATACTAACTGAGCGACTAGTTCCGCAACAAGTCGCGACTAATCTGGCGGTGACCCCGGTCCTTCCTCCACCTCCTCCTTACTCGCTACCGCAAGCCGCTAATTTCCAGCTCCATCAAGAAGACCCTGCGGCTAGGAAAAACTTCTATCAGGAAGCCGCGCACAACATGCCAGCTCGAGTCCTCGACTTCCAGGGGGCGACTTCTCAGGCTGCCCATCTTTCCTACCCGCAGGAGGGCGCGGCCCGTCTCTCCTATCCGCCTGAAGTTCTTATTCATCACTCCTACCCGCCAGAAGCAGCCACCCGGTCTTCTTATCAGGCGGCTTGTCCGCGAATAGCCACAGCTCCAGCGGCTTATTACTCTACTCCTCTGTATGAAGACACGGAAGAAACCTCTCCCTTTGTGGACGAAATTAGAGGGGAGCCTGCCCCTAATAATTTCAGGGAACCTCGCCTGCCAGCGTTCAATGGGGAGACTGATCCCACGGTTCATTTACAAGCTTTCGAATCAGCCATTGCTCTCAGAACCTTGACTGATGCAACCAAGTGCAAGCTTCTTGTAACCTCCTTTGAAGGACAAGCGAGGGAATGGTTTTACGGTTTGCACCCCAGGTCGATCCGTTGTTTCATGGAGCTACGAAGAGAATTCCTGCTGAGATTCTCCACCTCAAGGAAAAGAAAGAGCGGCCCGGCGGCCCTTTTCGATATAAAACAACGGGAAGGCGAGACATGGGCTCGTTTTGTAGATCGATTCCAGAAAGAGATCATGGAAGTCCAAAATGTGGACCCAGAACTGTATAGGGTTGCCCTCATCCATGGCCTAAGGGAGGGCCCTCTAAAGTTCGAAGCAAATATAAGGGAGCCTAAGACTTATCAGGAAATGATAAGTTTGGCAAATATGTTTATCAGAGGAGAGAAGAGCAATCCAGACTACGTCGCGAAGCTGGTAAGCGACAAGGAGCCATCGAATCCATCCTTCCGTCATCCACCATCGAATCAGTCCCACTTCGAACCCGGCTCCCAAAGGGGGAGGAACTATAAAAATAAGCAACCATTTATGGGCCATCAGCGGTTTCAAGATCAGAAACCACCGTTGGCCATCGCTCCCGCTCCATCCGCTCCCCTTCCGCAAATTATGCCGGTATATTTACAACAGTATGCCGCGCAGCCACTTCCAGTCATTCCATCAACGCAATACGATGATTCGCAAGAGTCATTCACTCCCCTAAACATCACCATGGACGAGGTAGTCCAGATTCTGCAAAAGAGGCCAGATTTCAAATCTGAAGGCGGATATTCGCAATCGGAATCCGAACCTTTATTGTGAATATCATAAAGAGGGGGGAAATCTAACCGAAGACTGTCGAGCTCTTCGTCTGCTTATAGAAAGACTCCTGGGAGAAGGAAAGCTCCGGGGTCTAGTTCGGAAAGATAAAATTGCTGAGCCAACTACCGAGAAGAAAAAAGGAGAAGGAAACAGTAGAAGTGACCTGGGAATGCGCCGACGTCGAGGACGCCGGCTACTATGGTGACATCCATCCTTCTACCGAATGCGTCGAAGTCAATGATGTGGGCCCCTTAGGGGACATCTATTGTATCCATGGGGGGGCTGGAGCAGAATCATCTCGCAAATCCAGCATCGCGAAGGTTCTAAAGCAGGAAGTGGCAGCCACTACAAGTTCTCCTCCCGAAAGTACTATTGTCACGTTTGGTCAGGATGACCTTCCCCCCAATGCCAATCCTTTCGATTATGCGGTGGTTATCAGGGCCGTCATCGAAAACTATACCGTCCACAAGATTTTGATTGATACTGGCAGCTCCGTCAATCTCCTTTTCCGCCCAACTTTCGAAGCCCTGAAGACTGGAAAGCTTCTGCTTTCCACCGATGGGCCCCTCTACGGTTTTTCTGGGGAGAAGAAGGAAGTAGAGGGTTCAGTGAAGCTCCTGGTCTCTCTTGGAGGAATAATAAAGCTGATCAATTTCGTGGTAGTAGATGCCCCGAGCAACTACTGTGCTATCTTCGGGAGGTCGATTCTCAATGCGTATAGGGCGGTAGTGTCCACCTTTCACCTTGCCCTCAAGTTCGCCGCTAAAGGAAAGCAGTATCGGGTTAGAAGCAACCCAAAAGTAGCTCGGGAGTGCTACGTCCGAACTGTCAACATGATCACTGACGTTCCGCTTCCCGAGATCATGGATGAGGTTCTGGAGGTTGCTGAGTCTCCAGAGGCCGTCGAGGAAGGAAAAGATCGAGAAGGGGCTCACTTGGAACCTGCCCAAGCGACCCAAGAAGTTCCTATTGCTGAGGGAGCAGAGAAGAAGCTGGTCATCAACGCTGAGTTGTCAGAGGAGGAGAAAGTGGAGCTAATCTCCTGTCTGTTGGGGAATCTGGATATCTTCGCTTGGTCAGCGGAGGATATGCCAGGAGTGTATCCAAACGTGGCTTGTCATCATCTAAACATATCTCCTGAGTTCAAGCCCGTCCAGCAAAAGAAGAGAGAAGTGGCGACCAAGCTGGCGTTGCCCATCAGAGAGGAGGTTTCCAAACTCCTAAAAGTGGGTTTCATTTCTGAGATTCAATATCCCACGTGGATGTCGAATGTTGTAATGGTTAAGATATCTGGTGGGAAGTGGCGCATGTGCGTGGACTTCACCAAACTTAATAAAGCGTGCCCTAAAGATTGTTACCCTTTGCCTCGGATAGATGTTTTAGTTGATTCCGCGGTTGGGTATGGTTTTATGAGTTTCCTCGATGCCTTCTCCGGGTATCATCAAATTAAAATGCACAAACCTGACATCCTGCATACCTCATTCATCACAAACGATGGGTGTTACTGCTATCTCGTAATGCCCTTCGGTCTTAAAAACACGGGTGCAACATACCAAAGAATGATGGATACCGTCTTTAAACATCAAAAGGGCAGGAATCTCGAAGTTTACGTTGATGACCTTCTTCTCAAAAGTAAAACATTCTCATCGCACTTGGGAGACCTCGTAGAGACGTTCGCTACTCTACGGAGGTTCAAGTTAAAATTAAACCCATTGAAATGTGTGTTCGGGGCAAACAAAGGAAAATTTCTTGGGCATCTCTTAACTCCTGATGGCCTTGCACCAAATCCAGATAAGGTGAAGGCCATCCTTGATATGACCCCTCCTCGAAATACTAAAGAAGTTCAACAACTTGGGGGGAGATTGGCAGGATTGAGCAGGTTTATCTCTAAATCCATAATAAAAGTGCCCCATTCTTTAAAACATTGCGAAAGGGATCAAAGTTCGAATGGAGCGAGGAGTGTAACAAGGCTTTCGAGTAGCTGAAGGGACAGTTAACTTCGACTCCACTACTCCAAAGTCCCCGTGAGGGAGAAAAGCTATTCTTATATCTGGGAGTCGGACCAGAAGCGGTGAGTTCCGTCCTCGTTCGGGAAGAAAAGAGGAGGCAGTTTCCAATATACTATGTCAGCCACATCCTAAAGGATGCAGAAACCAGATATCCGATCCTGGAGAAACTGGCCTTGGCTTTGATTATGTCCGCACGAAGGCTTCGCCCTTATTTTCAGGCTCATTCCGTCCAAGTTGTTACTGATCATCCTTTAAAGAATATCCTTGAAAAGCCAGATCATTCAGGAAGGTTGGCAAAATGGGCTATTGAACTAAGTGAATTTGAGATATCATACATCCCCCGAACAGCAATCAAAGCGCAAATCTTGGCAGACTTCCTGATAGATACAACGGAGCTTAGTCCTGAACAGGTGGTACGATCTCCTCTGGCTTGGATCATTTATTTGGATGGGGCTTCTGGCAAAAACTCCGTGGGAGCCGGAGTAGTGTTGATCAGCCCAAATGGCATCAGGATGGAGCAAGCTATCAAGTTCTTCTTCCCAGTTACGAATAACCAGGCAGAATATGAAGCACTTCTGGCTGGGCTAAGGCCCGCGAAAGAGTTGGGCATAGAATATGTACATGTTAGAACTGATTCATTGGTGATGGCTTCCCAGGTCTTGGGAAATTATGAGACAAGGGAGCCGATTCTGCGAAAGTATCTGCTATTAGCCAAAAAGGAAATTGGAAGATTCAAGTCATTTATTATCGAGCACATCCCAAGAACGCAAAATGAGGAGGCAGATGAATTGTCGAAGTTCGGTCTTCCATCAGGGGGAGTGACCTTTGAACTCTTTCATCCGACAATAGATGAGGCAGAACTCATGCAAATTGATCATAATCCTTCATGGAAGGATCCTTACGAGTTATTCCTATCAAAGGGGGAGTTCCACCATTCCATCAAAGATCGGAGAAGATTCAAAAGGAAGGCGACATATTATTATCTAATAGCAGGAGTACTCTACAGAAAAACTTTGATTTCCCCCTCAGCACGATGTGTTTCAGAAGAAGAGATCCCTATCATACTTCAGGAAGTTCATTCTGGGGAATGTGGTAGCCATTCAGGGGCAAAAACCTTAGAAAAGAGGATCCTGCGGCAAAGATATTTTTGGCCGACTATGAGAAAGGATGCTGAAGCATTTGCCAAGCGGTGCGCGCAGTGCCAAAAGTTCGCTCCTATTCAGCATCTGCCCGCTCAGTTGCTTAGGTCAATAACTGCACCCTGGCCCTTTGCAGTTTGGGGGATGGATCTCATCGGACCCTTTCCAATGGCTAGCGGTCAGCGCCGCTTTATCATAGTGATGATTGACTACTTCAGCAAGTGGATCGAGGCTAAAGCACTGGCAAGAACTACTACCCAAATCATCAGAAACTTCATCTGGGGAGAAATAGTCTGCCGACACGGAATTCCGCTGGCAATTGTCACTGATAATGGTCCACAATTCAATAATCCCGAGATGATAAAATTTTGTGATCAGGTTGGAATTGACCTGCGGTTCTCCTCAGTACATCATCCAAGGACCAATGGTCAGGTAGAAGCAGCCAACAAGCGAATCCAGCAGCTCCTGATGAAAAGGGTTTGGAATCAGAAAGGAAACTGGGCGGATCAACTTCCCTCCATCCTTTGGACTCTTCGTACTACTCCATCTTCAGCTACAGGGGAGACACCATTCAAACTGTCTCATGGCTCGGAGGCTGTTGTTCCTGTGGAGTTTGAGGTGGTCACTCCAAGAGTTGTGTACGGAAAAGAAGGAGGAGAAGCGTGGGTAGACTACAATGACGAGGCTATCAAGTATAGTCTGGATCTAATCGAATAGCTTCAGGACGAGGCAACAATCAGGCAAGAAGAAGTTAAAAGGAGGATGGCAAAGTACTTTGACAAAAATGTCAGGGTAAAACATTTTACTGTCGGCGACGTCGTATTGAAAAAGGTTGATGCAGCGGCCCGAACAGGTAATGTCAGGAAGCTAAATCCTAATTGGGATGGACCTTTCATCGTCAAGGAGGCATTAAAAGGTGGGGCTTATCGCCTCCAAACAAGTGAAGGAGAAGACATCCCGCGCACCTGGAGTGGCGACGATCTCAAATGGTTCTATCCTTGAAATGTCTTCCTTACTTTTCTGCAGCTTTTTGAGATATTTTAATAAGAAGCTCCATACTGACACTTCTCCATGTCTGATTTTTCTTTTCTGCATTTTCTCATATATCAAACTCACTGAACCACGGAGACATCGCCAAGTTCTGCTCGAACCCCCTCGGATTGTAGTCATTAGCGTAAAACCATGAAGATCATGTGTAGCGGGGAGTTTTCGCACACGTGTAGTGGTAGCTTGCCAATTCCCGTGCGGTGGTCCTCAGAACCTTGGATCCCGGCTGATATCCGACACACCCCTGCATCAAGGGAGGTCTAGGTGAATGTTGGCTCTATCATGCCCCGAGGGGGATATAATTACAGCTTTGATGATCCTTCTGAGGAAAGCAATGTCGGTATAGCCCCCGCGGCATAACCACACCTGCCTAACTGATCATCTTAGTCTGTGACTATCGAATACTCTAAGGTACTCTCGAGCGATGCCTAAGCGGGACCCACAACTGAGTTGATCTCTCTGAGGAAAGCAATGTTCGCCGCCTAGGCCCACCTGCCCAATTGATCAACTCGGCTTGTAGCCCTAGGCAAGAGAGCAGTCGAGTCGCTTACAACCCTTATGACCACTTGAGGAAAGCAATGTTCGCCGCCTAGGCCCACCTGCCCACTTGGTCATCTGGGTCTGTACTTGTTTCTCTTTATTTCTACAGCTCTTATGACCACTTGAGGAAAGCAATGTTCGCCGCCGAGGCCCACCTGCCCACATGGTCATCTGAGCCTGTAGATTATCCTTTTTCCCTACAGGAAGGTATTCACCTCTTGTGGTTTTTTGTATAAAACCATTCGGGGAAGATATTATTAAAACAGGTACAGGTGTTCTTCTACCCTAATAAATGGTTGTGATATTAAGATCGGGCGGTCTGAACTTTTAAACCGAACGGTCTGATTGTGTATAAGTTGGGGTATTTCTGGATAATTACATGGTTGCCCGGGTTGTATTCTAACCGGGCGGTCCTGTCAATTTTTTATGGTCTGGGTATTTTTGGACAATTATATGACTGCCCGGATTATATTCTAACCGGGCGAGTTTATCCATCCATTATAAATTGGGTATTTATGGAGCTAATTATATGATTGCCCGGATTATGTTCTGACCGGTCGGGTTTGCCTATCCCTCCATCCTGTTGAATTGGGTATTTCTGGATCTGAATATATTGCTCAGGTTGTATTCTAACCGGGCGGGCATTACCTATCTTTTACAATTAATTAAGTTGGATATCTCAAGATCTAAATATCTGATCGCCCGAATTATTCTTCAATCGATCGAGTTGAATTATTTCTTAAAGCAAAAAGCTATCTCTAAGATGCAGTGTATTACTTGCCGGGATAGAATTCAAACCGCGCAAAGTTATGATTCATTATTTACATCGGCAAGGATAAAATATCTCTGAATGATAAGAAGCCGCCCGGTCTAAATTATAGTCGCATGAGTCTATATTTTATGGTTCATATTATCAGAAATCAGACGTCCTGAGACCTAATTGAGTAATCGCACGGTTCGAATATAGATCGTCCAAGATCATCAAATCATCACTTATGCTCAGATCAGGATAACCGCACGGCTAGATCATAAAAAGCAAAAGGTGAAAAGAAAGAACAGAAACAAGATATCAGCCACAAGTAAGTAATACTAAAAGGTCGATCAAACAGGTAAAATTTCTATTCATTTCTTTAAATATTTTGACAAAAAGTTAACCGCCCGGCTAACAAATAAAGACCGGCGATTGTACAAAAATGAAGCTAAAAACAAAGGCATTATTCTGCCGACTTCTTCTTCATCTTCTTGAAAGGAGAAATCGAGTCCACATCAACGTCGGGCGAATAACCTTCACTTGATGTGGAAGAATAATCCGATGAATCGCTACCACTGGACCGCCCGGTCTTGCTAGCAGAGCCAGTTGTTCCAGAGGACAAGCTGTCCTCATCATCATCATCATCAGCATCATCATCCGCGTCGACCTCCTTAGCGGCTCCACTACTTCTATCACCTCCTTGATGGAGCACGATCTCCCTGCCCGCATCAGCTTCAGCCTCCTCGCCTACCTTGGCTTTTCCCTTCTGCCTTCTGCTGATTTCATCAAGTTGAACCTTCAGGGCAGGGAAGAGGTCGGAGAAGGTAGTACCCCCGAATCCTTCGCACAGACCGCCCCGGTCTTCCATAAGGCCAAAAGCTTTGTTGATCCCTTGGGCCACATGAGGCAACACCTCGTCTTGGAAGGCCGGGTTGGTCATCTCATATTGTTTCTGCAAGAAAGGAAAAATAAGTTAGGTCGCTCGGTCTGAATAAAAGAAGCCGCGTCATCGTTTGTCAAACTCACCGCCACGACTTCTTGAAGCCGCGCATTCTCTTCTTGAAGCCGCGCATTCTCCGCGACCTGCTCCTCGTACTTCTTCTCCAGAAATTTCTGGACAGAAAGCAGCCGCCTGTGCGACAAGGCCATGAAGTGATTGGCCGCGAACCCCCATGCGCCGGCTTGCGCCGCTAGCCGGGGAAGCTCTTCTTCCGGAGTCTTCTTCAGCTTCTTCAAAGTCTTTCGGCCATACATAGCGGCCCCGGCGGCTAGCGCATGGCAGTTAATTTTGTCACTTCCCCATGGGGGAAGTGCAGTGGACACCCGGATGCGGCTCCTATCCCTATGCCAGAGGACAGCCGGGTTTCCCTGCAGGTCGGGCGGGTTTCCGCAGGAACGAAGAAGCTCATATTCATCGGGGGACGCTGGGCCCTCTTCCTTTGATGATGGCGATCTGTTTCGCCGCTGCCTTTTCTCCCTCTGGGTCAAAACCGGGCCGGCCGGAGTGACCGGCTTGTTCGCAGGGACGATGTGGGCAGCTGCAAGGTAAAATAAGAAGTTTAAACAAAGCAGTCCGCACGGTCATATGCAAGCGGTCTAGAAGAACTTACTGTGCTTGGGGAGGACATCCTCTAGCTCTGAGAACAGCGGGATATAATGATTGATGTCCAACCGCTCGTTCTCAAGAAACGTGAAGGTGTCCTTCTCGATCTGTCCAACCTGGGGGATCTGGAAGGCCTCTTCCCCACGAACTTGCGGGTTGGTTTGCAACAGCCCGAAGTTGCCTTCGAGCATTACGAACCGCTCCGACCAGTCCGAGACTTTGTTCGCCAGGTTGACAATTTTCAGTCCGTGGCATCCGAACTAGAGGTGCCCCCTGAAAGTTGAAGTCCCCACGGCGGAGACAGCCCGCACCGAGAAGAACTTCCTGAAAAGGTCAAGGGAAAAACTGGTTCGCTCGAACCGAAGGTAGGATATGAAACTGTATATGGAGGCGATGGAGTTCGGTGGAAGTTGGCCGGGTACAACCCCGTAATGGTCGAAAATGGCTATGACTTCAAGTGGCAGCGGAAATTTGAAGCCATATTCGAAGTGGTCGACCGGGACGGCTATTTGGTGCGGATTGGAAGAGTTAATCCGCTCGTCGCGCAAAGGAAGCCGCGCGAGCAGGTTACTCCCTGCCATGTGTTTTGCGATGAATTCATCCAGTTCGCTCTGGGTGAGTCGGCACTCTGGGTGGTCCGCCGAATGAAAGGCTAAGGCCACATCCGCTCGAACGGCTTTAACCTTAATAGGCCGCTGCGACATGTTCTTAGATCGCGACATCTGGAAATCGTAAAAATGACTTCGAAGAGTCCCTACTTATAGATTTTTACGATCTGCGAATAGTAAAATTATGCTACGGCTATACATTTCTAACCGCGCGGTCAATAGCCTGCATGGTTAGATTCACCAGAAAAATAAAAGAAACAAAGGAAACAGAAGCAAGCATACATCACAGATTGTGTGACCTGAAATCAGCTCGGATAAAACACAGAAGAAACAGAACACAAACACAGCGGCTAAACAAGAACCCGCACGGGTTATTCAAATAAAAGACAAAATAAAAAAAAGAGCATTGTTTAAACAAGGGCCGAATCAACAAGCCGCATTCATAATACAAATTATTTTCAAAAGCCGGTCACAGCTGACGGTGTTCACGGGAGACGTCTTCTCTGTGAAGTCGCGCGACCTGGTCGCTGGTGGTGTTCAGAAGGGAATAAATCTGGCTGGTATGATAATGGAGATGGTTGATCGTGCTATGAAGCCGCACGACATCCTTTTCAACCCGCGTAGCGGGAATCATGCGGGGGGGGGGGGGGGGGGGGGTGCGGTGGCCTCATCAATCATAGGATCAGCCGCCCTAACCGGGGGAGGATTTGAGCCCGCCCCAACAGTCGGGCGGCTAACAACCTGCATTCCATCATTCATACTTCGCCGGCCCGCAGCGACTTCCCTGGTTAACCGCAGGAATTTATCCTGGTAGTACTTCGAGTCATCCTCAAACTTAGTCGATGCCTTCTTCTCCTTCTCGAGCTGAGCGGTCAGTGTGGCAACTTGCGCCACCTTAGCTCTCTTCTCGGCCTCCACCATAGCTCGCGCGGCCTCAACCTGCGCCTTTAGCGCCTCTTCAGCCTTTTTCCTCGCCATTTGCTCGGCCTCAAGAGCAGTCCGAGTGCCGGCCTCCCGGTCTTCTACCTCCTTCAAGCGGGCCCTCAGATTCACCAGATCCTCCTCGAGGTGCTCGAACAATTTCGGCCCTAATGGAGGCAGGCTGGCCTCTAGGTCGCCCGGCTTCACAATCTGCTCCTCGCTATCTGCAAGAGGCCGATTGGGTTATAAGAAGCAAGAGCATACAATGCCATATACATACAAAATGGAGATAAATATAAGATCAATGCCTGGGCGCACAGGCCACTTAGACCGTTCCGGGTCCATCCTCCGACGTTGCTCACGCCAGAGTCTCTCCATTTTATGCCTAGCGGAAGGAGACCAGGCCGCTAAGGGAAAGAAGCTCGGCGGCGGGTTCAGTAATTTATTCCAACGAGGCCGCGGGATGAAGAAGCGGACAGCTTTGTAATCCATGGGGCGCTTACCTGGCGCAAATGGATCAGGTCGCAGCGGCTTGTCTGAAACCCGCTCCGCTGTTTCCTTCTTCACTGTCATTATCTCCTCCCCGGTCATCACCAAGGGGACCTCCGCCTGCACTTTCAACACCTCTCTGAGTTCCCTCGCTCTTTATTCGACCTCCAGGGCGGTCCGGGCAGCAGCCTCTCGCTCTTCGACCTCCGTCCGAGTGGTCTCCTCAGGCTGGGCTGTGTTATCTGTAATGGGGGCAGTTCGCTTTGAAGAAATCGGGGTGTCAAGAAGTTTATCTCGCCCCATCAGCTCATCCATATCCTGAAAGATCCCATTAAGTGATAAGCTACTCGCCGAGTCCGGGGGCAGGTCGCCCGGTTTCGCATCAGGGGTAACAGGCGAATCATTTACCTTAGCGGATGGAGGAGTCGCTAGGCCAAGCTCCTCTTTTAGTCGCGGATTGGTCTGGAGGAGGGACTCGGCTGGTTTCTTAAAAGCCGCTCTTTCCTTGGAGGCTAGTTTCTTGACCTTCTTGGTTATTCGCTCGGTCACTGACCCGGCCTTCTTCCTCTTCTTCTATTTCTTACCCGGAGCTGGGCCAGCTTCTTTGGGGGGACTGGGGTAGTCGTCCACGGATAAAGGAGTATTCAACTCGCCCGGCCTTGGAGAATTAACCGCCTCCTCCCCCAGATCTCTGACTAACAAGTGAGGGTTCCCGGAGGGGTAATTTCCATGTCAAACGAGTCGGCCTCGCCGACCTTCTTCGAAGGGCTATTGGAGTCAACTTTTCCAGAAGGGGCGGCCTCCCCTTTGTTCAGCGGGCTAGCGGCCAGTTGGCCAAGATCTCTGGGAGGAATCAACGAGTCGCTGGGGGGAGGCCCCGAACTGTCCGCTGCGGGCTCTGCAGGAGTCTTTGGAATTGTTGAGTCTACTACGGACTTGGAATTATCCGTCGCGGCTTTCTCAGCCCGCTTCCTCTTTTTCCGGTCTTTCCGGTCCTGCTGTTCTTTCTCCTTTTTCGACCTCTCCGTCGATTCGCGCCTTTTACCTTCCACCTTCTTCTGATCTCCGGCGGGATCCACGCGGTCTAACACGGTGTCTAGGAAGTCCATGATTGAAGAGTCACCGGTCTTAAAAGTTTCAACCGCAGCTAGCGAGCAATATCCCAGGATTTCAGAAAAAACTCTGCAAAATGAATTCTCTGGCTCTCTTATAGAATTCAGGGCAAGTCGGAGCGGTCTCCCCACTAAAGTTTATATTTTCGAAATCCTCTTGAGATTTGAAAATATGCGGGGATTATGTTTACCCGGAAAACCGCTTCTCGGGTTGGATCATTCTCGGACCGGGCAAACTGTTGGGTCAGGCCGCTGGGTTCCAGGATCGATGGCTCTCAGCTCGGGGTAAACCAGGCCGGGTGGTCTGATGTCATTTTCGGACCATCCCCAGAAGGGAAGGTCGTCAAGGGCCAAAGTAAGAAGGCTATCTGCGGTCTCAGGAAGGAGGCCGCGCGGGTTGTGTCATAGTGATTCAAGATTCAAACCCGGAAGAGTAAGCCGCAGTTTCAGATCAGAGACTACCCGGGTTACCTCATGAAGATCAGCCAAGCCATGCTCAGAAGGAAGACCGCGGTCTCAAGACGGAGGCCGCTCGGTCTGGATCATTGACTTTGACCCGGTATCTTCAGCCTCAGGTCAGACAGGTCGGAGAAGCAAGCCGCCAAGTCGCGCGGCTTCTTTCTTTTTTCTTCTTTGTGCATCCTGCCACCACCTGCCCGTTTCTCCTGTACCCGGGCAGGTGGTTATTTTATCCCTGCCCATTCGGGCAGGCCCCCAAGCCTATAAATAGGGTGCGGCACTGTTCACAAGGCACGCACTCTCGAATCCAGGAGCTCGCTTGTTTGGGCTGCGGTCTCGAGTTTCACGTCTTGCGGACTGTCTGACCGGCCGGCTTCTCTTTTTCTGCACTTGCAGCCCGCTGTAACCACTTTTTTCTAATCAAAGGAAAGCCCATCGCAGGAGTGGTATTTGCCGCGGCGGGCGAAGTCTGGCCTTGACCGCTGCTAGCGGTCTCATACTTCTACACAAAAAGTAACCGGCAACCCGCAGCCTCCGGTTTCCCTCGGAGGTGCGATCTCGGACTCAACAAAATATACAGAGAAGAACAGAGAAAAGAAGCAAGGAAGAAAGAACAGAACATATCAATATTGCTGTACAGAAAAAGAAAGAGGAAGAGAAACAGAGAAGAAAAAAGAAGAACAGATCAAATCATATTATCTTCTTTTTCCTAACCCTTTCTTGGCAGATCATCTACAACCCGAGACACCAATCTATATCAATTGCTCAGGGATCTAAACTGCAAGAAGAAGAGGAGTATTTACATTCTAGAGAAGGAGCTCCATCCACAAAGCTGTCATCAATCTAATTCAGACAGGGGGAGCTTTCTTCAACATCATCATCAAGATCCAAACACAACATCTCATCAGGATCATCAAGAGTCTTCTCAGCAAATAGAGAAGAATAATATATCTTTTCCCTTTCTCCTTCCCATCTTGTAAAGGGTTATAACTCCCTTCAAAAGTTAACTCCCGATGATAGGCCACCTTAGCAAAAACCTACATCTTGGTTAGAGCACCTGATCAAAAGCTCCCTTGGTTTTTAAGCACCTTATCAAAAGCTTAATGGTGATTTGGGCACCTGATCAAACCTCCATTGGTGTGTGGACACCTTATCAAAAACCCCTTGGTGTGAGGGCACCTTATCAACAACCTCATAGTGGATTCCTACTAGTGGGTAGAAGATTAGATGTACCCAGGTTTTGGGGAACTACTATATTTCCTTGTTTCATCTGGATGTGCCTTGTTTGTTTTATTTTTTATTTGCTGTGCTGTGTTTTATATGCTTACGTACTGTTTGTTTTTATTACTTAATCAGCACATATATATATCATTACTTTTGAAATAAACTTAAACAAGAGCTTTAATATATTAAGAACTAATCTCCTTTCAAATGGTATCAAAGCATGTTGATTTTACACACAGGCTAACACCTGAAATCACAAAGATCACTTAGTTCTTAAAAAAATTTTGGTTTTTCTAAATGACACAATCAGATTTTTCAATTTCAGATCCACCTATCTGTAATCTAGATAGATTTTCTTTATGGCAAGTTAGAATTAAACTATATATGAATGCCGTAGATGAAGATATTTAAAAATCTGTTTTGACAGGAACTTCATCTTCAACTTCTTCAACAGATGATCAAGAAAAGTTGATCAGTGCTGATGCAAAGGCCATGGAGATAGCTCAATCAATGTCAAATGAAATTTATCAAAGAGTTAATGACTGCACTTCAGCAAGAAGCATTTGGAACTCCCCCTCAAGGATGGTAAATGAACCATCTTCTTCCACTTTCACTAACTACATTTTTGATGCAGAACCATCATTCAGTCTAACTAAAGAAGAAGAAAAAGAAGAACAAAAAGCCAGAGCTTTCTGCATGATGGTCATATATGGCTCAAGTTCATATTACATATCAGATGCTGAATCTGAACAAGAAAAGGTAAAAGAGGTAACTTCAAATTTTATTTCTACCTCTGATTTTAAATCTGTTTTCAATTCATCATATAAAGATTTAATAATTGCTGAAAATTACAAATCTAAAAAGAAAATTATAAAAGAGTTAATAGAAATAAACATTTTAACTCTTGAATATAAAAAACTTAAAGAAGTTTTAAAATTATCACAACAAAATATTTCCTTAAAAAATAAATTTGAACAAAATTTTAAGGAAAAAGAAATAAAAAATTCTGTAGAAATTACTGAACTTCTTTATGTTAAAACAAGATCTAGAAATAAGTTTAACTTATATTTTAATGAAATAAAAAGGCATATCTATCTATAAGGCAATTTTGTTTTAACTATTTAATATCTTTACTTAAATTATAATTAAATTAAACAGCAGTTTTAAGATTCTTTGGAATTTTCTATCTTAAAAACAAGTCAGATAGACTTCACATTCTTCCAGATTTTCTCCAAAATTATGTTGAGCATTCTACTCAGATTGCATAGATCAGAAATGATCAAAGCACTAAGTGTGAGTCTCTTCTGATTAAGGGGATTCTATAGAAAGAAGCTATCAGGCATTGTATTTTTGATTTTAAAATTCCTAGAATCTAATAACAGCTAGCAATTCACATATTAAAATTCCTATTTAAATCACAATCTAGGAATTAGTATTGCCCAAATGTATTTCAAAAGAAGAAGAAAACAAAATAATTTATGATTAAATGTTTTCAAACAGAACAATAAATTTTCTATAATCTCTGACCCTTAAGCCTTAAGTTATTCAAAGACTTTTTATGCTTAGGAATCCTAAACCAAATAGGGGGAGATTGTTAAAACCTAGTCTTAATTTGGATTAGGATCCCAACTCAAATAGGGGAAGATTGTTGGAACCTTAGTTTTGATTTGAGTTAGGATCCACCTTTAATGTCTAAGCTTCTATCATAACTCATCTTATATAACTTAGACCAAATCCCATTAAGACAGAAGACAAGTGAAAATAATATATATATAATATAAATAATATACTGAGAAATAGATATATATTTAATAGGCAGAAAATAAGAGAAAGATAAAATCTACATAAGTTCTCTGCGTTCGACGAACGTCCATCTACGTTCGACGAACGACGCTCTGCGGTCGACGAAAAGGTTCAAAGCTGCGTTCGACGAAATCCAAGCAGCGCTCGATGATCCCGCCTCAGCTCAGCGGTCGACGAACAGATTGGTTCAGCGCTCGATGCTTTTACTCAAGCTCAGCGTTCGACACATTTATCCAGGCTCAGCGGTCGATGAATTCTTCCGTTCGACGAACTCAGGTCTGCGTTCGACGAAAAGCTCAATATGCAGCGGTCAACGATCCAGCCCATCTCAGCGGTCGACGAATCCTTCCGTTCGACGAACTCAAGTCTGCGTTCGACAAATATTCAGCAGATGTTCAGAAAGATGAATTAAATGTTCAGGTCGATGAATCAAATGATGAGCTCGACGAACTTGAAGTCGAGCTCGATGAATTTCTGCGGCATTATTTTATATCATTCTCAGATTGACTAAAATATTATATATATGCTTTCAAATTTTATTAAAGCAAAATTTTATTAATTCTATTTATATATTGCTGCATTAACAATCCAGTCGTTGCAACATTAATTAATAGAGCCGTTGCAGCAAGTCAAAGATGACAATTTGTATGCTCGAGGATCTGGGAAATGAAAGAGATATTATCTCTTTCCTCTCTTGTCGGCAAGAATTCAAATCAGCCGAAAGCCCTCCAGAATAAATATAAAGAGAAGAGCAGAGAAAAGAAGCAAGGAAGAAAGAACAGAACATATCAATATTGTTGTATAGGAAAAGAAAGAGGAAGAGAAACAGAGGAGCAAAAAGAAGAACAGATCAAAACATATTATCTTCTTTTTGCTAACCCTTTCTTGGTAGATCATCTACAACCTGAGACACCAATCTATATCAATTGCTCATGGATCTAAACTACAAGAAGACGAGGAGTATTTACATTCTAGAGAAGGAGCTCCATCCACAAAGCTGTCATCAATCTAAATCAGACAGGGGGAGCTTTCTTCAACATCATCATCAAGATCCAAACACAACATCTCATCAGGATCATCAAGAGTCTTCTCAGCAAATAGAGAAGAACAATATATCTTTTCCCTTTCTCCTTCCCATCTTGTAAAGGGTTATAACTCCCTTCAAAAGTTAACTTTCAGTGACAGGCCACCTTAGCAAAAACCTGCATCTTGGTTAGATCACCTGATCAAAAGCTCCCTTGGTTTTTAAGCACCTTATCAAAAGCTTATTGGTGATTTGGGCACCTGATCAAACCTCCATTGGTGTATGGACACCTTATCAAAAACCCCTTGGTGTGAGGGCACCTTATCAACAACCTCCTAGTGGATTCCTAACAGTGGGTAGAAGAGTAGATGTACCCAGGTTTTGGGGAACTACTATATTTCCTTGTGTCATCGGGATGTGCCTTGTTTGTTTTATCTTTTATTTGCCATGCTGTGTTTTATATGCTTACTTACTGTTTGTTTTTATTACTCAATCAACATATATATATATATATTATTACTTTTTAAATAAACTTAAACAAGAGCTTTAATATATTAAGAACTAATCTCCTTTCAGTCTAACTCACCTAGGGGGTGGGGGGGTGAATAGGTCTCTTTGCTTTTTCTGGGATATTGTTAGTTGTTTCAGTTGTTTAAGTTATATAGAAAATAACACAAAAAGCACATAGATAATTGTAGTGGTTCCCCAAGGTTTGGGTACTCCACTTTTACTCTACACTTTCTAACAGTGTGTTAGACCATGGCAATCTCCTCCAACCACTCAGCTCAAAGAGCTTACAATACAAATCCCTTAGAATTTCTTATGTTTACTCCA
The DNA here is from genome assembly GCA_033032865.1 of Dactylorhiza incarnata. Classification (NCBI taxonomy): domain Eukaryota; kingdom Viridiplantae; phylum Streptophyta; class Magnoliopsida; order Asparagales; family Orchidaceae; genus Dactylorhiza; species Dactylorhiza incarnata. The sequence continues at coordinate 1,538,980 of JAWHQI010000372.1, read as the reverse complement.
AAACCATACCTCAGTCCAACAACACTACCTCTAAGTTCTCCAACTCTTACAGCTCAGTGACTCTCATAGTCACCTACCTCAGGCCTATCAAGAAGCCCTACCTCTAGCTGGGAGTACAATCCAACACTCAGGAACACAACCCAATGCTCAGGCACACAACCCTACACTCAGGCTTTCAGCCGTATAATCTCAAGCTACAACCCTACACACTCAGACAAATATGTTCTTACAAAAATGAATGATTCTACTATTATAATAGAAGAACATAAGAATACACCTTCATATTAATTCTCCTGTTGTAGAGCACAACAGATTTGTGCCTTGGAGAAGGACTGGATGATAGCAACACTTGTCCTTTCTCCACCTGGTCTTCTTCCTTAGTAGAGGGAAGAAGATCAACTTGCTCTTGTGAAAGGAATCAACAAGAGCTGTCTACCTCTCTTGTATTGATTAGCTTGCTGCTTGAGAGAGATATCTTCACTGATAGAAGATGATGAGCTTCAGTAAGTTCAGCAATGTACTTGCCGTCAAAATCAATCTTCTCTATTGTGCTCAGTTGCCTTCTATTTGCCCTAGCTGATCCTTTTATACCTTCAGCAATCTTCAATGGATATTTGGAGTACCTAGATGATGTAGATCTAATTAAATTGATGTAGATCTAATTCTTTTCCCAATGATTTTGAATGATACAAAATGCGGATTTTTCTCAATAAAACATGATCAACATCTTGAAATCTAAATAACATCGCTATCAAACATGATCTTTAAATAGATGAACATTTGCAAGAGAAGAGTCCATTTTAAAATGTAAGATTCGGATCTAGTAAGATAATACACAAGAAGAGAACTGAAAGAGTCTAATCACATTTTAAAATTCGTAAAAATAAAAGGGACATTCACATGTTCGAATTGCGAGCGATTAATTCAAAAATTTTGTAGGTAACACCAAACTTTCATTCCACAAAAATTACTAGCAAGGAGAAGATTTAGAAGAATCACACCAAGAAAGGAAGATAGAAACAAGTTACCCAATGAGTCTCACAAAGGGGTTGTGGAGCAACGCACCACCATAGATTCTACCAGAGTCACACCGGAGAAGACGACCACTCCTCCAAGAGAGAGGGATGAAAATTTCCACTAGGAGAGAGGAAGGGGCGACACATCCAAAGAAGGGCTGATTTGAAGTTCTCCAAAATAATTATCATTAGGTTTTCATCTCTAAGAAGAGATATATATAGAGTTACAACAATCTCTCACAACCATTCATCCTAGGGATAAAATCTCGGCCATTCAACATCTTTGGCCAAATATAAAGTGCATGAATTAATATAAAAATACTCAAACCAACTTGAACCAAGAGGACTTATGGCTTGTCCAAATTGGTTCAACCCAAATAAAAATTGTCTTAACATAACAAACAACATAATAGTTTTAAATTAGATAATTATCCAAAAAACAATGAATAAAGTGTAACTAATTATTCTTTCGGGTTCGAGGGCGAAGATTGTAGCGGCTTGAACCTTCAAAATAATCTGGTTCACCAAGCGGTACTGGGTTGGCTCCATCACTAGTCACAACATAGACAATAATAGAAAAGGCTTATCTTGCTTTTTAGGATCTCTTTCAAAAGTAGATCTCGTCAGAGTAATGTTCAGGTTTGAGTCTGTCTTAGTGGATGGGTTGAGATTGGCTTCTATCTCAGCGGCTGTAATATTCTATGTCTCGACGGATCCGCTGAGATGGGTAGTCTTCTCAGGGGATTGCTAGCTGAGACAGATTTCTTCTCAACAGCTAAACTGCCTCAGCTGTTCAGCTGAGACCACTGTGTTATCTCAGTCGATTTTCATAGTAATACACTCAATATTATTCCAATGTTTGGAATGTCTTAAGCCTACACTTGATCATGAAATAAATATGGCTTATCAAATACATTATGCATTTAGCATTGTATGTGATGCATCTTCAAATCCAAGGAACATTGAAAAGCAATATTCCCAGCAATCTCCCCCTATTTGAAGAAGGCGGAACAACTAACAATGCTAAGATACATTAACATAATAAATTATAACATTAATATATTAAGAGAGCATAATAAGTAGTCAATAGATAATAACAATTTCAATGTTAACTATTATAGGCAGCACACATCATGAATTGAGCATAACAAAAAAATTGCCTATCTCATGAAGATTTTAAGATATCAGATGGAAGATCATTGTATTGATAATAAAATATTTACATATGATATTACATTTTTTTTCAGTACAACATTTTATCTTATAAAACTTAATCATCTGTTCAGGTTTTTCTTTTCTTGGAAGCATTAGAGATCACATCTTGGTCTTCAGTCTTACTCTTGGCAGCACAACAACAACCATCTCAGTATCCTTCCTCTTGTTCTCTTGCCTCTTGAAGTATAAGAAAGGTTTTGGTAAGTACTTAAAGGGCATCCTTTTGGGATTATCCCTTTTCACCAAATTTTCTTTGGAGATTCTTTCCCTCAGGGATTTCCTTTCCAAGTGCTTTATCCATTCATCAGCTGAGCAGATGCTATCAATGTTCTTGTACAACTAACCATGATTTATCCAAGCATTAATGATTCTTTTCTTGGAATCATCACTCCAATATTCAAAGTATAGATCTCTAGTTTGATCATGTATGTTCTTGGCCATGTATTCTTTAGTCAACAATACTCATTCCCTTTTCCTTCTAGCTGCAAGCTGTGCATCCTGTGCAACCCTAGATTGAGCTTGGAAATCAAAATCTTCTGGCCTTGAGGTGTCCAGGAGAGGAAGATTGAGTGCAACTGGTTCCTTGAAGAACCCTAAGTGCTTGCTCAGCATTATTCTTCTCCCCCTTTCTGGCTTCTTCAAATATCTTTCTTTCAAGCTCTTGAGAGTTGGTGACCATTGAACCAGAAAGTGTTTGAAAGGCATTTTCCAAGTCAGATTTGATTTCTTCTTTCATATTATCAGCTTCTCCTATCATAGTGGTTGTTGTGGACCACACATATTCTTCAATATGATTTGAGGCCTTTTCAATCACCTCTTCAGTCTTGTTGACATAGTTCTTGACATATGCCATATCTTGCTCTGAAAGTTTAAGACTTTTGTCCATTGACATTAGAATGGTGCTTCGAGCAACCACCGATTTCTCTGCCAGTTCAAACGACTTTGTCATTTGTCAATTAAGATGGGCTGTGTCTTCCTTTATGACTTGGATTTCAGTCATCACCCTAACTTTCATATTTGAAACAGATGTATCTATATATTCCTTGATTGAAGACATGTGTCCATCAATCAGTGTCTTGATTGAACTAAGAAGATGTTCATTTAAAATGTGGAGGTGGATGGATGGTCAACAATTATTGGCTGCTTGAAAGTTGCTGGCAGTACTGCAGATAGGCCAGTCTCTTGATTTTTTAGACCATCACACTCAACAAGAGTGGATGTCTTAGTTGATGGGGTTGATGGAACCTTGTCCTGAGCAGTGACACTTATGTGCTCCCCCTTAACTGTAGCACTGTTCAGCCGAGCATCATCTTTATCAAGATCATCATCATCATCAGCATCATCAACATCAAGCTCATGAACAACATCATCATCAGCATCATCATCAAGCTCCTGTCCTTTATCTTCAGTGGACAACACTTGCTCCCCCTCAGATGGAGCATTCACATCCTCTTAATTATTCTCCAAGAAATCTGATGGTTCATTAGAAATCAAACTAATCCTTCTTTCAAGGTTGAAAATAAAATGATCAATTTTACCTTGTAGAGAAGAGTCCAACTGCTCCTCATCATCTCTTTCAGAGGCAGTATGCACATCCTAGGCAGCAATATCAACTGGAAGATCAGTCTTGTCTTGGTCCTGAACTTCTCCATCATGATCCTCTTTATCTTAAATACTTTCATATTCAAGATCAGCTTCGGCAAAAAAGTCTTCTCCTGTAATTTCAGATTCAGAATCTGACCTCACTATCCTGGTTTTCCTTGTCCCTTTGATTAACCTCTTCTTCTATTCTTTTACTTGAGTTGGTTGGCTCCTTGGAAGTACCCATGTGAAACTTTCCAATGTTTTGATATCCATTCTCTTCAGATAATGGATCTTGGTTTCCTTAGAACTGTTAAAGAGGTCTGGATAAGAGTTTCTGAGGTAAAGAGGTAATATTCTATCTATGTTTGGGGCTTGCAGATATTCTTTGATTCTCAGAAAGATAACATTGGACTAGGAGGTCTACTTTTGCAGAATTATCCTTGTTACATGATAGTTTACTTGGTAGTAGTCTAACTCACCTAGAGGGAGGGCGGGGCGGGGGGGGGGGGGGGGTGAATAGGTTCCTTTGGTATTTTCTACTAACAACTAGTAGTTATTAAGTGATTAAATAAAGTAATAGCGAATCACAGAAAACACACAGCTATTTATAGTGGTTCCCCAAGATAATGTGTCTATGGGTAGTCCACTTTCCCTATAATCCTTTCTAACAGTGTATTTGACAAGGCAAACTCCTCCAAATCTCAGCTCCAAGAGCTTACAACTCAGATCCCCCAGGATCTCTCAGGTTTCCTCGAAAACCCTAACTCAGGCCAACAACCCTACCACTCAGAGCACTCCAACTCCTATAACTCAGAAACCCTCCTAGTTTCCTACCTCAGGTCTATCAAGAAGCCCTACCTCAGATCTCCTCTGAAATCCTACTACTCAGGATGGGAGTACAGCCTTACAACCTCATGCACAAAGCCTTCCACACTCAGGCACACAGCCCTACACACTCATAATAATGAAGTTCTTACAAAGTTTATATTTTTGCAGTTACAACAGAAGATAGTATAGATTAAACCTTCAACTTAGATCTTCTGTTGTTGAAGCACATCAGACGCTGTCTTGAAGTAGGGATGAATATAAGTAGCTTCAGGCCTTGTTTCTTCTGATCTTCTTCTTCAGTAGATGAAGGAAGATCCACTTGTTCTTCTTGATAGAATGAGCAAGAACAAACTTATCTCTTTGGAAGTAATCTGCTTGCAGCTTGAGAAATCACTTTCAGGAAGCAGATAGAGATATCTTGTGGAAGCATGAAGTATCTTCAATAAAATAGTAACATCTATTTCAGATTTTGTCCACACCTTTCTCCAATGGCCTAACATCTTCTTTTATACCTCCTCTGATCTACAACTACTCTGAGGAGTGCCCTATCACATCATGGACATAAATAGAAAATATTATCTTTGCTTTCTATCCACTTGCACCAAAAGCAAATCCCGCCAGGCAATATTCAAATATGAATCTATCTCAGCGGATGGGATGAGACAGGCTCCAGTCTCAGCGGCAGAACAGACTTCGTCTCAATGGATCCATTGAGAAAGATAGTCTTCTCTGCGGTTTTCCTCTATATGCAGCTCAGCTAAGACAATCTCCTTCTCAGCGGCTAAACAGCTGCGTCTCAGCAGTTCAGCTAAGGCCAGGCTGTTGTCTCAGCGATTTTGATAGTAAAACCTAGAGAACTATTCCAATGTTTGGAATGACTTAAGCCTGCATAAGTATGATACAAAAGAGGGCTTATCAAATACAATATATACTTAGCATTGAGTGAGATGCATCTACAAATCTAGGAACATTGAGGGGCAATATCCACAACAATCTCCCCCTATTTTAAGAAGGCAGAACATACACCAATGCTAAGATACATAACCACAATAACTAAATCATGACATATAATGAAATAGCATAATTAGAGGTCATGACAACATATCAATATCATTGCTAACAAAATATAGGTAACTCAGCAGATATTAAGAATTAATACACAATAATTATTAAGCTTGACTTTAATTAGCCTATTAACACAAGATTTCATAAATCAACATAAGAACCAATTGAATTAGTGATAAAATGTCAATACATAATGTTTACAAATTTCAGTGCACATTTTTCTTTAATGAAAATAAAAAAAAAATAAGTTCATGATTTTCTCTTCTTGGAAGGACCCGAGTTTTCAGCACCTTCATCAGGAACCTCTTTTCAAGCAGCAACAACTTTCATCTCAACAACCTTCTTCTTGTTCTCTTGCCTTTTGAAGTATAAGAATGGTTTTGGGATATATTTGGAAGGCATTCTCTTAGGGTTGCTTTTTCTTACTAAGTATTCTTTGAATACTCTTTCCCTTAGGGAATTCCTTTCAAGGTGCTTGATCCATTCCTCTGCTGGATACATTCTATCAATGTTTTTGCATAATTGATCATGGTTTACCCAAGCATTCAGAATTATGCTCTTGAAATCATCACTCCAATACTCAAAGTTAGGATCTTTGACTCGATCATTCCTGTTCTTTGCCATGAACTCCTCAGCAAGCATGACTTCTTCTCTATTCCTTTTGGCTGCTAGCTTTGCATCCAATGCAGTCTTTTCTTGAGCAGGGAAGTCAAAATCCTCTTCTCTAAATATGTCCAGGAGAGGCAGATTTAGAGCAATCCTTGTTCCTTACAGAACTTTGAGGGCAAGCTTTGAATTTGTTTCAGCTTTGGTCTCCTCCCCCTTTCTGGCTTCTTCAAATATTTTCTGGTCAATACTTTGGGAAGCAGCTGCTATAGAACTAGATAGGGTTTGAAATGCATTTTCAAGGTCAGTATTCAGTTCATCCTTCATTTTCTTAGCTTTTCCTATCATAGTGGTTGGTGTGGACCACACATAATCTTCAATATGATTTGAGGCCTTCTCTATCACCTCATAAGTTTTACTGACATAATTCTTGACATAGCTCATGTCTTTCTCTGAAAATTGAAGACTTTTGTCCATGAATCTTGCAATAGCGTTTTGGGCTACCGTAGATTTTTCTGCCAGATCAAACCATTTGGTCATCTGGCTATTTAGGTAGGATGTTTCTTCCTTTATGACTTTGATTTCAGACATCACCTCATTCTTCACTGTTGAAGCTGACTTATCTATATATTCCTTAATTGAGGCCATATGACCATTAATTAGTGTCTTGATAGAACTTAGGATAAGTTCATTGGAATTTGTAGAGGTGGAGGGTTGCATTTCATCAATCATGGGTTGTTTCAGCTTTTCTGGGAGACTTGGATCATATACCACTGGAGGTACACTTTTCTCTTCTAGGGCTTGATTCACACACTCAATCAAAGTGGATGTCTCCTCTGCAGGGGTGGATGAAACTGTCTCATCCAGAGCATGGATCTTTGTATGCTACCCCTCAGCTTTATCATCAGTCTTTTCAGCAAACCCTTCAAAATGATCATGGTGATCAACATGAACCCCATCATCATCCTCATCATCATCATTATTGACATCATTCTCATCATCTTCTGAAAGTGCACAGTTAACCACACTAGAATTCTCTAGAGGGGGGGGGGGGGGGGGGGTGAAAAGAGATTTAAATAAATTTTGTGCAAAGTTAACAAATATATATATATATGTGTGTAATAATCACAGAATTAAGCTTCCCACACACACCAACAAGAGTTAAGTAAATAAAGAAAGAAATAGCAAAATGAAAATCACAGCACAACACAAAGAAATATAGTGGTTCCCCAAGCTTTGGGTAGTCCACTCTTCTACCCCCTTGGTAGGAATTCACTATCTTGCACTGAGTCTTTTGATAAGGAGACTCTTAGAACCAGCCTGAGTCTTTTGATAAGGAGACTCTTAGAATCAGTACAACTGAATTTTTTGAAGAGAGATTCTAAAAACTCTTTTACACTATTGAAGTTGAAATAATAATGAGAAGAAGGATTTAGAAGAAACAATTAAAACAAGAACGAATCTTCTTCCTAGCAAGAAGATTAGAAGCACAAGAATAGTGAATGTAATCTCTCTTCTATAGTGAGAAGGAGATTGTAAGCTCTTCTCTCTTTTGTGAGAGCTTTCAGAATTTGCAGCAGAATGGCTTAAGAAGGAGGAGAAGATGAAGGCTTTTTCTTTGCTGCAGCACACTATCTCTTTTCTCAGCTTTCTCACTCTTCACTTGGGAGCTCTTCCTCTTTTTCAAATGTATATGGTGGATCACTAGTTGTTATTCTCTGCCGACATCCTCTTTATTTATAGCTCTGTTTCAAAAGATGTTGCTAAAGGGGAATAATCAATCAGCAATTAGAGACAAAAAGTTTCCATAATAATTAAATCTGTAGAAGGGAAGAATTCATTCTGATTTCAAATAATATCCATAATAATCTTAATCAAATTAGCCAAGAATAAAATAGAAGGAAAGACTGATTCAGAACGGCTATAAAAGAATAATATCATTCCATAAAAATCAGATCTACAAAAAGAAGGAAAGAGATCTGGCGTGTTTTTGAATTTCTTATAGAAATCGACGTGCGTCGATTACTATTTGACGGGAACGTCGATTTCATCCTGGCTGGACGTCGAGAGGACAATAAGGAAGGTGCGTCGACTAAGGTGCGTCGACTTTATTAAATGCGTCGACTAGAAGTCAGAGGTACGTCGACAAAGATTACGTCGAATTCTTCTTAGAGTTATTTCGACTCAGTCTGAGAGAAACGTCGACTATATTTCGACGATGCGTTGATTACTATTCGACGCATATTTACTTAGACTAATTTTTCATTCTTAGAAATTATATTCTTCTCAATTCTAGGGGTTAAGATAAATCATTTCCCCAACAATCTCCCCCTATTTGTCTTAACCGTATTTAGAGAGAAATTGTATCAGCTTTTAATCAACACAGCAAAGCATTTATATAGAGAAGAAATATGCTAAGTAATCAGAAGAAATCATAAAACAAGTAATTGTCTTTCACAAGATTTAAACTAGAAACTTCTTGTTATACATGAAGTTGACAAAGGCAGAATAAAGTTTTCTAGATAAATTTTCAATAGCATCAAAAATATAGCCCCTGGCTCTATCAGGATGCTCCTGGATATTCTTGATAATTGTGTGCAGTTTTTCCAGGATCTTGTCAGCATCAGGGAGGGTGTCATTTATGGAATAGCCCTTGCTGATGATAATTGCTGCGTTTTTATCAATCATTTCAATTGTAATGCTTTGAGGTTTCTTTTGTGTAGACTTGGGCTCAGATGGTCCCTTGTTATCAACCTTGGGCCTATATTTTATTTTCTTCTCCGATTCCTGTTTCTCAGGGATCTCAGACATTTTTCCTTTCCCTTTCCAGGGTGAGTCATGCCATTTGTCTAATCTTGCATGTCTTTTAGGCTTCTTATAAGGAATGTAGATATCTTCTGCACACCCTACACCCCTCTTGTGCTTTTGTCCTTTTTCTAGGATGAGCCCTGCCTGAGGATTTTTCTTTTGATAAGCTTCAACATCAAACAATTTCTTTGGAAGTTTGATGGAAGATTCAACAAGAATCTGTTCTTTAGTCATCCCCTTCTTGATCTTTTCCAACCAGATATTCCTTTTATCTTCTACTTCTTTCATAGCTGCTTCATATTCATACAACTCTCTTTCACTTATTTCTTCATGCCTCTTTTCCATGTCAGGATCATGGTACTCCTTTATAGGACTGTTAGGAGTGATACTAGGCATTCTTTCAAACCTTTTTATCTCCTTTCTATATTTCTTTTCGTTTGCATAGTCTTTTCTTTCTTCTTTGGAGAATTTTTGCCAATGAGGGATGGCTTCTCTTCTTCTTTTCATTTGTCCTCTTGGTTTTTCCCTAGATAGCATTTGTGGAGGTAAAGGTAGTAGAGGTGGTAGAGATGGAGGTTGAAGTGGTGGAAGAGGCAGAGTTGGAGATGTAGTTTTCTATTTAGAAGGAGAAGGTGGAGAAGGAACATTTGTAGGAGAGGGAATTTGTTCTGTAACAGGAGGCAAAATGTCCTCTGGAGGAATATCCTCAAGTAGAGGTGTCTTGAGTTTGATATAGCTAGCAGAGAAGCCGAGAGAGTGATGCTGATATTCTTCCACACACAAGGGTGCCTCAATCCAGACTTGCCCTTTTAGGTCATCAGATATAACTGTTTCTTCCTCCCCCTGGACTTCTATATTTTGTACTGCAACAATCTCCCCTTGAACATATGGGGCATCTACTCTGAATGTTGAATCCACAACATGGTCTCCTTCTGTATGGTAGGAGGAGGATTCACCAAGGTGTTTGTTGAAGGTGTAATCAGAGTGATTGGAGAAGATTTGAGCCTATGGTAAAAGAAAAAATGAAGTTGGTTTAGTACTTAAAGATAGTATTTAGAGATTGGAGAAGAGTTATCCCAGAGCTTTAAGAAAATATAAAACCTGGATAGGGGGGTTTCTGGAGCAACTCTCCACCTGGTTTATATCCTTCAGAAAGGATGTAAACCCTTTTGGCGACAGAGGTTGTTCTTGAAGAAGAACATGAAGCTCAGGAAGAGAAGCAGAGAGGTTGGCCAATTTGGCTTCACAGGTGGTGAGCATGTCGGCACACTCATTTGAGAAGTTGGTCAGACGTGTCTGGAAGTCATTTAGAAGTTGTTCCAGAGCATCGTTTATTGTTTTGATGAGAGCTGATTGAGCAGGGGTTGGCGCCATTGATGTAGAGAGAAAGGTAGAAGACGAAGATTTTGGCGGTTTGGGAGAGTATGAGTTATGAAATAAGAGGTGTTATTTAAAGGAGGTGAAACGTCGAAAAGGAAATAGAAATCAAGGTATATTAGGTAACCAATCGTCAAAAGAAGAAGGGAGGATTTGTTTCCAGTTTTATTATGAAGTCGACATTACTTCAAATTGGAGTCGACGCATGGTCGATGTGTCGGAGCATCTGTGACGTTTGTTATTGATGTCGATGTATGCTTCAATATGGAATCGAGGCTCCGTCGAAACATTGTCAGCCTAATGTCCTGTCGACGTGGTCGCAGACTTGCGTCGAGATTAGATCGACGGTGCGTTGATAAGGATCGACATATCTTTGTCTTTAAGAAGTCAATGCTAGCGTCGAGTTCCTCTCAACAGTGCGTCAATAGGTAATCGACGTGTCTTTAAGTACTTGCTTAGTTTTTCTGATTTCTTTTAGATTTCCCCAACAATGGTGTTTACAAGATTCCATCAAGCATTCCCAAGGTGTTGATAAAGTAAGTATGCTTAGTTTCATCTAAGGGTTTGGTAAAAATGTCTGCTCTTTGACTATCTGTAGGAATATATTCTAAGGTTATCTTACCTTTTTCTACATTGTCTCTAAGAAAGTGATGTCTGATCTCTATATGTTTGGTTCTACTATGAAGGACTGGGTTGGATGCTATGGATATAGAACTAGAGCTATCACAATAAATTTTAGAGTTATTGACTTCCAATTTATAGTCAAGCAGCTGATTTTGCATCCAGAGGATTTGTGAACAACAGCTCCCAGCAGCTATATATTCAGCTTCAGCTGTTGAGGTTGATACTGAAGTTTGTTTCTTACTGAACCATGATATTAATCTGTCACCTAGGAATTGGCAAGTACCAGATGTGCTTTTTCTATCAACCCGACATCCAGCATTGTCTGCATCTGAGAATCCTATTAATTCAAAATTTGTTTCTGCTGAGTACCACAGACCTAGTTCAGGTGTTCCCTTTAGGTATCTAAGAATCCTTTTTACAGAGGTGAGATGGGATTCTTTTGGATCAACCTGAAATCTAGCACATATGCAGGTTGCAAACATAATGTCAGGTTTTCTAGCTGTTAGATAGAGAAGGGATCCTATGATTGCCCTATATGTCTTTTGATCTACTGATTTTCCCTTATCATCCTTTTCTATAATGGCATTAGTTGCCATAGGTGTTTTCATGGTAGATGCTGATTCCATACCAAATTTTTTGATTAATTCTTTAGTGTATTTAGATTGTGAGATAAAGATTCCCTCACTGCTTTGTTTCAATTGTAGCCTTAAGAAATAAGAGAGTTCTCCCATACTACTCATTTCAAATTTTGATTGCATTAGATTAGCAAATCTTTTACAAAGTTTGGGATGAGTTGAGCTAAAGATGATGTCATCTACATAGATTTGAATAAGAAGGAGTTGATTTTTATGGGTTCTAGTAAAAAGTGTTTTATCTACTTTTCCTCTTTCAAAAGAATTTTCTAAAAGGAAGTTGGAGAGAGTTTCATACAAGGCTCTAGGTGCTTGCTTAAGACCATAAAATGCTTTGTTAAGTCTATAAACAAAGTTAGGTGAGGAGGATTGACAAAACCTGGTGGTTGCTCAACATACACCTCTTCTTGAAGGTCACCATTCAGAAAAGCACTCTTGACATCCATCTGGTAGACTTTCATCTTCATGAAGGCTGCATAGGCAAGACATAGTCTGATTGCTTCCAATCTGGCTACTGGAGCAAAGGTTTGATTGTAGTCTTGTAACACCTCCCCTGTAATGACCATATAATATGGGTCCGGCCGGGACCCCACAACATATAACCGCCAGCTTTTGTATTAAAAGATGATATTAACTACCCAATCTCAAAACTCAGATAACACAGCGGAAACAAACCAAAACCACAGAGATTGTCCACAGTACAAAGGAGTCCAACTGGCCTTAAGGCCTTACAAAACCAACGTCCAAAACATCAAACATTCAATACTAATAAGACATCCCAACAAAAGGGGAAATATATTTTTTTCTAAACTACTTCGGCATGCAAGCCGGATATAACAAGATACGAAGAAAGTAATGCAGAAAAACAACTAAGCACTTCATGAGGCTTTAGGCCTTTTTGGCCGGCGCGCTGGGTTCAGCCTGCGATTCTTGCCCTGCAACCAAATCACAAAGAGCGGTAAACGAGGGTCAGCTATGGCTGACCACAAATGGTGTAACAACATCCCTCCTCCCGGCCGTCCTAGCGGACCCCGGGGAACTACTTCACCCTGCAAGTCAGCACTTCGTTTGCAAATGTACATAAAGAAAAGCAACATAAATACAGGCATGAGTGTCACAAACATCATCCACGTTTCTATATTGAGCAGGTAATAAAAGGGGCCTAACAATGCAAAATGAATGCAAACCCGGGTTTCACACAAGGCACCCTAAAGCGTATGAATCTAACACATCATCATACATCACCAACACAGGGGTACTCATTATTTCCCCATAAGGGCATCGTAGCCCCAAAGCCAAGAGCTCTCGCTGAGACCCACCTCGCCTGGCTCACCACTCCATCGGGCTTGTCTAACAGCTCAAATGCTCGGGCTGCCAACAACACACAAAGAACGATACTAAGAATTCTGGCTTAAACAAAATGTCCCAAGGCCCCGGACTTACACTCGGGACAACGTCCACCGATTTCCTCGCCTGGGGACCGTCACCGGACTCATCCGTAGCACAGACATTCTCGTCAGTCAACACCGAAGGGACTAATCTTGTCGGGACACTCTCCACACGTGAATCTCAGTCTTCACGGGATAGCCAGCCGACCACAAAGACCAATCGCGCCTTCGCACAACCCTAGGCATCACAAGCCCCATAATCCGCACATTATTTCCCCGCCCAAAACTCAACATTCGTTACCACACGAAGCTACAAGGGCATCACAACGATGAGTTCGCCGTAATCGGATTTCTAACAAAACCCCTAATATGCGCGTCATTCAACATCACCGAATCGGACCAACGATCGCAAATCCGGCTTCACCCACAATGCCTAATCCGCTAACGGGGCGGATCTCTAGTGCAAATCATGTCGGGGACGGACTCAATCATCCCGATGGTTCCTTTTGAACCAAGGCGACCCAGATCCCTCTCACTCGACGGATCCGGTGCCAAAAATGCAAAAAATAAGGGATGCCATGCACGCATCCTAAAGACCGGGAGGAGAAATGTCGTTACCTTTTGAGATCTCCTCCTAGCCATGAGAAGCTTGCAAACAAACGGAGAAGAAGAAGCGTCTCGACGTCCTCTACACACTGCCGGTCTCGGATCGGCGAACGGAGCTCCGAAGCTCCAACAATGGCGGATTCTACTTCTTCTTCCTCCTTGTCCCCTTCTCCTTTCTCCAACCTAATAGAGAGAGAAAGGACTTCAAAGAATGAGGGAATAACCCCTCATCCACGCCTTAAGTCCCCCCAACGAATCATTTGGGCCGTCCGATCAAGATCTAATCCAATCGGACACCCAAAAATTGCTGTTTTACGGATCTGTTACCGAACGCACGGTCGAACGCACGACCGTGCGTTAAAATGCACGACTAACGACAGAGACACCATTTTTGCCCGTCGGAGAGCACGCACGATCAGATCGATCGTGCGCTAAGAAAACGCACGATTGTGCGTCAAGAAAAATTCGCCTTCTCGACGTTAACTCTCCGCTCCGCAAAACCGGGATGTTACAACTCCACCCTCCTTAAAAGAATTTCGTCCTCGAAATTTCAAAACTGAAATAGAAAACTGCGATGCATACCTGATGCAAAAAGTTCTGGGAAATCCTCCCGCATCGCTTGCTCACGCTCCCAAGAGAATTCGTCTCGCCCACAGTTGTCCCACCGCACCTTTACAAGCTTGACTTCCTTGTTACGCAACTGCCGGACTTCCGAATCCTCCACGCAAACCGGGCGAACCCTTGCCCCCAAATCCTCCATTACCGGCACCGCCGCCGCTTCAACCACGACGCTCGGCTCCACCAAAGCTTTCCTCAACATAGAGACATGGAAAACATCATATAATCCACTCAGCTCTGCAGACAACGCCAAACGATAGGCCGCTTCGCCTATACGTTCCGTAACCTCGAACGGACCCAAATATCACGCACTCAACTTCTTGAGTCGCCGCACCCGCGAAACACCCTTGAACGGTTTGATCTTCAAGTAGACCATGTCGCCCACTGTAAACTCCACGTTTCTGTGGCGCATAATAAAATACTTCGCTTGACGATCCTTAGCAACCTTCATGCGCTCCTGAATCATCCGCACAATCTCGCAAGCATCTTCTACCACTTGCTTTCCCAAAAGCTTAGTGTCTCCCACCTCTGCCCAAGACATCGGCGTTCGACATTTCCTTCCATACAAAGCTTCGTATGGCGCCATCTTGATACTCCCCTGGAAGCTATTATTATAGGCGAACTCCTCCATGAAAAGGTGGTCGTCCCAACCTTTGCCAAAGTCGAGAGCACACATCCTCAACATGTCCTCCAACGTACGGTTCGTTCGCTCCGTCTGACCATCGGTCTGCGGATGGAACGCGGTACTAAACTTGAGCTTTGTTCCTAAACTTTTCTGCACTAATCTCCAGTCCTTCGAGGTGAACCGCCCATCGCGATCACTAACGATGCTCTTCGGAATCCCGTGCAACCGCATAATGTTTCGAACATAAAGCTCCACGAGCTTCTCCACGCCATCGCCCTTCTGATTCGGAATGAAGTGGGCTACCTTCGTCAGGCGATCCACTATCACCCAAATCACATCGTTACCCTACTGCGATCGTGGCAAACCATGCACAAAATCCATAGAGATGTCATCGAACTTCCATTCGGGGATGGGAAGAGGCTTCAAGAACCCACCGGGCCTTTGGCACTCAGCCTTCACCAAGGCACAAGTCTGACATCGGCTCACGTACTCGGCTACATCCCGCTTCATCCCAGGCCACCAAAAAGATTTCTTCAAATCCGCGTACATCTTTGTACTTCCTGGATGAACGGAGTACTTCGTAAAGTGAGCCTCAAACATCAACTCCTCTCGAAGCTTACCAAAATGCGGAACACAAACCCTTGCGTCTCTTTTTAAAATCCCACCAACCATCTCCAAAGCAGTGCCTTCGCTTTGCTGAGCCTCCAACACCAACTGTTGGCACTCCTCGTCCGCACTGGTTGCCTCTCGGATTCGATCCGTTATATCACACTGCATTTCAATCCAGTTCAAACGAGCTACGCTAGACTCACCTCTAGTCACACAAGAAATGTCAAGAGACTCCAAGTCTCGAATCAAATGCTCGTTATGCGCCTCCATCCAATTACCTTGCCCGGAGTACTTCCTACTCAAGGCATCTGCCACCACGTTGGCTTTACCCGGCGTATACTGAATCTCCACGTCGTAGTCCCCAAGGAACTCGACCCACCTACGCTGCCGCATTTTCAGATCCTTTTGGTCTAGAAGATACCTTAGGCTTTTGTGATCCGTGAAGATCTCCACCTTCGCACCATAAACGTAGTGCCGCCACAATTTTAGCGCAAAGATTACCGCCGCCAACTCCAGATCATGGACGGGATAATTCCTCGCATGAGTCTTTAACTGCCTTGACCCATAAGCGATCACCTTGCCATGCTGCACCAGCACGCAACCCAACCCACAACCTGACGCGTCGCTGAAAATCTGAAATCCTTCCGTCCCACTAGGAAGACTAAGGATTGGAGCAGACATCAACCTTTCCTTCAAAGTCTCAAATGCACGGGCACACTCCGGTGTCCATACGAACCTTTGATCCTTGCGAGTGAGAGTGGTGAGGGGCAATGCCATCCGCGAAAAGTTCTCCACGAACCTTCTATAATAACCGGCTAGTCCAAGGAAACTCCAGACTTCCGCCACGGTTCTCAATACAGGCCAATCCCTAATGGCTTCAATCTTCGCTGGATCTACCGCCACCCCATCTCCACTAATTACGTGACCCAAGAAGGCCACCTTCTCGATCTAAAACTCGCATTTTGAGAACTTAGCATAAAGCTGATTCTCCCTTAGAGTCTGCAATACTTGCCTCAAGTGAGACTCATGCTCTGCCTCCGATTTTGAATACACCAAAATATCATCAATAAACACCACCACGAACGAATCTAAGAACAGGCGAAAAACCCTGTTCATCAAATCCATGAACACAGATGGCGCGTTCGTCAGTCCGAACGGCATCACCGAAAACTCGTAGTGTCTATACCGAGTCCCAAACGCTGTCTTGGCAACGTCCTCTTCTCGAATCTTCAACTGGTAGTACCCCGATTTCAAATCCAACTTGGAGTACACCACCGACCCCACTAACTGGTCAAACAAATCATCGATTCGGGGAATCGGATATTTATTCTTGACGGTCAACTTATTTAACTTACGGTAGTCAATGCACAACCGCATACTTCCGTCCTTTTTCTTCACAAACTATACCGGCTCGCTCCACGGCGAAGAGCTGGGCCTAATGTACCCTTGCTCTAACAACTCTTGCAACTGAACCTTTAGCTCGGCTAGTTCCTTCGGTGCCATCCTAAATGGAGGACGCGACACCGGCCTCGCACCCGGTACCAACTCTATCGAGAAATCAATTTCACGCTGAGGAGGTGCTCCCGGAAGCTCCTCGGGGAATACATCCTCAAATTCCTCCACCACCAGAACTTCTCTAATAGCCAACTTTGTGGAGTGAGTCTCCAACAAAGCTAAAAACGCCTCGCCTCCTTGGTTTACCGCACGCCTCATTTGCATAGCAGAAATCAGAGAGCAAACCACTCCGCTTAGGCCTTCAAATTTGACCTCTGCTCTACCTTCACCTCTCAGGGTTACCACCATCAACTGGCAGTCGATACTAGCTCGCTGCTCCGCAAGCCAGTCCATCCCTAAGATAACATCGAATTCGGCTAGTGGCAGAATCGCTGCTACCAACACGAAATCACTATTGCCAATTTGCATCACGATGTGTCCTTTCCTCATGGTAGTCATGAAAGACCCATTCAGCATGCGCACACTCAGCTCCACCTCTGCCTCTACGGACTCAGCATCAATCTTCCAGATAAAACTTTTCGCAAGAAAAGAGTGTGACGCTCCCGTGTCGAACAACACCCGAGAGGGATAGCTCGAAACTAGCACGAAACCTAACCACGTGCAAAACAGACATGAAAGGCCGCAACCTACACTATAGTAACAAACAAAAACTTAAACTTTTCGTACCTGTCACCACGTCGGGTTGACGTATCGCTTCCTGCTGCCCAAGATTATACGCTCTCGGCTGCACTGGAGGGAACCACGAAGCACTTGACTCCGCTACTTTCCCCTTCTCTGCAACACTAGGACCGGAACGCACCGATTGTTCCTGCCTCGGCTCCTGCTCAGCTCCGCCCTCAGTACAAAACCGACTTATGTGACCCACCTTGCCGCACTTGTAACAAGTAAATGGACCTTTGGAGTGGAAATCTCCCGAAGGTGCGCCACTTCTCTCCCCAGGCCTACTAGGACGGGGCTTCTTCTTCCATCGGCTGCCCTCGGACTTCCACTGAGACTGAGACTGAGAAGGCTTTCATTCTCCCTGCTTTGCCTCAAAACCCTTTCGCCGCTGGGTTCGCTCCATGTCGCTCTCCAATGTGCGAGCGGCTTCGACCAACTCATTAAATCCTTTATTCTTCAAGGTTATGAGTGGCTGCCTTAAATTTTCCCTCAACCCTTGATAGAAGAGATTATCTCTCTCTTCATCATCTGCCATAGTCATTCCCGCATAACGACCCAACCGAGTGCACTCTTGCAGATATTCATCCACTATCTTCTCACGCTGCACCAAATGCAAAAACTGACGCTGTAGTGCCAACCTTGTCGAGGCCGGAATATAACGCTTGAGGAAAGTGTTCCCGAACTGCTCCATGGATGGAACACACCCAACAAAATGACGACCATTATGGTTCACCCACCACAACTTTGCATCGCCCTCTAACATGAAACTCGCATAGTGAGACTGCCTCTCCTCTGGGTTCTTAGCTGCCTTCAAGAGTTCCTGGATCCTCGAAAGCTAATACTCGACATCCGTTGGAGTGCCAACTCCCTTGAATGTCGGAGGGTGGAAACTCAAGAAGCACTTCATGAATCGATCACCCATCGGAACAGCTCTCTCCGCTAAAGGCTCTACTTGCCTTACTTCAACATCCGGTGTATCCGGCGTAGCCGCCGGAGTGACAGGGGTCACAACTTGCACCACCGGCGTAGGAACCCGTGGCATCGCTCCAGCTTGAGCCGCTTCCATTGCCTCCGCTAGCATGCGACAGAAATCAGCCGGGGATATGCCCACATTCATGAGGCCTGGAGCAGTAGCACTGCTCCCCGAAGGCTCCTCTTGCCTCCTCGACGTCCCCGCATCGTCGCCAACATCCTAGCATAAGCAAGGAAAATAAAATCTCATCAGGCTCTAATCGTAAGACTCGAACACAGGGATACTCATGATCCCGCACAATACTCCTATATGGACAATCTCTTACGCGATCCAAATACATTAGACCTCGCAAGAATACTCAAACCTGGCTCTGATACCAAATTGTAACACCTCCCCTGTAATGACCATATAATATGGGTCCGGCCGGGACCCCACAGCATATAACCGTCACAGCTTTGGTATTAAAAGATGATATTAACTACCCAATCTCAAAACTCAGATAACACAGCGGAAACAAACCAAAACCACAGAGATTGTCCACAGTACAAAGGAGTCCAACTAGCCTTAAGGCCTTACAAAACCAACGTCCAAAACATCAAACAATCAATACTAATAAGACATCCCAACAAAAGGGGAAAGATAGTTTTTCCTAAACTACCTCGGCATGCAAGCTGGAAATAACAAGGTACGCAGAAAGTAAAGCAGAAAAACAACTAAGCACTTCATGAGGCTTTAGGTCTTTTTGGCCGGCGCGCTGGGTCCAGCCTGCGATTCTTGCCCTGCAACCAAATCACAAAGAGCGGTAAACGAGGGTCAGCTATGGCTGACCACAAACGGTGTAACAACATCCCTCCTCCCGACCGTACTAGCGGACCCCGGGGAACTACTTCACCCTGCAAGTCAGCACTTCGTATGCAAATATACATAAAGAAAAGCAACAAAAATACATGCATGAGTGTCACAAACATCATCCACATTTCTATGTTGAGCAGGTAATAAAAGGGGCCTAACAATGCAAAATGAATGCAAACCCGGGTTTCACCCAAGGCACCCTAAAGCGTATGAATCTAACACATCATCATACATCACCAACACAAGGGTACTCATTATTTCCCCACAAGGGCATCGTAGCCCCAAAGCCAAGAGCTCTCGCTTAGACCCACCTCGCCTGGCTCACCACACCATCGGGCTTGTCTAACAGCTCACATGCTCGGGCCGCCAACAACACACAAAGACCGATACTAAGAATTCTGGCTTAAACAAAATGTCCCAAGGCCCCAGACTTACACTCGGGACAACGTCCACCGATTGCCTCGCCTGGCGACCGTCACCGGACTCATCCGTAACACAGACATTCTCGTCAGTCAACACCGAAGGGACTAATCTTGCCGGGACACTCTCCACACATGAATCTCAATCTTCACGGGATAGCCAACCGATCACAAAGACCAATCGCGCCTTCACACAAACCTAGGCATCACAAGCCCCATAATCCGCACATTATTTCCCCGCCCAAAACTCAACATTCATTACCACACGAAGCTACAAGGGCATCACAACGACGAGTTCGCCGTAATCGGATTTCTAACAAAACACCTAATATGCGCGTCATTCAACATCACCGAATCGGACCAACGGTCGCAAATCCGGCTTCACCCACAATGCCTAATCCGCTAACAGAGTGGATCTCTAGTGCAAATCATGTCGGGGACGGACTCAATCAACCCGTTGGTTCCTTTTGAACCAAGGCGACCCGGATCCCTCTCACTTAATGGATCCAGTGCCAAAAATGCAGAAAATAAGGGATGCCATGCACGCCTCCTAAAGACCGGGAGGAGAAATGTCGTTACCTTTTGAGATCTCCTCCTAGCCATGAGAAGCTTGCAAACAAACAGAGAAGAAGAAGCGTCTCGATGTCCTCTACGCGCTGCCGGTCTTGGATCGGCGAACGGAGCTCCAAAGCTCCAACAATGGCGGATTCTACTTCTTCTTCCTCCTTGTCCCCTTCTCCTTTCACCAACCTAAGAGAGGGAAAGGACTTCAAAGAATGAGGGAATAACCCCTCATCCACGCCCTAAGTCCCCCAGCGAATCATTTGGGTCGTCCGATCAAGATCTAATCCAATCGGACGCCCAAAATCGTTGTTTTACGGATCTGTTACCGAACGCATGGTCGAACGCACGACCGTGCGTTAAATTGCATGACTAATGACAGAGACACCATTTTTGCCCGTCGGAGAGCACGCACGGTCGGATCGATCGTGCGCTAAGAAAATGCACGATCGTGCGTCAAGAAAAATTTGCCTTCTCGACGTTAACTCTCCGCTCCGCAAAACCCGGGTGTTACAAGTCTATTCCTTCCTCTTGTCTGTATCTTTGTGCTACAAGTCTTGCCTTGTTCCTGACAATTACTCCAGTGGAATCTAGTTTGTTTCTGTATACCCACTTTGTACCAATAACTGGGTAGTTTCTTGGTCTCTCAACTAGGTTCCACACTTTGTTTCTCTCAAATTGGCTTAGTTCTTCTTGCATGGCTATAATCCAGTGAGGATCACAATTTGCTTCCTCAAACTTCTTTGGTTCAACTTGAGATAAGAAGCATTGGAGCATCATCCCTTTGGAGACTTGGTGTCTTGTTCTTACTCCAGTATTGGGGTCTCCAATTACTTGGGATTGTGGATGATTTTTCATATTGATCCCTGTCCTACTTGGATTTGTCAGATGCTCTTCTTCCTCATTAACAATGGGATCATTGTCCAACTGTTCTTCCTGAACCATGTTCTCTTGTGGGAGTTGGTTTTGATTGCTCTTCTCTGAACCTTCTTCATGCTCTTGTTCAGACTCCTCACTTGGTTCCTGTAGCTAGTTTTCTTTCCAGTGTATCTGTTCTCTAGAGTCAGTTGTTCAAGCTGAGTCTCTATGCTGCTATTTTCCTGTGGAAAAGGATTTGTGGAAGTTTCCTCCCCCTTAAACAACATGTTAGTTTCATCAAATATAATGTGCATAGATTCTTCAATTCTGAGAGTTCTCCTGTTATAGCATCTATAAGCTTTACTAGATGATGAGTACCCCAGAAATATTCCATCATCAGACTTCTTGTCAAACATGGCAAGATGATCATTCCCATTATTTAGAATAAAGCAAGCACATCCAAAAATTTTAAAGTATTTAACAATGAGTGTTTTTCCCTTCAGAAGCTCATATGGAGTTTTTGCCTTAGTTTTGTGAATGAGGCTTCTATTTAGAACATAGTTTGCAGTGTTGACTGCTTCAGCCCAGAAGGTTTTTGGTAATCCTGATTCTGCAAGTAAGGTCCTTCCTGATTCAATTAATGTTCTAATCTTTCTTTCAACAACTCCATTTTGTTGAGGAGTTCTAGTGGCTGAAAAACTTTGTTTAATACCTATATCCTCACAGAAACTACAAATTGACTGATTTTCAAATTCAGTCCCACGATCACTCCTGATAATTGAAACATGAGTATTGAACTCAGATTGAATCTGTCTTATGAATCTTGAGAGAATCTTATAGGTTTCAAACTTAGCCCTTAGAAAGAATACCCAGCTAAACCTAGAATAGTCATCTACAATGACTAAGGTATAAGACTTTCCACCTAATTTCTGAGTGGATATGGGACCAAAAAGATCCATGTGCAGTAAGTAGAGGATCCTAGGGGAGTCATCCTTACCAATTGGTTTGAAGGATGACTTGGTCTATTTTCCTAGTTGGCAAGGTCTACATGGAGAGTCCTTAGAGAATCGACCCTTTGGTAGGCCTCTAACTAGGTTATTCTTTGATAGTTTACTAATGGTTTTGTAGTTTAGATGACCCAGTCTCCTATGCCATAATTCACCTTTATTAATAATATTGTTGAACAAACAAACTTCTGTGGGTGAGGAGCTAAAGTCTACTATATATACCTTCCCTTTTCTAATTCCATTGAGCACTATGGCACCAGTCTTGATATCAATAATATGGCAAAAATAGTGTGGTGAATTTTACCTCATACTTACCACTATCACATATCTGACTTATACTTATCAGATTGTGCTTCAGTCCTTTGACTACTGTCACATTCTTGAAGGTAACTTTCCCTTCTTTGAAATCTCCAAAGCCCCTGGTTTGGCCACAGCTAGAGTCTCCAAAAGTCACTGGTGGTCCAAGTCTATCCTCAAAATTGATTAATAGGTTTTTGTACCCTGTCATGTGCATGGAGCATCCAGTATCCAAGTACCACATGTTGAAACCTGCAACAGGCCTCTTGAGTTCAGACCCACTGGGGGTGCAGCCGATGCTTACTTCTCCCTCATTAGACTCTCCTGACGGTGGATGTGAGAATAAGGAAAGACCCAAGGCTGAAGCGAGGAGGTCTCACCACACACCCGGAAGATCTTAGAGAGCTTCCCCTCCCAAACTAGAGATCAACCGGGCACCTTGGAGGGCACTAGCAGCCGACCAAAAACTAGCCTGGAGGAGAGGATTCTCTAAAATCGGATCTCCTCCAAGGTGCCCTTAAGGGTCTATTTATAGATTTTTCTAGGTTGGTCTGCAAATAGCATGAATCCGCCTTTTAGTTTTACTAACCGCACCCCAAATTGGTCTGCTAATAGCCTAACTCCGCTGTTCTGAAGGGCTATTTGCATCCCACAAGGGGTATTATGGTCATTTCCCCCTCAAAGCCTTTTGGGCGAGTGGTCCGTGAGGGCACCACTCGCTGGGCACCCGCTTAGCTGGGCGAATGCCCATGCTTCCGGGCGAGTGGTCCATGAGGGCACCACTCGCCTAGCTCCTTCTCTTCCGCATCTTACACCCACCAACCCGGGGGTACTTCCACCTCCTAGCCGGGGCGAATGATCTGGCTGACCCAGGTCTCGCCAGTTGGCTTGGGGGACCCACTCGGCGAATACGGGTTGTACACCACACCTGCCTGGAGATGTGATACACCTGCACATAAAATTTTAAACATTAGTTTGGACCCTCATAAGCTGGGGTCCCTTCCTCCCAACAGTGAAAGGTTTAATGAAAGAATAAGTGGTTTTTTCAGAATATCCTTCCTTCTTTAGGGGTATTGGCTTATCATACCAATTGTCTTTGGTAATATTGCAGAAATAGTGTTCATAATAAAAGGACATGGATTTAGAAGACTTTTTGGAAAAGGAGACATTTCTGTTAGATTGGTTGCGTCGATATGAATTCGACGTATGTTTAAAGTTGCGTCGAGTGGAAGTCGACGCTTCCATCATTCTGTGGTTACTTTTAGTCGAAGCATAGGAGAGATTGCATCGATTGGGAGTCGACGTATTTTGGTGTCTGCGTTGATTAGAAATCGATGCATTATTTGAGTTGCGTTGAGTAAAATTCGACGCACGTCGATAATGATTCGACGCAAGTTTGTTTCTTTTCTGAGGATATTTACCTAGGATTCCTTCATGCATAGTGAGATTATTTTTGTTAAAAACAGTGTTTCTGGATTTTCTTGTGATTTTTCTCCTGTCAAATGATTCTCCCTAGTGAATCGAATAGGATGTCTCCAGACAGATTTGCTGGGTGATTGAGGTTTGGGTTCTAAGTCAGTGCTATATTCTAGTTGTCTAAATCTATTAGTGAGATTGTTAGAGATATTCTTGAGCTTCTGACTTCTGCCATTTAGAGAGTCTTCAAATGCTTTTGCCTTTGCTAGCTCATTTCTTAGTGCTTGATTTTCAGTATTGATTTTATCTAGTTGCTCCTCTGAGAGTCCTAGACTGAGCTCATAGTTTTTATGTTGTGTGTTTATTTGTTTGAGATTGTTTAGTTCATTTCTTAGTTCCTTTACTTCTTTCTCAGATTTGACTAGATCTAAACAGAATTCTTTGAAACTATTTTTGAAATCAGTGGAAGAGAAATCTATATCATCAAATATATTTACCAGAGATGTATCTTCAGGCTTTTCAGTAGCCATCAAACAGGTTTCCTCTTGCTTAGCCTTTTCCTAATCATCTTCAGATGAGGTACTTTCTTCAGATTCTGAATCACTCCATGATTGAGCAATGAACCCTTTCTCTTTCTTCTTCTTCTTCTTCTTTAGATCTGTTCTTTTCAGATCTTTCTTATTGCTGGTCTCTTTAGGACATTCAGGTGCAATGTGTCCAGGTTTCCTGCAAGAGTAACATATAATCTCTTTATTAGGAGTTTTGTCATACCTGGTTTTTGGGTCTCTCCTTTTAGATCCTTCTATTTTGATCCACTTCTTGAACCTTCTGGCCAGTAGACTGATTAGCTCTTCATCATTTGTAGAGGGTTCACCTTCAGTAGCCTTCAAAGCAATGCTCTTTTCTTTTGAGAGTGGAGGAGCCTTTTCTTTCTCTTCTTTCTCAGCTCTTGTTTTCAACAACTGTTCATAAGATCTTAATTTACCCAACAGGACATCTGTTGAGATCTCTTTTTGACTTCTGGAGTCTTTAATTGGCCAGATTCTTGAATCCCAAGATCTAGGGAAGCAAGTTAGCAATTTGTCATTTATCTCAGTGAGAGATATGTCCTTCTCAAGTGTTCTTAACTCATTTACTATGAGGCTGAATCTGGCATACATGTCTGCAACACTTTCACTTTCTTTCTTCTGGAAGTTTTCATATTGAGAGATGAGTAATGCCTTTCTGTCCTTTCACTCATCAACACTTCCTTCTACCATTTTAGAGAGAGCTTCCCATATTTCCTTAGCTGACTCACATTCAACAGTCTTTTGGAAGATTTCATCTGAGAGGGTTGAGACTAGGATATTCATAGCCTTGGCATCATATGCTTGGGCTTTCTTTTCTTCATCTGTCCATTCAGCCTTTGGAGCAAGTGTTTCAGTTACTTTTCCACTTGAGTCCTTTCTGAATGGCTTGGGAGGACCTGTCATAATAACATCAAATAATTCCCCATCAATAGAGTTTAGATAAATTTTATTTCTTGTTTTCCAAAGTGCAAACTTTTAAAGGTTGCAAATTGGTGGTCTGGTGGAAGCATAATCTTTGATTTGTGCCATAAAAAATAGTTAGTTTTTGGAAATATATATATATAAAAGAGGTAGGATCTTTTTGATCAAGGAGTTAACCCTTTTAGATCAACCTGGCTCTGATACCAATTGAAAGTGCACAGTTAACCACACTAGAATTCTCTAGAGGGGGGGGGGGGGTGAATAGAGATTTAAATAAATTTTGTGCAAAGTTAACAAATATATATATATATATATATATATATATGTGTGTAATAATCACAGAATTAAGCTTCCCACACACACCAACAAGAGTTAACTAAATAAAGAAAGAAATAGCAAAATGAAAATCACAGCACAACACAAAGAAATATAGTGGTTCCCCAAACTTTGGGTAGTCCACTCTTCTACCCCCTTGGTAGGAATTCACTATCTTGCACTGTGTCTTTTGATAAGGAGACTCTTAGAACCAGCCTGAGTCTTTTGATAAGGAGACTCTTAGAACCAGTACAACTGAATTTTTTGAAGAGAGATTCTAAAAACTCTTTTACACAATTGAAGTTGAAATAAGAATGAGAAGAAGGATTTAGAAGAAACAATTAAAACAAGAAATAATCTTCTTCCTAGCAAGAAGATTAGAAGCACAAGAATAGTGAATGTAATCTCTCTTCTATAGTGAGAAGGAGATTGTAAGCTTTTCTCTCTTTTGTGAGAGCTTTCAGAATTTGTAGCAGAATGACTTCAGAAGGAGGAGAAGATGAAGGCTTTTTCTTTGCTGCAGCACATTATCTCTTTTCCCAGCTTTCTCACTCTTCACTTGGGAGCTCTTCCTCTTTTTCAAATGTATATGGTGGATCACTAGTTGTTATTCTCTGCCGACCTCCTCTTTATTTATAGCTCTATTTCAAAAGATGTTGCTAAAGGGGAATAATCAATCAGCAATTAGAGACAAAATGTTTCCATAATAATTAAATCTGTAGAAGAAAAGAATTCATTATGATTTCAAATAATATCCATAATAATCTTAATCAAATTAGCCAAGAATCAAATAGAAGGAAAGACTGATTCAGAACGGCTATAAAAGAATAATATCATTCCATAAAAATCAGATCTACAGAAAGAAGGAAAGAGATCTGGCGTGTTTTTGAATTTCTTATAGAAATCGACGTGCGTCGATTACTATTCGACGTGAACGTCGATTTCATCCTGGCTGGACGTCGAGAGGAGAATAAGGAAGATGCGTCGACTTTATTAAATGCGTCGACTAGAAGTCAGAGGTACGTCGACAAAGATTATGTCGAATTCTTCTTAGAGTTACTTCGACTCAGTCTGAGAGAAACGTCGACTACATTTCGACGATGCGTCGATTACTATTCGACACATATTTACTTAGACTAATTTTTCATTCTTAGAAATTATATTCTTCTCAATTCTAGGGGTTAAGATAAATCATTTCCCCAACATCTTCATCATCAGATAAGTTCTTCTACTGCTCCCCCTCAGATTGGTCATCAATCCTTTCTTGATTAGTGTAATCTAAGAAATCCGGGGAGTTATCGGGAATTAGACTTATCCTTCTTTCAACATTAAAGATAATTTGATCAATCTTACATTGTAAATCACCAAGAGAATCAAATTGCTCCTCATCATTTCTTAATGAATCAACATGCACAGTGTGTGCATTACTATCAACTCCCACTTCCAGTGGATTAGGAGCATTTGTTTGATCTTCTGTATGATCTCCTTCATTTCCATCAGGCTTCTCCTTTGCAGCAACAATATCCTCATTCTTCTTATTCTTATGATCTTCATGAACCTCTTTATCTTTAATGCTTCCAGATCCTTGATTATCATCAGCTGGAATATTCTCAGCAGGGTTTGAGTCTGAATCAGAATAGACCATTCTAACCTTCTTGTGTCCTTTTGTTAACTTTCTTTTCTTATCCTTTACTTCAGAGGGATGACTCATGGGGAGCACCCTTCAGAACCGATCCAGAGTTCATATATCCATTCTCTTAAGATAATGAAGATTTGATCCTTTTGAGCTATCAAATTGTTCATGGTATGAATTCAGAAGGTAGAGAGATAAAATTCTGCCCAAGTTAGGAGCCTGCAGACATTCTTTAATTCTTTGGTAGACCATAGCAACCCGTGAGGTCATTTTCTTCATGATCACCCTTATCATCAGCTTAAGCATGTACTTTTATATGGTGTCATGAGACCCAGGTTTGCACAGAATGGCTTTGCCTACTTTGTCAGATAGCAGCTTCCCTCTTTGGTTGAAATGCTTCCTCTTTAGTGAGCTTGTCTTGGCATCACTGTATTCACTCCATTTAAGAGTTTTCTCTTTGACCTTTTCAGAAACATTGTCTTCCTCATCATGACTGCATGAGGGAAATTAAAGGGTTTTCTCCAACTTCCTTAGAGGAATCATAATCTTTATACTTCCAGTCTTGGACTTCAAAGAGGACTTGGAAGAGGATAGCCTTGCATTGCTGTATATTTCCAAAACTCCAGTTCTGAGAATCACAGTGGGTTCTGACATAAGATATTCCAATCCTTGTTCTTCCAGAAGTTGAATCACTTATTTTATCTCAGGTTGAGCATGTTGAAAACTATTCCTGATTATATCATAGCCTTCCAGGAGATCCTTTGAAATCTTTGGCGCCATTCTTGGATAAAAACGAGTCACTGAGACGGGGTGAAAGGAAGGGTCGTCTCGATGGCTGAGTAGGGTTTTGGGTGTGCAAGTATTTTAATCAGCATTGCTCTATTTATAGGTGTATTATTTAAGTTTTCCTTAAAAAGAGCTGTTGATTTGACTTAATAATTAGTTATTTTAATTAACCTATCCTAAGAGGATCCGTTGAGATGGAGAGCTAAACCGCTGGGACAAGATACTGTTAATCACTGAGATGACTTAGCTATCTCAGTGGTTCAGCCGAGACTTTCTCAGCTAAACTCACTGCCTAGTAGTGAACCCATTTAAATAGGATTGTTTGTCTCCCTAATTATGTCACTAAGTGTTTTGAAGTATTACCATCTTCTAGCAAAGCTTAAGATACAAAATTCCATGCATGATAGACAATATGAAATGTCGATGCCTATTCAATATTCAACATTCCTAGCTCAATCTTGAATAAATTAAACTTAGCCTCATCCAAAGACTTTGTAAATATATCAATAACTTGATTGTTAGTGGAGACAAGTTCAAGGAAGATATCCTTACATTCTACATGTTCTCTAATAAAATGATACCTGATTTTTATATGCTTAGTCCCGCTTTGACAGACAGTATTCTTAGCAATAGAAATTGCACTGGATGAGTCACAAAATAGTGGAGAGTGACTTACCTTGACATTGTAGTCCTCTAGATGGTGTTGTATCCACTGAATTTGTGCACATTAGCTCCCTACAAAAATGTACTCAGACGCTGTGGATATTACCATACTAGTCTGTTTCTTGCTACTCCAAGTGATCAACCTCCTGCCTAGGAATTGACAAGTTCCACTAGTACTTTTCCTATCTTCTTTGCATCTTGCAAAATCAGCATCTGAAAAGCCAATTAGTCCAAAATCATTGTTCTTAGGGTACCAAAGGCTAAGATGTTGTCTGCCTTTAAGGTATATCAAAATCCTCTTTGCAGCTGAGTAGTGAGATTCCTTACGACATGCATGATACCTAGCATAAACACATGTAGAGTACATAATATCTGGTCTACTAGCAGTCAGATACAACAGAGATCCAATTATACACCTGTACATGGAATCATCAAAGGGTTTAACCTTCTCATCCTTGTCCAGGGAAATATTAGACCCCATGGGTGTTTTCATAGTGGAAGCAGATTCCATCCCGAACTTCTTGATAAGCTCCCTAGTGTACTTGGTCTGAGAGATAAATATCCCTTCATCAGACTGTTTCACTTGGAGGCCTACAAAGTACTTGAGCTCTCCCATACTACTCATCTCACCCACCCCTGCATAAGGTTGGCAAACCTTTTAAAAAGGTTGTCATCAGTAGACCCAAAAATTATGTCATCAACATAAATTTGGACTAGGAGACACTTGCCCTTTGTTTCCCTAAGAAATAATGTACTATCTTTCTTTCCCCTCAAGAACTTGTTCATGATGAGAAAGCTAGACACGGTCTCATACCAGGCTCTAGGGGCTTGCTTCCATATAAAGCTTTCCTAAGTAAATAAAAATGGGATGTAAGAGTTTGATGAACAAAACCTGATGGTTGTTCCACATATACCTCTTATTTTAAATCTCCATTTAGAAAATCTGACTTAACATCCATCTGGTATACCTTGAACCCCTTGTGGGCAGCATAGGCAAGGAATAATCTAATTGCCTCTAACCTTGCAACTGGGGCAAATGTTTGGTCAATGTCTATACCTTCTTCTTGCCTATATCACTTGGCTACCAGTCTAGATTTATTCTTGATGATGATACCATTCTCATCTAGTTTGTTTCTGTAGATCCATTTGGTGCCAATTATGTTGTGTCCTTATGGTTTTGGCACCAACTTCCATACTTTGCACCACTTGAATTGTTGTATCTCCTCTTGCATAACTTGAATCCAGAAGTTGTCTTGATTAGCTTTCTCAAACTTTTGGGCACAATCTGAGATAGGAAGCTCAGGAATAGAGCTTCAATGTGAGCCTTGCTTCTGGTGATCACCACTTGGTTCTCATCTCCAATAATCAGGTTCCTTGGATGATCCCTCAGATGCCTGGTTGCTACAGGCAATCTGTCAGCATTATACAACACTTCCTTGGGAGTAGCAGGTTCTTCAGCAGCCTGCAGATCTTCATCTTGAAATTCTTCAACCTCTGAATTGATTCTGCTGGTTCTGGGTATGTCTTGTATAGACAGCTCTTGCATCTTCTTATCATTTCTGTCAAAACAGGAGAACTAGACCAGCCCTTATAAAGTAGGCTAGTCTCATCAAAGACAACATGCATAGATTCCTCAACAACATGAGTCTTCTTGTTGAATACTACATATGCTCTACTATGTGAGCTATATCCAACAAGAACACCAACATTGCATTTTTCAACAAACTTTGTTAGTTGGGATTTTCCATTATTTAAAATGTAACATTTGCCACCAAAGATTCAAAAATATGAAATTGTTGGTTGTTTGCCTTTCAGAATCTCGTAGGGGGTTTTTCCAGGGGCCTTTTTGATGGAAGCTCTATTCAGAACTTAATAAGCAATATTGACTGCCCCAGCCTAGAAATATTTTGGGAGTGAGGAGTCACTAAATAATGTTCTGCCAGCTTTTATCAAGGTCATATTCCTTCTCTCAGCCACACCATTTTCTTGTGGAGTCCTTGTGGAGGAAAACTCTTGGGTGATACAAAATTCTTGACAAAACTTTGTCATGGCCCAGATTGAAATTTTGTACCATGTTCAGTTCTAGTTTTGATAATAGTACACTGTAGTTCATTCCGAATTGCCTTGACATAGTTTATAAAGATATCTAAATTATCAGATTTCTTCTTAAGGAAGAATACCCATGTATATTTTGAGTGATCATCAATAATCACTAAGGTATACAACTTCTCACCTAAGCTCTGAATGGGAAAAGGACCAAACAAGTCCATATGCAACATATATAGACATCTTTATGTGTCTTTGGAGCCACTGCTTTTAAAGGTGTCCCTAGTTTGCTTACCCATTTGGCATGCATGACAAGGACCACTTTTAACACATTTCCAATTTGTACTATTCCTAACAAGGTTTTTAGAAAATAATCTATACATTGTCTTGTAGTTAATGTGGGCAAGTCACTTGTGCCATTGAACACAAAGAGCTCACTCTCATTAGGTATAAGTGATAAGAAAATTTAGACTTCTTCTTATGGTTTATGATTTATAAAAATGCGAAGAAGATTGATGATATTTTCCAAAACTATATTCGATGAAGGCAAGTGTACCTTATCGTATATAATATAGGATATTTTATAAAAATACCAAGGTCGTATTAAACTCGGGTTTGTCGAGTACTTCTACTTCGAGAAAGCGGACTATTATTGTATCGGAGAGAGAGCGGAAAAGAGAACTAAATTGCTACTAAATAAAAGAGAACGAAAATAAAGAAAGAAAATAAAACTTGATTAAAACTCGCTTTGAAATGAAATTAAAAGATAAAAACTATCATTCAACTCTAAGCCTTGACCGTGGGGATTCCCGAAGCTCGAACATGCCTCTCTCGAGGTTAATGCCCAACTAAGCTTAGGAAAAATCAACCGGACTCTCGTCCTATAATTGATTACCTAAGACTTGCTTTACGCTGTGAATCCCACTATAGGATTTGACTCCTATCCGGAAGATTTACGTCATCCTCTCTCGAGGGGTGCGTGCAACTCTTTTTATTCTCGAGTGATCGATTCGTACGCACGTCCTCTCGGCTAGCTAGAATACGAAAACAAATACCGAAATTCATAACCGGAATATGAACTCGATATCGTTATATTTCGAGAATAAATCAAAGGAGAGAAGATACGATAATAAGGAAAGAGATGATTTTGATTCAAAGGTTGCTAAAAATCAAGACTACAAAATAATTGCTAAAGGAAAAAATTAAAACAAGAAAGAGAGAGAAAGAGGAAGAAAGAGAGTTTGCGAAAATAAAAGAAAGCTTAAATTTTCATTGCCATAAAAGAAAGAGATTACATGAAATAAAACCTACATTACATCGCATGGAATTGAAACTAAGCTAGCTTGCATGAAATAAAATTACAAGGAATGAAAAAAAGAAATAACAAAATTACATGAAATTAAAGCTAACCCTAAAACATGAAGAAATAAGGAAAACTGTACAAGAACAGCCCAAATGGGCAGGGGGAAGGGAGAGGAATGCTGGAGGGGAACCTCTAAATTTATAGGAAAAAATTCCAGGTTACACGCCCTCGGTCACGGGCGTGACCTAGGGCGTGTAATACTTGTTCTGCACGGCTGCGACATCGGCGTGGGTCTTGCGTGACTGTGTCGCGAAAAAGAACATTACACGCCCGTGTAACTTTGGTCACGGGCGTGTACCTGGGTGGCTTCATCAATGCGGCATGGGCTTGAGTGCGGCGCTGCAGCGAAAAGCGATCACGCGCGAAAAGTCACGGGCGTGACTCATGGGTCACGGGCGTGACTGGGGTCAACTCCATCAATACGGCGTGGGCTTGAATTCGGCGCAGCAGGGAGCTGGGATCACGCGGGAAGACACGGGCGTGACTCTTTGGTCACGGGCGTGACTTGGGTCAACATTGGATTCGGTGGCTGACAGTCCACGTGGAAAGCTTGAAGTGATCTTTAAATTTACACGCCCTTGGTCACGGGCGTGACTCTGGGTCACGGGCGTGACCGAGGGCGTGACTTGCTGTGGACTAGCTCAAATGCGCGGCAACAACTCCTGGACTGATCTTAATGTTACACGCCCTTGGTCACGGGCGTGACCTAGGGCGTGTACTATGAAATTTGACCAAAATCTCCAAAAAATCTGCAAAACAACAATACAATTATATTTAGAACTAAAATTATAAAAGAAGTGATTTTTAACTAAAATATAAATAATATTTACAAAATTATATTAAATTTAACCTAAATACTATAATTAAAATAAGCATAAATCCTACTTATCAAATACCCCCATACTTAAGCTTTTGCTATTCCAGAGCAAAAGTATGAGAAATATTTATAAGACATTTAATAAAATTTTTAATTAAGCCTAAAAATTTATTGAATCATAAGTAAGCTAAAAAGAAAATTTAAGGATCAACGAATTAAGTCCTAAATTATGAAATTAGAATAATAAGAGAAAAATATTTAGCCAAGAGTTCTCAAAAATATTAACTAGTTAACAAAATTGAGTAATAAGCAAACAAAAATAGATTTAAAATTTATAAAAACCATAACTTTGAAAAAGCTAAAGGAAAAATGTAAGTTACTAAGTATTGCTCTCTCCATAACATAATTTAAATCTAGATCAAAGATATTGGGTTAGGGGGGGTTTCATAAATTTTGGCATAAGAAGAGATCTTTGAATGAAGGTGATGGATTTTCCATTTCACCAAAGTGGTTTTTTTTTTAAGTAAATATTTTTTTTTCTCTTCTAACAACAACCCAAAATGTATATGGTTTAGGAGTAATGAATTTTATCCTCTTACTCCATGCCATATAATCTTTTCAAATATTTTGGGTGCATATGTTTTAGGGACTAATGAATTTTATCCTCTTATTCCCATGACATATGATCTTTTAAAATACTTTTTTTTTATGCCATCAAAGGGGTAGGGTAGAGAAAAGACTTCTAGCTTATAAATTAAATTATTTTGAGAGCAAATTTTAGTACTTTAAACTTTCCTAAGATTTTAAAAGCTTGAGGTAGAAATAATTAAAATCTAAAGGTGTTTAAGCAAGATTACTAAAAATTTGTAACTATTTAAAATAAAAGAGAAGAAGTGCTAAAGAAATATCTCTAATCAAATTAAAATCATAAAATATTTCTTAACACTAAATCACTTAAACAAAAATTAGATTTAGCATACCATGATAGAATAAATGATTAGCAAATAAAAAAGTATAAATGCTTATAAATAAACTCAAAATGATTTTGGAAATGACAAAAACCAAAGTAAGGGCTTATTATATTTTTGGGATTTTTTCTAAGTTTTATGTAATAATTTTTTTGGAAAATTTTTTTTTGATATTATCTTTTTTTGGAATTTTTAATATTATCTTTTTTTTTTGGGGAATTTTTTTAGGATAAGAAGTAAATACTAAAAATGCTAAACATAAACTAAAAAAAAAACCTAATTTTTTTTTGTTAATTCTTGGATTTCCCGAGGTCTACCAGGTGAAGGGCTCGCAAGGTACTAGAGGCTATGATGGGAATTCAAGAAAGCGTCCTTTCCGAGAATTTAAATTTTTGATTTTCTAATTTTTTTGAATATTTTTGGGTTTTCTAAAAATTTTTTTTTTTTTGAAAAAGCTAATTTTTCTTTTGTAAAAGATGATAAAAAGGAAATAAACTATTTACAAAACTATGTACACAAATATTTTTGGAATTTTGTGATTTTCAAACAAAAAAATTTCTTTTTTTTTTGGGAAATTTTCTACGATTTTATAATTTAAAAGAAAGGGAAATACACCCCCATACTTAAAGTTCAACATTGTCCCCAATGTTGAAAGCTAAGTATGGAGAATAATAAAATAGAAAATACAAGAGCATGATTATGAAAGAAAAAGAACAAGGAGAGGAAAAGAAGTACGTCCCTGATGGAGACGGACGACCATCACGATTACCTGCAAAAATTTTCTTTCAAAACCATAAGACAAAACACAAAATTAAAACATAAAAGTTACTTATTATTATTATTATATATTTTTTTTTTTGATAAAAGTAATAGTGCTTTCTCTTTTCAAAATATCGACAAAATATCCCCGGCAACGGCGCCAAAAACTTGATAAGAAAATTTAGACTTCTTCTTATGGTTTATGATTTATAAAAATGCGAAGAAGATTGATGATATTTTCCAAAACTATATTCGATGAAGGCAAGTGTACCTTATCGTATATAATATAGGATATTTTATAAAAATACCAAGGTCGTATTAAACTCGGGTTTGTCGAGTACTTCTACTTCGAGAAAGCGGACTATTATTGTATCGGAGAGAGAGCGGAAAAGAGAACTAAATTGCTACTAAATAAAAGAGAACGAAAATAAAGAAAGAAAATAAAACTTGATTAAAACTCGCTTTGAAATGAAATTAAAAGATAAAAACTATCATTCAACTCTAAGCCTTGACCGTGGGGATTCCCGAAGCTCGAACATGCCTCTCTCGAGGTTAATGCCCAACTAAGCTTAGGAAAAATCAACCGGACTCTCGTCCTATAATTGATTACCTAAGACTTGCTTTACGCTGTGAATCCCACTATAGGATTTGACTCCTATCCGGAAGATTTACGTCATCCTCTCTCGAGGGGTGCATGCAACTCTTTTTATTCTCGAGTGATCGATTCGTACGCACGTCCTCTCGGCTAGCTAGAATACGAAAACAAATACCGAAATTCATAACCGGAATATGAACTCGATATCGTTATATTTCGAGAATAAATCAAAGGAGAGAAGATACGATAATAAGGAAAGAGATGATTTTGATTCAAAGGTTGCTAAAAATCAAGACTACAAAATAATTGCTAAAGGAAAAAATTAAAACAAGAAAGAGAGAGAAAGAGGAAGAAAGAGAGTTTGCGAAAATAAAAGAAAGCTTAAATTTTCATTGCCATAAAAGAAAGAGATTACATGAAATAAAACCTACATTACATCGCATGGAATTGAAACTAAGCTAGCTTGCATGAAATAAAATTACAAGGAATGAAAAAAAGAAATAACAAAATTACATGAAATTAAAGCTAACCCTAAAACATGAAGAAATAAGGAAAACTGTACAAGAACAGCCCAAATGGGCAGGGGGAAGGGAGAGGAATGCTGGAGGGGAACCTCTGAATTTATAGGAAAAAATTCCAGGTTACACGCCCTCGGTCACGGGCGTGACCTAGGGCGTGTAATACTTGTTCTGCACGGCTGCGACATCGGCGTGGGTCTTGCGTGACTGTGTCGCGAAAAAGAACATTACACGCCCGTGTAACTTTGGTCACGGGCGTGTACCTGGGTGGCTTCATCAATGCGGCATGGGCTTGAGTGCGGCGCTGCAGCGAAAAGCGATCACGCGCGAAAAGTCACGGGCGTGACTCATGGGTCACGGGCGTGACTGGGGTCAACTCCATCAATACGGCGTGGGCTTGAATTCGGCGCAGCAGGGAGCTGGGATCACGCGGGAAGACACGGGCGTGACTCTTTGGTCACGGGCGTGACTTGGGTCAACATTGGATTCGGTGGCTGACAGTCCACGTGGAAAGCTTGAAGTGATCTTTAAATTTACACGCCCTTGGTCACGGGCGTGACTCTGGGTCACGGGCGTGACCGAGGGCGTGACTTGCTGTGGACTAGCTCAAATGCGCGGCAACAACTCCTGGACTGATCTTAATGTTACACGCCCTTGGTCACGGGCGTGACCTAGGGCGTGTACTATGAAATTTGACCAAAATCTCCAAAAAATCTGCAAAACAACAATACAATTATATTTAGAACTAAAATTATAAAAGAAGTGATTTTTAACTAAAATATAAATAATATTTACAAAATTATATTAAATTTAACCTAAATACTATAATTAAAATAAGCATAAATCCTACTTATCAATAAGACATATAGGAGATAAAGAACCATTGCAAATAAAGTCTAAGCAATAATCATTCCCACTCCTAGTGTCTGCGAGAATGACCTCTAAGTCATTTGACTTTTTGATCAAGCACTTGGCATTATGGAATTCAATGACATAGCCCAAGTCACATAGTTGACTTATGCTTACAAGGTTGTGATGCAACCCTTCAACATAAGCTACCCTTGTTATTGAAACTATGCCATTGGTAATCATATTGTATCCTTTGGTGACTCCTCTATCAGATCCTCCAAAGATTACTTTAGGTCCATTCTTCACAGGAGTGTAATCCTGTAGAAGACTCATAGTTCCTGTCATGTGCCTTGAGCACCTACTATCTAAGTACCATATTTCCCTTAGACTGGTACTTGAACTATCCTGAAAAATGTAATTCATTTTCCCTTAGGAGCCCGATTGATTTTGGGTCCTAGGTTCTGTTGGATCGGTAGGCGCCCTTAGGGGGGGGTGAATAAGGGTTTTAAAACTTTTTCTTATATTTTGATATATTTGAAATAATAAGAGATTGAAATAGTGATCTTAATAAAGATCTAAATTGTTTTATGATGAAGGAGATGATAATAAACAATTTAGATACATGAAGACCAAAATCAATTTTATTACACAAAGAGAGACATGATTACTATTAATAAAATTGATTACAAAACTAGATTTCTATAATGCTAGAAATTTGAGATGTATAATAATAAAGCTCTTTTTCATTTTCTATCCTGACTCGTATCCCCACGAACCGGTGGCCCTAGGCTATCCTTCCCCGGATACGGCCTCAAGCTACTCTAGCCAATGCTTCCCCAGATATGGCCTCGAGCACCTCCTAGACCTAACCTAGATCTAGTTGCCAATACGAGGCAAATTTCTGCCCTAAGTCCTACCCAGACCTAGTCGCCAACACGAGGCAAATTCTCTACACGATATAAAAGAGATGGATAAATGAAATAACAACAACAATATAAAAACTCCCTATATGGATCTCTTAGAGAGGTAGACGAATACCCGCAGAGTATGATCATAGTCGATGCGGTCTTTCATCACGGTGATGAAGCGTTTTGAAATCTTCTCCAATGATCTCCTTAAGCCTTCATGGATTTGAGGGAGTCTCTCTCCGAATATTCCTCTATATGTTGTGGCACGAAGCTCTGGAATTTAGGATCATGAGAGGATAAAGAAGACACATGCAAGGGGTCCTTTTTATAGCCTTGGAGCTAGCGCCTGCGCTATCGCTACCGCCGGTGCTATCCAGTTTAGGAAATATTCTCCGCGTGAAAATCCTTCATTTTAAGCAAGCCGACCGCCTTCCTCTATTGCTTTGCGCTACTGCCTGTG
Organism: Dactylorhiza incarnata; assembly: GCA_033032865.1. Classification (NCBI taxonomy): domain Eukaryota; kingdom Viridiplantae; phylum Streptophyta; class Magnoliopsida; order Asparagales; family Orchidaceae; genus Dactylorhiza; species Dactylorhiza incarnata. The sequence goes on along the minus strand of JAWHQI010000372.1, from coordinate 1,500,651 downwards.
CTAGTAGATACCACCCATGCTAGCTGCTACCGCCTGTGTTAGCTGCTATCGCCTGGTGCTAGAACCTTCTATAACTGTTTTAGAAATTTTCTCAAATCAGAGCTTGCGCCGGCTCTAGCGGGCATGTTGGAATTTTGGCTTCAAATTTTGGCGCAACCTTCTTATGTTATCCTTGAGTCATGTGGACTTGTTTTCCTACACACTTAAACACACAAGATCAAATACACATAGGATTTGTTATTCTCAAACCTAGGAGATGCGGAAGACCATGTTCCAACAAACTCCCCTTTTGATAATAACAAATCTATTAATGATAAATTAGAGCATTAATATATAAGCATGATGAAACCTACTTGTGTGAGTGTGGGAGAAATGACTTAAGATAATTGTCAATTTTAGTATTTAGAATTGCTCCCCCTAAATACATGCTCCCCCTACGTGAATGTTGTAACATCCCAGTGCGCGCTAGGCCCCTCATGAGTGTGTTGTGTCACTGGAGGTTAACTCATGTTGAAACTGATTTCTCGGTCTCTTGTGGAGCTCGGGGCCCTCAACGAATCGAGGGGCAGCTAGCCCTTACCGTTCCCTCGGAAGAGGTAGGCAAATAACTCGGACAAAGAACAAAGACCCTAGTCTTAGCAAGGAGGTCCCTCCACTAACCCGGAAGATCGTTGAGCGCTTCCCCTCCCAAGCCAAAGCTAAGACTCGGGCACCTTGGAGAGCTAGAGAGCCCAAACCAAAGCGACCTAAGGAGAGAAGAAGGCTCAAAGATTCTAAACCGGTCCTCTTCCAAGGTGCCCTTTGAGGTCTATTTATAGATTTTAGTTTTGTGGTCTGTCAATAGCCAAATCCCGATGTCTATTCTTACTATCCGCACACCGGATTGGTCTGCTAACAGCCAAACTCCGCTGTTTGGAGAGGCTAACCGCAGACCACCGGGGGCCTCCCAGTAAATGTCCCTTCCTGGACTTATACTGGGCGAGCCAGCCCGCTTCGCGACCTCCCTCGCGAGTGGAGCTCGCGAGCCCCTGGGTTGGCGAGCCCCAGAATTACTATTGGCACATTACCTGGCTCGCTCGCCTACACTACCTTGGCTGGGACCTCCCTTGCGAGTGGACCTCGCGAGCCTCTGGGTTGGCGAGCCCCAGAATTTCTATCCGCACTTACTCTAGGCGGGCTCTCCTGTCTGGCCTCGGCGAGCCCCAGAATTGCTATCCGCACTTACTCTAGGCGGGCTCGCCTGTCTGGCCTCGTCGAGCCCCAGAATTGCTATCCGCACTTACTCTAGGCGGGCTCGCCTGTCTGGCCTCGGCGAGCCCCAGAATTGCTATCCGCACTTACTTTAGGCGGGCTCGCCCATCTCGGCTCGCCTCACCGGGGTTCGCCCATCTCGGCTCGCCTCATCGGGGTTCGCCCATCGGATCGCCTCACCGGGGTTCGCCCACCTTGGCTCACCTCACCGGGGTTCGCCCACCTTGGCTCGCCTCACCGGGGTTCGCCCACCTTGGCTCGCCTTCTTGGGTACGAACCATCTAACTCTTCCTGGCGAACATCGGGGTTGTACATAATCCCCGCTCTTCGCGAGGTTGTCTTAAGCTTGCGAAGAAACATCCAACCCCTGGTGTTCGCCGATTCGGCTGATGTGGCGGGAATCTTTTGGTGGGTCCCATGCCCAAAACTATAAATACCGTCCATCATGGCTAGTGATTAAGCTTTTCCTTCCCCTTCTTCCTGGCTGAAAACAACCTTTCTCCAGAATGTCTTCCAAGCCGAGCGCGCGGGATCGACTGAAGAATCCAGAGAGATGGCGAAGGCCCAGGCCGCTGAGCGCAACGCCTGGATGTTCAACCCCGCCACATCCCCTTCCCCCCAGTTTAAGAAAGCGAAGACGGTTTGGAGGTCGCAGGGGGAGGACGTGTCGTCACCTCCTGCCTCGCCCCCGCCGCCGAATACCGGGCTCGCGCAACAGGTATTCTTCGTCTAGGTTTTTTATATCGACTCCCTACTCATTCCTTATCCCCTCGTAGAATCCTCCACCTGAGGAACGCATGGCGGGCCTTACGCTGACCTCTTATCATGCTCCGTCCCCGGCGAGGCTGGGATCGCTAGGTGCTGGGATTGGGACCTCGACCCAACAGGCGCCTCTCTCGCAACCTCGTAAGTCATAAGTACCTTTGTCTCCTATTAAGTCTGTGCGATCTCCATGTGTTTATGGCCTATGCAGATACCCCACCGCCGAGCCCCGAGAAGAGAGGCTCCACACCAGTGCGCTCGCCGATTCCGCCTAAGGTTAACGTGGAGACCCTGGGCTTCGGCATTGTGGGCAGGCGAAGCCCAGGCGGCTCGCTTCTCGACGGCGCCCAGGTCGTGGAGAGGGTGGTGTATCCCCCTGGTCTGGGGAAACCACACGTCCGAGGGTTCCGCGAGAACTTCCAGGGTCGACCGGAGTCCTCTTGCAAGCAACGTCGCGAGTCCCCCTTCTCCCAAGGTTAGTATATTTGTGCGGGCTCACTTTCTCGCTCGCCCCCTGATCCTACTAGCTCTTCCTTCGCAGAAATTTCAGAAGCCACGCCTGAGTCAGAGCATGGGAGGGTGGAGATGTCACCGCCGCCCTCGCCGAGCCAGATGGAAGACTTCTTGGGCGACCCGGGCGACCCCGCGCGAATGAAGAGTCGGGTGTCAGAGGTGCTTCAGAAGCATGGTATGATGCTGCGCGAGCTGGAGGAGCGATATGACGCGGACCGAGCTTCCTTCAATGAGAGATTCGCCGCGATGGAGGACGAGAATGCGTTCTTGCTCGCCGAGGTGGGGCCGGTGACTCGCGCAGACGCTACCTCGCACGGCGTGCACATCTCGCGGGGCGAGTACCAAGCACACCTGATCCTGCGCGAGCTCAAAGTACTTCGCGAATACCACTATCCGAGAGTGCCGCCGAGCGCGGGGAAGCGAGGCCGGGGTCGCTGGAAATGGCTTCCTTACCCCTGAGCCTGTCGTGGGTTTATTTTTACTGTCCCATTGCTTTCATTTATTTCATGATGCTTCTGTTGACCGGTATCTGTGGTGTGATAATACTCGCGAGTCCATCGTGACTCGCCTTTTATCATTTTTTGTTTTGCCCCTTATTTCTGTGGTACGCCTGTGGCTTATTCTGCTAGTTCGCCGTATTTGATATGATTGCCCTCGTGGAGCGCTCGCGAACCTCTGGGCGACGTTGCGCCCGAATCCCCTTCCCTCACGGGCCGGCCTCAGGCGGGGCTCAGTTACTACGCAGTGGCGAGCCCGGGTTCGCAAGGCTGTAGTCTTATCGAGTAGAAATCTACTTTATTTTCACTATCCACACTCCCGACGCTTCGATTCCCGTGCCAATCCAATTTTCCTATAAATAGTTCAGATTCACTTTTCCATCCGCCGCATTTATTTCCCCAGTCCTCTCGCCTCTACGCTCCTTTCCGTTCTCGCAAGCTTGTGCTCGCTTTCACTATTTGCAGGTTGTTTCTTCCTGGATCGCTGCGAACAAGTCCCTCAATGGGAGTAGATGGCGAGAGCGAGGGGCGGTCGAGATGCCCCTCAGAATTCCAAGCTCACGAGTTTTACTGTGCGAACCTCACGGCGGAAGAATACAAATACGCCGTGGATCGTTATCTCCCGGAGGGCTATTCGGCTCGCTTTCCAAGCGAGAGAGCTACACTGAACGAGACCGAGGCTGGCGAGCTCGCGATCCCCATTGCTCACTTTGCGAATGGGTTGCGACTCCCCTTATGGCCTGAGATTCGTCAGGTACTTTGCTTAGCCCTCACGCCGCTCCCTGCTCGCTATCGCAACGTTTTCATCCCCTGTTCCTTGCAGGTGCTACGGTACTATGGGGTGCTGCCGAGCCAGCTGACCCCGAATGCGATCGCAGATATTGTCGCATTCCCTAGTTATCTGCGGGAGGAGAGGATCGAGTTCAGCCTCCTCGTCTTCCGCAAAGTGTTCTCTTTTCGTGCCTTCCAGGACGGGACTACTTATTTCACGAGTCAGCACGTCACCGTCTGCAAGACCGTGAACAAGAGTCACTACTGGACTCAGAAATTCATTTTGGTGAAGGGACCTTTCGGTAACCTCCACTTCACTCCTCTTCAACGGGATAACGCCACCTACCGCCCTCCGAGCTCGCTGAGCGGCGCCGACGCCAAGCTCCTCAACTACCTTTCAGGGAAAAACTTCAAAGTCGCCCATCTGAGGCGCAATGTCGACTCGCTACTCACGGTTCCTCAAGGGGAAGGTACGGCTCGCTCTCGCCCTACCCCTCTTTTCTTTTCTTCGCTGTGTAACGCTCTCATTCTACAGGCGAGCGCGAGATCCCTGTTAATCCTCCGCACGCGCAAGGCACCACGCTTACGGCGGACACACTCGCGACCGCGGTGGCAGAGGCTTGTCGCGATCTTCCTACCACTGGGTCCGGCAAGAAGCGGCCTCCGTCTGTGAGTCAGCCTGGTTCGCAACCCTCTTCCAAGAAGTCAAAGGGGAAAACTCTCGCTGTCAAAGACAAGAGCGCGGTCGTTGATCTGAGCGAGACCGACGGCTCGCCCCCTTCCCCTGCGAAACAGCCGGACCCCTTGGCGAGCCAGGGCGCTGGGAGCTCTTCCGCAACCCCCCAACCCAAGGGCCACAAGAACTTCGATCTAGGTGAGAAGGTTTCTGATATCCTCGGCGAGCCCCTGCTCGCTTGGGATCCTGACGCCAACCGGATTTCCTGCTCCACCCTTCACCCCTCCTGGGTGGAGCTTGGTAAGGCCGGGGAGGAGGCGTTCTCTATCTCCTTCGTCTTATACGGCCGCGAGGACGCCACCGCCTATAAAGAGATGGGGCCAAGGCAACTGGTCTACGAAGAAATGCGAGCCCAGTTCCGCTCGACGGAGCTCGCACACATGGCGGGGCGCCGTTATCTGCAGGCGGATAGGGATATCCGCGCATACAGGGAGGAGCTTAAGAGAGCTCGCGAGGAGATCAAAATTCTTAAGGAGAGAGAGGAAGCGTCGGAAAGCCTTCTCGCCGGGATGTAGGGCAAGATGGTAAGCGGCCCTGGGCCTCCTTTCTTTGCTGTTTGCGACCCCGACCTTTGTCTAACTCATTTGATGTTTAACTCAGGATGCCGACGTAGCAACCAAACTTCTCCCTCGCAACGGCGAGCTGGAGTTGGAGAATACCATGCTGAAGGCTCAGGTGGACGAGCTGGTTCGCAGCGTGCTACCTCCTTCTCCTGGGCGAGCCAGGTCTCAACAGAGGATTGCCGAAAGCGAGGAACAGAGACGGCGAGATGCACAGGAGGTTGCTAACCTCGTCTTCACGACCTTAAGAACGCGAGTCTACTAGCCGAAGGCGCGATGGAGTTTACAGCCGAAGACGTCTGCCCGGATCTCTTCGACTTGGCGCCATGGTTGGGGGCTCGCAAGAATGGCGAGGGCCCCCCAGAATGAACCCCCTTAGCTTCCCTTCCCCCTCTTTCCTTCGAATGTATATTATTCTTTTTGGGCTGGGGAGATCGCCGCCGAACATAGAAAAATCTTGGGGAATGATAGTTATGATTTTTTCGTTAGTATTTATGCGCATGCTCGCGTTTCTCTTTTCTCTCGCACTTGATCTCTTTCTTTTGAACTCTCATGACTAGTTGTTATGCGACACTGCTTCCGGGGGGCTCGCGAATGCGTGTGTCTGGGCTCGCCTCGCCAAGATTTTCCTCTTATGGATTTCGCGAACCCGGGCTGTCGCCGCCCGCGGATACTGCCCGGCGAACCCAACCTTAGCGAACTCAAACATAGGTATCCTGCGAACTAAACCTCCCTGACCCTAGTATCTCAACCAACTACCTTAGGCCTTACCAGCCTCAACCCTTTCAATTTTGCGAACCCAGCCCTTCTGGCCCTAACACCTCAACTTGTTACCTTCCGACCGTGACCCCTATTGCCAGCCTCTCCAGAGATCAACCTGAACCCCCCGTCTAGGTGAGAGCTCGGGAGCGGAATCGATCTGGGGCATTCCAGCACCAACATATCCAACCTTGCTAGCCTCTCCAGAGATCAACCTGAACCCCCCGTCTAGGTGAGAGCCCGGGAGCGGAATCGATTTGGGGCATTCCAGCGCCAACATATCCAACCTTGCCAGCCTCTCCAGAGATCAACCTGAACCCCCCGTCTAGGTGAGAGCCCGGGAGCGGAATTGATCTGGGGCATTCCAGCGCCAACATATCCAACCTTGCCAGCCTCTCCAGAGATCAACCTGAACCCCCCGTCTAGGTGAGAGCCCGGGAGCGGAATCGATCTGGGGCATTCCAGTACCAACATATACAACCTTTGCCAGCCTCTCCAGAGATCAACCTGAACCCCTCGTCTAGGTGAGAGCCCGGGAGCGGAATCGATCTGGGGCATTCCAGCACCAACATATACAACCTTTGCCAGCCTCTCTAGAGATCAACCTGAACCCCCCGTCTAGGTGAGAGCCCGGGAGCAGAATCGATCTGGGGCATTCCAGCACCAACATATCCAACCTTGCCAGCCTCTCCAGAGATCAACCTGAACCCCCCGTCTAGGTGAGAGCCCAGAAGCGGAATCAATCTGGGGCATTCTAGCACCAACCTATACAACCTTTGTCACCCCGGCACGACAGTAGTTATAAGCATCGTAATAAAGGAGTAAGACATTCATTAAACAACATAATAAACTTTCAAGGGCAGAATCGTTTCAAATCATCCCCACTCCGGGCTCGGTCAAGGGGCACCCCTTCCACATCCTGGAGGTGATACCACCCGACTTGAGCACCTCGCTTACAATATATGGACCCTCCCAGTTGGGGTTAAGCTTACCCACCGCGGCCCCTCTGCCGGCTGCATCGACCTTCTTCAGGACTAGGTCTCCTTTCTGGAAGTGCTTGATCCGGATATGTTTGTCAAAATATCAAGCCATCCATCGTTTGACCTCTTCCTGCCTGATGGTGGCCAAGTCCCGGAGTTCTTCCACCAGGTCCAAAGATAGCATCTGCTCTGCACTGTTATCTTCTAGCCATTCTTCATCCCCCTCGCTTGCAGCGATCACCCGGGGGGTCTTTACCTCAAACTCTATGGGGAGAACGGCCTCGGACCCGTGAGAGAGCTTGAACGGAGTCTCCCCGGTGGCGGTGTTCGGAGTAGTCCTCATGGCCCAGAGGACGGAGGGTAGCTGTTCTACCCAGTTTCCCCGAAGGTTCTCCACTTTCTTTTTTAATAGGTTGACGATTATTTTGTTCGCCGCCTCCACCTACGCATTGCTCCTCTGGTGGTGGACCAACGCGAACCTGAGGGCAATGCCGAGCTGAGTGCAGAAGCCCACAAACTCTTCACTAGCAAACTGCGGCCCATTGTCCGTCACTATAGCTAGAGGTAGTCTGTGCCTGCAAATTATCTCTCCCCACACAAAATTCCTTACCACCTGAGAGGTTACCTTAGCGAGTGCTTTCACTTCTACCCACTTGTAGAAGTAGTCGATCATGACCAGCAGGAACTTCCTCTGGCTGCTGGCTTGGGGGAAGGGACCGACCAGGTCTAACCCCCATATGGCGAAGGGCCAGGGAGCCGTGATGGTCTGGAGCCGTTGAGCTGGGAGGAGCTGGAGCGGAGCATAGAGCTGACACTTCGGACACTTCCTCGCGAACTCCGCCGCATCCTTGCTGAGAGTGGGCCAGAAGTAGCCTTGTCTCAACACCCTTCCCTCCAGGGTCCGAATCCCAGAGTGACTGCCGCACTCCCCAGAGTTGATTTCTTCCAAGACTCTCAGAACCTCCTCCTCGAAAACACAACGGGCCAGGAGTCCCGAGAGAGTTTTCCTATATAGCCCTCCTGCATGCAAGGAGTAATAAGCGGACTTATACCTAAAGCGCCTCTTGTCAACGTCCTTTCCAGGGAACTGCCCGTAGGATAGGAAGGTGATGAACGGATCCATCCATGAGACTCGTTGATCCACCTCCATCAATTCTCCTTCCTCGATGGAGGGCCGGAAGAGTTCTGAAGCCGTCCCTCCCGCTCGGGGACCGAACTTGGCTAAGAGGTCCGCCTGGGCGCTCTCCTCCCTCGGCACGTGCTTGATGGAGAAGGTGCGGAACTACCCGATGACCCCCTTAACCTTTTCCAGGTATAGCTGGAGGGTCGGGTCCTTTGCTTCAAATTCCCCCTTGATTTGGCATGCTACCACCATGGAGTCTGTGGAGACCTCCACGTCCTGCACCCCTAGTTCCTGGGCCAGCCGAAGGCCCGCTATCACCGCCTCGTACTCAGCCTGGTTGTTGGTAATTGGGAAATGGATGTTTAAGGCTTGCTCAATCCGAGTACCCTGAGGACTTACCAGGACTATCCCCCCTCCATTGGAGTATTTTCTCGACGCTCCATCCACCAACATCTTCCATGCCTCTGGGGGAGGTGGCTCGTGCTCCTCCACCTCGGCCACATAGTCGGCCATGAAGTCTGCCACCGCCTGAGCCTGATGGACGTCCTGGGCACGAACGTGATATTGAATTCACATAACTCTACGGACCACTTTGCCAACCTTCCCGAGTGCTCCACCCCCTCCATGATTTTACGAAGCGGGTGGTCCGTCACTACCTTGATTGAGTGGGCTTGGAAGTAAGGTCGGAGCCTCCGGGCCGACACCACCAATGCGAAGGCTAACCTTTCCAGGATCGGGTACCGGAGCTCTGCCTTCTTCAGCACTCGGCTGACGTAGTAGATAGGGAACTATTTCTTCCTCTCCTCCCGGATCAACACGGAACTTAGTGCTTCGGACCCTACCCCCAGGTACAGGGTTAGGTATTCTCCTGGCCTCGGCCCCTGGAGCAGAGGGGTTCGGGTGAGCTGTTCCTTCAGAGCCTGGAAGGCCTCCTCGCACTCTGGAGACCATTCAAACTTCTTGTTCCCCAGTAGCACCTTGAAGAAAGGCGCACACTTTTCCCCTGCCTTGAAGAGGAACCTGCTGATCCCAGCCAACTTCCCTGTCAGGCTCTGAACTTCCTTCGGATTCCTCGGCGACCCCAACTCCATTACCGCCTTAACCTTGTCCTGGCTAGGCTCCACTCCTGCGGGGGTGAGCAAGTGGCCTAGGAACTTTCCTCGGCTTGCCCCGAAGACACATTTCAAGGGATTGAGTTTCATCTTGTAGCGCCGCAGGGTCCCGAACGTCTCCTCAAGGTCCCAGAGATGAGACCCAAGGTCTCGGCTCTTTACCATGAGGTCGTCAACATAAACCTCTAAGTTTCTTCCCTTCTGCTCGTGGAAGACTCTGTCCATCATCCTTTGGTATGTGGAAACTGCATTCTTGAGCCCGATCGGCATCATCTTATAACAGTAGCATCCATCCCCCGTGATGAAGGAGACATCCTTGATGTCCGGGGGATGCATGCGGATTTGATTGTAACCTGAAAAAGCATCTAAGAAGACATCACAGGAAAACCGACGGCTGAGTCAACCAGCGCGTCGATCCTAGGCAGGGGGTAACAATTCTTAGGGCATGATTAATTAAGTAAAGAAAAGACGATACACATCCTCCATTTACCTCCTCCCTTCTTTACCATAACGACGTTGGAGACCCAGCCTGGATACTGGATCTCCGTTACAAAGCCTGCCTATAGAAGCTTGCTCACCTCCTCACGGATGGGCCCTTCCAGCTTGTCGGCGGTGGCCCTTTTCTTCTGGCGGATAGGGCGGGTGCCGGGGTCGAGGTTGAGGCGATGGCAAGCCACATCCGCGTCGATCCCGGGCATTTCCGCGGCGCTCCAAGCGAAGACGTCTATGTTCTCTGCACGCATGCCAGGATCTCCGCTTGATCTTCCAGGTTGAGTCCTCTGCTGACCCGGACCTTCTCTACCACCCCTAGCCAGGTGGTGACCTCTAGCTCCACGACCTCGTCCATAGCCTCCAGCCGGGACTGCTCTCCCCAAGCCCTCTCCTCCTCGGCACAAGCGAGAGCCTGGTTTCCTTCCTCGACCTCCTTCTCTACCACCATCAGCTCCTCAGCACCTCCCACCTGGGCCTTCTCTTCCTCTTCCTCTCTTTCCGCCCGGGGTCCCTTAGCTACCCCTTCCTGGGCATGGACTTTATCTCCCTCTGACTTCTCCTCGGCTACCACCTTACCTCCGGCTTCGGCCGCCTCCTCCATCATCTTATCCCACTCTTCCGCTTCTCCCATCTAGGAGATGGTGTTGACAGCCGTCACGTAGCACTGCCTTGCCACCTTGGGATCCCCCCTGATCCGCACCTGAACCCCTCCGTCGTTGAACTTAAGGCATTGATGAAAGGTGGAGGGGACACAACGGAACGCGCTGATGAGTGGCTGTCCGAAGATGGCGCTGTAGCTGCTTGGAGCGTCCACTATGACAAAACGGCAGTTCCTAGACTGCCCACCTAGGGCCACATAAAGTCCTACTCCCCCTTCTACTTCTTTCCTCTCCCCCGAGAATCCAAACAGAGGGCCATCCGAAGCCAACACCCTTCTGGGCTCCACCTCCATCATGTCAAACGCCTTTTTGAAGATGACGTTGACCGAACTCCCGTTGTCCACTAGGATTCGGGAGACTGTGAAGTTCTCGATCGTCGTCTGAATGACCAATGCGTCGCAGAACGGGTCCTCATAGCCCGGCATGTCCTTCTGGGTGAAAATGATTTTTTCGGCCGGGGGCGGAGCGGTGGAGGTTGAAGCCACGCTCCGGCGGTATATGGTATGGAGGCTAGCCTTGCGGGTTCCCTCCACCCCTACCCCCGAAGGATCACCCCGATCCCTCCTCTATTCCCCCTATCGGCTCTATCCTCACACCTCTCCTCATCCTCCTCTCGAGGTTCGACCTCCACAATCCTCACCGGCTGCAGCTGCTGTGGCGCGGGCGCTCTGCCCCTCTTCACTTCCAGGAACTCCGAGCAGGTGTCCGTTGAGTGATTTTCCTCATCATGGAAGATACAATACAACAACATCACCTCCCCTGCATCGGCCTCTGCCACCCTATTCCTTCTCCTCCTAGCGCCTGCCGTTTCCACCTCTCCTCTCCTTCCTCTTCCTGTTCCTCTTCCCCGTCCAATTGCCATGGCCTGTTGGGGAGGGGGAGGCATTTGCATCGGACCCTGCCTCCACCCTAACTGGGGGGGCCTCCATTGACCTCCGATATGGTTACCAATTCCTGGGCCGTAACCCCTTCCCTGCCCTTGCATTCCTCCACCTTGCGGCCTCCATCCCACCTCCGGGGCCCGGGGCTCTTCCCTTCTCCTGACCTCCTGCTGCCTCACCTCTGACTCACTGAGCTTTGCTAGCCTCTTGGTGAGCTCTGGGTTGGCTTCCTCACTCGCGACTTCCTCCGACACCCTCTCCATCAGCTCTTCATAGGAGACGGGGGCTTTTCTCTTCAACGCCATCTTCAAGAAACTCTCTTTCAACCCGACCGTGAAGGCGAGTTGGAGTGCAAACCCAGGCATCTCCTGAGTGAGCTGCACTTCTTCCTGGAACCGATCGGCATATTAAGCCAGCGACTCCCTGGGCTCCTGCTTCACTGCGAAGAGGGAATCAGCGTCTTCTTCCTCTTTTTTGAGGTCGAGAACCTCAGCAAAAAACTTCGGCGCAAATCCTCGAACGCGTAGATTGACCCTACAGGGAGCTGATAGAACCAGTCCCTGGCCTTCTCCTTGAAGGTGACGGCAAAGAGCCGACACTTGAAGGCATCTGACATCGGCCTGATGGAGACCGAGTCTTCAAAACTCTGCAGGTGCTGGACAGGGTCATCCCTACCGTTGTAGTACACCCGGTCCCACTCTCCAAACCCCCCTGGGACGGGTGCGGAAAGCACCAGCTCGCAAAAGGGGCTTCCCCCTCCTGTCACTCTTTCTGGCTCCACTCGCCCCCCAAGATCTCTCGCCAAACTTGAGCTCGCCGGGACTGCACTCGCGAGGGCGGTGCTCGCCTGAACCACCCCGACCGTCGGCGCATCCTCTTGGCGCGCACTCGCCTGCGCCGCGCTCGCTGGGACGGAGCTCGTCAGCACTGAGCTCGCCGGCACGGAGCTCGCCGGACTGGCGAACAACACCCGCCCTTCCCTGTCCTAAACTATCCCGACGGCAACTTCCTTTCCAGCCCTTCCCCCTGGAGCATTCTCGCCGACCGTTGTAGGGGGAGGGGTCGCCCGAGGTGCTGGGGTCGCAAACTCGCTTCGCAGAGATGTGACCGTGAACCCCAAGGTGTCGAGCACCTCCTTTCTTCAATCTGCGAGCATTCTATCCATCGCCTCCTGAGGTGTCTCGCCAAACTCCTCGCCTTGCTCTTCATCTCCCGCCATAACCCTTCTCTGGAACTTTCCTGAACCAGCCACACTCCACGCTCACCGCACCAAAATGTTGAAACTGATTTCTCGGTCTCATGTGGAGCTCGGGGCCCTCAACGAATCGAGGGGCAGCTAGCCCTTACCGGTCCCTTTGAAGAGGTAGGCAAATAACTCGGACAAATAACAAAGACCCTAGTCTTAGCGAGGAGGTCCCTCCACTAACCCGGAAGATCGTTGAGCGCTTCCCCTCCCAAGCCAAAGCTAAGACTCGGGCACCTTGGAGAGCTAGAGAGCCCAAACCAAAGCGACCTAAGGAGAGAAGAAGGCTCAAAGATTCTGAACCGGTCCTCTTCCAAGGTGCCCTTTGAGGTCTATTTATAGATTTTAGTTTTGTGGTCTGTCAATAGCCAAATCCCGCTGTCAATTCTTACTATCCGCACACCGGATTGGTCTGCTAACAGCCAAACTCCGCTGTTTGGAGAGGCTAACCGCAGACCACTGGGGGCCTCCCAGTAAAAGTCCCTTCCTGGACTTATACTGGGTGAGCCAGCCCGCTTTGCGACCTCCCTCGCGAGTGGAGCTCGCGAGCCCCTGGGTTGGCAAGCCCCAAAATTACTATTGGCACATTACCTGGCTCGCTCGCCTACACTACCTTGGCTGGGACCTCCCTTGCGAGTGGAGCTCGCGAGCCTCTGGGTTGGCGAGCCCCAGAATTGCTATCCGCATTTACTCTAGGCGGGCTCGCCTGTCTGGCCTCGGCGAGCCCTAGAATTGCTATCCGCACTTACTCTAGGCGGGCTCGCCTGTCTGGCCTCGGCGAGCCCCAGAATTGCTATCAGCACTTACTGTAGGCGGGCTCGACTGTCTGGCCTCGGCGAGCGCCAGAATTGCTATCCGCACTTACTTTAGGCAGGCTCGCCCATCTCGGCTCGCCTCACCGGGGTTCGCCCATCTCAGCTCGCCTCACCGGTGTTCGCCCATCGGATCGCCTCACCGGGGTTCGCCCACCTTGGCTCGCCTCACCGGGGTTCGCCCACCTTGGCTCGCCTTCTTGGGTGCGAACCATCTAACTCTTCCTGGCGAACATCGGGGTTGTACAACTCAGACTCGGTAGAAGCCCTAGGACCCTGAGGTTTTTATGAATTGTTAGGTTAAAAGAGGCTATTAATGATAAATGTTGACAAAAATCATATTGATTACATTCACGTGAATAGAAATGAAGTTCCAACCATTATTAAAGAGAGAATCTGTAAGGGTTGTGGTGCTGGACTGCCAGGGAAGAATAATTGGGGGTGATTGACAAGGATCTGCTTCCTGTCGACTAATAAGGAATTTCGTCGAACGCACCTGCGTTTGTCGAATGCAGTTCACCTCTAGTTCGTCGAATGCAGTTCACCTCCAGCTCGTCGAACGCAGTTCACCTTCTGTTCGTCGAACGCAGCTCACCTTCTGTTCGTCGAACACAACTCGCCTCCAGTTCGTCGAACGCAGTTCACCTCCAGTTCGTCGAACGCAGTTCACCTTCTGTTCGTCGAACGCAGCTCACCTTCTGTTCGTCGAACGCAGCTCGCCTCCAGTTCGTCGAATGCAGTTCACCTCCAGTTCGTCGAATGCAGTTCACCTCTAGTTCGTCGAACGCAGTTCACCTTCAGTTCGTCGAACGCAGTTCACCTTCTGTTCATCGAACGCAGCTCACCTTCTGCTCGTCGAACGCAGCTCACCGTCTGTACGTCGAACGCACCTCTAATTCGTCGAACGGGCTGGCCCATTCTTTTTCTCGAGAAATGGCATAAAAATAAGGCTTCAGTGGAGTTGATGTCCAATAGGAAGCTGACACTAAAGTTTTGAGTTTCAACACAAGGCATGGGAAAGGGTTTAGCCATTAATGATCATTAATGCAAATATCTCTCTCTCTTTATTCTCTCATAACCCAAATGGGCTGATATCTTCTAATCAGAAGCCCTATTCATCTTCTTCTTCATCTTCTTCTTCTCCTTCTTCTTTTCTTCATCTTCCTCCTCCCACCTTAAGGTTGTAACTTAGGGTTCTTGAAGGAGCAAGTTTGGAGAAGGATTTGGAGCTTGGCCGACCACCACCCCGCTGCCATGAAGATGAGCTTGAACCATGGCTGGAAAATATGGTGACTTCCGACCCCTCTCCCTTGGTGCTAGATCTTAGAGAAAATTAGGAGAGGTGTTGAGCTCAAAAGAGCTTGACTTGTGAGTTAATGGAGTTTCCTAGGAAAATACCAAACCGGATCTTTCTTGTTAGGGCACTGATTGCCGCGAAAGTTCCTTCAATCACTTCTTATCTTCAAAAGGAAGAGATAGGATTTGATTTTGTTGAAATCAATGGTCTATGGAGGGAGTATTGGATGGGAGAAGTTGTAATGACCTAACCCTTTGTTTTTGGGGAAGATGATGAATAGTTCCCTGTGAAGTAGGATGTTAATTTATTTATTCGGTGAAAAGATGAGGAGTAAATTCCCTGTTAAAAACCCCTTGTTAAATAGGGTTGTTTACTATATAATGATGTGATAAAGGCGATGATAGACCCTTGCTAAAAAAGTTCAAATTATATCATTTCACTTGGTTATTAATGGGGTAAAATTGTGCGCAGTTGGGTTCGAGCAAATTTTTTGGCTTGATTCCACCGAAAATAGACTTCGGGCTCAACATGAAAGTTATAGCCCTCGGAAAGAGCTTTCCGACGATAGGTTATGCGTTTTTTGAAGTCACCTGTAGCTTCCTACAAGTCCAGTCGAGTGGACTGTCCAGAAAGCGGGAATGGGTTAAGTGCGTGCTATTTTGCTGTCCAGATTTTTGCTGTTGACTTCGGAGCGGATTTTAGATAGGACCCACTTAGATCTGGATTTAGGAATCAACATGAATGTTGTAGCCCTTGATTTTAGCTTTCCAAAATGGGGCGGATCATAATTTTTGGACAAATGTAGCACCCATAAATCCAGTTTTAGTAAACTGTGTCATAAGACTTCGGATCTCAGTATTTTGTGGATTTCTCTTAAGATATTGGTTGGATGCTCCTGAAAATTGGTGGAGATATAGGTGATAACAATGTGTAGATCTCTGTTGAATTTCATAATTTTTGGGTAAGTAGTATTAAAGCTATTGTTGTTTCGTTTTATAATGTGAAGGAGATATAAATGCTGAATGTGAAGTCCGATTGGGCCGAACTTTTGTACGAGTCATGCACATGCTAGTATTGACCTGTGATAATGATTTAAGATTTATATCTGTTGAGATAACTCCTTAAATAAACCTTCAATTGTTAGTTTTAGGCGGGACCATAAACAGGGCATGTGTGGTTGATGGTGAGGATAAAGAGCATTGATTATGGGAGAGGTTTAAACGTTTAGCAATATGTATAATAATCATATAATGGTGGAGCACCGTAAATATGTATTGTATAATACGATGAGGTCGAAATTTGGTGGTAATGATTCCGGCATTATTGATGACTTATGGTGGAAGTTTCAGTGGATTTGGTTTCGAAATGAACCCATAATTAAATGTGCCGTTATAATTTATTAAGCTAAATCGAAATGTTAAGGTGCTCACGTAGACAAGGAATTTGGGAACGTACACAAAACCGTACACATATCATTTAGAAATCTATCGAAGAGTTTAGAATTGTGATAACCGCTTAGTAGAGATTATGATTGATAATCCTTAAAGAGGACTGGAGTGAGATAATTGGTATAGACTAGGCGTGAACGAATGATGCTTATGAAGTTAATGGTGATCAAGGCAAGTTGTGAATCGAGCTCAAGGATTGGGATGGTTAATGTGTATGGGCAGATTTGTATACTAAACTCAAACTTAGAATTACGCGCACAAGTAGTCCTATAGGATCAAAGATAGTAATTCCCTTATATACCCATGCCACTGCAAGAGAGTTGTGACAACTCCGTATGAGAAGCAGTGATGGTTGGTGAGGCTTCTAGGGTATGGTTATATCCTGAGAGGTGAGAGACCCGGTTGGTAGGTCCTTGGATTCTAATTAGCATCGGCACCGATTGTATGAGGAGAAATGGAATAATGCTCCTTACACGAGTCCTTGGGTACTTGATAGCACGGGTGGTGCATGAGAATTTCATGAATGTGCATGGTTTACACATGGTGGTGTGATGATCCTGGTTGGAGGATTACTTGTGGTGGGTCTACAGGCTTGCTGGTCGTGACACCGACAGAATTCGACTGTTAGACTCTAGACCGGTTGGGTTGGACTCTTGGTGCTCACCTACCCAAGTCCCCTTATGTTGTGGTGAAATGCTAAGGAACCGGTTGTTGGGGGCCTTGGATGCTAATTATCATCGGTTGAACTGTTATGATGTGAAATGTAAGAAGGCTCCATCCGTGAGTCCCTGGGTGATTGATTGCACGAGTGTGCACGGGAATTACATTAATTTGCATGGTTTACACATGGTGGTGTAATGATCTGGGTTGGAGGATTACTTGTGGCGGGTCTACGGGCAAGCTTGTCGTGACACCGACAGAAGCCGACAGTTAGACTCTTGACCGATTGGGTTGGACTCTTGGTGCTCACCTACCCACGTCCCCTTCTGTGTCCTTGAAGGCTCAGCATGATGCGAGCAGTATATAGGGTCTCCGCTGTGTGTTCTTAGCGTCGAGGCGTACAAAGGCCTAGGATTGGTAGTGTTCATACCCTCCTAGTAGTGGAGGAGCTCGTTCCACTATCTCCGTCTGGCCACGACGGGAGATGCCTGAGTGGTTAGCTACCTCTCAAAAAGCAAGAACTGTAGGTCTATGTCGACACAGCAACTATGCATGGGTGAGTCATTATATCATAATCATTGCATTGCATTCATCATTCATATTCATAGCATTGCACCGCATCGGGTCCATCATATAAATTAGTATGGGCTCTTTTATCTGATGGTTTCCAGCATGGAAACCTTAACTTATAAGTTTGTATGGGCATTCATATAAGTTAAGGTACGATATGAACTGCTTACTTCTTCTGTGTTGTTTCCCTACTTGCTTATACTCTGCCATTGTCATTTTACCTGTTAGATGTACTTCTTATACATTTGATACACTGCTGCGATTACATCTTTCCTTGTCACTTATTTTTGCTACTACTGACTATATTGCAGCTTTTCTTCATTCCCTTCTGCCCGGTGCCTTGGAGTCACCGGGGGAGAGGATGTGAAGCCACTTAGTCTTTATGACTAACGGTTGTTACACCACTACTTTTAGGAGCAGCATCGTACTACACAGGAGGACAGCCAGGCCAGGGTGGCAGTGCTGGTGATTACGATACCTTGGCTACCATCATCGGCAGATTTGAGCGAGTGGTTAGAATGTAGCCTTAGGGCAAGTTTATACTCTGATGATATATAGGAGCTTGTGTAGCTTTCTGTCCTTTTTTGTACTGTTTGGACATTGTTTCTTAATTGTGAATATATGGCTTCTTGCTTTTGCATTATTGATGGGTTGGCGCTGTTCAGTTGGTTTGGCTGGCAGGATAGGCGTCTTGTGGGGGAGGCTAGCTCGTGTGCTGGCGCTTCCGCAAGGCGGCTATCCGGGGCATAGGACTCCCCTCGGGCGTGTCTTGTGTTTCGGTAGGGGGGTCTTACAAATGGTATCAGCTTGCAATGATCCTGAGATAAAGAAGTCCATTAAACCACTAGGCTACCCCTGTTGGCTAAATCAGTTTGAGGACAAACTGATGCAGCGGAAGCAGTGGTGTGCCCATATGTGATTCACATTAAGTATGTCCACTTTTTCCTATAGGAAGTGCCAACCTAAGCCAAACTCGTACACTTACGTATAGATGCTGGCTCATTCAGAGACAGTAATTGGTATTCCCATTCCAACAACTAAAGTGGGTTTGGCATAAGATTGATGCCAACCTAACTAGGATACCACTTTGGTCGACTTAGCAGGATATGTCGTGACATACCCCTACCTTATACCGATCTCAGGGATGATGTGGCCAAGCAAAAAGTGATCACAAGTGACTAAGGGAAGAGTTTAACGTGACTGTAGATGCTAGAGACTCACACCCTGAGATTTCTATCTCAGATATGGAGTGATATTATCACCTTACCCAAAGTATTAGGGCAATCTCAATGAGATTGGTGCATGTAGTCTATTATCAGCTTAGTAAGAGACCTCTAAGCATGCCTTTTATACGGTATGTGGATACCTCCCCCTTCTAATTATGTAGAAGAAACTCAGCCAAAGAGATACGGGGGCTTATCTCTTCGTTTATTGGGCTAGTTATGTACCGTCTTGGGTTCCCTGAGGACTTAAAATCATTGTAATTTTTGACATTGGAAGTGGAAACCCTTGAAGAGTTAATTCACCTTAAGCAAGGCGAACTGCTAAGGCCATGTTTGGGTTGAAAGGAATTTTATTAGCGGAATAAGAAAGGAAAGCATTTTGAAGATGATAATTTCCTCTATATTTTTCTAAGATTGTGTGGATAAGTAGCGAGGAGAGTAGTAAATTAACACTTCGGGGATATGCAGCTATGTTGTGATAACATTATAACTGGGAAGTTAATGAAATTTTTTGCATGCATTGCTGGTATGATGATAAACTACCCATGAGTTTGGAAATTCTTGGTGAACATTCCCTTTAATGTTGTAATTACTTGACATTGTGAAATTAATAAGTGTTAGGCGGTGCAGTCAACAAGATTAATATGACTTGTTTGATGATCTAAAATCCTAAGAGTTTTTATGAAATAAACATGCCATGGATGATCATTGGCAGGGATGGTAGGGCGCTTGGAATGGATTTGATTTAGTTTATCATATTGTGAAATATGCCCTACTTTTGGTAGTCAGCACAACCCGTGCCGAAGGGAAATCATCTCGAGCCTTGCACCTTGGTTTATGATAAGTTCAAACATATATAAATGTACCATATGGGCGGTGGAAGAAATTTAGTCTAAAAACGTACGGGGGCTTGTCCCTTTGTTTATAGGAGTATTTACATATCGACTTCGTTTTCCCTTAGATCTTGTGTATTTGAAGATACGTGAACAATGATGATTAGATTCATAATAACCTCTCAATACGGGTGATATCTTCAAGGGTGTTGAAACACGCCGTGAATCAAACACGTGAGTTGAATATTGATGATAAGTTGCATTTACTTATTTAGTGAGATATGAATATGTCTCTATACGTGCAGGTAGGTGTACGTGTAATTGTATTGGCTCGACAAGGCAGACCTCTAAAGGCTCTGTACAGAAACCCAAAAATATTTACGTCAACCCTAAGGGTCAAAGTTATAGCTATTACGTGATGCAACCCTGATGATGAAAATAGAAATAAATCAGTGTCGACATTTTCCTTGCAATACTATGTATGTTTATGATGAAGGATGACTTCATTATTATTTGACATCGCCGGCGGAAGATAGAATGAATGTGATGTTACTTTGGTGTACCATTATCATGTTAATTGAGTTATGTAGTTATACGTGGGCTAATAGAGATAATTGTGGGCTGCTCATAAGAAAGGATAATAATAAATGACTGTTAGGAGGAGGAGGAGAATATATGTTTGATGAGGTGTTTGAGTTTTATTATTTTCTACTGACCTTTTATTTCTTCTCTCGGCGGTATCGCAGCTAGGGTTCCTCATTCTACTTCTCATCTCCTCCTCATTCTGCACGATTTGGCAAGGGATTTCTGAGTTATTACTGTGATCAGAATTTCTACCCTAACTGTAAGCTCTCTCTCCCCTGTTGGTGTGTTTAGTTGGACGGCTGCAACTAATTCCTCTAATCTTGTGGAGTGTTGCTGGAAACAGAGGATGGGAGTTGTTTGTTTGGTTTATTCAGAACAGTTCTGCTATTATGTTGCGCTTATGCAGTCGAATAAGTATTGTTTGGTTGTTCTCCTTCATTAAATAAACCCAACTCTGTCTTATCACCACAATATTTGTGTTTGCATCAGGATGAGAGACACTTAAGATTTCTCTGTGCATAATTTGGATCATAAGTGTCATGAAGTATAACAGAAGTACACACGGGAGAAATTGGAAGTGAGGTGATCTGAATGCGTTGTGACCCTTACTAGTGGTGAGTGGGATTTAAAGTGTACTTCAGATGACTTTTGTGAATTGAACTTAAACCCCATAACCTCAACTTAAATTTTGGGGACGAAATTGTTTCTTCGTTTATTGGATTTGTAACATCCCAGTGTGCGCTAGGCCCCTCATGAGTGTGTTGTGTCATCGGAGGTTGACTCAGACTCGGTAGAAGCCCTAGGACCCCGAGGTTTGTATGAATTGTTAGGTTAAAAGAGGCTATTAATGATAAATGTTGACAAAAATCATATTGATTACATTCACAGGAATAGAAATGAAGTTCCAACCATTATTAAAGAGAGAATCTGTAATGTTTGTGGGGCTGGACTGCCAGGGAAGAATAATTGGGGGTGATTGACAAGGATCTGCTTCCTGTCGACTAATAAGGAATTTCGTCGAACGCACCTGCGTTCGTCGAACACAGTTCACCTCTAGTTCGTCGAAAGCAGTTCACCTCCAGTTCGTCGAACGCAGTTCACCTTCTATTTGTCGAATGCACCTCACCTTCTGTTCGTTGAACGCAGCTCGCCTCCAGTTCGTCGACCGCAGTTCACCTCCAGTTCGTCGAACGCAGTTCACCTTCTGTTTGTCGAACGCAGCTCACCTTCTGTTCGTTGAATGCAGCTCGCCTCCAGTTCGTCGAACGCAGTTCACCTCCAGTTTGTCGTACGCAGTTCACCTCTAGTTCGTCGAATGCAGTTCCCCTCCAGTTCGTCGAACGCAGTTCACCTTCTGTTCGTCGAACGCAGCTCACCTTCTGTTCGTCGAACGCAGCTCACCGTCTGTTCGTCGAACGCACCTCCAATTCGTAGAACGGGCTGGCCCTTTCTTTTTCTCGAGAAATGGCATAAAAATAAGGCTGTAGTGGAGTTGATGTCCAATAGGAAGCTGACACTAAAGTTTTTAGTTTCAACACAAGGCATGGGAAAGGGTTTAGCCATTAATGATCATTAATGCAAATATCTCTCTCTCTCTCTCTTTATTCTCTCATAACCCAAATGGGCTGATATCTTCTAATCAGAAGCCCTATTCATCTTCTTCTTCATCTTCTTCTTCTCCTTCTTCTTTTCTTCATCTTCCTCCTCCCACCTTAAGGTTTTAACTTAGGGTTCTTGAAGGAGCAAGTTTGGAGAAGGATTTGGAGCTTGGCCGACCACCACCCCGCTGCCATGAAGATGAGCTTGAACCATGGCTGGAAAATAAGGTGACTTCCGACCCCTCTCCCTTGGTGCTAGATCTTAGAGAAAATTAGGAGAGGTGTTGAGCTCAAAAGAGCTTGGCTTGTGAGTTAATGGAGTTTCCTAGGAAAAGACCAAATCGGATCTTTCTTGTTAGGGCACCGATTGCCGCGAAAGTTCCTTCAATCACTTCTTCTCTTCAAAAGGAAGAGATAGTATTTGATTTTGTTGAAATCCATGGTCTATGGAGGGAGTATTGGATGGGAGAAGTTGTAATGACCCAACACTTTGTTTTTGGGGAAGATGATGAATAGTTCCCTGCTAAGTAGGATGTTAATTTATTTATTAGGTGAAAAGATGACGAGTAAATTCCCTGTTAAAAACCCCTTGTTAAATAGGGTTGTTAACTATATAATGGTGTGATAAAGGCGATGATAGCACTGGAATTAGACTTCGGGCTCAACATGAAAGTTTTAGCCCTCAGAAAGAGCTTTCCGACGATAGGTTATAAGTTTTCTGAAGTTTCTTGTAGCTTCCTACACGTCCAGTCGAGTGGACTGTCCAGAAAGCGAGAATGGGTTAAGTGCGTGCTGTTTTGCTGTCAAGATTTCTGCTGTTGACTTCGGAGCATATTTTAGATAGGACCCACTTGGATCTGGGTTTAGGACTCAACATGAATGTTGTAGCCCTTGATGTTATCTTTCAAAAATGGGGTGGATCATAATTTCTGGAAAACTGTAGCACCCAGAAATCCAGTTTTAGTAAAATGTGTCATAAGACTTCCGATCTCAGTATTTTGTGGATTTCTCTTAAGATATTGGTTGGATGCTCCTAAAAATTGGTGGAGACATAGGTGATAACAATGTGTAGATCTCTGTTGAATCTCATAATTTTTGGGTAAGTAGTATTAAAGTTATTGCTGTTTCGTTTTATAATGTGAAGGAGATATAAATGCTGAATGTGAAGTCCGATTGGGCCGAAATTTTGTACAAGTCATGCACATGTTAGTATTGACCTGTTATAATGATTTAAGATTTATATCTGTTGAGATGACTCCTTAAATAAACCTTCAATTGTTAGTTTTAGGCGGGACCATAAACATGGCATGTGTGGTTGAAGGTGAGGATAAATATCATTGATTATGGGCGAGGTTTAAACGTTTAACAATATGTATAATGATCATATACTGGTGGAACAGCGTAAATATGTATTGTATAATACGATGAGGTCGAAATTTTGTGGTAATGATTCCTGCATTATTGATGACTTATGGTGGAAGTTTCAGTGGATTTGGTTTCGAAATGAACCCATAATTAAATGTGCCGTTATAATTTATTAAGCTAAATCGAAATGTTAAGGTGCTCATGTAGACAAGGAATTTGGGAACGTACACAAAACCGTACACATATCATTCAGAAATCTATCGAAGAGTTTAGAATTGTGATAACCGCTTAGTAGAGATTATGATTGATAATCCTTAAAGAGGACGGGACTGAGATAATTGGTATAGACTAGGCGTGAACGAATGATGCTTATGAAGTTAATGGTGATTAAGGCAAGTTGTGAATCGAGCTCAAGGAGTGGGATGGTTAATGTGTATGGGCAGATTTGTATAGTGAACTCAAACTTAGAATTACGCGCACAAGTTGTCCTATAGGATCAAGGATAGTAATTCCCTTATATACCCATGCCATTGCAAGAGAGTCGTGACAACTCCGTATGTGAAGCAGTGATGGTTGGTGAGGCTTCTAGGGTATGGTTATATCCTGAGAGGTGAGGGACCCGGTTGGTAGGTCCTTGGATGCTAATTAGCATCGGCATCGATTGTATGAGGAGAAATGGAATAAGGCTCCTTACGCGAGTCCTTGGGTACTTGATAGCATGGGTGGTGCATGGGAATTTCATGAATGTGCATGGTTTACACATGGTGGTGTGATGATCCTGGTTGGAGGATTACTTGTGGTGGGTCTACGGGCTTGCTGGTCGTGACACTGATAGAAGCTGACTGTTAGACTCTAGAACGGTTGGGTTGGACTCTTGGTGCTCACCTACCCAAGTACCCTTCTATTGTGGTGAAATGCTAAGGACCTGATTGTTGGGGGCCTTGGATGCTAATTAGCATCGGTTGAACTGTTATGATGTGAAAGGTAAGAAGGCTCCATCCGTGAGTCCCTGGGTGCTTGATTGCATGAGTGTGCATGGGAATTACATGAATGTGCATGGTTTACACATGATGGTGTAATGATCTGGGTTGGAGGATTACTTGTGGCGGGTCTATGGGCTTGCTGGTCGTGACACCGACAAATGCCGACAGTTAGACTCCTGGTCGGTTGGGTTGGACTCTTGGTGCTCACCTACCCAAGTCCCCTTCTGTGTCCTTGAAGGCTCAAAGTGATGCGAGTAGTACGCAGGGTCTCTGTTGTCTGTTCTTAGCATCGAGGCATACAGAGGCCTAGGACTGGTAGTGTTCATACCCTCCTAGTAGTGGAGGAGCTCGTTCCACTGTCTCCGTCTGGCTACGATGGGAGATGCCTGAGTGGTTAGATACCTCTCAAAAAACGAGAACTGTAGGTCTATGTTGACATATCAACTATGCATGGGTGAGTCATCATATCATAATCATTGCATTGCATTCATCATTCATCTTCATAGAATTGCACCGCATCGGGTCCATCATATAAATTAGTATGTGCTCTTTTATATGATGGGTTCCAGCATGTAAACCTTAACTTATAAGTTTGTATGGGCATTCATATAAGTTAAGGTAAGATATGAACTGCTTACTTCTTCTGTGTTGTTTCCCTACTTGCTTATACTCTGCCATTGTCATTTTACCTTGTTAGATGTACTTCTTATACATTTGATACACTGGTGCGATTACATCTTTCCTTGTCACCTATTTTTGCTACTACTGACTATATTGCAGCTTTTCTTCATTCCCTTCCGTCCGGTGCCTTGGAGTCGCCGGGGGAGGGGATGTGAAGCCACTTAGTCTTTATGACTAATGGTTGTTACACCACTAATTTTAGGAGCAACAACGTACTATACAGAAGGACAGTCAGGACAGGGTGACATTGCTGGTGATTACGATACATTGGCTACCATCAGTGGTAGATTTGAGCGAGTGGTTAGAATGTAGCCTTAGGGCAAGTTTATACTCTGATGTTATACAGGAGCTTGTGTAGCTTTCTGTCCTTTTTTGTACTGTTTAGACATTGTTGCTTAATTGTGAATATATGTCTTCTTGCTTTTGCATTATTGATGGGTTGGCGATGTTCAGTTGATTTGGCCGGCAGGATAGGCATCTTGTGGGGGAGGCTAGCTCGTGTGCTGGCACTTCCACAAGGTGGCTGTCTTGGGCATAGGGCTCCCCTCGACCGTGTCTTGTGTTCTGGGAGGGGGGTCTTACAAATGCTCCCATAATATGTAAGATATCAACTTAATCATTTGTCATGTTAGTTTTCCCATGTGATAGCGATTAGTATTTATCATGTTAGTTCTCCATCTTTTGTAATTACAAAAAGTGGGCAAGGAAGGAATAGACATAAAAAGAGGATTTAAAAAAAAAGAGATAAGGCATGATCGAGCATTTTAGAGGAAATGAAATGATTAGGAGTTTTAAGCATAAAAACAATTTTTATAGAAATAAATCAGAGTTTTTAGCATAAATATTTTCATAGAAATAGATCAGAGTTTTTAGCATAAAAATGAACATTTGCCAAGTAATCAATATTATCATGTTAGTTCTCCCTCTTTATATAAGAGTTTTAAGCATAAAAAGGTAATGATTTCCAAGTAACCAATCTACCCAGACAATATGTCTGCACCCTAGCCCCGTACTAAGTGACGGATGGTCATGAGCAGCTGTATACATGCCACAGGTTGGGGTGTTAATCCCATATGAAAACACTAGAAAATACTCAACTTAGCACTCTTTCCCCCTAGTGCCTCGCAAGGCCCCACTGGAACCCTCCCCGGTTAAAGACAAGACATGGCTTAGAGGTTAGGTTATCTAATGTCTACAACCCTACGCCCACGCTATGGTGAGATATGTAATCATGGATAATAATTATTGGAAACATTTAAGCATTTTAAATCTAATTATAATTTCATAGCCAATGGGTTTATATTTTTGTTTGATTTTTTGAAAAACTCACATAGCTATTTTGAAATCCATTATTAAATCAGAGTTTTTAGCATAAAAATGATATGCGTGTTTAGAATAACAAATATAAATTCTACCAAGCAAGTCTACTACTTGTTGAAAAAGGAATTTTGAGTTTTAAGACTTTGATATAAGCATGAAAGCGCAATGTAAAAAATATATGGTGATGATGCGGAAGACTTATAGAAATACAAGAAACAACTTTTTGTAATCATGTCTATTCATAAGAAGATATGAGTTAAATTCCAAAAGAAAGAAAATTTTGTAAATCAATTTGTATTTAAAAACTGTAAGTTTGACAATAAAGTAACCAAGCTTGAAATAATTTTATTAAAAAACGATTACTCCAATGTTATTTTAATTCACAAATTCAAAACATACAAAACATTGTAGAGAGCATGTTAGATTATCTAATGCATTTATATATAAAGAGTAGTATAGAATTTAGCATTAGGATCCAATACTCATGAGAAGAAGTGTTATAGAAGATAATGATGTGCACATAAGTGTATTTTGAATAGAGTAAACAAATGATTTAATCAAAAATACAAGACATATGTTGAGTAAAGTGCACAATAAAACACAAATAATTTTACTTCCACACACTTCAACGCACAAAGAAAATGTACAACTACCAAGGTGCTTTGCACATACAATGCTCATTAAGACTTATTAGGGTGCAAAGTAGTGCTTGGGGGATCACATACTTTATTTTTCAATATTGATTTTTGTGATCCGGTGTACTTAAGAATAAGTGGTGTAAAAATAAAGGTTTGCTCAAGACACTTTACTTTTCTATCCAAGGTGCTCAACCTCACAACGCTTATTAAGACTTAGCAGGAGCTTCAAGTAGTGCTTGGTGGAGTTATCTTTGTCAATTTATTTCATGATTGGTATGTAATTTTGAAAGCACAACCACTTTTCTTAATTTTTAAGAGTTCAAATAAATGTAGTGTAGGTAAGATACTTGTGCAAATTTAATTCGTTGTACAATTACAATACACAAGCAAGCATTCTTGGATTAAAAACACATGTAGACTTTGCCAAAATAAGTGAGTGAATAAATATCATTATCAATCATAAAACATTTACTCATACTTAGAGACATGCTAAGCTTGGTTCCACAAAACCTTTTTATTATAATTGATACACATATGAGTAGATATATCAAAGCATGATAAAAACAATGTTCAAAGTAGTTTGAAACGATGAATTGCAACATTATAGAAGTTCTAAATTATAGATTAAATCATGCTTGATTTTCACAATAAAGTCCATACAGTATTTTTGATATATTTTTTAAAAATTTGATTTAAAGTTTGAACTCTTAAAATTGATCTTGGACTTCCCGAGCTCTACCCTGTGAGTGGTTTGCCCGGTACTAGGAGATGTGATGGGATGAGAGCCCAAATCTCCCTTTCACAAGATACATGTAAATAGAAAAGTTAAGTTCAAAAAAATAATTTTTGATACTTGTTTTGTTTTATATTTTTGTATTTTATTTTTGCATATAGACATAAAAATCAAACAAATAACCAAAGAAAGGGAGTAAGAAAAATATTTTTTGTAATTTGGCTTTTGTAATTTTGTATTTTAATTTTTCAAAAATCAACTGATGGCATAAATGCAAAAATGAGTAGTACATATAAACTAACATATTTTTATTGATTTTTCAGAATTTTAAAATTACAAAAAATTAGAAACACGAGCTAGCGCCGGCGCTAGCGCTAGCACGATAAATAGTACACTATTTTTCAAGATTTTGGAAATTCTGATTATTGATCTTGATTAAGTGTCCCAAGAGTAGTTTCATGCACACATTTCAGAATTTTTGGAGATGTCTAGTTAGTGCAAATTTGCATAAAACATTAGCGATTTCTTATATGATTTGACAACACATGATATATATTATCTTATATCTTAATTATGATTTACCTTAAGGCATATATTTATCAATATGATGTAATTTAAAAATGATAGGAAATGTAAGCACAAGATTTCAGTTCGAATAGGCCAAATAAGCATGATTTGAATGATTAGTATGAAATGATGTTTATTCAAAGAATAACATGGATATGCCCTAGATACGAATACTCAGCATGTATCTCTTGGTAAATATATGAAACCTAATATCGATACTACTATTCTTTAGGTGACAGTGTTAGTATGGTAAGTTTGAGATTTATGCTATGCCAAAGTATGATAGTGTTTCAATTTATAGACCTAGAATGAAGTGAAGATTCTATTTGATTTGATCTTATTGATATCAAGATGATTCTAAGGTCTCAACTTAAAATAATACACACATAATACACCAACCATGGTATGTAATTATAATATCAATTGTCATCATATAATTCATATAATAGTGAAGAAAAATATTGAAAATTGAGCTTCTTTTAAATCTTGATCTTTCTTTTAGATCATGATATTTCTCTAATTTGGTTGATGAAGGCTAAAGAGCTTAATAGCCTTATAACTTGATTTAATTTAAAATATCTTATAACAAATTTATAGTTCAATTTATATGAATACTATATGATATCTATAGGCAATGATTTTAATAGTAATAGATTGGTCATTTATAAATGAAAAATTGACTATTACTTTTGATTTACTTTGATTTGTAAACTTCATTTATGCTTTAGGGGACAAAGTCAAATTTCAAATATCATATTAGATGACCATGGCATGATTTCTTAAAAAGAAAACAAAAAGAAAAATTAAAAGACATTAAAACATATCATGAAGTAGAAATTTGTATATTTCATTTTGAAAATATTCTACTTCATGCATTTGGATGATACTAGTAGATAAGAGATTTGGGTATCCAAAGGGAACCAAGTGTAATGGTTCCTTTGGGCACCCAAATATAGCATGATAATTTTTGAGGAGACAAAAATGAATGAATCCTTTCAAGTGGAGTTAATGTTTCATTTTTTATTTTGGGTCTCCATTCATATTTTGATTTAATATTATGCATCAAATTTCCATATTCATTAAAATTAGGCTTAGAATAATAATGACTTTTGAAATTATTTTTCAAAGGAAATTTGTCCACATATGAATTTAATTTGGGAGATATATAATGAGGGTTAGAGTTCATTATGCTTTTATGATTAAATATTCTACTAGGTGCATGTTTAATAGATTTTATAATACTAGTAGAAGTCTTACACATGTTAGATGATAAATTAGAAATAAAAGATTTTTTATTACTTGTAAATTTTTCCACAAATAGTTTTAATGATTCTAGTTTATTAAATAAAATATTATTTTCATTTACTAATTTTTCATTATGCTCTTTTGAAATTAAAAGTTTTTTTTCAAAATCCTTGAATTTTTCTTTAATATTATAACAATCAGAACAAGGGTTTGAAAGTTCAATTAAAGAGCACGATGGAGATTCAAACACATCATTTTTGGATTCTACATTCACATTTGC
Organism: Dactylorhiza incarnata; assembly: GCA_033032865.1. Lineage (NCBI taxonomy): Eukaryota > Viridiplantae > Streptophyta > Magnoliopsida > Asparagales > Orchidaceae > Dactylorhiza > Dactylorhiza incarnata. The sequence goes on along the minus strand of JAWHQI010000372.1, from coordinate 1,471,474 downwards.
CTTCAAAGTTTTATTTTCTAAACGTAGTTTTGCATTAGACCTTTTTTATTTCTTAATCTTACGTTTAGTAATTTGCAGCAATTATAACATAGAAATTGAATTACAAATGATAAGGGATTTTGATTTCCTTACAAAGCTTTTGGATGCGGTCTGGTTTGAACATGAAGTTCCTTTTTCATCATTATTGCATTCCTCTTCCATGGATGAGTTTTCATCTTCCCTTATGCTAGATGTGCATTCTATGGATTCATCATGTGAGGAGCTTTCTTGAACACCTATGCAAGCTTTTATGTTCTCCAATTCTTGCATTTGTTTTATACCTATAGATGGAGAATCATAAGTTATCTCAAGAAAATTCCACATCTCGTATGCAGTAGGAAAAGTATGAATGAGTTTGGAAATATTTTGATCTAACGCACAAAATAAACTATTCATAGATTTTGCATTTAAAACCATTTCATTTTTAGTTAATATGCTAGGTGGCTTTTTAATAGTAATATTCCAAACTTTTTCATCTAAAGCTTTAAGAAAATTTTCCATTACTATTTTCCATCCTTTATAATTTCTTCCTTCAAATAAAAGTGGTTTAAGAGATTTTTCTTCTTCATAAAAATTTACCCCACTAGTAGAAGCGAGATCATGAGACACCATTATTCCTAGTTGTTAAGCCGATTTGGAATAAAACCGCTCTGATACCATTTGTTGGATCGGTAGGCACCCTTAGAGGGGGGGGGGGGGGTGAATAAGGGTTTTAAAAGTTTTTCTTATATTTTGATATATTTGAAATAATAAGAGATTAAAATAGTGATCTTAATAAAGATCTAAATTATTTTGTGATGAAGGACATGATAATAAACAATTTAGATACATGAAGACCAAAATCAATTTTATTACACAAAGAGAGACATGATTACTATTAATAAAATTGATTAGAAAACTAGATTTCTATAATGCTAGAAATTTGGGGCGAATAATAATAAAGCTCTTTTTTCATTTTCTATCCCGACTCATATCCCCATGAACTGGTGGCCCTAGCCTATCCTTCCCTGGATACAGCCTTAAGCTGCTCTAGCCAATCCTTCCCCAGATACGGCCTCGAGCAACCCCTAGACCTAACCTAGATCTAGTCGCCAAAATGAGGCAAATATCTGCCCTAAGTCCTACCCAGACCTAGTCGCGAACACGAGGCGAATTCTCTACACGATATAAAAGAGATGGATAAATGAAATAACAACAACAACATAAAAACTCCCTATATAGATCTCTTGGAGAAGTAGACAAAGACCCACAGAGTATGATCATAGTCGATGCGGTCTTTCGTCATGGTGATGAAGCGTGTTGAAATCTTCTCCAATGATCTCCTTAAGCCTTCATGGATTTGTGGGAGTTTCTCTTCGAATCTTCCTCTATATATTGTGGCACGAAGCTCTGGAATTTAGGATCATGAGAGGATAAAGAAGACAGATCCAAGGGGTCCTTTTTATAGCCTTGGAGCTAGCGCCCGCGCTTGCGCAACCGCCGGTGCTATCCCAGTTTAGGAAATATTCTCCGCGTGAGAATCCTTCATTTTAAGCAAGCCATCCGCCTTCCTCTATTGCTTTGCGCTACCGCCTGCGCTAGTAGATACCGCCCGCGCTAGCTGCTATCGCCTAGCGCTAGCACCTTCTATAACTATTTCCGAAATTTTCTCAAAATAGAGCTAGCGCCGGCTCTAGTGGGCATGTTAGAATTTTGGCTTCAAATTTGGGCACAACCTTCTTATGTTATCCTTGAGTCATGTGGACTTGTTTTCCTGCACACTTAAACACACAAGATCAAATACACTAAGGATTTGTTATTCTCAAACCTAGGAGATGCGGAAGACCATGTTTCAATAGGTTCGTGTTAGCATAAAAAGACACACTTCCACCCACTGCAGATTTTGCAGGAAAGCTCCTTTTCGCAATAGGCACAAGTTGATGGAATCAGATACTGTACTGTTAGACTTGATTATAGGCCTGGCAACAACCATGGGTTTTGCTGAATGGGATTTAGTAGAGGTAGCTTCCTTACCCTTGAATGTGGGGCCTGAAGTACCACATACAAATGGTGCATGATGGGCCATTTGAATTTATTCATGGGGAGCTTTCAAAGCACTCATCCCTATGCTCTTTCTCCTACCATAGTTAGGAGTATTCCCCTTACAATAGGAGCTTCCATTCTTCCAGTGACAATACATGCTGTCCTGGTCATACCTGTTAGAGGAAAGCAACACCTTTTGAAAGGTGGTTTGATGCTTAGCATTAGCCTAGTCCTTTCCTCCATTCCGAGCACTTACTGCCACTTTATTGAAACCTAGTCCTCTCCTATTTGTTTGGGTGGAGAAGGTGTCAATGATGGGTAGTATTGATTTGGGTTTGGAGAATTGAGCCACTAAGCTTTTCTCCTTGAGAAGCTTCTCTTCAAGGTCCTTAATGACCTTGTTATTTTGGCTTATGGTGCTTAGCTGAAATGTTGTTATTCCCTTTAGCTGACTAATTTCTCTACTCATCTGAGCCATTTGGGTAGCTGACTTAGTGCATTCAAGCTTTGCCTACTGAAGGGAAGCAATTTCTAGAGCTTGCCTCTTGGCTAGCTTCTTGCTATTTTTCAGAGCTTCCAAGAGGGCACCATACTTGTCAATCAATTGATTGACATCCACCTCAGATTCTGAACCACTTTCATCAATAGATGAGAGTGTTTCAGATTTTGGAATTGACTCATAATCAGAAGAAGGAATGAAAAGAGTTGATACCTGATCAGGATGATCCTGACTGTCTTCATCATCTGATATGGCCATTAAGCCATAACATTCTTTGACATCTTCATCCACCTCAATGACACTGCCTGAATGCGACAGAGCGGCCCTGATGCCTATCTTAGCATCTGGATAATCTTCATCCTCAACAACTACAAATAACCCTATATAGGCTTCCTCTTCTTCATCAGAATCTGAAGATTCAGATTCACTCCAGCTCCTTTCCTTCTTTGCTAGGAAGGATTTTTTACCTTTACTCTCCTTGTGGTGATGAGGCTTCTTATCACCTCTTTCTTTTCTCTTGAATGGATAGTCAGCTATGACATGTCCAGGATTGCTGCAATAATAACAAATAACATTATTTGAAACATGTTTAATAGGTTTTGATTCATACCTGTCACCCTTGGGGTGCATCCTCCCTGATTTGCTGTGTTCCTTCAGGGGATGTGAGGAGGAGGAAGGTCTGCTCTTCCACTGCTTCCTCCTCATCAACTTCTTGAAGTGCCTGGAGAAGGCAACAAATTCCTCATCTATTTAATTGCTATTAGATGTCCTGGGCTCAGAGTTTTCTGAGTCAGTAGCCCTTCTTCATGGAAAGGGTATTATCTCTTTGCTCTTCTTAGAGCTCTAAACTTTGAGAGCCATATATCTCTCCTTTGCATGAGTCATGGTAGAGGTTTCCTCCTCCTTTCTTGCAGATAACTGCATCTCATATGAGAGCAGCATCCCAAACAGTGTGTGGGGAGGAGTCTCACACAGCTTTGCCTCATCCCTGATGGCACAAATTTTTGTATCCCAGTCTCTAGTTAGAGATCTAAGGAATTTATCATTCAGCTCATAATTGCTGAAGACACTCCCATAGGTCCTCAGCTCATTAACCACCCTGAAGAATCTTTCATAGCAATCAACTATGCTTTTCTGGCTGTGTTACCTGAAGGCTTCACTTACCTGGTTAAGGAGGGATTTCCTATCATCCCTCACTTCATTAGAACCTTCCATATACACTATAAGTGTATCCTACATTTCCTTGGCTGTCTCACAGTTCACTAAATTCTGGAAGGTGGAATCATCAATTGCATTTACTATAATATTTTGTGTTCTCTTATCCATAATAGCAAGTGCAATTTCATCCTTTGTCATTTCAGCATAGGTCTTGGGCACTTGCCTAGTTGGATCTATAGTGGAGGCCTTTAGGAAGACAAAAGGACCTTCCTTTACAGTGATGTATATCGTAGGGTCAGAGGCTTCCAAAAATAGCCTTACCCTTTGCTTCCATATGCCAAAGGTCTCCTTTCTGCATATGGGCAATTTCATGGATCCCATCTCCTTCTGACCTCTAGTGAAAGCCATTGGATTCAGAATAGACTACTCCTAGTAGGATCTGGTCAGACTGTTAAGTCCTATTTGACCAACCTACCTCTGAATCCAACTCACCTAGTTTGCCTAGTTTGGTTGGTAGTAATCTAACTCACCTAAAGGGGGAGGGGGTGAATAGTTTCCTTTGGTATTTTCTACTAACAGCTAGTGGTTATTATGTGATTAAATAAAGTAATAGCAAATCACAAAAAACACACAACTATTTATAGTGGTACCCCAAGACAATGCGTCTATGGGTAGTCCATTTTCCCTTTACACCTTTCTAACAGTGTGTTAGACAAGGCAAAGTCCTCCAAATCTCAGCTCCAAGAGCTTACAACTCAGATCCCTCAATATCTCTCAGGTTTTCTCCAAAACCCTACCTCAGGCCTATAACCCTACCACTCAGATCACTCCAACTCCTACAACTCAGAAACCCTCATGGTTTCCTACCTCAGGCCTATCAAAAAGCCCTACCTCGGATCTCCTCTAAAATCCTACTACTCAGGCTGGAAGTACAACCTTACAACCTCAGGCACAAAGCCTTACACACTTAGGAACAAAGCCTTACACAATCAGAACAATGAAGTTCTTACTGAGTTTATATTTTTGTTGGTAAAACAAAAGATATTATAGATTAAACCTTCAAATTAGATCTTCTGTTGTTGAAGCACAACAAATGCTGTCTTGAATCAGGGCTGAATATCAGTAGCTTCAGGCCTTGTTTCTTCCGATCTTCTTCTTTAGTAGATGAAGGGAGATCTTGTTCTTCTGGATAGAATGAGCAAGAACAGACTTATCTCTTTGGAAGTAATCTGCTTGCAGCTTGAGAAATCACTTTCAGGAAGCAGATAGAGATATCTTGTGGAAGCAGGACGTATCTTCAATAAAATAGTAACAACTATTTTAGATTTTGTCCACTCCTTTCTCCAACGTCCCAACATCTTCTTTTATACCTCCTCTAATCTACAATGGCTCTGAGTAGTGCCCTGTCACATTATGGATAAAATAGAAAATATTATCTTACTTTCTAGCCACTTATGCCAAAAGCAGATCCCGCCAGGCAATATTCAAATATGAATTTGTCTCAGCGGATGGGATGAGACAGGCTCCAGCCTCAACGACAAAAAAGACTTCGTCTCAGTGGATCCGCTGAGATTGATAGTCTTCTCAGCGATTTTCCTCTATATGCAGCTCAACTGAGACAGATTCCTTCTTTGCGGCTAAACAACTACGTCTCAGCGGTTTAGCTGAGACTTGGCTATTGTCTCAGTGATTTTGATAGTAAAAACCTAGAGAACTATTTCAGTGTTTGGAATGACTTTACCCTGCAGAAGTATGATACAAAAGAGGGCTTATCAAATACAATATGTACTTAACATTGAGTGAGATTCATCTACAAATCTAGGGAACATTGGGACGCATCTACAGAATAGCTTTCCCAACTATGTCTGCCAATAACTTTCCTTTCTGATTGAAGTTTTTTCCTTTTTAGTGAGCTAGTCTTAGCATCACTATACTCAGACCACTTTAATGCCTTATACTTGTTTCTTTTAGAAATATCATCTTCTTCATAATGGTTGAGTGAAGGCAACTGAAGGCTTTCTCCAACCTTCTTGGGGTTATCTTGACCCTTTCATCTCCAATTTTAGATTTTAAGGAAGACTTGGAGGGAGATTACTTGACATTACTATAAAATTCCAACACTTCATTTCCCAGAATAGAAGACGACTCAGACAGCATGTACTCTAATCCTTGGGCATAAAGCATATGAAACATTTCCTTAATCTCCTCAGGGGCATGCTGAAATCCATTCCTCATTATCTCATACCCTTCCAACAAATCCATAACATTCTTTGGCGCCATTCTTTCAAAAAATTGAGTCACTGAGATGGTGGGAAAAGAGGGTTTATCTCATCGGTTGGATTAGGTTTAGGGTTGTAATAGAATAATTAACATTGCTATAATTTATAGTTATTTAGTTTTAAGATCTCCCAAATGATTGATGTTTATTTGACTTATTGAGTTCAATTAATTTAATTAACCTAGCCTGTCTCATTGGATCTGCTGAGACGGAAAAACAAACCACTGGGACTGGGTAATAAACCGCTGGGACAGGGTATTATCATCCGCTGAGACCATCTCAGCTGTCTCAGTAGTTCAGCTGAAACTTTCTTAGCTTTTTTAGCTGACCTCACTTCCTAGCAGTGAACTAGTTAAGTATACTTATCATGCCATTATGTGTTTAAGTAGCTACTATTATTCACCAAGATTGAGGTGCAAAGTAAAGCATATGAAGAATTGAAATGTAAATTTCTATTCAATATTCAAGATTCCTAACTCAATTTTAAAAGCATTAAATTTAGCATCATCCAATGGCTTTGTAAAGATATTAGCGACTTGATTGTTAGTGGGGACATATTCAAGGCATATATCTTCACTTTCTACATGTTCCCTAATGAAATGATATCTAATTTCTTTATGCTTAGTCCTGCTTTGAGAGACATGATTGTTAGTAATAGAAATTGCACTGGATGAGTCACAATATAAAGGAGAGTGACTTAACTTGAGGTTGTAATCCACTAGCTGGTGCTGAATCCATAGTAGTTGTGCACAACAGCTCCCACTAGCTATATATTCAGACTCAGCAGTGGATATAGCCACACTGGTCTGCATCTTACTGCTCCATAAAATCAATCTCTTGCCTAGGAATTGACAAGTTCCACTTGTACTCTTTCAATCTTATTTGCAACCTGCAAAGTTAGTATCTGAAAAGCCTATCAGTTCAAAATCATTGTTTCTAGGGTACCAAAGGTCAAGATGTTGGCTGCCCTTAAGATATCTTAAAATCCTCTTTGCAGCTGAGTAATGATATTATTTAGGGCATGCTTGATACCTAGTACATACACATGTTGCATACATAATATCTGGTCTACTAGCAGTCAGATATAACAAGGATCCAATGATGCATCTGTACATGGATTCATCAATGCTTTTTCCCTTCTCATCCTTGTCTAGTGAAATGTTGTACCCCATGGTAGTTATCATGTTGGAAGCTGATTCCATCCCAAACTTTTTAATAAGCTCCTTAGTGTACTTGGTTTGAGAGATAAATATCCCTTCATCAAACTATTTCACTTGGAGGCCTAAAAAGTACTTGAGCTCTCCCATACTGCACATTTCAAACACCCCTGCATAAGGTCGGCAAACCTTTTGCAAATGTTGTCATCAGTAGATCCAAATATTACGTCATTAACATAAATTTGGACTAGGAGGCACTTGCCTTTTGTTTCCCTAAGAAACAATGTGTTGTCTATCATTCCCCTCAAGAACTTGTTCTTAATGAGAAAGCTAGACAAGGTCTCATACCAGGCCCTAGGGGCTTGATTTAGATCATATAAATCTTTCTTATGTAAATAAACATGAGAGGTTTGAGTAGGATGAACAAAATCCGAGGGCTACTCTACATATATCTCTTCCTTAAGATTTTCATTTAGGAAAGCAGAGTTGACATCCATTTGGTAGACTTTGAATCCCATGTGGGCAGCATAGGCTAGGAATAGCATTATTGCCACCAACCTTGCAACTGTGGCAAAGGTTTGGTCAAAGTCTATTCCCTCCTCTTGCCTATACCCCTTGGACACCAGTCTTGCCTTGTTCTTGATGATGACACCATGCTCATCTAGCATATTTCTGTAGATCCAGTTGGTTCTAATGATGTTATGTCCCAGTGGTTTTGGCACCAACTTCCATACCTTGCACCTCTTTAATTGATGTAAATCCACTTGCATGTCATGGATCCAAAAGGTGTCTTGGTTGGCTTCCTCAAACTTCTTTGGCTTAATTTGAGATAAGAAGCTCAGGAATAAGGCTTCATTGTGAGTCATGCTCCTTGTTATTACACCTTGGTGTTCATCTCCAATAATTAGATCACTTGGATGATCCCTAAGATGTCTGGTGGCTGCAGGCAATCTGTCAGCTCCTGGCTGGTCTTCTTCTACAGCAACTTATTCATCATCAATCTGAACATCTTCAACTTAAATCTTTTTAATCTCTAAAGTAATCCCGCTAGAGCTGGGTCTGTCATGTATAGACAGCTCCTGCAACTGTTGATTATTTCCTGCAAGAATAGGAGTGCTAAACCAGCCCTTATAAAGTAGGCTAGTCTCATAAAAAACTACATGCATTTATTCTTCAACTACATGAGTCTTCTTGTTGAATACTCTATATGCTCTACTATGTGAGCTATATCCAACAAGAATACCAACATTGCATTTGTAAGCAAACTTTGTAAGTTGAGTTTTTCCATTATTTAAAATGAACGACAGGAACGGGGCTCCGCCCCTACTGCCAAGCGCGATAGCACCCGGACGGCAACGGTGGGCTTCGCCCGCCCCTGGCAGGCTTCGCGCGGGCAGACTACGCACACCCCCGGCCAAGCACGATCGTACCCAGCCCGCGACGGCGGGCTTCGACCATGATGCTTCGGGCTACACCCGCATCAAGCCGATTGCGCCCACAACATATACATATGAGTACTCAAATGACAAAAAAAAATTTTAATTAATATTTTATAATTGTTTTTTTTCAAAAATATTTATATTTTAACAAAAAATCATTTTAAAGTAGGTCTATGTGGTCAATGATTACTACCATAGTAGGTGTAGGAGGTCTACTAAAAAGCATTTGGATTTTATGAATTTTCATCATTATTTTTATTATAGAGATATAGTGTAATTAAATAAATAGCCATTATATTTTATGAATTTCCATTTTTTCCATAATATTGTTGGATCTTGTGGCGCCCTTAGAGGGGGGGGGGGGGGGGGGGGAGGGGGGTGAATAAGGGCCTTTTAAAAAATACGATTTTTTACTTAAGAATTTTAAAACAAATTTTACTTTTCTAAAAATTACTTTTACAAATTTCAAACCAATGTAATTTTTAAATTAATATAAACACAAATTTCTAAGTTAAAGATTAAGCAACCATATTTGCAATTAAAGAAAAAGTCATAATTTAATAATCATGAAATTCACATACAAATAATATGATCTTAACAATGCTTAAGATCAAGGCATAAATATGATAATAAACCTTTTACAATTTGTGTTTACCAATCCTTTTCCCAAGGATCGGAAGGCTATCACTTGTCTCTCCCTAGACCAAGCCCAAGCCTATCCTCTAGATCTTCCCAAGATCTAGACGTAGCACATAAGGCCACGATTTCCCACCAAGCCACGCAAGGACTTGGATGCTCCACACAATGAAGCGATTTTACCCTAAGCCACGCAAGGACTTAGACGTCACGCAAAAGGAGACGATTTCCCTACCAATACAAAGTGAAATGTATATAAATGAAATTACAAAATGAAAAGAACAACTCCCTAGAAATTCAGATCTCTGAAAGGAAGGTTGAAGCCTCGAGATGATTGTTGATGTAGAAGCGCGTCCGATCTCGTCTTCAATCTCAAACCTTCTAAGCACAAATGGGAGTTGATGAGGTTCTGGAGTTCTCTGATTCGTATGCACTAAGGAAAAGACTTGGAATTCTCAATAACTTGGAATGCACGAACAAAACGAGCCAATATATAGATTTTCACTGTCGCCTGGGCGACATCACTGTCAGAATTTCGACAGCGCTAAACTACCGCTCGTAGTGTGTTGTGCATGCAGTTGTTGTAACTTTCGTGCTGTCGCCTGAGCGACATCGGTGTCAGAATTCTGACAGCGCCAAACTGCCATTCGTCGTGCTGTCGTGCGGGCAGTTGTAGTAACTTCTGTGCTGTCGCCTGGGCGACAGTAGATGTCGGAAAATTCCGACATCAAAATTCTCCAAATAGTCAAATTGAGCTCCAGCAAAATTGTGAACATCTCATACCTGTTACCTGCACACCATCAATAAAAGTAGAATAAAATACAAATGGGATTTTGTTATTATCAAACCAGAAGAGTGCAAAATGCATGCTCCAACAATCTCCCCCTTTTGATAATAACAAATCCGTATAAAAAGAAATCATGTCTATTTAGGTTGTTGTTTTTAACATATGGTGTGTGCACAAAAATAACATGATATATTCCTCTTAAATGTAAGCTCCCCCTAGATGAATGCTCCCCCTAAATGAATGCTCCCCCTAAATGTTATAGTAAAGTGAAGTGATGTATTGTTTAGGTGGAAGATTTAGGTGGAATTGTTCTTTGATTTCTTGAATATACTTATAATTCTCCCCCTTTTGATATTAGCAAAAGTTAATTTGAAATGAATGAGTAGTTCTTAAAGGAAGAGATAGGATGTAGAAAATAAGAGTAAGCGGAAGCACTTGTGTTGAAAAAGATTGAAGGTCTTGAAATAGTAACAATATGCCATAGTATTGAATAAACTCATGAAGAGATGGGATAGCCATATGAAGTAGTAGAATAAAAAATAACTTAAACATGATTAATGTCATTTTAAAGTATCATAGAAGGACACAATTGTGTATAGAAATTTGGAATCTTTTCGGTCCAATGCTCATGAGATGAAAGTTTATATAACATAATGATGTGTATAAGTGGTGCTTTGATCAAACATATGAAATTATTTAATTTACATGATCATTGGAATAGAAAACATAATATAAGCATATAAAAACAACTTTGACCTTGAAGATATAGCACAATAAGAATAGAATATCATTTTTTCTTTTGCACAAGACACTTTACAATTCTTTCCAAGGTGCTCAACCTTACAATGCTTATTAAGACTTATCAGGAGGGTAAGTAGTGCTTGGTGGAGTATCGTTGTCCTCAATTTAAACTTTTTGTTGATCACATATTTTGTGATATCTTAACTTTGTAGTTTTATAGATATTTTTTTTTATTTTTAATTGACCAAGGATCTCCGAATTCACTTGAATCGCAAAAAAATGGTGTATATTTGGTTGTGCTAACAAATCAAGCTTGAAAGTAGTATTTATGAAATGCTATTGTATTATGTGAAAGCAAACATGATTCATGTATATATTAAATAGAAAGACATATGTATGGATCAAAAGAAGTGAACGTGATAGCTCATTATTATATATAAACAATTTCTCATACTTAGAGGCATGCGAAAACAATTTCCAATAGTCTAAACAACTTAGCAGGAGTGTCAATACGATGATAGAGTGGAAATAAAATCATATAATCATGTAAATAGTCATTTTTAAAAAATAAAAAGCACATGGTTTGGCATCAATTCATGAGTTGTAGCATTAATAATGACATATAACTAGTGTAGAGAGACCAAAATTGAAGATTAATTTAGAGAGACCAAAATTGAAGATTAATCAAATATGGGAGCTGTCGGAAATTTCCGACAGTCACTATCGCCTGGGCGACAGCTAAAATTATAAAGACGGCTTAAAACTGAGTCAAACCCGATTGTACATCATTTTCTGGACTGGAAGGCGAGAGGAAACTGTCAGAGTTCGGCGACAACCCTAGATCTAAGGTATGTTTGTTTGATTTTTAAGTTTTTGACTCAAAATTTTTTAGAGATTTGTGATTTTTGAAAGTTGAGAAGAAGAAAAATGTGATTTTCATTTTACTTTTGATGAATGGTGTAGATCTTTGAAGTTTTGTGTATTAAAGGCGTAGATCTAGTGTAAATCAAGTGGATCTTGTTGGATCTTGGTGAAATATGTTTGGATTTTGTGATTTTTGGGGTTTAAGTTTTGTATTTTTTACATGGTTTAATTTCAAAAACTGAAGATTTTCCTTTAGAAGAAGGTTGAAGAAGATGAATAGTAAAGGATATGTGAGAAGATGTAGTTTTGTTCTAGAAATTTTTTTTTAATAGAAATATAGCTTGATTGTGAGTAGATCTGGAAGTCTAGTTGAAAAATCTTATAAAAAGTTCACTGGATTACTATTGGAATTTTCCGGCAGTCAATGTCGCCTGGGCGACATCGTCCCAGTGCACAGATCTTGTTTAACTTAGTTTTGTTTTGTTATGTTTGCAGGATGGCTTCCAGTTCTAAGGCACGTAAGAGTATGTCTGACGCATAGTTCTTATCAAGTATATCCTGGGATTGAGAAAGCAATAATTGGAGTTTCAAAATATGTAGAATTTGACGCTCCTAAGCACGACCATATCTATACTCGTCTTGCTAATGCAGGTATATTATCTGTAATCTCAGTAGATATGTTCTCATCTTTCTTAATCCGAGAGTTTTACAACCATTTGGAAGACCCGAATTACACTGAATTGGATGAGGGAGTGAGATAGAGAATCCAAGGTCAACAAGTGGAAATAACACATGTTGATCTTAGAGATGAATTTGGTCTTCCTATGAGTGATCATATGCCAGATATAGTAGAGAGCTATAGAAAGGATAGAGATTGCACTCTTGTAAACATGAGTTTACATGGAAGTCAAAAGAAGACCCTAAACACTGAAGTTTCTTCACTCACTCATGATGCCTATTTAGTCCAAGACATATTGAGAAACTCAGTTATGTTAAAAAGTGGAGATACAAGGAGTATTACAACACAGTTGACGCTGATTACATATATTATTATGGAGGAGGAACCTTTTGATGTAGCGGATCTCATCCTTGCCCAGATTCGTTATGCTTTTAGATTAAAACATCCAAAATGGGTGAAGATTGATACGTTGCCAATGGGGGCTATAATTCAACGTATTCTATATAAAAAGTATGAATGGATAGTTCAAGATGCATACTTAGATGATTGTGTAACACCCCCATCCATTCGGGAGCATATAGCAGAAGGTCCGGCCGGGGCCCCACGCCATATACTACAAAACAAACAGGAACGTCACTTAATTGAATATGCAACGACACTATACAACGAAGCCTAACTCAGAGCATTCTATGTGGAAGCTGAAAAGAGACAAGATGAATAAACCACCAAAACCCGAACCCGGGTATGTCCACTTCTATTACTTGGAATAAAATGTTTTACAATGCAAAATCTAGGCACGACGGCCTTACAGTTTACCAACATCGGCGCGCAGGCCGGCCATACATGAAAAGCAAAAGGAACATAAAAGGGGCCTTCAAGGGCCGCAGCAGTGCAGGGCTTCAGCCCGCTATGTTCCCGCTCGGTCCAGCACCTGAACAACAAGCCCACCAAAAACGGTGGCAAAATAGGGCAACGGTCAGCAAAGCTGACCAAATTATAACGACCCCACCCCTTCGAGGGGGTGGCAGTCCTAACTGTCCCTGCAAAACAGTCTCAGCAGCATATATATATATATATATATATATATATATATATATATATATAAGAGTGCGACTAGCAAAGCCCACAACAATTCATACATATGCAACATCACAAACGTGGGAATGGCTTCCACGTCTCGTGCTCTCAGGCACTCTTTGGTGTACTCTGCCTTCCACCACCATCCACTCTTGATGGCTTTGCCCTTCGAGGCTAAAGTCGGTGGCCCGAATACCAGGGCTCCCCCGTGCTTTAATTGTGAACATAGCGTAGTCCGAAGACTCTTTCCCATTGCCTCCCGACATGCTGTACGAGCCTTACTAATCAGGTGCTGCGATGGTGCGGTTTCAGGTTCGCCCAATGCCCGTTGTTCACAGCTCTCGTTGTTCAACACGAAGAGCGGGTATGGCGTCCCCTCAGCCCAGGTATTCTCAATTAGCCGGCTCCACGGGCCGCTAAGTCATCCACCAGGACACCCTTATAGGTCGGGCACACCGGCCTCAGGTCCTCTCAACAGGTGGGCACAACAACAACATCACCAGAGCTCAGTCTGGGAGCTGTCGCCTGGCGACAATCAATGTCGCCAGCGACAGTAAACAAAACCCTATTTTGGCTTCTAGCTGTGGGTGCTTCCCGGGGCACACCCCCAGGCATTGCTGCACATGCAGTAGCACTCCCACTGCCTCAGAACGCCCAAAATCGCCAGAACCAAATCTGGGAAGCTATCGCCTGGCGACATTTACTGTCGCCAGCGACAGCTGAACAGAGCTCCACATCTGCTCCTAACTTCGAGTGCTCCCCGGGGCACACCCCCGGGCATTGCTGCGCATGCAGTAGCACCCTATAGTCCTACGAAGCAGTATAATAACATGGGGTTTTTCCCTCGGCACGCACAATACCATAAAGTATCACCAATCCGGACGAACCGCCTCGGATGGGCTTCACACAGCGCGCCTACGGCCATTTCATGCATGGGCTCTACATGAATGCAAGCTTTGACGGGGATAACACGAATCGACCCGTCGGAGGCCACGACCTCACCCTTTTGGGTAGGGGCCTCAACGATGCAAGGGAATGGACTAGGACATGTCCAAAAGAGGGTAGGAAAGATCGTTACCCTTAAACGCCGCTTCGAGCCCATGGCTTGACTTTCGGCACGGATGGAAAGGAGCGCCTTGCCCTCCTCCATGCGTAGCCACCAACTTCGAGGGGATCGGATGAGTGTAACTCCACCAAACCCAAGCTCCAAGCTAGGGTTTACTATTGGCTTCTTCTTCTCCAAGCTCCTCTCTCTCTCCAAATTAAAATCCTTAAGGAAATAAGGAAGGAAGGAGGATTTCGGCCACCCTATGCATCCACTGAGCCACTCAAGCCAAAACCAGCCCCCAAAGTCAAAGTGCAATCAATGGGCACGATTTCGGATGCAAAGTATAACTTTGAGCTGTCGCCCGGCGACAGCCGCTGTCGCCCTGGCGACTGCGATAATGAACCGACATTGACCAGTCAATGCCATCCGACAGCTCACGACAGAACCTTCTAAATAGAACGCTATCGCCGGGCGACAACCACTGTCGCCGGTGACAGCTCTGGATTCCAGAATTCTGATTTTCTGATTTGGGGTCTTACAGATTGTGTTCCTGAAATATACTATACGGGTACCATGAAAGTTAAGAAATCTCATAAAAAGCCTCATCCTGGAATAGAGATTAGAGCCTACAATTCCTAGAGGAGGATCACTACGAGAGTCTATAGATGATCTTCGTGATTCATTTGAGGAACACAAGAAAGAAGTGAAGAAGGATCGCAGTAGAATGCAGAAGTTTATGAAATTTCTGGTGAAGGGACTGAAGTTAAAGCCTACTCCTGAAGAAGCGGCTGAATGGGAAGTCCCAGATGAAGAACCACTACGCCAATCGATTAGGCGGACTCGACGTGGAAAGGCCATAAGACGTAGATCTTCACAAGACTGTCTAGAAAGCAGCGGGGCTGGATATGATGATTCTGAGTAGTTTCCAGCAGGTTGCTGCTTATGACTGATGTCGGAATTTTCCGACATTCACTGTCGCCTGGGCGACAGTGAACTTGCCCAGATTTCATTTTCTGTTAATGAAATTAATCTTATGTTAATTTCTACTGTGTTTCTGGAACAATTTGTATGTAATATTAATGATGTGAGAATTTTTGTTAAGTCATTCAAATTCTATGGTTTGATTTAAAATTTAGTTTTTCTTTTTAAAATGTATAGGTTTTGTGATATTTTTAATTTTATAGGTCATAAGTAGTGATATAATCATTGTGAAATGTCTAGGATTCCCAATTCTAGCCTAAGCATAGAAAAATGGGAATCCGGTAACGGTTTAGTGAATATATCCGCTAATTGATTATCCGTTCCTATAATTGAAATTTTAATGTGGTTATTTTTAATATGATCTCTAATAAAATGATGTCTCACATCAATGTGCTTAGACCTTGAATGATCGACCGGGTTGTATGTTAAATCAATTGCACTGTTATTATCACACCATAATTCAATAGTTTGTTGTTTAATATTAAAGTCTTCTAAAGTTTGTTTCATCCAAAGAGCTTGTGCACAACAACTACCAAGTGCGATGTATTCGGCCTCGGTGGTTGAGAGGGCAACAGAATTCTGTTTCCTACTCGACCATGAAATGAGTGAAGGGCCTAAAAAGTGACAAGTGCCACTAGTGCTTTTCCTATCTAGTGAACAATCGGCATAATCAGAATCAGAATAGCCAAAAAGAGTAAAATCATCGCTATGAGGATACCACAAACCAAGTTTAGATGTGCCAATTAAATATCGAAAAATTCTTTTTACCGCTTTTAAATGTGATTCTTTGGGATCGGCTTGAAATCTAGCACATAAACAAACTGAAAACATAATATCCGGTCTAGAAGCAGTTAAATATAAAAGTGAACCTATCATGCCTATATATAAAGTTTGATCTATTGATATTCCATTTTCATCTTTTCCTAATTTTAAAGATACACTCATAGGAGTATTTGCTTGTTTGAGATTTTCAAATCCAAATCGTTTTAAAACATCATGAATATATTTTGATTGGTTAATAAAAACTCCATCATGTTTTTGAACAATTTGAAATCCTAAGAAATATTTTAATTCTCCTACCATACTCATCTCAAATTCACTTTCCATCATTTTTACAACATAATTACAGAACTCTTCATTAGTGGCTCCAAAAATAATATCATCAACATAAATTTGTAAAACAATTAAATCATCATCTACTTGCTTAATGAAGAGTGTACAATCAACACCACCCATTTTAAAACCATTTTGTAATAAATATATAGTCAATCTATCATACCATGCTCGTGGTGCTTATTTTAAACCATACAAAGCTTTTAGCAATCTATATACGTGATTAGGAAATTTTTCATTTATAAATCCTGGGGGTTATTCAACATAAACTTCTTCTTTAATCAACCCATTTAAAAATGCAGTTTTAATGTCCATTTGCAATAATTTAAATCTTTTATGACTAGCAAATGTAACAAAAATTCTAACTGCTTCCAATCGTGCTATGGGTGCAAATGTTTCATCAAAATCTACCCCTTCAATTTGATTATATCCTTTCGCTACAAGCCTAGCTTTATTTCTAGTGACCCTAGAGTCACTATCTAATTTGTTTTTGAAAATCCATTTGACTCCTACCACAGGATGATCACTAGACATCTACAAGAATCCAAACTTTATTTCTTTCAAATTGGTTAAGTTCTTCATTCATAGCTAGAAACCAAGATTCATCATTTAAAGCGGTGACAACATCTTTTGGTTCTATATTTGAGACAAAACATAAATTTGAAAAACTTTCATGTAAACTAGAACGTGTACGTACCCCACTTAATGGTTCTCCAATAACAAATTTTTGCGGATGATCTTTTGAGAACCTTAGCTCGGTTGGAGGTAAATATCCTTGTTCTTCTTCTTCTTCACCATCTTTTTCGTCTTCTTTCTCTACTTTTTCTTCATCATCATTAACATCATCATTTTTCCTCAGATTTTGTTCCACATCTTCTTCATTTTTCTCATTACCTGCAACTTTAGTATTTTCTACACAAGAAATGTTTTCATCAAATTTTACATGAATAGATTCATCAACCACTTTAGTACGTTTATTATAAACTCTATAGGCCTTGCTAGTTGAAGAATAACCAATGAAAATTCCTTCATCACATTTTTCATCAAATTTGCCTAAGTTATCTTTTGTATTCAAAATAAAGCATTTACAACCAAAAACTTTAAAGTAAGATACATTTGGTTTTCTTTGAAAATAAATTTCATAAGGAGTTAATTGTAATGTAGGACGAATCATGACACGATTAATAATTTAGCATGCAGTACTAACCGCTTCGGTCCAAAAATATTTTGGCAATTTAAATTCACAAAGCATGGTACGTCCTAATTCTCGAAGTGTTCTATTTTTCCTCCCCAGTACACCATTTTTTTGTAGTGTGCAAGGAGCGGAAAATTCGTGTTTTATCCCAAATTCATTACAATATGAAATAAATTTTTCATTATCAAACTCTCCTCCATGATCTGATCTTATGCATTTTACTTTTAAATCAAGTTCATTTTGAATACGTGAAATTAGTTTTACAAATTCATCAAAAGCATCAGATTTTGAATTTAAAAACAATGTCCAACAAAATCTAGAATAATCATCAATAATAACAAACGTATATTTTCTACCTCCTAGACTTTGTGTAGTAATTGGACCAAACAAGTCCATATGTAATAAATGTAAAAGACTAGTAGTATAAATAACATTTTTGCTTTTAAAAGATGATTTTGTAAACTTTTCTTTTTTGCATGTTGAACATAATGAAGAAAGCTTTCCATTCAAATTTGGCAAACCTTTTATAATTTTATTTTTAGAAAGCTTTACTATGCGTTTGGCACTAGAATGTCCTAGTCTCCTATGCCATAATTCAAGTTCATCATTCTTTGAAATAAAACATTTAAGTGTAGAATGAGATAAATCATGAAAAGTGATTGTATAGACATTGTTTATTCTTGGTGCAGTAAGTACGATTTCGTTTGTTTTAGAATCAATAATTTTGCAAAGGTTTGAGCTAGAGTCAAATAAAACATTTAGATTCTTATCACATAGTTGACTAATAGAAATTAAATTATGTTTCAAACCTTTAACATATAAAACATTTGAAATTTTAAATTCTTCGTTACCTACTACTCCAATGCCTTTGACTTTACCCTTGCCATTATCTCCAAATGTCACTGTTCCACCTTTCTTCATCTCCAGGCTGAGGAACTTTGATTTATCGCCCGTCATGTGTTTTGAACATCCAGAGTTCAAATACCACACGTCTTCCTTATTCCTAGCCTGCACGCACACCTAAAAAGATGATGAGAGTAAAGATCTGGTTACCCAAGTGGTCGATCCCATTGTATAGGTGGACGCCTTAGGTACCCAGATTTGTTTAACATTAAATTTTCCTTTCTTCAAACATGAGCCCGAGATGTGACCAAATCGATGACATTTGGCACATACAATGAATGGTGAGGAACCCTTTTTCAATGGTTTCTCTGGACTCTTGCTGGTGGAAACATCTTTATGTGTGGACTTAGAAAAATTTTCATTTTGAAAAACAGTTTTTCTGAACCTAGAGCTGTCGCTGGTTCCGACATCAGCTGTCGGAAATTTCCGACAGCTTCCAGAACTTCCAGAAATGTATCCTAGCCCAAATTTTGCTGTCCCATGACATTGGTTGGCTAAAATCATATCTAGAGATTTTTTTCCAACACCAAATTTTCCAATTGCCATATTCAACTCATTTACTTTGGACTTTAAAATTGAATTTTCCTTTACTATCATGCCACATCTATTTGCAACATTTTTCTTATAATTCTCTAATTGAGAATGAGAGGTTTTAACAACTTTTTCTAAGTCCTTTTTCTCTTTTACAAGTAGATCAATTTTTTGATCAGACTTAGAAATAGTATTTTCAAGTTCTTTTATCCTTGTCGAAGAGTGATCACACTCTTGACAAATTACCTTCTCTTTCTCAATAGTTTTCAACTCATTTGATAATTTTTTGTTAACTTTTAAAACACCTTTATTTTCAGACTTTAAAAAATCAATTTCCTTTAGGCTTTTATCCAAAAATTTGCATGTTTTCATAAATTCAGAATATAAATCAACATAAGATGGAGGAGTTACCTCAGTGTCACTTTGGACACTGCAATCATCGTCAGATGACGCATTTTCTTTCCCCATCAAGCAGACATTTGCATCATCTTCCTCCTGTGTTGAGGAATCACTTTCTTCACCAGACGAAGAATCATCCCAAGTCTCTGCCTTTAACACTTTCTTCTTGTAACTTTTATCGTGCCTCTTTGCTTTTTGCTCTTTCAGATACTTTGGGCACTTATTTCTGATATGACCAATCTTCTTGCAATGGTAGCATTCCGGCAGCGGACGCTCCTCTTCATTCTCCATTTTTCCTTTGCCTTTTTGGTAGACAAAATCGTTCTTTTTGAAAAATTTTTAAATGAATTTCTCCTCTCCGGATTTCTCATAAACTTTTTAAAGTTCCTCACAAATAGTCCTTCCTCATCTTCCTCACTTTGTTCAGATTCAGTCTCAACTTCCCTTCTTGATTTCAACGCCAAGCTCTTCTTTTTGGGCTCCAAATTGTACTCTTGGCTTTGGATTTTCAACTCCACTTCATGAGTTTTCAGATTTCCAATGAGGCTCTCCAATTGTAAGGTCTTAAGATCATGTGACTCAGAGATTGCAGTCACTTTAGGATTGAACTTCGGGGGAAGTGATCTTAAGATTTTCCTTACTAAATCTCCATTGGAGAAAACTTTACCCAGCACCTTTGAATCGTTCACGATTTTAGTGAATCGTGTGTACATTGTATCAATTTCTTCATCCACCTCCATTTTGAATCTTTCAAATTCTGACTCCAGTTGAAATAGCTGTGAATCCTTTACCTGCGAAGTACCGTCATGATTGATTTCGAAAAGATTCCAAATTTCATATGCAGTATCACAAGCATAAACTCTATTAAATTCAGTGCGATCTAGTGCGCAAAATAAAGCATTCATGGCTTTTGCATTGTTTTTACATTTTAATTTATCATTGTCATCCCACTTGTCTTTAGGTTTGTCCATTGTTACATTTCCTACATCATATGTTGGGGAAGTATAACTCATCTCGACCATATTCCAAACTTCCATGTCGAGAGCTATTAGAAAACACCGCATTCGGGTTTTCCAATAGTTATAGTCTGTACCCATAAAAAGTGGTGGCCTACTAATTCCTTGCCCCTCAACGAACGCGTGATCGTTGTGCGCCCTTAGAGGGGGGGGGGGTGAATAAGGGCCTTTTAAAAAAATATGATTTTTTACTTAAGAATTTTAAAACAAATTTTACTTTTCTAAAAATTACTTATAAAAATTTCAAACCAATGTAATTTTTAAATTAATTCAAACACAAATTTCTAAGTTAAAGATTAAGCAACCATAATTGCAATTAAAGAAAAAGTCATAATTTTATAATCATGAAATTCACATACAAATAATATGATCTTAACAATGCTTAAGATCAAGGCACAAATATGATAATAAACGTTTTACAATTTGTGTTTACCAATCCTTCTCCCAAGGCTCGGAAGGCTATCACTTGTCTCTCCCTAGACCAAGCCCAAGCCTATCCTCTAGATCTTCCCAAGATCTAGACGTAGCACACAAGGCCACGATTTCCCACCAAGCCACGCAAGGACTTGGACGCTCAACACAAGAAAGCGATTTTCCCCTAAGCCACGCAAGGACTTAGACGCACGCACAAGAAGACGATTTCCCTACCAATACAAAGTGAAATGTATATAAATGAAAATACAAAATGAAAAGAACAACTCCCTAGAAATTCAGATCTCTGAAAGGAAGGTTGAAGCCTTGAGATGATCATTGATGTAGAAGCGCGTCCGATCTCGTCTTCAATCTCAAACCTTCTAAGCACAAATGGGAGTTGATGAGGTTCTGGAGCTCTCTACTTCGTATACACTCAGGAAAAGACTTGGAATTCTCAAAAACTTGGAATGCACGAACAAAACGAGCCAATATATAGATTTTCACTATCGCCTGGGCGACATCACTGTCGGAATTCCGACAGCGCTAAACTGCCGCTCGTAGTGCTGTCGTGCGGGCAGTTGCTGTAACTTCCGTGCTGTCTCCTGGGCGACATCGGTGTCGGAATTCCGACATCGCCAAACTGCCATTCGTCGTGCTGTCGTGCGGGCAGTTGCAGTAACTTCTGTGCTGTCGCCTGGGCGACAGTAGATGTCGGAAAATTCCGACATCGAAATTATCCAAATAGTCTAATTGAGCTACAGCAGAATTGTGAACATCTCATACCTGTTACCTGCACACCATCAATAAAAGTAGAATCAAATACAAACGAGATTTTGTTATTATCAAACCGGAAGAGTGCGAAACGCATGCTCCAACAAATATATGTTAAGTCATTGGAGTAAAAGAATGAGGCAATATTTGGCAATTTTGAATGTTGCACCAAAGGCAACTTCTTATATATAGTAGATAAAGATGTAACATTTGCAACCAAAGATTCTAAAATATGAAATGGTTGGTTGTTTTCCTTTCAGAACATCATAGGGGGTTTTCCATGGGCCATATTGATTGATGCTCTATTCAAAACATAGCAAGTTGTATTGACTACCTCAGCCCAGAAATATTCTGGGAGAGAGGAGTCACTAAGTAAGGTTCTGCCAGCCTCAATCAAGGTCCTATTCCTTCTCCCAGCAACTCCATTTTATTATGGAGTTCTGGGAGAGGAGAACTCTTGGGTGATACACAATTCTTGACAAACATTGTCATGACACCAGATTGAAACTCTGTACCATGGCCAGTTCTAGTTTTGACCACAGTACATTGTAATTCATTCTGAATTGCCTTAACATGGTTTATAAAAGACATCTAAAGTATCTGATTTCTTCTTAATGAAGAATAACCAAGTATACTTTGAGTGATCATCAACAATCACAAGAGTATACAACTTCCCACCTAGGCTCTTAATTGACAAAAGACCAAACAAGTCCATATGCAGCAGAAATAGACATCTTTCAGTGTCTTTGGAGCCAATGCTTTTAAAGGTGGCCCTTGTTTGCTTACCCATTTGGCATGAATGATAGGGACCACTTTTAACACATTTTAAATTAGGACTTTTTCTTACAAGATTTTTAGAAAATAATTTATGCATTGTTTTATAGTTAATGTGAGCAAGTCTCTTGTGCCATTGAACAAAAAGAGACTCACTCTCATTAGCTACAAGACAAACAACAGTTGAAGAACTATTGCAAATAAAATTTGAGCAATAAACATTCCCACTCCTTGTGCCTGAGAGAATGACCTCTAAGTCATTAGAATTTTTGGTCAAGCACTTATCATTGTGGAATTCAATGACATAGCCCAAGTCACATAGTTGACTTATGCTTACAAGGTTATGCTGCAACCCTTCAACATAAGCTACCCTTGTTATTGATACTATGCCATTGGTAATCATACCATAGCCTCTTATGACACCTTTGTCAGATCCTCCAAAGATCACCTTTGGACCATTATTTATTGAAGTGTATTCCTTAAGTAAGCTCCTTGTTCCAGTCATGTGTCTCACTTGTTATTGAGACTATTCCATTGGTAATCATACCATAGTCTCTTATGACACCTCTGTCAGATCCTCCAAAGATCACGTTTGGACCATTCTTTATTGAAGTGTATTATTTAAGTAAGCTCCTTGTTCCAGTCATGTGTCTGGAACATCCACTGTCCAAGTACCATATCTGATTTAGATTGGTACTTGAATTAACCTGCAAGTTAGATTTTACTTAGAATTAGGTGCCCAACTAATCTTGGGACCTAGGTCCTTGTTAGTACAATAAGAAACACTTCTACCTACTGTAGTTTTTGCAGGAAAGCTCTTCTTTGCATTAGGCACATTAGGGTTGTGCCAACAATCAATGGCAAAGTGTCCCACTTTACCACAACACCAATACTCATGGATGTTGAACCTTATTTTCTGAACATTTCTTGAGGTGGAAGGGGAATCAAAATACTTATGTTCAGTGAGGAAGTTTACAACATCCTTCCTATCTCTTTAAGCTAAGGGCTGACTAGATGCTCTATTATAATCAATCCTTCTTGATTTAATCTATTTGACAACAACAGATGTCATCTTGGTAGCTTACATGGTGTTGATGGCATCATATATGATCAAGTGAGAATTGATTGTAGCCTTGCCACCAACCTGCTTCTTTTCTGGAAAGGATTAGGAAGATGTTGCTTCCTTACCCTTGAATGTGGGGGATGGAGTACCAAACACAAATGGTTAATGATGGGCCATTTGGATTTCCCTATGCCCTTTCTCGGACCATAGTTAGGAGTATTCCCCTTACTATAGGAGTTTCCATTCTTCCAGTGACCATATATAATATCCTGGTCATACATGTTGGAAGGAAGCAAAACCTTTTGAAAGGTAATTTGAGGCTTGGCTTTATCCTTGTTCTTTCCTCCATTCCAAACATCTGCTACCCTTCCATTGAAACCCAATCCTCTCCTATTTGTTTGGGAGGTGAAAGTGTCAATGATGGGCAGAACAGATTTAGGCATGGAGAATTGAGCCACTAAGCTTTTCTCCTTGAGAAGCTTCTCTTCAAGAACATTGATGGTCTTGTTCTTTTGGCTTATGGTGCTCAGTTGGACAATTGCAATTCCCTTCAACTGCCTAATTTCTCTACTCATCTGAGCTAGCTAGGTAGTAGATTCAAAGCATTTAGGTTTTGCCTGTAGAAGGGAAGCAATCTCCATAGCTTGCCTCTTGGCTAGCTTCTTGCTCATTTTCAGAGCTTCCAATAGGGCTCCATACATGTTAATCAATTGATTGACAACCTCCTCAGAATTTGAACCATTATCATCACTAGATGAAGATTTTTCAGATTCTGAACTTGTCTCATAATTAGTAGAAGAAATGTTGTGAATCAATACCTTCTCAGAGTCATCCTGACTTTCTTCTCCTTCAGATATGGCCATCAAGCCACATCATCCACTGACATCTTTATACTCCTCATTGTCACTATCTAAATGTGATAGAAAGGACTTGATGCCTATCCTTGCAGTTGGGTAATCTTCATCCTCAGCAACAACAAACAACCCTATGAAGGCTTCTTCATCTTCATTAAAGCCTGAAGATGATGAGCCTGATTGACTCTAGCTTTTCCCTTTCTAATCCAGGAAGGACTTCTCACCTTTCATGATCTTGTGTGAGGATGTTTCTGTTGGTGTTTCTATGGTGATCTGGAAGTAATCAAACAGTTATTATTATTGCCAATGTGATATAAGCCTATAGGGTCGCACATAAGAGCGTTTGGAGAAATTGGAGAAAGGATTGTGTTGGCCTTGCTCATATTGTATATGAGTGATAGGACCAATCCTATGACTATTTGGAACATAGTTGGTTCGGGAAGACTGCTCATAGATATTGTGAATATTGTGAGCATGTCAGAAAAGTTTCAAGACGATATTGTGAATATTGCTGGGAAAACTTCAAAACGACATTGTGAATGTCGTCGTGACAGATATCTTATTGTCGGGATCACAAGCCGATATTGTGAATATCGACTCGTGAACAATGTCGTCGAGATTGTCTCGATAATATGGACTAACAAGGAATTCATCGAGAATGTCTCAGAGATTTCGTCAAGAGTGTCTCGACGATTTTGTCGAGGTGTCTCTGTTGATGCCAAAGTTGTACCACGTCCATGATGCTCTAGCTTTATGATACGAGCCGGGTTAACTGTTGAGTAGATGGTTACTTGAGTTGCAAATGAAGAGATGAGAGAGAGAGAACAAGAAATGGCCGCTAGCTTGTGGCGAGGCCAGACTTCGCCCGCCGCGGCAAATGCCACTCCTGCGGCGGGCTTTCCCTTTATTTATGAACTTTTTTTACAGCTTGCCGTTTTAGGTACATGGAAACAGAATGACTACAAGAAAATGGAAGATAATAAAATGAAGCCGTCGAAGCCACTCGGAATGTCAGCTCGCTGAGGGCCACTACCAGGCCGCCTAGAATAGTCTCCCAAGTCTGACCGCCCAGACTGTTTGCTGAAGCCGCCCGGGCTAGTCATTACGAGATCGCCGGACAGGCCGCTGCTAGGTGCGGTCTGGCTATTTCAAGCCGCCGGCTTGGTCCTCCCACTTTCCTGTCCCTCTGTTAATGCAGAGGGTCCTATTTATAGGCTCTGTGTCGATGTCGTCACCGCCGGTGAGCTGGTGGCTGGAGTTCTACCCGCACAGTCTGAAAGCTGGAGGTCGCCACCTTGGCGGTTTGAAGGAGGAGGCCGCCACCCTGGGCGATTTGAAGAAGGAGGCCGCCACCCTGGGCGGTTTGAAGGAGGAGACCGCCACCCTGGGCGGTTTGAAGGAGGAGGCCGCCACCCTGAGTAGTTTGAAGGGGAGGCCGCCACCCTGGGGGGTTTGAAGGGGAAGGCCGCCACCCTTGGCGGTTTGAAGGAGGAGGCCGCCAACCTGGGCGGTTTGAAGGAAGAGGCCGCCACTTCTTGCCACATTGGGTGTGAAAAAAGCCTTTGTGTGAGGTCTAATCCATCCCGGACGCATAATCTGTAAAAATGTAGCGAAAAAGGCCTCCCAGGGGAGGATCGTCGATTTCTGGGTCAATAATCTCAACGACTTTGTCGAGGTGTCTCTACATTTTCGTTGAGATGTCTTGATAATTTCGTCAAGATGTCTCGACGATTTTGTCAAGATGTCTTTATGAGTTTGCCGAGATATCTCGATGAGTTTGTCGAGACTTTCTCGACGAAAGACTATCACTGGTCATTTTGTCAAGACTGTCTCAATGGATGATTAATTTTGTCGAGATGTTTCGACGAATCTGTCGAGACTGTCTCAACGGTTTTATAGAAACTGTCTCGACATTTTCATTGAAATGTATCGTCGAATTCGTCGAGATGTATCGACGAATGAAATATTCTCGACAAATCATTATGTTTTTGTTCCATTGGGTCTACGGATAGAGAAGCCCTTTATCTGCCTTGTACTCGTGAGTATAAAAGGAACTGATACTCTAGGTTTTAGATACGGGTGAAGAAAAGAAATAGAGAGCGACGAATCCACTGGATCGGCCTCTCCTATCGCCGCTTCTGAAGATAGACGAAGGAATCGTTCCTTCGAGAGATCTCGTTGTTTCTGGATATCATTAGGAAGTGATCCTGCTGACTGTCGTTGTTTCTGAAGACCCTTCGCCGCCGCTCTGTAACGACCCAGCTTTGGCGTTCGAGCGGGACCCAGTCCCCGATCTGTCCTCAGCTGGCATCGCTACCGGGTTGCAGCCCAAGCACCCCAACCCTTCTCCGCCCACTGGCGGGTTGTTGGTGGCCACAGCCTCCCTTTTGATGAGCTAAACTTGATAGTCAAGCATGCACCACAGGGACTTCCCAGGAGGTCACCCATCCCAGTACTACTCCAACCCGAGCACGCTTAACTATGGAGTTCTTTCACTTCTCATCACCAATTGAGCTGCAGCTTTTTATGTAACGACCCAGCTTTGGCGTTTGAGCGGGACCCAGTCCACGATCTGTCCTCAGCTGGCATCGCAACCGGGCTGCAGCCCAAGCACCCCAACCCTTCTCCGCCCACTGGCGGGTTGTTGGTGGCCAAAGCCTCCCTTTTGATGAGCTAAACTCGATAGTCAAGCATGCACCACGGGGACTTCCCAGGAGGTCACCCATCCCAGTACTACTCCAACCCGAGCACGCTTAACTATGAAGTTCTTTCACTTCTCATCACCAATTGAGCTGCACTTTTTATGTAACGACCCAGCTTTGGCGTTCGAGCGGGACCCAGTCCACGATCTGTCCTCAGCTGGCATCGCTACCGGGCTGCAGCCCAAGCACCCCAACCCTTCTCCGCCCACTGACGGGTTGTTGGTGGCCACAACCTCCCTTTTGATGAGCTAAACTCGATAGTCAAGCATGCACCACGGGGACTTCCCAGGAGGTCACCCATCCCAGTACTACTCCAACCCGAGCACGCTTAACTATGGAGTTCTTTCACTTCTCATCACCAATTGACCTGCAGGTCAATTGGTGATGAGAAGTGAAAGAACTCCATAGTTAAGCGTGCTCGGGTTGGAGTAGTACTGGGATGGGTGACCTCCTGGGAAGTCCCCGTGGTGCATGCTTGACTATCGAGTTTAGCTCATCAAAAGGGAGGCTGTGGCCACCAACAACTCGCCAGTGGGCGGAGAAGGGTTGGGGTGCTTGGGCTGCAGCCCGGTAGCGATGCCAGATGAGGAAAGATCGTGGGCTTGGTCCCGCTCGAACGCCAAAGCTGGGTCGTTACACTCTCCTTGTCGGATCTACTAATTTATAGAGACGTTAAGGGCTCTCCTTCTCTGACCTAGTTCTTGTTCGACAAGGACTTATGGTTATCCTTTACTTGTTTGGAATTCTGTTGAGGTGCATATTTGTTTTTGTGCTAACTCCCTCCGACGAGCAGTCCGACCTTAACAAAGCCAAAGGAACCAGAAGAAGAGGAAGATGAATTAGATTCTGATTCCTAGAAGAATTTTTCTTGGAGCATCTGATTGAGTATTGACTTAATTTCGCAAAGGTAATTTTAGTATTGCTCAAATTTCTTGACTCATGGTTTTAGCAAGATCCATATGTCTCTTTTGGGTTATTCTTGTTTATTTCATTGCGCATATATGATGTGACTACCCATAAGGAATACCCAACAGTGGTATCAGAGGGAGGTTTTTGCTATTTCCATGTTTTAAAAATTGTTCCATTTGTTATAATCGTCTGTCTCTATGTTAGTTTGTAAAACTAAAGGCATAGAGAGACGAGCTTGTCTACTATTATAAGGGTGTTTGCCTATGCTATCATCCGGTACATGTAAATCTGAAGATTCAAAAATGTTCTAAATATTCTGATTTAATCCATATCATCAAATGTTGATGGTTTTGTGCATCTGGAATGCAACCGTGTTATGCTTGTTTTTTCTTTGATAATTGTGTAATTGTGTGCACATTGATTAAATGTTAATCAAGATTAATTGTTAATCAAGTATCATGAAAAATCCCATAAAATTAACCTTAAGTATTCGGATGCCTTCCGATGGATGACACTCTTCCTGCCTCGATCAATGAAGTTTGGGCTTGCCAAAATAAGGTACATTAATATATTTTAGTAAGGGCGCAAACAGATAATTGTGATATCCCACTATTGACATCGGGTCCAACTTAACTAGGTGACCTGAAAGGTTGAGTGACTAGAGGCATAAGGCTGGCATGCACTATATGATGGATGCGATTAAAGAGTTATTCACCAACCATACAAGAGTTGCATAATGATGCAATTGGCAAATATTATTTACCTAAATAGCCATATTGTGGGTGATCAGCCAAAACTGACTTACGATGGAGGTGAAATATAGATCTTGTCCACCAAGAGAGTAGCTCGTATAAAATCTCCAAATTGATATTAAGGGTTATCAATTTGAATAAAATAGTGGGAGATTTTAATAAAAGTCCTTATTAAAATAAAAATGTATTTTGAAATATAGTACTGAAATATTTTGCAAAATTATTGTAGAATTTCCATGGCAAGTAAATCACACTCAACTCTGTCCCTGAGAGCCATCCTTGAGAAAGACAAGCTCAACGGGACGAACTTCCTTGACTGGAATAGGAACCTGAGAATTATCCTCAAGAAAGAGCGCAAGCTCTATGTCTTGGAAAGGGAAGACCCCACAAAGCCAACTGGAAATGCTCCCCGATTGAACAGAGATGCCTTCAAAAAGTATCAGGATGATACCTTGGATGTGGAATGCCTCATTCTTGTTACCATGTCCTCTAAACTTTAAAAGCAACACGAGAGCATGTGTGGTTATGAGATAATCGAGCACCATAAGAAAATGTTCGAGGGGCAAGCTCGGCAAGAAAGGTTTGATATATTCAAGGCATTATTTTAGTGCAAAATGGCAGCTCGAGTCTCAGTAGGGACACACATACTCAAAATGATTGGGTATATAGAGAACCTTGAAAGACTGGATTTTCCCTTGGGCCAAGAGTTAGCCACTGACCTGATCCAGAAATCGTTGCTGGACAGTTATGAGCAGATCATCTTGAATTATAACATGAATGAAATAGACAAGATAGTGCCCGAGCACCTAGGTATGTTAAGAAATGCCGAAAACAACATGAAGAAGGCCAAGCCTTCTAGCCCCATACTGATGTTGCATAAAGGCAAGAGCAAGTCTAAGGGATCAAAGAAGATGAAGATAAGATCTAAGTCTTATCTTGATCCCATGTCTTCAGCACCGAAGAAGAAAGGTCTGTCTAAGGAAGGGAAGTGCCACCACTCCGGTAAGTTAGGGCATTGGAGGAGGAATTGTCCCCTCCATATTAAGGATCTGCAGAAGAAGAAGGAAAGTGTGACTTCCACTTCAGGTATTTTCATTATAGAAATAAACCTTTCTGTTCCTTCATCTTGGGTATTGGATACCGGATGCGGTTCTCACATTTGTACAAATACGCACGAACTATGAAGGAGAAGAATGCTGGGCAAAGGAGAGGTAGACCTGTGCGTTGGAAATAGAGCAAGAGTTGCTGCCGTTGCCATTGGTGTCTATCATCTTTCTTTGCCCACTGGGCTTGTCATAGAATTAGATAACTGTTATTTTGTTCCAACCATAACTCGAAATATTATATCCATTTCATGCCTTGACATGAAGGGTTTTTCATTTATAATTAAGAACAATTGTTGTTCAATTTTTATGAATAATGTTTGTTATGGTGTAGCCCAATTGTTTAATGGTTTATATATTTTGAACTTAGACCATCTGATCTATAATGTAGAGAATACTAAAAGACTAAAAACTAATGACTCAAATCCTACCTATATTTGGCATTGTCGTTTGGGCCATATAAATGAGAAACACATATCCAATCTCCATAAAGATGGAATGTTGGACTCATTTGATTATGAATCATTTGAGAGATGCGAGTCTTATTTATTAGGAAAGATGACGAAACCCCCTTTCACTAGTTGTATTTAGTGCGCTGATGGTCTCTTGGGTGTGATACATTGTGATGTATGTGTTGGAGTCTATGTTCCGCATCTCTTGGTTTGAGAATAACAAATACCGTGTTGTATTTGATCTTGTATTTTGTGTGTTTATAGTGTGCAGGTTGTACAGGAATTATAACTACACATCCCTATGAGTAGTATACTAAATGGAGATGACTCTTTGGAAAGAGAGCTAACGCCCGCGTTAGTAGTTAACGCGCCGCGTTAACTTCCGTTTGACGAAATGGCATTCGAGGAAATGAGATGCAGTTCGAAGAAATTGAGTTCGACAAAATTTGATGGCGTTCGACGAAATGAGATTTCGTTCGATGAAATTGCGGTCGAAAAAATTGCGTTTGACGAAATGAGATTCCATTTGACGAAATGACATTCCGTTCGACGAAATTGCGGTCAACGAAATTACGTTTGATTTAATGAGATTCCATTCGACGAAATTGCGGTCGACGAAATTGTGCTCGACGAAATGGCGTTCGACAAAATTCCACAAACTGTCAAGATCTTGACGGTTGCGCGATTTCAGCCATGACAGTGCACATTCACTAACGCCGGCGTTAACTCTTAACACTACGCGTTAGCTCCCATGGCAATTTAAAGTACAACTCCTCTCATTCTATGTCAGATGATTCCAGAATTCTAATAATTTGAAGAGAGGCTCGTGTACAACATCTGAGAGATCTCCCTTGGGCTAACATGAAGATCTAAAGAGGATTTTGAAGGAGAAGGTCTACAACACATATCCCATACGAAGGATGATCATTTCAAGAACGCCAACATCTACATCACCTTCGTCTTCACCTTCAGAATTTCTTGGGGAGTTTCTCTTTACTTTATCTTGTAATCTTTTGTTTTATTCTCTTTGTATTTTGGTGTGGAGAAATCGTTCTGGGAGAAAGTCGGATTTCGGGAAGGATTCCGTGGGTAAATTCTCCGTGGTTGTTGGCGACTAGGTCCTTGTGTAGCTTAGGGGTAATTCGCCGCCTTGTGCATGACGACTAGGTCGAGGGTAGATCTAGGGTGTGGCTAGAGGCCTTATCTGGGGTAAGATAGGCTATAGCCAAACGGTCCTTGGGAGAAGGACTGGTGAAACAACAAAAAGTGTTTTTACATATTCTCGCCTTGATTTTTAGTGTTATAGAAATCAAACATTTATGTATTCAATTTATTATGAAATAAAATCATGTCTTTTAATGTTCTATTCAATTGATTTTATTTCCTCTTCAAGAATGTTTTAATTTATATTTTCATTAAAGTATTAAAATTAACATTTGTGTAATTATCTTTGAAATACAATAATCGTTTTTATTATCTCTGATTTTCTGGAATTGTATTTCATTTTAGATTTCATAAGTAAAATCACAGCGGCAATCTTTTTGTGCTAAGGAATATTTTCTGGAGAGCTAACGCCCAGCGTTAACACTTAACGCCAGGCGTTAACAATAGTTAACAAAAAGTTTTGTTTCTCTTGCTTAAAAATGAATCTTCAATATAATCTTTTCAGAGATATCTAAATATATTTTCTTATAAAATATTCCTAAACTTTGATCACAAACTTTGATAAATATAATTAAGTTTCAAAATTCCATAAAATCCTTATTCACCCCACCTCTAAGGGCGCCATAAGATCCAACACGTGGTATCAGAGCGTAGGTTATTCCAATACGGCTTCACAACCGGGAATAATGGCGCTTCATGATCTCGCATCTTCTAGAGGGGATAATTTTTATGAAAATGAAAAATCATTATTTCCACCATTCTAAAACTTTGGATATTGAAGTTTGGAATATTACAATTAAAATGCCCCCAATTATTCTAAATAAAAATGAAATGTTTTTAAATGCCAAATCTATGAATAGTCTATATTATGCTCTAGATCAAAATATTTTCAAACTTAAGTATACGCTTCCTACTGCTTTTGAAGTTTGGAAATTTCTTGAGAACACTTATAGTCTTCCTTCCACAGATGATGAATAAGAGGAATTCCTTATGGATCCAAGAGAAGAAATCGACGAGGACTCTTGCTTGGAGGAAGATCTATCTAAGAGATAAATAATATTGAACTCAATTGATGGCAAAACATCAAGCAAAAGAGAAGACGGAAACTATAGCAAGGTAAGAAAATTTAAATCTTCTCTTTTTGTAACAAATTCTATTTCTACATTTCGTATGCTTAAATTTGCTAAACGTAAAATTTCAAAGTTGAAACATGTTAATTCCAAATTACGTTTAGAAAATAAAACTTTAAAAGCAAATGCTAAAGTAGAATCTTATATTAATGTTTCAAATTCTCATTCATGCTCTTTAATTAAAAATGCTAAACCTTGTTTTGATTATAATACTTTTAAAGAAGAACTCAAGGTTTTGGAAAAAGGTCTTTTAGCTTCAAAAGAGCATAATGAAAAATTGATAAAAGAAAATGATAATTTAAAGGATAAACAAGAAGCATTAAAAATGTTTATTCAAAATTTGTCATATAATAAAAAAATCTTTTATTTCTAGTTTATCAAATTATCAAAATTCTAAAAGCTTAACTTCATTTTATAAGAGTATGTCTATAAGAAAGAGTGGAAATGAAAATCATCAAAATAAGAACCAATCATTTAAAAAATATTGTAACCCACTTTTTCAACATTCAATTTTTAAGAAAGACCATCACTCTTATAAACTCTCAAAGAATCCATATAATAAAATTCATTATGATTATCAACATCAATGTATTTTGAAAAATAATTTGAATAAACATAAATCCCAAATGAATTATTTTTCAAACAACTATCATCACAAAAAGATGTCAAATAATCATAATATGAATTTAAAAGATAAACAACCAAAGTTTGAATGGAGGCCCAAAATTAAAAATGAAACACTAACTACACTGGTAAAGGCCCATTCATCACTATATCCCCAAAAGACAAAACGATGTATTTGGGTACCCAAAGAAACCATCACACTTGGTCGCTTTTGGATACCTAGATCTCTCATTCACTAGGAATCATTGTATTGCATGAAGTAGAAATAAATTAAAAATGAAATATAATTATTCTACTTCATGATATGCTTAATTGCTTTTTCTTTTGTTTATTTTTTATTTTTTAGCCAACACACTATGATCACTTTATTTATCATGAGATATGACTTTCATTTTAAGCCTAATGTTTAACAAATCAAATTGAATATAAAGTCATAATTTTTTTAAGTGATCTATCTTTCTTTTTCTATGTTTTATCCTTGTTAAATCCATTGCCTATAAATATCTTATATTATCATTATAAATTGAATGCTAAATTTGCTAATTGATATTATCAAGACTAATGAAATTACTTTCAAAATTGGATTTAAATGGACTTTTAGGGGTCTTAGGCTAAAATATTAAATATACAACTTATTGCATATTTGTCTATTTTCTTTGTTGCATATAATAGCCCCTTAATGGAAAATCATGATTTAGAAAAATCAAAATAAAAAAAACTACAAAAAAGATGAATATGATTTCACACACTCCACCATGATCTATTGATATCCTATGCTAAAATTCACTATTATCATATATCATAATTCATGATCTATCAAGAATTATCTTAAATCAACTATTTCTATCAACCTTAGGAATAATGAAATATATGATGGTTATTGGTAATATAGTTTCATATCTTAATTTGTGTGTGTAATTTGTATCTCTATTGTTTGTATGTATCTCATTATCTTTAGACCTAAGAATTAACTTGATATAAACAAGATGAAATCAAATAGAATTGTCACTTCATTCTAGGTCTATGAAAATTCAAAACTCTATGTTTGAATACATGCAACTCAATTATATATTTGTCCATCTTTACATAACTTTGCACCATGTTGTCCTAACTCATCATAGTAGCATCATCACGTACCATAGATAGAAATCAATGTCAATGCTAGTTATATCTTGCAATGCTAAAGTAAATTATATCACTAAAGTCTAAAAATCATAATTTCCTTTGTAGTTATTTGCATGAATAAAGATTTTTCTAAATGGATTTAAAATCAACAATCTTCGATATAAGTGTAAATCCAAAACTAATCATGCAATTATACTATATTTTATATATTTAAGGCTTACACGCTCAGTATGTCCATAATCATTAAACCTATGACATGTGTCTCACAATAGCGAGGGCGTAGGATTGTGTGCATTAGAGACCTAACCTCTAAGTCATGTCTTGTCCTTAACTGGGGAGGGTTCCAGTAGGGCCTTGCGAGGCACTGAGGGGAAAGAGTGCTAGGTTGAGCGTCGTCTTTTGTATGCATATGGGATTAATACCCCAATCTTTGGCATGTGTGCATCTCCTCATGCCCATCCGTCACTTAGTATGGGGCTAGAGTGTAGTCATGTAGTTAAGGTATCTTGATCTTAGATATACTTATATTATATTCATTGCCTGAACATCATCTCACTCTATATATTTAAATCATGCATATTATTTTTGTTCTATCTTTGCATCCTATGTTTGCATATTTTATTATTTTGAGATTTAATGATTTTACAAAACACAAGTATTTGAAAAATCACAAAAAATATGCTAAAAGAGCCTTCAAATCTAATCAATATACTCTGAGATTTTATATGAAGGAAGGTCTCTTTATAATACAAATGAATTGTGAAAAATGTTTTTCAAAACATCCAAATTTGCAGTTCTGTCTCGGCGTTAAGAAGCTAACGCCTGGCGTTTGCTCCTTTGCTCCAATTTTTTTTTCGTTTTGAATAGTTTCTGGTATTATTTTAATGTTTTGTGTGTGCTTTATTTCTCTGTTTGTAAAAAGTTTTCTATCTTTTTATTTTCTTTAAAACAAAATTTTATTTCTTTTCAAAAAAATATGTATTTTCTCATGCATTATTTTGGGTGTATCTCTCTGGCATAGAATATCATTTACTGAAAGGGCTATTAACGACTTTTATGTTTTCTAAAGAATATATATAAAAAAACAAATACAAAATTACAAAACAATTTCAAAGAACAAAAATATGTTTTTTCTCTTTATGTGTGTTTATTATTTTGAGCTTATATACAAAAATTTTAAAAAATTTATAAAAAAATTGATTGTTATTCATTGCTATTTTGAAGGATGATTAATTATATCAATTAAAGATTAAATACAATGTTTAATTTAACTTTCGAGTTTCTTAAAAAATATTGTTTTGTATTTATCATGCCTTGAAAATTATCTTGTTATGTGCAATGAAATTGATTGTAGATAAACATGTGTAGAAACACTTAGCATGCCTCTAAGTATGAATAATCTATTATGTTTGATAATTATTTATTCACTCACTTATTTTTGATAATCTACATGTGTTTACAATCCTATACTTGCATGATTGTGTAGTGTAATAACATAAATAATTAAAATGCATAAATAGAATACCTACACAACATTGAATTGGTTATTACAATTCTTTGTCTTTCATGCACTTATTCTTTAGAGAAATGTGATTTAAAATGCTATGTTTGCAAAATAAGTGAATTCAGAGTCCTTAGTCACTAAACTAAAAAGCAAATAATAAATGATAAGGAAAACTCCACCAAGCACTACTCACCCTCCTGATAAGTCTTAATGAGCATTGTGAGGTTGAGCACCTTGGCTAAGAATTGTAAAGTGTCTTGTAGCAAACATTTATAGATCACTTCTCTTAGTACACCGGATCACAAATAAAATTTGAAAATAATGCTAAAAAGTATAAAAGTGATCCCCAAGCACTACTTTGCACCCTGATAAGTCTTAATAAGCATTGTGTGTGCAAAGCACCTTGGTAGTTGTACTATTTATTAATGTGCATTGAAATATTGTGGAAGTAATAGTATTTGTGTATTTTAATGTTGTGTTATTTCATTATATATGTCATGTGTTTTTGATTGATTCACTTGTATACTTTATCAAAACACTACTTTGTACACATCATTATCTTTCATAAAACTTCTACTCATGAGAATTGGATCCTAATGCTCATTTACTCAATTCTCTACAAACTTAAGTAAATGTACTAGATAACAAAGCATGATCGCTACATTGTTTATGTTTACTTGAAATGCAAATTTTATTACATTATAGTTTTTGTATCTTTTCTGATATTATGAAATCATGCTTGCAATTTTATTTTTATAGAATAGCATCTCTTGAATCTTTAACTCAATCATCAACTTATCAAATTTAAAACTCATTATTCTGTATATGATTTTATCTTCTAAAATGATGTTTATGTTTAAGAGTGCTTATTATATTCTTCTGCTAAGTTTATCACTTATGCTCATTCATGTCAGCTATGTTAAAATAGAATGCTCACTTTATCATTTTAGCTATGTTGCTTATTACTATATGTTCCATCATGCTTATATTTTTCTCAACAAGTAGTATTTAACAAGCTTTTGATTGCATCCTATTTTTCTTCTCGACATAGAATATATTACTCCTTATTGCACACTCTCGATTAAACCTTCTTTTGATACTAACAAAAGGGGAGAATAAATTACATAAATCTAATATTTAGGGGGAGTACATTATAATGATTTCAAACTCAAAGAAAGTATTTATGTAGGGGGAGTAATCATATAGGAGGTGCATACAATATCATATGCTCGATCATGAAAATCCTTCAATAAGTGGTTCCTAATCAATCTTAATAGATATACACTCATCCCTACCCACTTTTGCTAATAACAAAAGGGGGAGAAGAAATTGAGAAATTTAGTAAAATAGATATGTATAGGGAGTAAATTATAAGAGAACACTTATGTAGGGGGAGGACTTCATATAGAAAGAGTATGCATTATCGCTTTCAATTCTATCATTCTTTTAACCTCTTATTCATGCATATATTATTACCTCACTTATCTATAAACACAAATGGTCTTAATCTCACTAATTTCTCATACAGGTATTTTTAATTATAAAAAAGGGGAGATTGTTGGAGACTATGTTCCGCATCTCTTGGTTTGAGAATAACAAATACCGTGTTGTATTAGATATTGTATTTTATGTATTTATAGTATGCAGGTTATACAGGAACTATAGCTACACATCCCTATGAGTAGTATACTGAATGTAGATGACTCTATGGAAAGAGAGCTAACACCCGCGTTAGTAGTTAACGCGCCGCGTTAACTTCCATTCGACGAAATGGCGTTCGACGAAATGAGATGCAGTTCGACGAAATTGAGTTCGACAAAATTTGATGGCGTTCGATGAAATGAGATTCCGTTTGACGAAATTGCGGTCGACAAAATTGCGTTCGACGAAATGAGATTCTGTTCGACGAAATGAGATTCCGTTCGATGAAATTGCGGTCGACGAAATTATGTCCGAAGAAATGAGATTCCATTCGACAAAATTGCGCTCGATGAAATGGCGTTCGACAAAATTCCACAAACTGCCATAATCTTGACGGTTGCGCGATTTCAGCCACGATAGTGCACATTCACTAATGTCGGCGTTAACTCTTAACGCTACGCATTAGCTCCCGTGGCTATTTAAAGTACAACTCCTCTCATTCTATGTCAGATGATTCCATAATTCTAATAATTTGAAGAGAGGCTCGTGTACAACATCTGAGAGATCTCCCTTGTGCTAACATGAAGATCTAAAGAGGATTTTGAAGGAGAAGGTCTACAATACATATCCCATACGAAGGACGATCGTTTCAAGAACACCAACATCTACATTGCCTTCGTCTTCACCTTCAGAATTTTATGGGGAGTTTCTCTTTACTTTATCTTGTAATCTTTTATTTTATTCTCTTTGTATTTTGGTGTGGAGAAATCGTTCGGGGAGAACGTCGGATTCCGAGAAGGATTTTGTGGGTAAATTCACCGCGGTTGTTGGCGACTAAGTCCTTGTGCGGCTTAGGGGGTAATTCGCCGCCTTATGCGTGGTGACTAGGTCGAGGGTAGATCTAGGGGCTGGCTAGAGGCCTTATCTGGGGTAAGATAAGCTATAGTCAACCGGTCCTTGGGAGAAGGACCGGTGAAACAACAAAAAGTGTTTTTACATATTCTCGCCTTGATTTCTAGCGTTATACAAATCAAATCAAATTATTATGAAATAAAATCATGTCTTTTAATGTTCTATTCAATTGATTTTATTTCCTCTTCAAGAATGTTTTAATTTATATTTTCATTAAAGTATTAAAATTAACATTTGTGTAATTATCTTTGAAATACAATAATCATTTTTATTATCTCTGATTTTCTGGAATTGTATTTCATTTAAGATTTCATAAGTAAAATCACTGCGGCAATCAGTTAACAAAAAGTTATGTTTCTCTTGTTTAAAAAGAATCTTCAATACAATCTTTTCTGAGATATCAAAATATATTTTCTTATAAGATATTCCTAAACTTTGATCACAAACTTTAATAAATATAATTAAGATTCAAAATTCCATAAAACCCTTATTCACCCCCCTCTAAGGGCGCCGTAAGATCCAACAGTATGCAGACCCATGAGTTCTATGGCTAGAGTTGGGTTTTACTACTTCGTTACATTCACTGATGATTTCACTAGATACGGATACATGTTTCTTATGAAGAACAAATCCGAAACTTTTGGAAAATTCAAAGAGTTTAAGAATGAAGTAGAGAATCAACTAGGAAAAGAATAAAAGCACTCCGATCCGATCGAGGTGGCGAATATCTGAGTCCTGAGTTTTTTGATCATCTGAAAGAGTGCGGTATTGTGTCACATCTCACTCCGCCCAGAACACCACAACATAATGATGTGTTTGAGAGGAGGAATCGTACTTTGTTAGACATGTTAAAATTTTTAATAAGCGGAAATGGGATCCAAGTCGCAGGAACACTCTCAACCATACCAAGCACCAGAAACCTGAGACAATGAAGGAATAAGAGAAATCTTGAATCAACTATCTTTTGTACATTTCGAGACATACATTGTGAGACACGATTTATCAGTAGACACAATGATGAGGAGAGAAGAAAACCAACTACAAGAAGCTGGCGGTTACAATATGAGCCCGCCAAACCTCCCGACTAATGAAGGATATCAGTGAAAAATGCCAAGTCGCCAAGCTGACCGCGCGACTAACCACGAAATCACCAACCCGCAACTCAACATGCGGACTACCCGTTATTCCAATGCTCACTCTGTTCGCCCTAGCATGGACGCCTGACCACTTTCACTTGGCCACTCCTAACCATGAACAAACTGCTGAAGAATAGAACAGAAGTAACAAACCGACAAAGGCAAACCGCCTAACCACCGCGGTCTGAACTTTATTGAAAGCTGGAAATGAGCTGAAGAGAACCTTCCTTGTCACTAACCGTGACCTTCAGCTGCTACCCGCCAAAGACTGCTACCGACTTATTTGCTGTGGTCTCCACTGATCAAATAAGAACCACAAGCAAGCCGCACAACCTGCGAACACAACAGAGGTAAGCCTCAAACCACGCGAACAGAAAAGTCTATCCGCACCACAAACTCGCAAGCTATCACTTACTGTTCAAGATATTTATGACGAGCCAGGGGGGTCCTATTTATAGTAGAGGTGAGAAGTGTGGTCACCACCTACGCGATAGGATAACCGCCCATAACAACTCTGGAGGGTAGAAGACAACTCACGCGGCTTGCTGAGAACCCTACTGAAAAACTCGCCGACTTAGTAATAAGCCATGTGGACTACTTCGTAGCTTCCGGCAATACCAGCAGACACCTGCCATCCCGCGAGTAAATAACCGGCCAGAACACAAAATCTAGAAGTAACCGCGGGTGCTAATTGCCCGGTTATAACCAGATAGCTGACCCCAGATGGTTGAAGAACCAAAGCCATCTGCCACTGGCTAGCCGCCAGTCCAATGTGGGATGACAACCCACGTGGTCTCTTTAACAGACCGTCCGACCTCTGCGGTTGGCCAGATCGCCCAGTTTGATGCCCAGACCGCCCGACCTCCACTTACACTTCAAAATTCAACACTCCCCCTTGAAGTGGGAAGTGGAAGTAAGCCCAAGCAATCCTCATAGCCGAGTAAATGGTCCCTTTGCTAGCGGCTTCGTGAAGATGTCAGCAACATTTTCCTCACTCCGCACATGCTCAACCATCAAAGATCCCTCTAGCACCTTCTCCCATATGAAATGATGCTCGATCTCGATGTGCATGGTCAGTGCATGATAGACTGGATTATTAACCAGTTTGAGGGCACTCTCATTGTCACCACGTAGCAGAGTAGGACCTCAAAACTCCTTATGGACATCCTCCACCAATCTCCTAAGACAGATGGCTTCTTGAGCTGCCAAGGCAGAAGCCTTGTATTCTACTTCAGTGGTAGAGACGGACACAAAATCTTGCTTCTTGCTGCACCATGAAATAGCCGTCGATCCGCATAAGAAAACATAACCAGACGTCGACTTCCGATCGTCCAAAACTACCCCATAATCGACATCCATGTATCCATGCAAACAAAAGCCCGTGTCTCTCCCATAAAGAAGACCCATGTTTGAGGTCGACTTCACGTACTTCAAAATACTTCTTGTCGCTACCAGATGAGGTTTTCGTGGTTCCGCCATATAACGACTTACCCTACCAATCACATAAGCAATATCCGATCTAGTAATCGTCAAATAAATCAGACTCCCAACAAGAGCCTGGAACCCCAAAGGATCAGGAAGAATCCTCCCCTCATCCCGCCGAAGTTTTAGACCAACCTCCAGTGGAGTAGAGCTGCTCTTCCCATCCTGCATGCCAAATCGCTTAACGATCCGCTACGCATATCCTTTTTGAGATACGAGCACACCGCTCTCTTTCCTCTCCACCTCGAGTCCAAGGAAATGGTGAAGCTCCCTAGATCCTACATCTCGAACCTGATAGCTAATTCAGCCCAAAGCATAGCTACCTCAGCCTCTGAGTTCCCCATGATGATCATATCATCAACGTACAACAACACCAAGACTTGCAGCTCCCCAATCTTCTTTACGAACAGACTCGAGTCTGAATCTGAAGCAAAATATCCGCAAAACTGGAGATATTCTGCGATCTTCCCATACCACGCCCAAGGCGCTTGCTTCAACCCGTAAAGAGCCTTCTTGAGCTTGCAGACGTGTCTTAGATGAACTTTTGATACTTATCCCGGTGGCTAAACCATGAATATATCCTTGTCAATCTCACCGTACAAGAAAGCATTCTTTACGTTGAGGTTTCAAATCTTCCATCCTTGGCTAGCTGCCAATGCAATCACCACCCGTACCGAAGTCATCTTGGCTAACGAACTGAGCATCACTTCATAGTCTTCTCCGTACTATTGAGAGAACCCTCAAGCTACAAGGCTAGCCTTGTATCGCTTGATACTCCCATCAGCTTTCTTCATCAGCTTGTAGACCCACTTACATGTCACAGGAGTAATGCCATCAACCTTGGGCACAAGGTCCTAGGTCTCATTCTTGTTGAGGGCATCCATCTCCTCATCCATGGCATCTTCCCACTCCTTGACTCTAGTGGCATATTCAAAGCATGAAGTCTCTTGCTCATCCAAGGGACCAGCAAAGAAACATGAGACGAAGCTCACCTGGTTTCACCCTGTATACCGAGATGGTGGAATAATAGTACTCTTGGACCTCCTCAGAGCTTTACTCTGGTTCACCTCATCCACTGCAACTTCTGGACTAACTTTTCTCCCGGGTACACTTGGAGCATCGCTCCCCCTGCTTCCAAAACCTGAAGCACCTGACCCAGAGCTAGAAGCAACTGGAGCACCTAGAAAAACAGGCAACTCCACCAGAACTTCCCTTGCAGTTTCTCCTGGTCCATCATCTACCCTGCTTTCTTGTAGCTCAACAGAAGAACTACCCTGGTATGATGTCAACTCATCAAATACCACATCCCTTGAGACCACAACTCTCCGTATTTCAGGATCCATGCATCTTCAACCCTTCTTCTGGTCATTATAACCGACGAAGACTAGCTTCCTTTCTTTCGCATCCAACTTCGTTCTGAGGGCATCAGGAACTTGCACATAGCAGGTAGATCCGAACAATCGAAGGTGTTCCAACGTAAGCTTTATCTTGAACATCAACTCATGAGGGGTCTTCATGCTGATGGGACTTAAAGGCATCCGATTGATGACATAAGTTGCAAAAGACATTCCCTTTGCCAAGAAGAACTTTGGGATACTCTTGGCATGAAGCCAACATTTGCAGGTCTCCGTCAGATGATGGATCTTCCTCTCTACAATGTCGTTCTGTTGTGGAGTGGGAGCACGAGAGAGCTCTCTCCGGATGCCATGCTTTCCGCAGAAGTTGAAGAACGCATTGGAGGTAAACTCCCCTCCATTGTCGGTTCTGAACTTCTTAATCCACAGATTAAGCCGACCCTCCATAAGTGAACTCCATGAACTTCCCAAACGCTTCCGCCTTCTCCTTCAAAAAATATACCCAAGTATATCTAGTGAAATCATCAATCAAGACCAGCATATACATGCTGCCTCAGAGACTGGCTGTTGCAGTAGGTCCAAAAAGATCACCATGAATACATTCCAATGGTGCCTTGCATCTGCTTTGTGACTTGTCGAATGGAAGATGTTGAGCCTTACCATATTGGCAACCTGCACTGAAAGGAGATTAGTTCTTATATATGTTAAAAGCTCTTGTTTAAGTTTATTTCAAAATAAATGATATATATATATATATATAAGTGTTTGTTGATTGAGTAATAAACACAAACAGTACGTAGGCAATGTAAACATAGCACATAAGCAAGAAATAAAATAAGCAAAGAAGGCACATCCAGAAGACACAAGAAAATATAGTAGTTCCCCTCAACTGGGTACATCTACTCTTCTACCCACTGGTAGGAATCCACTAGGAGTTTTGATCAGGTGCCCTCACACTAAGGTGTTTTTGTTCAGGTGTCCACACACCAATGGAGGTTTGATCAGTGCCCAAATCACCTATAAGCTTTTGATCAGGTGCTTATAAACCAAGATGCAGGTTTTTGCTAAGGTGGCCTATCAACGGGAGTTAACTTTTGAAGGGAGTTATAACCCGGTACAAGATGGGAAGGAGAAGGGTAAAGATATTTTGTTCTTCTCTTTTTGCTGAGAAGGCTCTTGATGATCCTGATGAGAAGTTGTATTTGGATCTTGATGAAGATGTTGTTGAAGAGATCTCCCCCGGTCTGATTAAGTTTGATGACAGCTTGTGGAGGCTCCTTCTCTTGGTTGCAAATCCTCTGTTCTTCTTCTTGCAGTTTTGATCCCTGAGCAAATGATATTGATTTGGTGTCTCAGGTTGTAAATGATCTGCAAGAGAAGAGTTAGGCAAAAAGAAGATATAATATAAATTTGATCTGCTTCTTTTTGCTCCTCTATTTCTCATCTTCTTCTTTTCCTGTACAGCAAAATATAATATGTTCTGTATGTATCTTCCTTCTATCTTCCTGCTAGCTTCTTTTTCTCTTCTCTGCTCTGTATATTAATCTGGAGAGAAGTTTGGCTGATTTGAATCCTTGCCGACAGAAGAGGAAAGAATTAATGTCTCTTTCTTTTCCCAGATCCTCGAGAAGATAACTTGCCTTCTATAGCTTGCTGCAACGGCTACAGTATTTAATGCTTTGCTGCCAACGACTATATCATTTAATGCTTGCACGCTGTAAGGTTAAATCAACAATATATATAACAATATATATATAATAGAATAAATAAAATATTGCTTTATAAATAACTCTGTCAGCATATATATAATATTTAATGATATAAAATAATACTGGGAGAAATTCATCGAGCTGAGGTTCAAGTTCGTCG
The DNA here is from genome assembly GCA_033032865.1 of Dactylorhiza incarnata. Taxonomy (NCBI): domain Eukaryota; kingdom Viridiplantae; phylum Streptophyta; class Magnoliopsida; order Asparagales; family Orchidaceae; genus Dactylorhiza; species Dactylorhiza incarnata. The sequence goes on along the minus strand of JAWHQI010000372.1, from coordinate 1,427,176 downwards.
AGCTCATCATTTGATTCATCAACCTGATCATTAAATTCAGTGTTCTGAACTTCTGCTGAAGATTCGTCTAACGCAAACTTGAGTTTGTCAAACGGAAGGATTCGTCGACCGCTGAGATGGGCTGGATCGTCAACCGCTGAATATTGAGCTATTCGTCGAACGCAGACTTGAGTTTGTCGAACGTAGGATTTCGTCGACCGCTGAGCTGAGGTCTTTTTGTCGACCGTTGAGATTAAGTAAAGGTGTCCACCACTGAGCTTGAGTAAAAGCGTCGACCGCTGAACCGCTGAGACGGGATCGTCGAGCGCTGAGATAGGTGATCTTCGTCGATCGCTGATAGCTAGATTTTGTCGAGCGCAGAATGCACGCCATTCGTCGACCGCAGGACGCCGTTCGTCAAACGCAGATGGGCGTTCGTCGAACGTAGAGAATATATGTAAATTTAATTCTTCTCTTATTTTCTGCCTATTAAATATATGTATATTTCAGCCTATTAAATATATGTATATTTCAGCCTATTATATATATATATATCTCAGTATATTATTTAAATATATATATATATATATATTCTTTTCAGCCTATTGAATATATCTATTTTCAGCTTTCTTTCTTAATGATATTTAATCTAAGTTATATAATATATTATGATATAAACTTAGACACTAAAGGTGGATCCTAACTCAAATCAAAACTAAGGTTCCAACAATCTCCCCCTATTTCGGTTGGGATCCTAATCCAAATTAAGACTAGCTTCTAACAATCTCCCCCTATTTGGTTTAGGATACCTAAGCATAAAAAGTCTTTAAATAACTTAAGGCTTAAGGGTCAGAGATTATTTTCTTTTATTTATTTATTTATTTATTTATTTAAATATTTAAGCAATTCTGATTTCCTAAATTCTTATTTAAATAGGATTTTTAATAATATGAATTGCTAGCTGATTATTGAATTCTAAGAATTTTAAAATCAGAAATACAATGCCTGATAGCTTCTTTCAATAGAATCCCCTTAATCAGAAGAGACTCACACTTAGTGGTTTGATCATTTTTGATCTATGCAATCTGAGTAGAATGCTCAACATGATTTTGGAGAAAATCTGGAAGAATGTGAAGTCTATCTCACTTTGTCTTTAAGATAGGAAAATTCAAAAGAATTATATAACTGCAGTTTAATTTAATTATAATTTAAGTAAAAATATTAAACAGTTAAAACAAAATTGCCTTATAGATAGATATGTTGGCCTTTTTATTTCATTAAAGTATAAGTTAAACTGATTTCTAGATTTTGATTTAACATAAAGAAGTTCAGTAATTTCTACAGAGATTTTTATTTCTATTTCCTTAAAAGTTTGTTCAAATTTATTTTTTAAGGAAATATTTTGTTCTGATAATTTTAAAACTTCTTTAAGTTTGTTATATTCAGGAGTTAAAATGTTTATTTCTATTAACTCTTTTCTAATTTTATTTTCAGATTTCATTAAACCTGTACATGGTGAGTTGAAAACAGATTTAACATCAGAGGTAGAAATAAATTTTGAAGATACCACTTTTACCTTTTCTGATTGAGATTCTGCATCTGAGATATAGTTTGAGCCATATATGGCCAAAATGCAGATATCTCTTGCTTTTTGTTCTTCTTCTTCTTTAGTTAGAGTAGTTGATGGTTCTGCATCAAAAATGATGTTAGTAGAAGAAGTAAAGGTGGATTCATTTACCATCCTTGAGAGGGAGTTCTAGATGCTCTTTGCTGAAGTGCAATCAGCCACTTTAAGAAGAATGTCTGTTGACATTGATTTAGCCAATATGTTCATGGCCATGGCATCAACACTTTTCAGCATTTCTTGATCATCAGATGAAGAGATTGAAGATGGAATTCCTGTCAAAACAGATTTATAAATATTTTCAACTATGACATTCATATATAACTTAATTCCAAATTGCCATAAAGGAAAACTATCCAAATTACATAAAGGTGGATCTGAAATAGAAAAATCTGATAGTGCCATTTGGAAAAACCTTTTTAAAAACAAAATAAGAACTAAGTGATCTTTGTGATTTCAGGTGTTAGCATGTATGAAAAATCAACCTGCTTTGATACCAATGAAAGGAGATTAGTTCATATATATGTTAAAAGCTCTTGTTTAAGTTTATTTCATAATAAATGTTATATATATAAGTGTTTGCTGATTGAGTAATAAACACAAACAGTAAGTAGGCAAAATAAACACAGCACATAAACAAGAAATAAAACAAGCAAACAAGGTACATCTAGAAGACACAAGAAAATATAGTAGTTCCCCTCAACTGGGTACATCTACTCTTCTACCCACTGGTAGGAATCCACTAGGAGTTTTGATCAGGTGCCCTCACAACAAGGTGTTTTTGTTCAGGTGTCCACACACCAATGGAGGTTTGATCAGGCGCCCAAATCATTTATAAGCTTTTGATCAGGTGCTTATAAACCAAGATGCAGGTTTTTGCTAAGGTGGCATGTCACCGGGAGTTAACTTTTGAAGGGAGTTATAACCCTGCACAAGATGGGAAGGAGAAAGGGAAAAGATATTTTGTTCTTCTCTTTTTGCTGAGAAGACTCTTGATGATCCTGATGAGATGTTGTGTTTGGATCTTGATGAAGATGTTGTTGAAGAGAGCTCCCCCTGTCGGATTAAGTTTGATGACAGCTTATGTAGGCTCCTTCTCTTGGTTGCAAATCCTCTGTTCTTCTTCTTCCAGTTTTGATCCCTGAGCAAATGGTATTGATTTGGTGTCTCAGGTTGTAAATGATCTGCAAGAGAAGAGTTAGGCAAAAAGAAGTTATAATATAAATTTGATCTGCTTCTTTTTGCTCCTCTGTTTCTCTTCTTCTTCTTTTCCTGTACAGCAAAATATAATATGTTCTGTATGTATCTTCCTGCTAGCTTCTTTTTCTCTTCTCTGCTCTGTATATTAATCTGGAGAGCAGTTCGGCTGATTTGAATCCTTGCCGACAGAAGAGGAAAGAATTAATGTCTCTTTCTTTTCCCAGATCCTCGAGAAGATAACTTGCCTTCTATAGCTTCCTGCAACGGCTACAGTATTTAATGCTTTGCTGCCAACGGCTATATCATTTAATGCTTGCATGCTGTAAGGTTAAATCAACAATATATATAGCAATATATATATATATAATAGAATAAATAAAATATTGCTTTATAAATATCTCTGTCAACATATATATAATATTTAATGAAATAAAATAATCCTGGGAGAAATTCGTCGAACTGAGGTTCATGTTCGTCGAGCTCATCATTTGATTCGTCGACCTGATCATTAAATTCACTGTTCTGAACTTCTGCTGAAGATTCGTCGAACGCAGACTTGAGTTCGTCGAATGGAAGGATTCGTCGACCGCTGAGACAGGCTGGATCATCGACCGCTGAATATTGAGCTATTCGTCGAACGCAGACTTGAGTTCGTCGAACGCAGGATTTCGTCGACCGCTGAGCTGAGGTCTGTTCATCGACCACAGAAATTGAGTAAAGGCGTCGACCGTTGAGCTTGAGTAAAAGCGTCGACCGCTGAACCGCTGAGATGGGATTGTCGAGCGCTGAGATAGGTGATCTTGATCGACCGCTGAGATGGCTGGATTTCGTCGAGCGCAGAATGCATGCCATTCGTCGACCGCAGGACGCCATTCGTCGAACGTAGATGGACGTTCATCGAACGCAGAGAATATGTGTAAATTTAATTCTTCTCTTATTTTCTACCTATTAAATATATGTTTATTTTAGCCTATTAAATATATGTATATTTCAGCCTATTAAATATATGTATATTTCAGCCTATTATATATATATATATATCTCAGTATATTATTTAAATATATATATATTCTTTTCAGCCTATTGAATATATCTATTTTCAGCTTTCTTTCTTAATGATATTTAATCTAAGTTATATAATATATTATGATATAAACTTAGGCACTAAAGGTGAATCCTAACTCAAATCAAAACTAAGGTTCCAACATGCACAAATGTGACCTTCACCGAAAGATGATAGACTAGGCAAGCCTCTCACAAGGCCTCTACCCACCATAACCTTCAGCTTATCCATCCCAACATGCCCAAGTCTTTCATGCCAGATTGCAGTGCTATCATTAGTCCTCATCTTATCAACATACGAACTTGTAGATAACACAAACAAGTACTTCACCCTCTTACAAACATGAGTGACATCAGCCTTCACCGCTGACATGTTTCGAAGAAACTTCACTTCTATTGGACCAAACAGAACGTGATAGCCAGCATCAACAATGTTGGTCACTGAGAAGAGGTTTTTCTTCATCCCCGGAACATTATAGATACTCTTTAACGTAAGTGGACCTCTATCTCCGTTTAAAAAAACTACACCCTCCTTCTCAACTGCATGTATTGTATCATCAACAGTAATGATAACATCATTACCTGTGTATGTATGCAAAGAAGAGAACTTTGACTCATCTCCGGTGAGGTGATGACCACAACTCGAGTCCACAATCAAATCATCCTGATAGTTAATAAAAGCCATAGCCCGAACACAAGTGCCCATCATAAAGGATCCATCACCCCAACTAAAATTAGCATTGGAAACAACCTCCTCATTTCCCGCAGCATGCCCTGGCTGAAGATTGACCCTGCAGTCCTTCTTGAAGTGACCAAGCTTATTGCATATGAAGCATCTAGGTCCTTCCTTCTTCTTCCCATCACACGTAGGAGCATAGCTCCTCTCCTGCTGATATGAAGTAGATGGACCATCATCTCCAGATTTCTTCTTCTTCTTGTCCTAACGCTTCTTCTTCCCTGAATATAGAACCTCACTTTCTCCCCTAAAGACAGACATTCCCGCCATCTGCATAGCCAAACTCTCTTGCGACGCAAGCAAGTTTTCTAGCTCCAGCAATGATGGCTGATTGTCCTAGCCTTGAACAAAAGTAACAAAGGCCACATACTCCCTCCGCAAGCCGCGGATTATGTGCCTCTTCAGCTTAGCTTCTGAGATAGGCTCATCCGGGTCCAAAGCCAAAATCTCTATGCAAAGGTTCTTCATCTTCAGGAAGAACGTTGATATGGACAAGTCTCCTTGAGTGGCTTTTGCCAACTGATTCTCCAAGAACTGTAGCCGAGCTACATTCTTCTTATTGAACAAGCCATCCAAGGCCACCCAAATCTTAGCAGCTGATCGACATCCAATGATGTGATTAAACAGCTCTGATGAGATAGCCCGCTTGAGAGTAAACTCTGGCTTAGCATTAGTTCTCCTCCAAGCTCTCACCAGATGAGCATTTTCACCAACAACAACCACTTCTTGAGTTTCTTCTCCACCAACAAACTCCCAGAGGTCCTCGCCCAAAAGATAGCTCTACATGCAAGACTTCCACTTCTTAAAGTTAGTCTACGTCAGGAGCTCAATACCAAGACCTCTTGCTATTCCTCCATCCATAGCTATACCACTGATAACTGTGCTTCCAGAAATCCAAGATAGATAACTGCGGCTAAATCACTGCTCAAACCTCTGTCCCCTCTGATGCCATGTTAAAATTTTTAATAAGCGGAAAAAAGGAAATAGGTCGCAGGAACACTCTCAACCATACCTAGCACCAGAAACCAGAGATAATGAAGGAACAAGTGAAATCTTGAATCAACTATATTTTGTACATTTCGAGACATACAGTGCGAGACATGATTTATTAGTACACACAATGATGAGGAGAGAAGAAAACCAACTACAAGAAGCTGGAAGTTACAACATGAACCCACCAAATCGCCCGGCTAACGACGGTTGTCCGCGCAAACTGCCAAGTTGCCAAGCTGACCGCACGACTAACCGTGAAATCACCAACCCGCAACTCAACACGCGGAATACCTATTATTCTAATTCTCACTCTGTTCACCAAATCAAGGCCGCCTGACTGCTGTCACTTGACCGCTCCTAACCGCCAACCAACTGTTGAAGAAATGAATAGAAGTAACACATGGGCAAAGGAAAACCGCCTAACCGCCGCGGTCTGAACTTTATTAAAAGCTAGAAATGAGCTGAAGAGAACCTGCCTTGTCACTATCCACAACCTCCTGCTGCTACCAGCCACAAAATTCTACCGACTTATCCGCTGTGGTTTGTTTGAACAAACCTATTACTGATTTGGGCTAGGATCACTATCTGTTGATTAGGACTAAGTTGACCCCAATGTATAGTCTTAAGGGTCAAGGTCTTAGGCTGATAGATCTAAGGAAAAGATAAGTTTTCTGCGTTCGACGAAATCAATCCTGCGTTCGACGAACAACATGCTCCTATGTTCGACGAACTTGCCAATGTTCTGCGTTCGACGAACTCCTCTCAGCGGTCAACGAAGTGCTCTCAGCGGTTGACGAAATCTCGTCTCAGCAGTTGTTGAACCTCGTCTCAGCGGTTGTTTAACCTCGTCTCAGCGGTCGATGAACCTCGTCTCAGCGGTTGACCAAGTCTCAGCGGTTGACCAAGTCTCAGCGTTCGACCAAGTCTCAGCGGTCGACGAATTAGTTCAGATCGACGAAAGATCTTCTCAGCTCAACAAATTAAATATTCGAGCTAGCTTATCAGATATTATTATTTCAGTTCGACGACCTCCAGTTTGAGATCGATGAACCCCAGATTGTGTTCGATGAAATTTATTCAGATCAACGAATTCTTATTTCAGTTCAGAATTTCAGAAGGATTATTTTTATTTCATTCTCTGAACTCAGATCTCTTATCAGCAACGGATCTATTTCTTCCAGATAAGTCAGGATATTGTATTTCCTTTTATTTATTCTCCTATTTCGAAAATAGCTGTTGACATATTTTGGAAAAGGACATTTTCATGGAAAAGGAAAAGAAATAAAGCGTGTCAGATTTACAGTTCCCATGATATCTCTTTCAGAATATTTTATTCCTTAAATCAAGGGATTTGAATTTCAAATCAATCAGAGATATATTATCAAAAGAATAAGGAAGAAGATACATAATTTTCACGACATTATTACAGAACATATTATAGAAAAACTGTACAGGAAAAAAAGAGTAAGAGGAATGTAGTCTAAAAAAATATACAGGAAGAAGAAAGAAAAAGCTAACAGACATCTTCATCTTCTTCAAGCAGCACCATCTCATTCTCTGAGAACAACATCATCATTATTATCTCAGATTTCTGCTGCAAGTTCAGATCTTCAAAAGAGCAACAAACAATCTGAGAAACATTTTTTCTCTCAGATTCATCAGCTATCAGGAAGATACAGGAAGATATTACTTTCAAGTGAAAGCTCCATCCTCAACTGTCAAGCAAATTTCTATCAGACAGGAGGAGCCTTACATCATCACATTCCGTTAGAGTTTTCTCACAGATTATTGACAGAGAGGAACATCTAAACCCTCTTTATCCCCTCTTGTACATGGTTATAACTCCCTTCAAAAGTTAATCCCTTGGTGGCAGGGCAGCTGAACAAAAACCTGTGGTTTGGTTAGAGCACCTGATCAAAAGCTCATTGGTGTTTGGACACCTGATCAAAAATCCATTGGTGATAGGGCACCTGAACAAAAACCTAGTGGAATCCTACCAAGGGTGGTAGAAGAGTAGATGTACCCAAGTTTATTGGGGAACTACTATAAAATCCTTGTGTCCTCTATGTTGTGATTTTCTGTGTACCGTGTTGTGTGCTGTGATTTGTTTTTATTTGTTTTATAACTCACTCAATACACATATAAGTATCACTATTTTAATTCCGCTATAAAATAAGTGAAACTTTTTAACACTCTATTCACCCCCCCCCCCCCCCTCTAGAGTAACTTTAAGATCTAATCTCACTTTCAATTGGTATCAGAGGTTGGTTGATTCACAAATTATCTCAATTAGGGAAAAATGCCCCCCACCATGCCAAATTGACCCTGCCCCTACCCTCATAGGGACACTAGGGACCTAATGGACCAAAAAGCCCCATCATGGGACCTCCAATTTGGCCAATTTTACCAAAGTTAACTCTAGCCCTAGTTTGGTCAAAAGTGCCCTATTAAGGGGCAATTCACCCGCACCTTACCAAATTGACTCCACATAAACCTTCCTAGCCCATAAGAGAGTCGAATGGGTCACTATTCACCCATTGTGGTCAACCCAAGTGGTCGATTTGACCAGAGTCAACCTTAGCCTAAATTTAGGTCAAAATGACGTACTTTGCCCAAATTGAACCCAATCCACTTGAGCTAGACCCAATTGATGTGGTCCACGACCTCATGGGGATTGAATGCTGTTGAGTTGGCCATCCCATTTGAAGAGAGTTGGCCAGGAGAGAGAGAGAGCCCAATTTAGAACAGAGAGAAAGAGAGAGGAGTTATTAGGGAGGAAGAAGAAACCCCCAATCTGAACAATTGATGGCTCCTTTCATCTCCCCTTGGGGAGAAGGGAAGTTTTGAGCCCTCTTTTCCCCACACAATCCCCTCACACCGGCCACCTCCGGTCGGCCAACCACCACTAATCGCCGGCCACCACCTCCACGAGGGTGGTGGTGGCATTGGTCGGCCGGGGCGGCGCTCAGGTGGCTGGGAAAGTGAAGAGGAAGTGAGCCCAGGACGGGCTGTCGTGCTCCATCCATTGATTGGAGATGATGACTGTGAGCCGTTGGATCTGCCGCAATCTACTATCCGCAGATTTAATTAGTTATGTTATATAAACATTTCATTTTTGTCACACATTTTACAGTATATTGTTTTAAATATTAAAAATACTTAGGCTCGGTTTCAGAAAAAATGTTCAACATGATAGTTGTAGGTATTAAGGTTAACTTCAAGGGAAAATTTGTTTCAGCCCAATAGGGGCACTATATCCCCCTGTAGAGCCATTTCGCTAGGACTGGTCCCTAGGGTAGGACAACCATCATTCCTTGAATATCTTTTGATTGGTTCATGGGATTGACTTGAAAATTGAAACCTATGCTACTTACATCAACCCCCTTATCATATCAAAAGTTGGGAATTTTATGAGAACATTTTTCTATGGTTTTTGTAATAATTTCATAAATCAAATGTTAATTAATTAATGTGTCTAATGACCCCTAATCCCCTCCAAATTTTGGTGGGTGCTCCGTAGGTTTATTATATGACCATGGTAAAAATTTCAACCCAATTCAAACTGATTTAGATAGGTAATTGGTTAACCCAAGTTGGGTCAAATTAGGTCAAAATTGGGGTATGGTGTTTATCTTGGGGTATGGTGGTCAAAACTCATCAACATGAGTTGAAACCTTGGCCACCAGTTTAGGATCACCTAAAACACCTCCATGAGAGATTTTGGGGTGATGTGGGGGTGGATTTGCCCCAAAATACTAGCTTTGCCCTTAGGGTTGCACTTTGAGTTTGTGTAGGACATGGGGTCATATGTTCTTGAATGGTCATGGAACTTGGTGTACAAGTTCAAAGGGTGTAATAATACCCAAGGAAATTTTAGGAGGATTTTAGGAACCCTTATTCCCCCTAAATTAGGTTATAACCCATTTAGGGCTTTTCATTATTACAGAGATTTCCATATTCAAATGGCCTTGGATGGTGATGAAACCTTGGTAGTTCCTTTATAATCATATGATGGACCTCTGGTAATTTTTGTGTAAATAATTAGATGATTTAACCAGCACTTCATTCACAAGGCACTTATTTTACCTTAACCTTAAGAAACATAATTGAGGGTCCAAAACTCTTTGGGGAAATTGTGCAACTTGGTGATAGGACATTTCAGGGCACTAGGAAGCTCTGAAAAGTTTTATATAATTTTTGGAGATTGTTATCAGTAGGCTACTTCACAACATGTTCATATTAGGATTTATTTGGAATATTTATTTAGGTGAGAAAATGATTTCCATAAATTGTTAAATTCAGTCATCAAGCCTTTATGAACATATTGGAGATCTAGTATTTCTTTCATAATTTTTGGAATTATTTAACAGTAGGTTCCATCACAATTTTCGTAGGTTCCATCACAATTTTCCCTAGATAGGGTTTCCTTGAAATATTCATTCATATGATTCATTTGCCTTTATAAATTCTGAAATTTGGCCAGTGAACGTTTCTTACTAATAAGAAGGTCTGGTAATTTTCCCATAATTTTTGGATAAGTAATATTGATGGTCCCTTCATTAACCTCCAACTTTGGATAGATGCTAAATATTGTAATTAGGGGACAATTCATGATTGTAAAATTGTGTCACTCTGTACTTACTGTTATTTTGGCATGATAGATTTATCTTAATTTAATGGGAGTCATATCATAATAATACTTTACACTTCATGTTCATATTAATACTTGGCAAATATTGCAGAAATTAAATTAAATGCTAAAATGTTAAGGAAAAATATGAATATTTGGATTTAGTGTTATAATGCCATGATAGTCCTCCAGTAATAATCTTGTGTCATGTGGGTGAATATTTGGAGTACTTCTACTTATGATGTGCATATAACTCAATTGGTCTGCGTATGGTAAAACTGTAAAATTGATTATATTAAAGACTATTAGGTTGGAAAGGAAGGTGGATGGTGTACCTAGTCTGGGAGAGAAGATGTGAGGTCACCATTAGGGGTTTATATATTGAGTGTACCCGATAAGCTAATGGGTTAGGATCATGCTTGGGGTTGACGAAAGCTTGTCTTTCCCTTAGCATGTCATAAAATGCTTAGGGTTAATTCAACAGTAATGTTATGAGGGGTATTCTTATGGGTAGACACCAATAATACTAAGTGTCTTGAGAAAGGGAGCTTTGGGATATCATCCCATTATAGCTCCTAGTACCGCTGCGAGCCCCTTACAGGGTAACCCTCAGGAAGTCCAAGGTTAACCATAAATTATGGGGTTAAGTTGTTATACAAGATTAACTAGTAATATACTCACTCACACTCCTTTGTCACGAGTGCTTTAGTCGGTTTGGTCTTACGAGCGGTAGGCTCAGAGGTTATAGCAATAGACTCATTAGTCTGGTGAGCTTGTGACTCGACCATGTTTATTATGTCGGACGGGTTAGCCTGGGGAGCTTATGGCTCGAAGATAGATGGTAAACATGTTTGCATGTGCATAAGGTGGTGGGTCCTTAGTGTTGATGGTCATTGCACCAACATTAATACTTGGGCTCGGTAAGTGTGGATAGCCCTTTACCAAGACAATTCTGGTGGTCTAGCAAGCAAGAGTACGCAGGGACTCCGCTGTTGTGTTCTTAGCGTTGAGGCGTAAGATAAGTCTAGGTTAGGTAGTGCAAATTCCAACCTAAAGGTGGGCGAGGCCCAACCCACCGCTTCCGTTTTCCACTACGGGAGTATCCTGGGAGATTTGCTAGCTCCAAAAAGGGGGAACTAAGGGTCTGTGCGCAGATAGTCATAGTGTGTGAGTTGCACTTGTGTGAACATAACATTTAACTGCATACCTTGCATGACATAGCATCAACATTGCATTTCAACCCCTACCCCTATCGAATAAGTTGGTTATGGGACTTCTTATACGATAGGCCTTGCTAAATGACCCCTTGGTCTATAGGTTTGTGTGGGCATTGCAATAAGTCAACGGTTACTTTTCCTTACTTATCTTATATAATTGCTCTACTTGTTTACTTCACTTGTTCTTACTTTACTTTACTTACTGCTTTAGTTATGATATATATTGCGTATTGGTAGACATTCCCTGTAGATTATATCCCCGTCACCTGCTATTGTTTACACCCCTTGTTATCCTCCGCTTCATACCCCCCGCTCGGTGCCTAGGAGTCACCGGGGGAGGGGTGGGGGATTGGATTAGTCTTTTTGACTAACGGTCGGTGGGCCTTATCATTTTAGGGGACCGAGGAGATGCTGCAGCACTAGAGGCCGTTGCAGATGGAGACAGGGCAGTCTAGCACGAGAGCACCATTGGTAGGATCTGTGAGCATCGTTTAGTTCTAGTATTTTATGCTTCCGCGAGAGAAAATGTAGTGAGGAATATATGTACAGGGGATGAGCCCTTTATTTTTATCGTACCTTTCTTTTCAGACATTTGATGTGGACATCTTTTTATGATGATTTTACTTTTATGTGATATGGACTTGGCTTCTATAAATCTACTTAAGCTTTACTTCTTTGTGATCGATAAGGCCGGCAGGATCGGGGTTTTGTAGTGGCGACCTTCCCGAGTGAGTGTGTCACTGCAAAGCGGCGGTTCTGGGCATAAGACCTGGGCTTTCAAAAAAAAGGGGGTCTTATAAAGGTAATGGTGAGGTCAATTGGGCCAATTGAAGTCTAATTGGGTCACTTTGGGTTGAATTGGGCTATGTTGACCCAAGGTTGACTTTGGTCAATTTCATGAAATTATTTGAGCCCCCTTGATTATTGTTGACCTAATTGTCTCCCATATTGGTTAGAAGAGTATTGGTGAGGTCAATTTGGTCATTTGAAGTATAATTGGGCCAATTTAAAGCAAGTTGATCCATTTTAGAGTTGACCCATGGTGTGTCCCATGGTCAATTTGGGTGATTTGGTTGATCCCATGGTGGTCCCATGGTCATTTGATTCATCCTTAGGGTTAGAAAGGTAATGGTGAGGTCAATTGGGCCAATTGAAGTCTAATAGGGTCACTTTGGGTTGAATTGGGCTATGTTGACCCAAGGTGGACTTTGGTCAATTTCATGAAATTAATTGAGCCCCCTTGATTATTATTAACCTAATGGTCTCCCTTATTGGTTAGAAGAGTATTGGTGAGGTCAATTTGATCATTTGAAGTTTAATTCGGCCAATTTAAAGCAAGTTGACCCATTTGACATAGAGTTGATTTTGGTCAAATTGCCTAATTTGGTTGACATGGATCCATAGTGAACTATTGATCCCCTTAAAGGATTATGAGGGTCAAGGTGATGTTATATTGACATATTGAATCTCCTTTGGTTGATTCTAGTCTTGGTGACCTAAAATTGCTAAAATGCAAACCAAGGTGCTTTGATCTTGTACTTAGGCTTCTAAGGCCATTTTGGGTAACCTAGCCTTATGTCATGACACTTGTCATGAGAAAATCCTCTTGGGTGCCTAGTAGGAAATGGGGATGTTACAAATCCGAATAAACGAAGAAACAATTTCGTCCCCAAAATTTAAGATAAGGATACCTGATTTTGAGTTCAAAACATACTTGGAGGGTTTAATAGTTTTTGTGCAATAGGCTTCCATCTAACATTGGAAACAGTTAGGTTTAATTCACATCGCCTCACCCTTAATTTTCTCCCAAGTGCACTTTAAATGGACCTCATTATGTTCATAATCAAGGTTTTCTACTTGAGGGTTCTTAAATATTTCCTCAATTTGATGAAGATATATATAGTGGAGGGAAGACGTAGATTGAAGTGAAATTACACAATCACAAGGTGAGTGCAAAACTCAACCGAGCCTCATAATATATAATATGATGTCTTCATAATTAAACCGTTCTCGATCCAGAGGGTATACGTCAAGTTCACCGACAATATTATCTGTTGGGAAAAACACCCTTGTGATTTATCTTACAAATTATCATAAAGTGATTTCATAATCTAGGATGTATTGCTCATGTTATATTGAAAGGGTAAATTGGTCATTAGATTTCCTAGGATATCACACTTACACTAGAGTGTCAAGACCAGTCCAAAATAAGCACATATACTAATTGAGTTAAAACTTACGTCAAATAGAAGTCGACACAACTTCGACTAGAAGTTGAAGCAACTTCGAATACAAGTAGAAGTAACTCAGACTGAAGTCAAAGTATAGACAACGTTGAGATGTACTCGATGCAGAAAACAGAGCTTGTCGAAGCAATATCAGAAGTTGGCGCAAATTCGACGCAGAAGATGAAGTTCAAAGTCCAAGTCTTCAACTCGACGGATACGTCGACAAGTATTCGATGCAACATCGACATCTGAGTTCATCCAGAGCTAAAAAGGATTTTGAAGCTGCTTCGATAAGAACTCAGAGGTGCGTCGATTAGAAGTGACACTACAACAAACTACACCTTTAGTAAGGACTAAATTGTAACGAAGAAGAAATTTGCTACTAATAACTACATTTGTTAACGAATTTTTTCTATCGTTACAAAAGATTAGTTTTTTGTAACAAGTATTTTATATTTTATTACAATAACTAAATGTTTTTTACAATAAGTCTAGGTATTTGTAACAAAATCAAATTTACGTTTCAAATAGTAAAATATCCTCACAATAATTAGCAATTGTAACAACACTTTGAAAGTATTTGTAACAACCAGAATTTCCTAACAATCAGTATTGTTTTGTAACCAAAGTTTTGTTGCAATAAATATATTAAATTTTAAAACATGAGCGCGCATTTTAGGCCCTAGAGCGTATTTTTTCACCCGAGCTTGTGTTTTTCACTTGTGCGTGCGTTTTTTGTCCGGTGACGTGTTTTTGCACTAGCATGCAATTTTGCCCGGGCGCATTGTCTCCCAGGCGCGCATTTTTACCCGGGATCATGTTTTCGCCCGAGAACGCATTTTCGAATCATCACACATTCTCTCCCGAGTTCATTTTGTCAGGGAGCGTGTTTTTGACAATGCACACTTTTTGGCTCGGGAGCACAATTTTGTTTGCGCACAAGTTATTCGCTCATGATCAGCGTTTTCTTCAAAAACACATTTTTTCGTGTGCGTTTTTTTCGTCCTGATGTTTTTTCACACCCGGGCACGTTTTAGCCTAGCTAGTTACCCATTTTTTTGCGGGCGCGCATTTTTCAACTGGGTGCAAGTACTGTTAGCCCATGCATGCATTGTTCTTACGGGCGCGCAAGTGATGACTATTAATGAATTAAATATCGTAACATGAAAAATTTCTAATATATCTTTTAAATTTTTGTATAAATAGAAATATATTTTATTTATTTATTAGCACCACTTATAAGGAGACGTCTACGACGACATTTTTTGTGGCGTTTAAAAAAACAAGACTACAGATTTTAAATTTTGGGTATTTTTGCGCGCAGAGGTTTGCGAGCTGCATGAGCGTTGTCGCACTGGGACACTATCGAGGCGGGGGTAATTAATGTCGTGTGGGGCCCGTGCGCTTTTCATATGCACTGTTAGTTGATCGATCGAGTGTCTGAGAGTGGGAGAGTACAGTTTTGGCAGAGCAACCGTCGCTGCCGGGGTACTGTCACAGCGGAGAGTATCGAGCACGGGCGTACCTCTATAATTTATATATATAATATAACCGGTTGCATATATAATAAATTATAATTATAAATTTAATTATATATAAACGTGTATAAAATTTTATATAAAAGTTTATAAAACGTTTTTATAAAAATTTCATATAAAGTTTTCATATAAAACTTTACGAGCAGCTCCGCACGGGTTTCACCCGTGCTTGCTGTCTCTTAGCGGGCTGCGCCGCATTCGAGCGGGCTGCGCCGCATTCGAGCGGGCTGCGCCGCATTCGAGCGGGTTGCGCCGTATTCGAGCGGGCTGCGCCCATATTCTACAGTGCCCGGCCGGCAACGGCGGGCTTCGCCCGCAACAGATACATATGAGTACTCAAAATGACCGTAAAAAAATATACATCAAAATTTTATAATTATTTTTTTCAAAAATATTTATATTTTAACAATAATTCTTTTAAAATTTCTTTATATATAGTAGTTAAACATATATAAAGTTATATAAAGTTTTTACAAAACTTTATAACATTTTTATAAAAGTTTTTCTTCCTCTCCCCCTCTCTCTTACATGAATGAAATATATGAAGAGAATTTCTCTCCTTAAAATTTTGAAAAAATATCCAAAAATTAAAAACAATAAATATAAAAATGAATGCCAATTTGACATTAATTTATTAACATAATTTTAGAATAAAAATAACTATCGCGCACGGGCCCCGTACGCATGCAAAGACACTCCCGTGCACACGCACGCGCGACCACCTCCAAGTACAAGAGCACGCACGGCGCGGGCTCGGGAGAGCATTTTTGGCCTGAGGGAGTATTTTTTCGGCCGGGCACGTGTTTTTCACGCGGGCGCGCGTTTTTTTGCCCGAGCGCACGTTTTATGCCCATTCACGCATTTTGCACTTGCATGCATTTTTGACCGGGTACATTGTCTCCCAAGTGCGCATGTTCGCTTGGTAGCGCGTGTTTACCTTGACACGCATTTTTGAATTATCGGTAATCATTTTCTCCAAGGTGCATTTTAGCTCAGTCAAGCATTTTTTTGCGGACGTGCATTTTTCACACATATGCAAGTTTTTGCCAGAGCGCCCTTTTTTCTTACAGGCGCGCGCGAGATGACTAATAAATATCGTAACATTAAAAATATCGCTAATTGTTTCACCAAACTCATCTGCACGTACAATTTCATCATCTTCTCTTTCTTCGTCGACTTTGTCACACCATCATGTTAATTATGTCATTACATGTCATATTGATTGCTAGAAGACACGTGGTTTAATGAAAATAGATATAAAGAAAGTCATAAATACATGTCATATCGATAAATAAAATATGTGGTTCAATAATTAAGCTAGCATTAATTACTTTTTAAATATGATTTACTTTTAAGTCTAGACATAGACATTTATGTGGTACTATTGCGGCATGAGTATTTTCGCGCGTGCAGGGTTTGCGAGCTGTAGGAGCGTCATCACAATGAGACATTAGTACTATTGAAGCGGGGGTAACGTCACATTGGCAAAGGCGACACAGACAGACACAGACACCGACACACACACACAGACATAGATAGATGACACAGACAGACATAAATAGATGACACAGACAGACATAGACACACAAACAAAGACACACAAACACAAACACAAACACAAACACACATGCATGCAAACATAGACACGTACACACATATACTGACACACACACACACACACAGACAGACAGACACAAACACGGATACAGACAGACACAGACACACAAACACAGACATAAACACACAAACACAAACACACACATGCACAAACACACATAGACACACAGATGACACAAACGATAAAGACGCACACATGCACAGTCATACATAGCTAGAGATCACACAGACACATAGACACACACACACACACATGCACAGACAGACAAAGAAATACAGACACAGACACACACAAGCATACACACAGACACAGAGACACAAACACTGACACAGACATAGAACAACACAAACACAGATACAGAAATACACATAGACAAAAAGTAAGACCCCATTTTTTTCTTTCAAAAACCCGGGTCTTATGCCCAGAAGCGCCTCTTTGCGGTGACACCCTCGCTCGGGAAGGTCACCACTACAAAATGCCGATCTTGCCAGCCATATCGATCATAAAAGATGTTCAGCTTAAACAACTTATAGAAGATCAAGTCCACATCACATAGAAAATAAAACCATCAATGGAGATGTCCACATACAGTAACTGAATAAAAGATAACAAAAATAATAAATGGCTCATGCCCTGTACATCAATTTCCTCATTACAAATTTCACTCGCGGAAGCATAACTGCCAAAGATAAAAGACACTCACGGATCATGTCATCTGTGCTCCCGTGCTAGATTGTCCCGCCTCCATCTACACCAGCCTCTGGTGCTGCAGTGTCTCCTCGGTCCCCTAAAATGATAAGGTCCACCGATCGTTAGTCAAAAAGACTAAGACAATCCCCCACCACTCTCCCGGTGACTCCTAGGCACCGAGCGGGAGGAATGAAGCGGAGGACAACAAGGGGTATAATCAAGAGCAGGTGGCAGTGAGTCTAACTATGGAAGGGTTTATTGGTAAGCAGTAAATAGTACAATGAGTAAAGCAGTAGTAAGTAAGACTATAGCAAGTAAGCAGTGGTAATAAGTAAAGCAGTAGTAAAGAAATGTAACCTTAATTTATAGGAATGCTCACACAAACCTATAGACCAAGGGGTCATTTAGCAGGGCCTATCGTATAAAATGTCCCATAACCAATTTATGCGATAAGGGTAAGGGTTGAAATGCAATGTTATGCTATGTCATGTAAAGTATGTAGTTTAATGTTATGTTCATACAAGTGCAACTCACACACTACGACTCTATGCGCACAGACCTTTAGGTCCTCCTTTTTTGAGCTAGCAAACTCCCAGGATACTTCCGTTGTTGCAAACGGAAGTGGTGGGTTGAGCCTCGCCCACCTCTAGGTTGATATCTGCACTACCTAACATAGACCTATCGTATGCCTCAACACTAAGAACACAACAACGAAGCTCTTGCGTACTCTTACTGGCTAGTCCACCGACTTTTCTTGGTAAAGTGTTAACCACACTTACCGAGCCAAAGTATCGACGTCGTTGCGACGACCGTCAACACTAATAACCCACCACCTTATGTTTATACATTAT
The DNA here is from genome assembly GCA_033032865.1 of Dactylorhiza incarnata. Classification (NCBI taxonomy): domain Eukaryota; kingdom Viridiplantae; phylum Streptophyta; class Magnoliopsida; order Asparagales; family Orchidaceae; genus Dactylorhiza; species Dactylorhiza incarnata. The sequence goes on along the minus strand of JAWHQI010000372.1, from coordinate 1,408,810 downwards.
GTCCTACTATATCCCGAGCGACTAGGCTCCCCGGGCTAATCTACCCGTCATCATGACCTTTCGAGCCAACGGCTCGCCGGACCAACCCATCGTACCAACAAGCACTACTGAGCCACAAGCTCACCAGACTAATTAGTTTGCTGCTACAACCACCGAGCCTACCGCTCGTAAGACCAAACAAACTAACCTCCCGTAATCACGGGGTGTGGGTGTGTGTTTTATTAAGTTAATCTTACACCGCCATTTATTCCTACACTTTTGGGTTAACCATGGGCTTCCTGAGGATTATCCTATATGGGGCTCGCTACGGTACTAGGAGATACAATGGGATGACACCCTAAAGCTCCTTTTCCAAGGCTTAAAGTGCAACCGTAAGGTTAAAACTAGGGTCCTAGGGCATATCCTCCCCACATCAACCCAAATTACTCATGGGGGTATCTTATGTGATCCTAAACCGGAGGCCAAAGTTTCACACCACTTGGATGAGGTTTGACCACCTAATTCTAACATGTGCACTTTTAACCTAGTTTGACCTAATTTGACCAGACTTGGGTTAGTTTATTACTTAACCAAATCAGTCCCAATTGGGATGAAATTTTTACCAGGGTCATCTAATGACCCTAAAAGGCACCCACCAAAATTTGGAGGGGATTGGAGTTCATTAGACCCTATAATTAAATAATATATGAATTATTAAATTATTACAAAAAACATAGAAAAATGTTCTCCTAAAATTCCCATCTTTGGATATGTGAGGGGGTTGGTACAAATAGCCTAGGTTTCAATTTTCAAGTCAATCCCATAACCGAACCAAAAGTTATTCAAAAATTAGTGACTGCCCTAGCCTATGGACCAGTTCTACCAAAATGGCTCCACAGGAAGCTACAGTGCCCTATTGGGCTGAAACAAATTTTCAATTAAACTACACACCTTAGGCTACAATATTGATGTTGGACACTTTTTCATCAGAGGGGCTTTAGTATTTTTAATAATTAAAAAAAAGCATAGCATAATAGGTGACATAAATGTATATTACTTGATTAATAAAATCATTTGGTCTGCGCTTAGAAGATCTCGTCAGATCGGACGGCTGCCCATCATCATCCCCAATCGCTGGATGACCCACAGTAGCCCGTACTGGGAGCCTTTGCGGGTTGATTTCCCGGCCACCCTCACCTCTCCCCGGCCAGCAAGTGCCACCACCACCTTCGTTGAGGTGGTGGCTGGCGATAGGAGGTACTTTCCGGGTCGGTGGTGGCTGGAGTAGGGGTTTCGAGGAGGGGAAAGAGGGCTCAAAACGAGCCCTTTTGGAAGCACGATTCGAGCCCAATTGAGCTCGAATCAAGCCCCAAATCATAAGAGGATCTAGCACTAAGAGAGGGGAAGCAAATCGGACCTGATTCGTGGCCTAGTGTCGCGTATTTCGGTGAGTCGCCATTGTCAGAGGTGGTGCTTTCGGCACCATGTCAATCTAAGCTCCTGGTGCTCGATTTCTTTGGGGGAGAGGGGGGTTTCATTCCTCGCCGACTCCTGAAGGTGTTAAAGGGGTCAATTGGAGGAGGGGAGGAGTCATTGCATCAATGGCCATTAACACCATTAATGGTTTTTTTTTGCTACTCCCAATTCCCTCTGAATTCTACCCCTAGTGGGCTGAGAAACCTCCCAATCCTCTTGTAACTGCCAGAGGAGATGAATCCCCATCAATTGGGGGCTTAGTTGGCCATGAATGCCATTATTCTCCTCTCTCTCTCCACCATTTTTGGGGGGAAATGGAGCTTTCTCTCTCCTGGCCAAATTCCTTGAAATTGAATGGCCAATTCAGCAACATCCAAACCCCATTAGGTGGTGTACCACCTCAATTGGGTCTAGCCCAAGTGGATTGGGTTCAATTTGAGCAAAATAGGTCATTTTGACCTAAATTTAGAATAAGGTTACTTTGGTCAAATTGACCATTTGGGTTGACCAAAATGGGTGGGTAGTGACCCATTGGACACCCTTAAGGGTTATGAAGGTCTAGGTAGGGTCAATTTTGTAAGGTGAGGGTGAATTGACCCTTAGTAGGGCACTTTTGACCAAATTAGGGCTAGGGTTGACTTTGGTAAAATTGGCTAAATTGAAGGCCCCATGATGGGGCTTTTTGGTCCATTGAGTCTCTATTACCATTATAAGGGTAGGGGTAAGGTCAATTTGGCATGGTGGAGGACAATTGACCCTAATTAAGCTACTTTGACCCATTTTAGGGTTAGGTTTGACTTTGGTCAATTTGCCCTCTTTGGTTGACCCCTATAGACCCCTTGTGATCCAAAGGACCCCTATTGGACTAGGGATGTTATGGTGGGGTCAAAGGATCAAGGTGAGGCCCTAAAGTCCAACCCTAGGCTTGGTATTTGGAAATTACAATATGCAGACCACTTGAGTTTTCTCCTTCTTACCTAAGTTCACCTGGTCATAAGCTCTTACTATGGTTTTGTCATGACCTAGTCATGACAAAACCAACTTAGGGGTCTAGTTGTTTGGGGGATGTTACAAATCCCAATACATAAAAATAAAAATTTCAACCCCGAAATTCACGTTAAGCCCGTGAGGTTCGTAACGTAAGTGGCGTAAATGTATCGTAAAGAGCTCCGGTGAAGTCAATTTTATGTTTTGGGGGTGAATTGAGTCTATAGAGGAAGGATTGACTTATGTTGACCTAAGTTTGACTTTGGTCAAATTGGACTAAATGAAGACCCCATGATGAGCCTTTTGGGTCCAAAGCACTCCTTTAGATGTTTGCCAACTAGTGGTGGGGTCAATTTGGCCATTTGATTCTGAATTGAACCCTATTGAGTTGAATTGGGTTATTTTAACATAGGTTTGACTTTGGTCAATTTGGCTAAATTGGTTGACCAGATGAGGGGCCTTTTGTTCAACTATGCCTCCATTTAGGGTTAGGGACATGGTGGTGGGTTAACTCACATCTATAAGTTCAATTTGAGCTAATTTGGTCAAAAATGACTTGCCCATATAGTGGCTCACACTTGAGTTCTCTCAATTCAAGGGGACCCAAGGTCACTACCTAGCTCAAACTCACTTTTCTCACCATATGACCTTCCCTAATTGAAGTCAAGGGGTCTAGTAGGAAATGGGATGTTACAACCATCCACACCAAGTCTAACACCATCGTCTAGTCTACCATCCACACCATCGTCTACTCTACCATCATCTAGTCTACCAAGTCTACAACCATCGTCTCTTCGATCACATCATCTTCATGATGATGTTGCGGCTATGGAATTTGATGATGGATGTCCACCACTGATATCTAATAATACTGGTAAGCATTGTTGGATCGGTAGGCGCCCTTAGAGGGGGGGTGAATAAGGGTTTTAAAGATTTTAAAACTATTTTGATTATTTTAGAAAAAGCTTTAAATATGATAATAAAGAAGATCAAGACTAATCAAGTAAGGTAAGAATAGAGACATGATTTTATTAACTTGAGAGACATGATTACAAAAACTTGATCTCTTATGAAAGCTAGAAATCAAAGCTAAATAGAAAAGAAACCTTTTGGTTTTCTATCCCGACTCGCTTCCCCACGAACCGGTGGCCCTAGCCTTATCCACCCCGGATTCGGCCTCAAGACGCTCTAGCCAATCCCTCCCCGGATGTGGCCTCGAGCCCCCTAGACCTAGCCTAGATCTAGTCGCCAACACGAGGCGATTTTCCCCCTAAGTCCTACACAGACCTAGTCGCCAACACGAGGCGATTTCACTAATCGTTTACAAAGTGGAATATGAAATAATAATAAATAAATGAGAACTCCCTCAAGATGGACTTCTGAAGTTGGAGACGAAGATCCGCCGTTGAATAAGCGTTGTAGAAGCGGACTTCGATCTGATCCGGCGTGACGAGATTCTCCTTCAGAAGTTTTGCAGAGCTTCGCTAGAACATCAACTTTCGGCCAAGATAGCCTCTGGAATTCTGGCACTCAATATATCTCTCTGATGTGTGTATAAAACGAGAGGACTTGGGTCCTTTTTATAGACTAGCGCTAGCGCCTGCGCTAGCCACTAACGCCGGCGCTATCCCATATTAGGAGACTTTTTGCGCGGTAGAATCTTCAATCCGAGGCAACAATTCCAGCATGCCTTCTGTGCATCGAGCTAGCGCCGACGCTATCCACTATCGCCTGCGCTAGTGATCAGTTTGGAGTTGATGGCTCAATTTCGGGGGCAACCACCATATGTAAACCTTGAGTCATTTTGACCTGTTATCCTGCACACTTAGATCACACAAGATTAAATACACACATAGGATTTGTTATTCTCAAACCTAGGAGATGCGGAAGACCGTGTTCCAACAAACTCCCCCTTTTGATAATAACAAATCCATTAATGATAAATCAGAGCATTAATCTAAATAAGCATGAAGAAACATATTTGTGTGTGTGTGAAAAGGATGACTTAGGATAAATAATGATTATATCATTTTAGTATTGCTCCCCCTAAATACATGCTCCCCCTAAGTGAATGCTCTCCTAATATGTTCTTAACTGAATTAAGCATGTTAGATATGTTATCATGGTTAGTTCTCCCCCTTTTGCATTTTATCATGTTAGTTCTCCCCCTTTGTTATTAGCAAAAGCGGGTAGGGAGACACCACTTCAAACTGTAATAATACGGTTAATAGGCATGATCGAGCTTTGAGAGAAGGAAATGATAAGGAGTTGTAGAAATCTTTTTATTGAATTAGATTAGAGTTTGAGTATCTATATTGTCATAAATCAGAGTTTTGTAGCATAAACACAAGATAAAAGCAAAGGTGCGGAAGACTTAAAAGAAAACATCTTGTATAAGAAATGATAATTCAAAAAATAGTGGAGTTTTCATTTCAGAAAGAAGATGTTTTTTACATCAAAGGTTAAACAAGAGGTTAATTTCACCAATGAAGAAACCAAGCATGAATAAATATTATCACAAGAGAGATTATGACAATGTTATGGTAATTCATAATTTCAAAAACAAACTAAACATTGTAGAAATCATGCTAGGTTATCTAGTGCATTTTATAAATAAAGAGTAAGTATAGAATTAGCATTAGGATCCAATACTCATGAGAAGAAGTGTTATGGAAGATAATGATGTGTACAAGTGTATTTTGGATAAAGTGAACAAGTGTGTTAACCAAAAATACAAGATAAATATAGAGTAAAGTGCACAATAAAAACACAAATAATTTTACTTCCACACACTTTTAAGCACAAATTAAAATGTACAACAACCAAGGTGCTTTGCACACACAATGTTTATGAAGACTTATCAGGGTGCAAAGTAGTGCTTGGGGGATCACACAAGTTAATTTCTCAAGGTTGATTCTTTTTGTTGTGATCCTGTGTACTTAAGAAGAAGTGGTTTTATTTTTAAAATGAAGAGTTTGCACAAGACACTTTACTAATCTATCCAAGGTGCTCAACCCCACAATGCTTATTAAGACTTATCAGGAGGTTCAAGTAGTGCTTGGTGGAGATGACTTTGTCAAGGTTATGATGAGTTTCATTTGAACACAGTTCTCTGATTACACTTGTTTTGCAAACACTTTAAAGAAGAAATTTCAACCACTCTTCTTAATATTTAATAGTGCAAATAAATGTTGTGTAGGTAAGATACTTGTGCAATTTTAATTTTATGTACAATTACAATATATTAGAAAGCATTCTTAGATTAAGAAGCACAAGTAGACTAAGCCAAAAGGTGAGTGAAATAATATCATTATCAAACATAAAACATTTACTCATACTTAAAGGCATGCTAAGCTTAGTCCTACACAAACTTTTCTAATTATTATTGATGCACATATTAATAGATAGATCAAAGCATGATAAAAACAATGTTAAAGAAGTTTGAAAAAATAAATTGTAACATTATAGAGACTCTAAAGAATAGATTTAAATCATGCTTGATGTTCATAAAAAAAACATACAAAAATTTTGGATTTGGTTTCAAGTTTTATGTTATAGTATTTTGATTTTAAAAAAAAACTTTAAATAAAAGCAAAACATATTTTTGGTTTGTCTTTTGTAATTTTATATTTGATTTTGGTAAATGACAAAAGCTTTTAAACAAGAGCAAAACATATTTTTGGAATTTTGTCTTTTATAGTTTTGTTTTTGATTTTTCAAAATTTAAATAAAATTAGTGGTGCAAAAACAAATAGTACATATCTAGTAACATAATTTTTGGAATTTTTCAAAATTTTTAAAAATGTAGAAAATCAGAAAGTCACGCTAGCGCCGGCGCTAGCGCGGAATACAGTACACGATTTTTGAGGAGTTTAAATTTTTTGATTGTTGATCCTGATTAGGTGTCCCAATAGTAGTTTAATGCTGAAATTTCAGATTTGTAGGAGGTGTTTTCGATGGTGAAAAATGCAAAAAATTGTGTTTTGTAAAAGTGTTTTAACTTATAGACCTAGAATGGAGTGACGATTCTGTTTGATTTGATATCAAGATGATTCAAAGGTCTAAACTAGAAATAAATCACAATATACACCAACCATTATAATATAAATTGTCATCAGTTAATATATCAATTATAATTCACATAATTGTGATAGGAATAATTGTTTTTAGATGACTTTTGATATGACTTATGATATATGATTTTCGCAAAGAACATCAATAGAACATGGTGGTGCATGTGAATTCAATATTCATTATGTCGGTAAATTCTTTCAATACATTTTAGTGATTTTCTTTTAATTAAGAATTTTGAATATATATATGTGATTTTTGATAGGTGATAGTGATGGTTTAGATCATGTTTGACATCAAGGAGTGAACACAATATAATTTTTTGTTGTGAACAAAGACAACCATATTGAAAGTTGAGCTTTTATTTAGATCTTGAATTTTCTTTTAGATCAAGTTATTTCACTAAACCACTTGTTGGTGAAGGCTAAGAATCTTAATAGCCTAATAACCAGATTTAATTTGAAATATCTTATAGCAAATTTAGAGTTTGATTCATATGGATAATATAAGATATATAGAAGCAATGGATATAAGACCAAAAGATAGGTCATCAAAATAAAATATGATTTTGAATTTTGATCAATTTGATTTTATAAACATATTAATCTTTTAAGAGATAAAATCATATTTTCAATATTGTATAGGATGACCACGACATGATAGTTCAAATGAAAACAAAAAGAAAAAATAGAAAAGACATTAAAGCACATCATGAAGTAGAAATTTGTATATTTCAATTTGTAAGGTTTCTACTTCATGCATTTGATGATACTAGTAGATGAGAGATTTGGGTATCCAAAGGGAACCAAGTGTAACGGTTCCTTTAGGTACCCAAATATAGCGTGATAATCTTTGGGGAGACAAAGATGAATGAATTCTTTCAAGTGGAGTTAATGTTTCATTTTTTATTTTGGGTCTCCATTCATATTTTGATTTAATATTATGCATCAAATTTCCATATTCATTAAACTTAGGTTTAAAATAATAATCACTTTTGAAATTATATTTCATAGAAAATTTGTGCACATTTGAATTTAATTTGGGAGATATATAATGAGGGTTAGAGTTTATTATGCTTTTATGATTAAATATTCTACTAGGTGCATGTTTAATAGATTTTATAATACTAGTAGAAGACTTACACATTTTAGATGATAAACTAGAAATAAAAGATTTTTTATCACTTGTAAAATTTTCCACAAATAGTTTTAGTGCTTCTAGTTTATTAAATAAAATATTATTTTCATTTACTAATTTTTCATTATGCTCTTTCGAAATTAACAGTTCTTTTCAAAATCCTTGAATCTTTCTTTAATATTATAACAATCAAAACAAGGCTTTGAAATTTCAATTAAAGAGCATGATGGAGATTCAATCACATCATTTTTGGATTCTACATTCACATTTGCCTTCAAAGTTTTATTTTCTAAACGTAGTTTTGCATTAGCCCTTTTTAATTTCTTAATCTTACGTTTCGTAATTTGTAGCAATTGTAGCGTAGAAATTGAATTGCAAATGATAAGGGATTTTGATTTCCTTACAGTGCTATTGGAAGAGGCAAGATTTGAACTAATAGTTCCTTTGACATCCTTTTGGCACTCCTCTTCCATTGATGCCATATCATCATCCCTTTCGCTTGATGTGACTTCCATGGATACATCATGTGTGGAGCTTTCTTGAATACCTGTGCAGGCTTGCATATTCTCCGGTTCTTGTGATTGTTCCATACCTACAGAAGGAGAATCATAAGTTATTTCAAGAAATTTCCACATCTCGTATGAAGCAGGAAAAGTATGAATGAGTTTGGAAATATTATGATCTAATGCACAAAATAGACTATTCATAGATTTTGCATTTAAAACCATTTCATTTTTATTTAATACGCTAGGTGGTTTTTTGATAGTAATATTCCAAACTTTTTCATCTAAAGCTTTAAGAAAATTTTCCATTAATATTTTCCATCCTTTAAAATTTCTTCCTTCAAATAGAGGTGGTGCTAGTGATTTTCCTTCTTCATAAAAATTTACCCCACTAGTAGAAGCGAGATCATGAGACGCTATTATTCCCGGTTGTTAAGCGGATTTGGAATAACCTACCTCTGATACCACTTGTTGGATCGGTAGGCGCCCTTAGAGGGGGGGGGGGGGGGGTGAATAAGGGTTTTAAAGATTTTAAAACTATATTGATTATTTTAGAAAAAACTTTAAATATGATAATAAAGAAGATCAAGACTAATCAAGTAAGGTAAGAATAGAGACATGATTTTATTAACTTGAGAGACATGATTACAAAAACTTGATCTCTTATGAAAGCTAGAAATCAAAGCTAAATAGAAAAGAAACCTTTTGGTTTTCTATCCCGACTCGCTTCCCCACGAACCGGTGGCCCTAGCCTTATCCACCCCAGATTCTGCCTCAAGCCGCTCTAGCCAATCCCTCCCCGGATGTGGCCTCGAGCCCCCCTAGACCTAGCCTAGATCTAGTCGCCAACACGAGGCGATTTTCCCCCTAAGTCCTACACAGACCTAGTCGCCAACACGAGGCGATTTCACTAATCGTTTACAAAGCGTAATATGAAATAATAATAAAGAAATAAGAACTCCCTCAAGATGGACTTCTGAAGTTGGAGGCGAAGATCCGCCGTTGAATAAGCGTTGTAGAAGCGGACTTCGATCTGATCCGGCGTGACGAGATTCTCCTTCAGAAGTTTTGCAGAGCTTTGCTAGCACATCAACTTTCGGCCAAGATAGCCTCTGGAATTCTGGCACTCAATATATCTCTCTGATGTGTGTATAAAACGAGAGGACTTGGGTCCTTTTTATAGACTAGCGCTAGCGCCTGCGCTAGCCACTAACGTCGGCGCTATCCCATATTAGGAGACTTTTTGCGCAGCAGAATCTTCAATCCGAGGCAACAATTCTAGCATGCCTTCTATGCATCGAGCTAGCGCCGGCGCTATCCACTATCACCTGCGCTAGTGATCAGTTTGGATTTGATGGCTCAATTTCGGGGGCAACCACCATATGTAAACCTTGAGTCATTTTGACCTGTTATCCTGCACACTTAGATCACACAAGATTAAATACACACATAGGATTTGTTATTCTCAAACCTAGGAGATGCGGAAGACCGTGTTCCAACAAGCATTCCTTAATTATATTTCATACCAATGTTTATTATTTACTAGAACCATATATTTATTAAGTTTGATTTATTTTGTAGTGGCAAGCTCTAGTAGAAAAAGAGGTTGTGGGGCGAGTACGGGAAAATCTTTCGAGAAAGCTATTGAAGAAAACGTAAGTTTTATTTATCTTTAAAGTTAGGTACTATCACACTATATGATAACATACATTTTTTTGGACAAGAAATTGCTTGAGATTGAGTTCCCTGCAGGCTTCAAGAAACCACGTCGTTTTGCAAGTCACCTAGCAAATGGGATAGGCGTTGTTATTAGACATAGTCCAGGATTGGATTTCTTGACCCCATGGAGCGAAATTGAAAATGAATATATACTTCTTGTATATGCTGGATTAGATGTAAGTAAATTTGTATATGACATTTTTTTCAATTTGGTTGGAATAACTAATTAAATATATGTTGTTCCTTTGTAGAAATGGTTTGATATAAAGGGATGGTCTACAGATGAATTAGTAAAAGGCTATATGGAGGAGATGTTTCAGCATAGTTATACGCATTGGAGAGGGAGATTATCTGCAACTTATAAAGAATATGTTGCATTGGGAAAGAATCCAAGAGTTTGTAGCCCGTTTGATTGGATCTCACTAGTTAAGTGGTGTGCCTTGTGCGATTACTTCGACAGTTAGAGTTTTAAGGTGAATTTTAGTAAATAACAAAATCCTGGTTAATATATGTATATGATTAGTAAAAGCTTCAGTACATGCACTCATATGTGATTTTGAATAATAATAGAAAAGGTCCAAAACTAACACTGATAATAGGTCACACATGCCATTTACTCATATGTCGGGTTCCAAATCCTATCATTCACGACTATTGGAAATTGTAATGTAATGATATTATTAGTGAATTTTGATTATTACCTCATATTCTCTAATATTATGTTCATATGTATGTTAATCAAAGCCCTGTTGATAACTTTGCTAACACTCATAAGAAGAATGGTGTGTTTGTTAGTGAGAAAGCTAAAGCAGCATTTGTAAGTCAAAATTTAAATTAGTAGAGAGAATTGATGTTTGATAGTGATAACTTATGTTTCTATTGTAACATTATTTTATAGCTTGTAATGGAAAGGCTGAGAGCATCAATAGTTGAATCTCATGGTGAAAGCTTAATGCCCGAGAGAGAAATTATAAAAAAAAGCACTTGGAAATAAGACTGGTTATGACAAAGGATTAGGCAATCGTGTCGTTCCTTCCAGACAAAGGAAGAAAATAATTAACGAGGCCACTCAATTGAAAGAGAAGTTAAATTCGGCAGAAGAAGATTTGCGCAATGCCAGCTCTCATATTGCATCCCAAACAAAGCTTATTGAAAGGCAGGAAGCGTTGATTCAAACTCACAATGAAGAAATTGCGGGTTTAAAAGAAGGACAAAATGAGTTGAAAGAGATGTCGACTGCTATTTTGGAAAAATATGGCCAACATTGATGACTTTTGGGTGTTATTTGGTTGAAATACCCTCCTCTGCGAGCTCTTTCTTCCTTTCCCTGCTCATCTCTTCTTCTATTATTATTTTCACATATTTATTTTCACGGTACCAATCCCAATTTACAATCATGGATCATTAGTTACATTAATTTGGCTGTGTAAGTTGTAAGATGTTGTCAAAATCTTCTTGTTTATTTTCTAAGGCACACATAACACTAGTTAAAACACAACACACACCTTTTGTGGATCATAGTCAGTTATAACAGCCTCATATAAGTTATTATCTTCAGGCCACCTAGTCATTACTTTTCTCCCAATCAAGGGATCATATGCTGCAGTTTCAGCCACCTCATTTGCTGCAATACTTCCTGTATATGCTAGTTGTCAATAATTATTTTAATTTTGTTAACTGAATACTATGCAGATTGATTTTGGATGAGCATGGCTCTTCCCTTGTAGTTGTAGTTTGCTGCAACTGCAGCAAACTACAGCTGCCAGCTTGCTGCATTGCTGCATCTGCCAGTTTGCTGCATTGTTGCAGCTGTCAATGTGTAGTGTTTTGCAGTGAGTGTGTTGTGATGTGAGTAGTGTTGTGTTGTGCAGTGAGTAGTATGCTGTGTTGTGCAGTGAGTAGTGTTGTACAATGAGTAGTAAGTGTGTAGTGAGTGTGTAGTGTTTCGCAGTGCAATGAGTGTTATGTTGTACAGTGAGTGTGTTGGGTAGAGAGTGTGTTGTGCAGTGACTGAGTGGTGGGCTGTGTTGTGCAGTGAGTGTGTTGTGCAGTGAGTAGTGTTATGCAACGAGTGTTGAGCTATGTTGTGTAGTGAGTTGTATTGTGCAGTGAGTGTGTTGTAATGCAATGAGTGTGTTGTGCTAGATCATAAAATGCACAAGGTATTCCACTTGGTGCTACTTAAATCCTAATATCTTGTTTGTTACCTATTAATTTTTTACTAAACTAAAATAGTATCTATTTAAACAGTGTATTATTCCCATCTACACTTTGTTGCATGTTTGGATAAGGTTAGTCCTGTCATATTCTGTTGGTGATTTAGCAAAATAGCATATAGAGGATCTTGAGTTCCTCTAACCTATCCTTGTAGCAGGCTATAGGATCAGTTTTGATCCCCCCGCTCTCCATTCAATTTTTTGAGTGATTATATGGGTTTATAGAAATAACTCTGTACAATAATTATCCATTTTGATATTAATATATTTCTTGGTTTCTTATGGTCATCATGTGTTCATTGCAACTCAGCTATGTTTGATGGTTTCTAATAGTCTCACTAATGCATGTACATCATGTCTTTCCTTATAGTTTCTATCCAAATCTTTTTTAGAAATAAATTTGCAGCGAGTTTGCTAACTGCAATGAGTTTGCTCCGGTTTTAGCAAACTGCAGCAGCGGGTTTACTGCAGTTGCACCAAACTGCAGTAGGGGGTTAGCTATAGCTGCAACAAACTACTGTTGCGGGTTTGCTGCAGCTATGGAAAACTGCAGTTTGCTACAGCTACAGCAAACCCTTTGGTGTGAGTGTTGTGTGTGCAGTTGTGCTGAGTGTTGTGTGTGCATTTGTGTTGTGTGTGCAACTGTGAGTGATGTGTGTGCAGCTGCGTTGAGTGTTGTATTGTGAAGTGCGTGTTATTTTTTGTGCAGTGAGTGTGTTGTGTTGTGAACTGGCAGAAGATTGAGTGAGTAACGGAAAAGGAGTAACTACTATTTCATCAGACCTTCATGGGGTAATATAGCTAAGGAGAGAACAATGATAATTACTAGCATTCACTATTGGTACTTTTGTAGGTTAATTACTCCGGTTTTGTGTGTTATTTAGTATTATTTACTTTTTGTGTTTTGCTTCATGTAGTATAGGAATTAATCACTTGATTTGCTTCATGTAGTTTATTGCAACTGCTGCTATCATTGTATTACTCAAATGAACTTGCATGTTTAGGATTCTTCAACTGCTTATTTAGCTATATCTTATTCAATGCTTATGTATTGTAATGATCAAATGAACTATTTTTGTATTAAATTTCATTTAAGTTTTAGTTTTAAACCTTTACGTCTTGTAAAGCTTACACATTTTCACATCACACCCATGAATCCTCTTTATATTACCTTTTTGCCCCCTTTAAAGTGTAGTTGCCCCCTTTAATAATTGCTCTCATTTATTCTAGGGAGTTGGAGCTTGGAGCAAAAAGTGATGAAAGAAGATGCATTAGTCAGAAAGTGTAGAAGTTGATGTGTTTTGTAAAACATCTTGATCTTATTATTGTTATATAATATTGTTTTGTTATAGATGAGATGACACTTGTACTCAATCTAGCTAATACAAGTATTTCAAATTTAATTTTTGTAATGTGTTTTCTTTTTATTAATTTGACACATTTTTTCCTTCCCGTACTCTATTCAAATTTTTTATATGAAAAGTATATTAGTTCTTTAAACCTATAATGATTTCTATTTTTAAATATTTTAATTACAAATTATCAATGAATATAAAATATTATTACATAATATAAAACTATATTATACTTTAAATAATATTTCATATTTATAATAAAATCATGCGTGCCCATCTACATTCGGAATTGAAAATTTAAAAATATAAATGAATTTTTTGGGTAAGGAAGGTATATAACAATTGTAACGAAATAATTATTGTTATGTTATAACAATTGTAAAAAAATCAAACATTTGTAATGAAATATTCATATATTTGATATATAAATAAAATTTCGTTAGTGGGGGAAGAAGTCAAACATTTGTAACGAAATATTTTTTACTATAACTCATCTTATTATGAGGAAGTAATGTTTGTCACGAATAAATTATTTGTAAACGACAAATAAAAATTCGTTACAAGAACTATTAGCGCCGATCCTTAGGTAATAGTCATCATATAAAGTAAATTTCGTTACAAAAGCTGTGTAACGATATTAGTTGCCTTCAGTAATGTTTTTAGTCCTTACTAAAAGTGTAATTTGTTGTTGTGTGGGATGAATTCGACACTACGTCGAATACAAATGGAAATGGAATGTTTTCTCCTGACCTTTTCTAATCCTTTTCAAAAGGTATCCAAGGATATAATTCAAACTTTAATGACTCGTTTATTGCCAAGAATAGAATAAAGTACTCCAGATAGACATTCTTGGAAGATATTCAAATCAGATTGACAGGGTTAGGAAACAGAAATAGAAAGAAATGCATATTGTCCCATGGATATTCCTTCTAAGGACAGAACATAAGAGGAAACAAACAAATGACACTATTCGACAGAGAATAATTATACAGAGGAAGGAAGACAAAAATAATTCAACAATTCTATTCATCATCATTCTTCTTCTTCCTCAAGTCCTTTACACAGAAAAGAAGAGAACATCTCTGTACAGAAAATACAGCACAACTACTGCTTCTTCTTCTCTCTTACAACAGGAAGCCATCAAGTGTGCAGAGATTATCAGGATCACAAGCCAAAAAACTCTTGGATTCATCTCTATCTCAAGAAAGAGTTAATCATATACATATTCTGAAGAACACTGACAACATCTTGTGTGATAGCTGAAGATGGATTCAAACAGAAGAATCCCACTCTTTCTTTCTCTTCTTCTTTTCTCATCTCACTTATTGTAACTGAGTAAAGAGTCCTAAGAATCCCTCTCTAAAGGATTCAATTGGTTCTAAGAGTCCCCTTATCAAAAGACTTAGTGGTTCTAAGAGTCTCTTTATCAAAAGACTCAGTTGGTGGTTCTAAGAGTATCCTTATCAAAAGACTCAGTGAGTGGTTCTAAGAGTCTCCTTATCAAAAGACTCAATGGTTCTAAGAGTCTCCTTATCGAAAGACTCAGGCACTTATAGTGCATTCCTACCAAGGGGGTAGAAGAGTGGAGTACCCACATTTTGGGGAACCACAATAAATTGTGTGTCCTCTGTGTGTTGCTTTTCTGTGCTGTCTCATTCAATTTTTCTGCTTATTTGTGACTATTTTATTCTAGATTGGATTTGGTGAATGCATAGTTGTTAGTATTTTTTTTGTATGCATAATTAAGGTAAAATTTTAAATCTCTATTCCCCCCTCCTCTAGAGAATACTCAGAGGATACACTGTGCACTTTCAATTGGTATCAAAGAGAGGTTGATCATAAAATGGCTAACACCTTGATCAAAAGAACTCCACACTCATATCTTACATATTGTAAATTTTGTTTTAGAAAATGAGTTCTAAGGATTCATCAATAAGACCACCAGTGTGTAATTTTAACAAGTTTACACTCTGGAAGTCCAGAATAAAGTTATACATGAACTCTATTGATGAAGAAATATTTAATGTTATTGATACAGGTCCCCCACTCCCATTCAGAAAAGATGCAAGTGCAGTTGTAACTTAAGAACTAATCCATATAATAGAGTGGGCTGATGTTGAGAAGAGGCTGAAAGCCTGTAATGCCAAGGCAATGAACATCTTGGTATCCACCATGTCAGATTATATCTTCCAAAAAGTGGCTGACTGCAACTCAGCAAAATAGATTTAGGAATCTCTGACCAGACTAGCAGAAGGCAACTCTGATGAATGAAAGGACAAGAAGTCCCTTCTCATATCCCAGTACGAGAACTTTCAGAAGAAGACTGAAGAGAGTGTTGCTGAAATGTATGATAGATTCAACACCATTATTAATGAGTTAAGAAATTTGGATAAGGAGATTTCTCTGATAGAAATCAATGATAAGCTTCTCATGTGCTTCCCAAGTACATAGGACTCAAGCATCTGGGCCATCAGAGAGTCCTGATGCCATAGGGAGATCTCCCTTGATGATTTGCTAGGAAAACTCAAATCTTATGTGTTATTATTGAAGAGCACGGCAGAGACAGAGGCCAAAGAGGTAGTCTTAACTCCCATCCGAAGGATTATTACCCTGATGAATGTTGAAGGGGAGCCTTCCACTCATGAAGATGAGATGTTCAGCCTTCTAGCAAGATGATTCAGAAAGTGGGTCAAGACAGAAGATTCAAGAAGAAAAGAGTGGAGCTCAAAACCTAGATTTGAAAAGACTCCGAAGCTGGAAGTGATCTATTTTTCCTGCAGAAAACTAGGACATATAGCTCCTGAGTGCCTGGAAGAGAAATAGGACAGGATCGGTAGTAGAAAGGAGCGCAAGAAGAAGAAGTCCTTCAAGAAAAAAGATAAGAAGTAGGGAAAGGGTTTCATTGCTGAAACCTGGAGTGATACAGAATTCGATTCAAGCTCCTCTTCATTTGAGAGTGATGAAGAAACTGTTGCTGAAATTGCCTGCCTGATGGCCTTAGAGACTTCCTCTGATGATGAAGATGATCAGGTAAGTATCTTTGGTGATTTTGAATTTAATTCAGTAGAATTCCAAAATTGCTTTAAGGAATTTTGTAATGATCATCTTAAAATTAAAAAAGAATTGGAAACAGTTAGGGAAGAGTAAGAAGACCATAAGAAAGATGATTTGTATTCTAGAAATTTTGATTTGAGAAATCAAATTTGTTAAAAAAGGAAACAATAATCACTAATTTAACCAATGAAAACTCAAAACTAAAAGAAGAGCACACAAAGGCAAAAGCCTTTGAAGACTCACTCAATGGGAGGAGTCAAAAGCTCAAAGATATTACACAAAATATCTCCATGATATTTAAGCACCTAGGTCTAGGAGCAGACCCATCCCCTAGTATAAGAAGTCCCTAGTAGACTTACCTGGAAAAATCCAATTAGATTTGTTAGATCTAGTGACTATCAAACAAGTGAGAGGAGTGTAGTATTTAAGGATCAGAACAATAATAATCCTGATAAAATCACTGTATTCAATAAAGTAAATCCTAATAGTGAGGAGAGACCTCTTGGGAAAAATAGTTCAGAAAAATCAATAAATCTAAATCAAAAGGTTTAAGTCAAAAGTAGAATCATTTGACATTTTGCAGACTTACTGTATTTAGATACATTCTATGCCCATTTCCAGTACCAAGATAATAAACCTAGGTTTATTAAACCTATTCTCTGCCATCCAAAAGGATATCATGAAAGACCCTTCTATTCTTTCATATCATCATATAATGGTAAAAGCAAAGGGCCCAAGGTAACCTGGGTACCTTCTAATGTTTGAGCTACTTGTGCAGGAAAACTTAGGACTCTTTCCTCAAAGATATTGAAGGGAATGAAAGAACTCAATTCTCAATAAGGAACTACAAGCATTCAAAGGGAGTGATCTTTTCTCTAAAAATTCTTTGATATCTTATAGCTCAAAGAAAAATAACCTTTTAAATGCCAATTTCAAGAAAAATCATTGCTGGGAAAAGTAGTAGAAATTTTCTAAAGAAATACAACTGTATATTCAGAGTTGCGTCGAATAGATTTCGACGCACGGTCGAGTTCTACTCGACGCCAGCTTCGAGAGATACCTGAAATAGAGCATTTGAATTGCATTTGATGCTGCGTCAAATTCATATTGACACATGTGTAGACTTAATAATCACTGTACAAAATCAAAGTCACATCGAACACAAATCGACGCAGCGTTGACATGTCTAGCGCGCGCAGTTTCACTTCTAGAAGCTTCTTTGGCATATTTTGGCGTGCTGAATATTAATCTTTGTCAACGGTGCTTCTTATACAACCCTAAGTTGCGATGAATCATCTTCTTTTAAGCAACTTAGATGTTGGATTTGTTACACTTTTGAATTCTCCACTTCTTGCTCTCGTGTTTTCTTTCACTCCAACTCTCCTGCGTTCTTGCTCTTATTTCTCTCTCTCTCTCTCTCTCTCTTTTCTTTGTAGGTACATTTTTTCAGATCCGATGGCACCTCCTAAGGTGAATTCTGGATTCGATGTGGATGAGGAATCATTCACCGCAACATCTGATAACTACAAAGCCATTTTTGGCTAATTTCATACTGCTGGGTTGACCAAGTTGATATCAACAAGGTGCAAGATTTTTGATGTTGAGTTGACAGAGATGAAAGACAACATTCACATGGAAGATGATGGCTCCCTCAATGGAAGAATATCTGAAAATGACATCAACATTACGGAGGAAATGCTATGTCAAATCATTTATCTACCAACTGGTACTGACTCTGATGAACTGACAGGAGAAGATACTAGTAAGGCATTACAGATAATGCAGTTCAAAAAGGAGAAGGTCATCAATCGGAAAAAGAATGATATATCTGAAGAATACAGATTCATCCCGCTCTACCTGCATAATGGGAATCATACGAGCAGGAGGAACCCCGGCAGCATCATCAATCATGGGATCGGTCGCCCTAACCGGGGGGGGGGGATTTGAGGTCACCCCAACAGTCGGGCGGCTCGATATCTGCATCCTCTCATCATTAACGGGTCACCGAATTCCGCTGTCTTCCCTAGTCAAACATAAATACTTCTCTTGGTAATATCTGTAATCACCGTCAATCTTCAAGACCGCCTTCTTCTCCTTATCAAGACGTGCGGTTAGAACAGCGTTCTGTTCCGTCAACACTTTTTCTTTCCCCAGTCGCGCCTTCCTCTCGACTTCCAGGGCAGTCCGAGCGGCTTCCACCTGAGCTTCAAGCACCTTCTCCTTCTCCAGCCGTGCCTTGTTCTCGTCCTCCAGAGTAGTCTGAGTGGCCTCCTCCCTTCCTTCAAGCTCCTTCATCCTCCCTTCCAAGTCGTCAAGAAGGCTCTGGAGGTTGGCCAACTCCTCCTACCCAGAATTTGAGTTCTGTGCGAAACTTGGCACCAAAGGGTGTAGCGGAGGCAGGCTAGACAAGAGGTCGCCCGGCTTCATAGCCTGGTCCGGGTTATCTGCAAGTAACAGCGCGGTTAGCACGATCGGAAGCGGATAATACAACGCAAAAACTTACAAGATTAATGCCTGAGTACACAGGCCGCCTCGACTGTTCTGGGTCCATTCTCCGGCGTTGTTCTCTCCAAAATCTCTCATTATTCCTTCGTCTAATAGCAGAGGTTTGAATCAAGGATGGGAAAAAGCTCGACATCGAATTTCATAGTAAATCATTTTGCCTTTTCTGATGCCGCGGAATGAAGAAGCGGACCGGGTGATAACCCGCATCGCGCTTACCTTTTGCAAAAGGATCTGGCAGCCTTGACTTATCCAGAGCCCGCCTCCTCTCCTCCTCCTTCGCCTTCATCAAACGCATCCCGGTCATTTCCGGGGCATCCCCCTTTGGCGCAGACTCTTCAGGATTGGCTGCATCCTCATTGGGAGGGTCAGTTCGGCTCGAAGTTGCAGGGCTGTCAAGAAGCTTGTCTTGCTTATGAAAGCCATCCATACCGTTAAGGATGTCACTGAGCGTCATGCTATTCGCAGAGTCCGGAGGAAAACCGTCCGGCTTAATGGAAGGGGTGGTTGGCTCTTCAACTTCTTCCTTCACGCGCGGGTTGTTTTGGAGGCAGGTCCATGCTGGTTTCTTGGAAATTTCTCTATTTTTGGCCATTAATTTCTTGACCTTCCTAGCTATTCTCTCCGCCACCGCCTCAGTTCTTTTCCTTTCCTTCTTCGCTAACTCTGGGTTGGACTGTTGAGAAGGGATGGAGTCTCAACCAACACTAAAGTAGTGGTCAGGCCATCCGGTTTCGGGGAGTTAACCACCCCTTCTTCCCACCTCATTTATCATTAGAAGGGGATTTGATGGGGACGACAACCCACATCATGATGAAGATGCGGTTGATGATGGTCAACCACCACGATCCAAGGATTTGCGATGCCACGACAATCTTGACGGGCAACGTTACAACCTTCTCCCTCGGCACACGGAGAACCTTATTTTAATTTCTATTTCATTTTATTATGTTATTTTAGACATTTATTCTGGCCTGCGTTTAGCCAACTTTTGCTGCATTTATTTATGTTGGTCTACGTTTAGCCGGCCATTGCTGCTGTTAATTTATTTGGGCTGCATATAGCCATTGGTGTGTGTAAGGCTATATAAGGCCATGACTATGAGATTAATATTTAGTTTTATGATTTGAAATTTGAAATAGAATCCAAACTTGGAATTCTCCCCCTCTCCCTCTCTTCCTCTCTTGGAAATCCCCCCCCCCCCCTCTTCTTCCCTCTCCTTGGCCGCCCCTCTCTCTACTTCCCCTCTTGGAGATTTCGGCCACCACTTCTGTTGGATCTTACGGCGCCCTTAGAGGGGGGGGGGGGGGGGGTGAATAAGGGAATAAAAAATCTTTTTAGAATTTTATGGAAATTACTAAATTGTTTGAAGTAATATTAAAATACAAATTAACAATTTAGCTAAAGGAAGAAAATATCATAATTTGCAAGTTTAGGATTTAGAAACAAGTGCAAATTGTTATATGATGAAATAGATTAAGATTAACAATTTAGACAAAGTGATTTGAATTGAAAGCTTTGTAACCAATATTTTAGAGATAACGCCAAAAGTGAGAAATCAAGTAAACACAAATAGAGACATGATTGTATTTATATGAAAAAGTGTTTATAAAATTGATTTCAATATCGCTTGAAATCGGAGGCGACAAATATGTAAATAATTTTTCCTTTTCTACACCGACTCGTATCCCCACGAACCGGTTGGCTTTAGCCTATCCTTCCCCGGATAAGGTCTCAAGCCGCTCTAGCCAATCCATCCCCAGATATGGACTTGAGCCCCCTAAATCTAATCACCTAGAACTAGTCGCCAACACAAGGCGAATTTCCCCTTAAGTCCTACCCAGACCTAGTCGCCAACACAAGGCGAATTCTCTAAACGGTTACAAAAAGTATGGAATGGAAATAATGAAAACAATAATAAAACTCCCTATATGAGATCTTCTGAAGTCAGAGATGAAGGATCGCTGTAGTATAAGCGAGGTCGAAGCGATCGTCCTTTAGATGCAGTGTGACGTAGTCCTCCTCCAGAATTCTCCTTAAGCTTTTTGTGGGAGATCCATCTTCGGCAGCATAACAGCACTGGAATTGTGGCACAAGCAACCTCTCTGAGATGGATGATCAAAATGATCGAAGTTGGCTTCAATTTATAGACCTTGGAGATAGCGCCTGCGGTAGCTTCTAGCGCCTGCGGTAGCATTCGTGTAGAGCGGTTGCGAAACCGTCGGCTACGTGGCTCTGTGCACAAACTTGAGATAGTGTTGGCGGTAGCGATAGCGCTGGCGGTAGCGCTCGTGTGAAACGGTTATGAAACTATCGGTGGCGTGGCGAACTGCACGAGCTCAAGCTAGCGCCTGGCGTTAGCGTTAGCGCTGGCGGTAGCGCTAAGGAACCGCTGAGATGAGGCTAACCGCTGAGACGGAAACTGAGATGAAACCGTTGAGATGAAACCAACTGAGCTAGCGCCTGGCGTTAGCGATAGCGCTGGCGTTAGTGCTGGCATTAGCGATAGCGCTGGCATTAGTGCTGCTCCTTTCAAAAGATTGTTCCAAGCAGCTTTATACCTGTAGAGTATTGCACCTATAGTTCCTGCACACTATAAACACACTACAAGCAATATCAAATACAATATGGGATTTGTTATTCTCAAACAAAAGGGATGTGACACACATGTCCAACAATCTCCCCCTTTTGATAATAACAAATCCTTTATGCAAGAAATCAACAATAGTATTTATAGATAAGATAAGCAAGATAAAAGTGCAACTATAGTAAATGATATGCATGATAATGTGCATACACCCCCTATCTTAATGCTCCCCCTACATAAATGCAATTTATGTGTTACTCCCCCTAAATGATATATTTCATGAATTATTCTCCCCTTATTTATCTATATTTCTCCTATATAGATTTCTTCAATTAATCTCCCCCTTTTGGTATTATCAAAAGAAGGCGGGGTGAGGGTAGTAAGGAGGCATTCTTTAGGCTAGTTATAAATCATGATCGAGATTTTGTAATATATGAAATGATAAAGAGTTTAAGCATAGCATATATAAGAGATTTCAAATAAAAAGATAAGAGTTGTAAGCAAGCGGAAGATTATAATAAACATCTTTTTGTAAGCATGAAAAGCATAAGTAAAAATATGAGTTTTAGTTCAAAATTGAAAGATGTTTAAACCTTTTTGAAATCTCAAAGTTTTTCATAAAGATGCCAAGCATGAAATGAACATATCAAAGAGAGATTATACTACAATGTTACTTAATTTTAAATTCAAGAAATACCAAAACATTGTAGAGATCATGTTAGGTTATCTAGTGCATTTCTTATATAAAGAGTAGTATAGATAAAGCATTAGAATCCAATACTCATGAGAAGAAGTTTTATGAAAGATAATGATGTGCACATAAGTGTATTTTGGGCAATGTTAACAATTGATTTAAATCATCAAAATACAAGACATATGTAAAGTAAAGTGCACAATAAAACACAAGTAAATTACTTTCACACACTTTTAATGCACAAGGTTTTAACAAAGTGGTGTAATAACCAAGGTTTTCACAAGACACTTTACTATTCTTTCCAAGGTGCTCAACCTCACAATGCTTATGAAGACTTATCAGGAGGTTCAAGTAGTGCTTGGTGGAGTTATATTTGTCTACATATATTTTTTTTTTGTTCATATTTGTGAGACAACATTCTCCGAATACACTTGTTTTGCAAACCCATTTTTTTTAGCTTTTAACCACTTTTCTAAATTTCATAAGTGCAATTCAAATGTAGTGTAGGCAATAAACTTATGCAAGTTTTAATTCATTGTACAAATATAATACACAAGCAAGCATTTTTAGATTTTAAACACACATGTTGATTACCAAAAATAAGTGAGTGAAAGGTATCATTATCAATCATAATACATTTACTCATACTTAGAGGCATGCTAAGCTTGGTTCTACACATTTTTCAATACAATTGATGCACTTTAAATAGATATATCAAAGCATGCTAAACAAAACAATATTCATAGTAATTTCAAGGAATAAATTTTAACATTGTAAATAATTCTAAATAATAGAATTCATACATGCTTGATATTGGCAATAAAGATCATACAGTTTTTTTATTTTATCATTTTAAATCAATTAAAAACAGAAGATCACAAAAACATATTTTTGTATTTTTGAATTTTGATTTTTTGTAGTTGATTTTTTATAATATGAATAAAAGAAAAATAACAAAAGTCAGAAATACAACAAATAAGTAGAACATATGAACTAACATATTTTTATAGATTTTCAGACATTTTAAAAATTAGAAAAATCAAACACTCACGCTAGCGCCGGCGCTAGTGATAGCGCAGCAAACAGTACGTGATTTTTTAAAAATTTAAAATTTTTGATTATTGATATTGATTAAGTGTCCTTAAAGTAGTTCCATGCTAAAATTTTAGAATTTTTGGAGATCTCTAGGTGGATCAAATTTGCATGAAACTTTGGCTTTTTCAAATTCTTGTGTTTTACAAAACCATTTAATTATGAAAAGATAAGTTATGAAGACACAAGAGGACATTTTTTATTAAACAACCCAAAATATGCATGATTTAAGTGATAAGTAAATAAAATGATCATGCAACGAGTAATATAAGTATGTCCTAAGATTAAAGACTACCCCGACCAAATGTCTACACCCTAGCCCCGTACTAAGTGACGGATGGGCATGAGGAGCTGCACACATGTCGTAGGTTGTGGTGTTAATTGTTGGAACATGGTCTTCCGCATCTCCTAGGTTTGAGAATAACAAATCCTATGTGTATTTGATCTTGTGTGTTCAAGTGTGCAGGTTAACATAGTCCATATGAATCAAGGAGTACTCATGATGACTGCCCCCAAAATTGAGGCCGTAATTCGAACAAGCTCACTAGCGCCGGCGGTAGCGATAGCGCCCGGCGCTAGCATTGATTAGCTCAATTCCGGTGGCATTTTTAGAAGGAGCTAGCGCCGGCGGTATCATGGCACATAAGAGGCATAGAGCAAATTGTTGCCATGGATGGGAGATTCGGCCGCGCAAGATCATTCCTAATCCGGGCTAGCGCCGGCGGTAGCGCTAGCGCCGGCGGTAGTGTGAAGGCTATAAATTGGATGCTTTGGCTCCGAATTCTTCATCCTCCTCCAATCCCAAACTCCAGAGCTTCGTGCCACATCAGAGAGAGGAAGATTCAGAGCGATACTCCCACAATTCCATAAAGCCTTAAGGAGATCCGTGGAGAAGATTTCAATATGCTTCATCATCGTGACGAAAGACTGCATCAACTACGATCATACTCTGCGTCTTCGTCTACTTCTCCAAGAGATCCAAATAGAGGGAGTTTTTATATTATTGTTTTTTTCATTTCACATCTTTTCTTGTAATCATTTAAGTGAAATCGCCTCGTGTTGGCGACTAGGTCTGGGGTAGGACTTAGGGCTGAAATTCGCCTCGTGTTGGCGACTAGATCTAGGCTAGGTCTAGGGGGTGCTCGAGGCCTTTCTGGGGATAGATTGGCTAGAGCGGCTTGAGGCCGTATCTGGGGAGAGATCGGCTAAAGCCAACCGGTTCGTGGGGATACGAGTCGGTATAGAAAACGAAAAAGAGTTTTTATTATTCGCCTCCGATCTCTAGCGCCGTTGAGATCAAGTTTTGTAAAACTTATTTAATATCAATAAAGCTTGTCTCTCTTTTTGTTTTACTTGACTTCTTGTTTTATTATTGCAATATTCCAATGTTTTCTAAATAAAATATAAAGTTTTTGAAAACCCTTATTCACCCGCCCCCCCCCCCCCCCCCCCCCCCCCTCTAAGGGCGCCGACCGATCCAACAAGTGGTATCAGAGGGGTTTTATTCCAATCGGCTTAACAACCGGGAATAATGGCATCTCATGATCTCGCTTCAACTAGTGGGGAAAATTTTTGTGAAGAGGAAAAATCACTTGCACCACCTTTATTTGAAGGGACAAATTATAAAGGATGGAAAATCTTAATTGAAAAATTTATTAAAACTTTAGACATCGAAGTTTGGAATTTAGCAATAGCAAGACCCGCAAATGAATCAAATAGAAAAGAACTTCAATTAAATGCAAAAGCTAAACACTATTTATTTTGCGGTCTATCAAATGAAATTTTCAAATTAATATATTGTTTTTCAAGTGCATATAAAGTATGGCATTTTCTTGAAGAAATTTATGATTCTACAGGTATGGAACAATCGCAAGAACCGGAGAATACGCAAGCATGCACAACTCTTCAAGAATGCCCTCCTTATGACGAATCAATGGAGCACACATCAAAAGAAAGAGATGAAGCAATCTTACTTTTGGAAGAGGAGTGTCAAGAAGAAGACAAAGGAACATTATGTTCAAATCCTCCCTCATCCAAAAGCAATGTAAGGAAATCAAACTTCATCGCTTGTACTTCATTTCTACTTTACAATTGCTACAAAAGACTAAGCGCAAAATTAAGAAATTAAAGAATGCTAATAAACTATTGCGCTTAGAAAATAAAAATTTAAAAGCAAAAGTTAAAGTAGTATCAAAATCCGATTTATCTAGCTTTACTCATGTCACTTCAATTGAAAATACAAAATCTTGTCTTGCTTGTAATGATATTAAAGAAAAATTTAAGGAACTTGAAAAAGAAATTATTTTTATAAGAGAACAAAATGAAAAATTATGTTTAGAAAATTCATCTTTAAAAATTAATTGTGCTAAGTGTAAGGACTATGAAATTGAAATAAAAGAGATGGATGAAACATTTGATGAATATAGAAACAACTATCAAGATCATATTGACTCTATTGTCTCCACTCTTAAAAATAGCACAACAGCTTATAATAAAGCTAGGCATAATCTAAAGATAAAGAATGATGAATTAAAATCAAAAATCAACTTGCTTATGAAAATTATAAATACAAATTCAAAACATACAAATTTAGAATATCAAGCAATATCTAAAAGCAAGTTAAATACAAATATAAATATCTTAACTAAACATAATAATGGGAATAAGAAACAAAATGTTTTTGCATATCAAAAACCAAGTCATCATTATTTACAAAATCATGTTTCTCCCAACTTAAAATTGAAATTACACAAATTTCCTATAAATGATAATTTCAATTATAATCTTCAAAGGAAAGAAAATCGTCATGGAAATTGGATAAATAAGAATAATATTAAACCAATATTTGAATGGCGGCCAAAAGTTAAAGATGAAACACAAACTCAAATCAAAAGGGTCCATTCAATCATATCTCCCCAAAAGAAAACACGATGTATTTGGGTACCCAAAGGAACCGTCACTCCCGGTGCTCTTTGGATACCTAAATCTCTTATTCATTAGTATCCCATCATTTGCATGAAGTAGAAATCAATTAAAATAAAATACACAAATTTCTACTTCATGATGTGCTTTAATGTCTTTTCTATCTTTTTCTTTGTGTTCTTTTTAAACTATCATGCCATGGTCATCCTATATAGTATTGGAAATATGATTTTATCTCATAAAGCTTAATGAGTTTATAAATCATTTTTGATCAAAATTCAAAATCATATTTTTATTTTGATGACCTATCTTTTATTATTATAAATATCTTATATTATCCATATGAATCAAACTCTAAATTTTCTATAAGATATTTCAAATTAAATCTGGTTGTTAGGCTATTACGATTCTTAGCCTTCACCAACAAGTGGTTTAGTGAAATAACTTGATCTAAAAGAAAATTCAAGATTTAAATAAAAGCTCAACTTTCAATATGGTGTCATTGTTCACAACAAAAAATTATATTGTGTTCTCTCCTTGATGTCAAACATGATCTAAACCATCACTATTGTTCACCTATCAAAAAATCACATATATATATATATATATTCAAAATTCTTAATTAAAGGAAAATCACTAAAATGTGTTGAAAGAAGTTATCTTCATAATGAATATTGAATTCACAAACACCACCATGATCTAGTGATATCTTTTGCGAAACATCTCTAAAATCATAATTCATATCAAGAATCATCTATAAACAACTATCACAAATTATATGATAACAATTGACATTATAATTGTTTACCATGGTTGGTGTTATGGTATATTATGTGTGTATTGTGATTTATTTCTAGTTTAGACCTTTGAATTATTTTGATATCAAATCAAATAAGAATTGTCACTCCATTCTAGGTCTCTAAGTTGAAACATAATCAAACTTTGGTAAAACATTAATCTTAAATTTATCGTACTAACATTGTCACCTAAAGAATATTTATATCTATGTTAGGTTTTATATGACAGGGCATATCCATGTTACTATTTGCGTGAACATTACTCCTTGTTCACCGAAACCATGCATATTTAATTTGTTCAAACATGATATCTTGGGTTTTCATTTCCTATTTTTTTAAAGTTATAAGCACAAGTCTTTAGAAAAGTCAAAATGAAAACATAAGTAAATATATCTCATGCAATGATTATTTTGTCAAGTCATATAAGAAATCGCTTACGTTTCATGCAATTTGGACCATCTAAAACATCTCCAATAAATCTCCAACTTCAGCATGGAACTACTACTGGGACACCTAATCAAGACCACCAATCAAAATTTCTAAAATCCTAAAAAATCGTTCACTGTCTCCCGCGCTAGCGCTACCGCAGGCGCTAGCGTCCATGTTCATTTTTCTATATTTTTTAAATTTCTATAAATCCCTTAAAATATATAAATCTATATTTTCTACTTAGTTTTGCACTTCTGTGTTTCTGTATTTTTTGAAAAATCAAATACAAAATGTAACATCCCGTTTCGCGCTAGACCCATCGAAGACGTTTTGACTACCCGATTTTGGGCTTTCCAGTGCGTGCACGGTTTTGGATTAATTGGGGGAAAGAATTAACAAATTCTTGGATATATATATATGCTTGTTTCATTGGGCTAGTTCCTAATCATTTCAGTTGGCTGACCTTGCATATTTTATGAGCAGAGATCTGTTGGATAAAATATATATGTATATATATGTATGAATATTTTGTGAATTTCATTTGTAATCTGGATAGATAAAATATACATGTATATGTATGTTTATTCTGTTCATTTTAATAAAAAATTACTGGTTGGATATAATAAGTATGTTAATTTCTGCATTATTAGAAATCTCCGTCCGTTCAGAGAAATTGCCGTTGCCTAATTTACTGTTCCCATTCGACTAAATTGCCTCCATTAGTCGATCAAAGAAATTGCCGCTGTTAGTCGATCGAAGAGGGAGCTGCGTTCGACGAAAGTCGAAGGGGGTAGAGTTCGACGAAAGTCGAAGGGATAGAGGCGTTCAGCGAAGTAAAGGAGGTTGTGTTCGACGAAACATTGTTGTAGCCGCGATCGAAGAAGGCTGCCAGCGTTCGACGAAAGTTCGTCGAACGGCGTTCGACGAAAGTTTGTCGAACGGCGTTCGACGAAATATCGTCGAACGGCGTTCGACGAACGACTTTCGACTTAGGTTCTGCGTTCGACGAAGTATCGTGGAACAGCGTTCAACGAATCATGTGTTTTGGCGGTAGACGAATTAGGCAGCGCTCGACGAAGGTTTTGCCAGCTGCGGTCGACGAATTGACTTCCGTTCGACGAAAGTTGAACGATCCGTTCGACGAAACGTGTCCCGTTCGACGAAAACTGGGCAGAATTCGAAGAACATTTCTTTTAGGCGGATGTCAAATCTGGAGTTCCAATGTTTACCATGGGGAGTGGGAGCATTTAATGCTAACCCTCTTTTTCCACTACTCTATCTCTCTCCTCTTAAACCAAAGGACATGAGAGCATTCTCATCATTTCATCTCTCCCGAGCTATTCATCATCTTCTTCCCCTCCATTTTCTTCCTCTCCCTCTCCTTTCTCTCTCCTTATTTCCTCTCCCACCATAAGAGTTTGGCCAAGGATCCGTGAAGGGTTTTCTCTCCGTGGAGCTTGGAGGAGTGGAGCCCGGAGAAAAGATGGAGCTTAAACCGCGACAAAAAAATGAGGTGACTTCCGACCCCTCTCCCTTGGTGCTAGTATCTTAGACCCCCTAGGCGAGATATCGAACTCAATTGAGTCGATTTGGGAGCGAAATGAAGTTCCGTAGGTTGGGCTGCATTAGGGTTTTTCGCCGTAGGGCGCCGATCGCCGCGAAAATGCCCTCATTCGACTCCCGGCTTCAATAGGAATGCAAGGATGTTGATCCCGTGAAATGTGGTGGCCTCATGAGGGAGCATGGGAGGAGAGAAGATGGCTGCCCTAAATTTCATATGGGATTTCAAATATATAAATATATATATATGTTCATCTTAGTGCTTGAGAATTGAGGAAAAGTTCTCTGTTATTAGGATTGTAATTTTATTATTTGATAAATGTGAGGAAAGCTCCCTTTTGAATCAGATTCAATTCATAACTTGCACTTGGATATTAAGAAATTGTGCGCAGCTGGGTTCGAGCCAATTTTTAGGCTTGACCCCTCTGGAATTAGACGGCTCAACATGAAAGTTGTAGCCCTCGGAAAGAGCTTTCCAACGATAGGTTACCCGTTTCTTGAAGTGACCTGTAGCTCCCTAAGGGTCCAGTCGAGTGGACTGTCCAGAAAGCTGGAGTTGGTTAAGTGCTTGCTGTTTTGCTGTCCGGATTTCTGCAGCTGACTTTGGAGTAGATTTTAGGTAGGAGCCACTTGGATCTGGGTTTAGGAATCAACATGAATGTTGTAGCCCTCGGAAAGATCTTTCCAAAATGGGGTGTCACATAATTTGGGGTGGAGTAGAACTCCCAGAATCTCAGTTTTGTTAATCAGCGTCGTTGTAGTTTGAATTGCGATAATCTTTGGGGATATCTTTTATAATACTTGTCCGACGCTCTTAATAGTGGTAGAAATCGAATTGATGATATTGTGCTGACCCTTGTTGAATTTCATGAGTTGTGGGAGGGTACTTGTTGTGATTTCGCCAACCGTAGTTCGTTCCCGCTTCGCTCTGGGAATAATAACTAGGAATGCCGACGTGGCTATTGTTTGGAGAGAAATCTATATTCTCCAATTTAATGAGGAAATGGGTGCCCAGATTTACGTGTCAATTGAGCGGAGCATGGGCGAATGGCATGATGTATGGAATGAGGCATTGCGATGAATAATCGAATAAAGACTTTGACGACATGTTTATAATAATGCGCACATTGATCGATCACCCAGCGAAGAGTGTGGTTTGGTGACAACCCCTCAAATGCGATAAAGATCTCATCGTAATAGAGTGAGCTGTAAATTGAGTACGAGAAGTGAATGTCGATGACATGTGAGATGTGCTTGGAAATCACGAACGTTATATTGGGGACTCTTGGCGCATGTTTGGAAGATGTGTTTCTATTAATCATCACCTCGCTAGATAAACAACGGGATGATACGTATTGGTAGTAAACTCTCAAGAATGGGAATCGTTCAAATAGGTTGAACTTGTGGCGAACGGAGCCTACGGGCAGAACGTGTTAATATGATGGGTGCTAGAGAGCACAAGTTGTGAATGAGCCTACGGGCAGAACGAGTAAATATGATGATTGCTTGTGAGCACCGGTCGTGAATGGGCCTACGGGCTGGGCGTGACAGTATGAATGTGCAGGTTTTCACACATGGTGGTGTCGTGATCCTCGGTAGAGGATAGTTGGTGGCGGGTCTACGGGCTCGCCGATCGTCACACCGACGGGAGCTGGCAGTCAGACTCGGACTGGAAGGGCTCGTCTTCTTGGTGCTCATCTCCCAAAGCCCCCTTCCACTCCTGAAGACTCTGCAGAAATGCGAGCAGTATGCAGGGCTCCGCTATGAACAAAGAGCGTTGAGGCGTACAGAGGCCTAGGACTGGTAGTGTGCATACCTTCCTAGTAGTGGCGAGGCCCGTGCCACTGCCACCATCTGGCCACGACGGGGGGCGCCTGAGTGGTTAGCTACCCTCGAAAAGTGGGAACTAAAGGTCTGTGTCGACATAGCAAATGCGCTTGGAGAAGTCATCATATCATAATCATTGCACCGCATTCATATCATAATTATTGCACCGCATTCATATCATAATCATTGCATTGCACAGCAATGGATACTCATCATATAAACTTGTATGGGCATCTTTATATGATGAGTTACCTTTATATGCAGACCCTTAACTTATAAGCTTGTATGGGCATCCTTATAAGTTAAGTTCAATTGAGCTCTTTAATACTCAGCTTATGTTTGTTATGCTTACACTTGCTTGGATAGTCACTGCTGCAATATATATAACTATGAACATGCTAGTTAGGAACATTGCAAGTACTTGGGTACTTATACAACCGACACATATGAACAACCCTTCCTGTCACCTGTTTTGTATATTATTGCTAATATTGCAGCTTTCTTTCAATTCTACTGCCCGGTGCCTTGGAGTCGTCGGGGGAGCGGATGTGAAGCCACTTAGTCTTTATGACTAACGGTTGCTACTTCCCTCTTTTTAGGAGTGCGCCCTGGAGCCGCAGCGCACGGCGCAGGAGGAGGACAGTCAGGTCAGGACGACAGGGCCGGAGACAGCGATACCCTCAGTACCGGCAGTGGCTGACGTGAGTAGTAGTTTTGCGATGTAGCCCCTTTGGGCATCTTTTGTGATACTCTGATATATTTTGCAGGAGCTCGTGGAGCTACCTTTTTGTATAATTATGGACTATACTTATGCGAATTTTATATATCTATATGTGGCTTCTTGTTTTAGTTTATTGATGGGTTGGCGCTGTTGAGTTGGTTTAGCCGGCGGGATAGGCGTCTTGTGGAGGTGGCTAGCCCGTGAGCTGGCGCTTCCGCAAGGCGGCTGTCCTGGGCATAAGACTCCCCTCGACCGTGTTTTGTGTTCCGGGAGGGGGGTCTTACAAATGGTATCAGCTTGCAACAATCCTGAGATAAAGAAGTCCATAGCCTTATGGTGCCACCCCACTCAACTCTTCAGTTTGAGGACAAACTGAATCAGCGGAAGCGGTGGTGTGCCCATAGGGGATTCGCATTAAGTATGTCCATTTTTTTCCCTTTAAGTAGCCAACCTAACCCAAAAATCTACCTCATATGTAGATTTCGGTACGTTCGGAGCCAGTATCTGGCACCCCAGTACCTCCAGGAACTACCTTGTTCCAGCAGTCGGAACTGGGCCAGACTTTCGCAGCAATCCTGGATGCCTCCAGGTCTCTTCTCGTCTTGGCTGCCGCGAGCTTAGCGGAAGCAGGACCCAGTGCCAGGAGCGAGAGGCCCACTAGGGGTGTGATGGAGTCAAGACGCAGCTTCGCGAGGAGGAAGAACATCATGGATACAGGAGGTGGTGGGCATTTTCGCCCTAACTTTCGTGTGGAGCAGCCTGCTCGACCGCTACCGTTGCCCCCAACGCGCCAGGATCAAGCGCCTCTGCCGCAAATAGGTGTCAGACTTTGCTATTATTGCCAACAGCCCGGCCATATTCGGGCCAACTGCCCACAGCGGCGAGGAAACGCTCTGAATCGCCCCATGGCTCCTCCGGGAGCGCAGCAAGGTCGAGGACAAGAACGACAGGGCCAAGCTCCGAAGCGTCCAAGAGCGCCTCTCCGAGCGATTTGTTATCATTGCGACCAGTCGGGCCACATTCGGCGTTATTGTGCGCAACATCAAAAGGACGCTCAGAATCGCCCCGTAGCTTAGGAGAGGGACCCGCAAGAGGCCATTGCAGGTACCCATGCATTTTAGTTACATCTTTTATGGCTATTATACCTTAGTAGGCTTAACTAGTCATTTGCATAGTCTAGCCTTAGTACGCACAATTTAAAATCCGCGGTACCGTGCTAGGTTGTATTAGGTCCGACCTTCACTTGTGATGTGAGTGCCACTTATTCAATTGTGTCAGAAGAGGTTGTAGATGATTGGGGCGGGATGTAACATTTCACTAGAGTCATCAGAAGGATGCTCCTTCGGGATGGCTCAGAGTTTAGCGTGAGTGTAAGTGCAAGGACTCACACTCCAAGGTCTCTACCTCGGATAATGGAGTAATGATGTCACCCCTACCCAAATATTAGGGAAATCACGATGAGATTGGTGTCGGTCGCCAGTTATCAGCTTAGTAAAAGACCGCTAAGCATGTACGGTGTCAATAAGTCTTAGGAGATGGCCATACATGTACATGGATGCGAGGGGTTGTAGTAGAAAACCAAGTCCTAGATGTGTGTCTTGAGGATTGTGTGCATTCATGGGGTGAATGTACCGTATTGGCGATGGAAGAAACTCAGCCCGGGAGGTATGGGGGCTGATCTTGTTTCTTCGTTTATTGGGACTAGTGGATGTCGACTTGGTTCGTCCTAAAGTTCAGAAACCTTCACAAATTGCTTCACTTAGCTGTGTTACGGTGAGCCTGTCCCCAAATGAGTCGTCAGAATGCGTCGACACTTAGAGTTGATGACTCTGAGGATTTACTTCATCTTGAGCGGTGCGACCTGTCATTGTCAATCTTAACCGTCATTGTCAATCTTAGTAAAACAAGAGAAGAGAATATTTCAAAGACGATAACCTTATGGCAGGGAGTAGAAGAGATCTTGTATGTGCACGACTATAATGACGACGAACCGTTCCCATGAAGTTTGAAAGACTCGGGTGAGTATTTTCCATATAAGCTGGAGGATTACCCTTCCCTAAAGTTTGGTGGATATATGCCCGATGATATTGAGATCACCCCAAATTAGATTTATGAATTGGGTTGTATATTTATGGTAATAATGGGTGAGACTTAAATTTGGCGGAAATGTTCAAAGGGGGATTATTTGTTGTGATAAAAAAAAATTAGGAGGTTTTAGCTCGAAATAATCCCCTGATTCAATAATTTCTTATAAATGGTTACGCGAATACGATTACTTGGGGAATGAGCCTATGATAATGATAGTTGATGTAAGCCTACCGTTGAAGTCTCCCCTGCCGTGTAGAACTGTTAGATGCGCATTTCAGTTGAAAGAGATGTAGGTGATTATTATGATGAATGAAAATTTGGATGAGTATTCGAACATAGATTGAAGAAGCCATGAACGTAGTATCTACGGGAAAAAGAAAATCAGCCGAAGAGATATGGGGGCTTATCTCTTCGTTTATTGGGCTAGAGAGGTACGGTCTTGGAATTCTTTGAGGATTTTAAATCCTTGTAATTTTAACCTCGGAAGCTTGTGATCTCTGAATAATTAACTCGCCGTAAGCAAGATGGGCGGCAAACGCCATGTTTGGGATGATAGAAATTGATTTAGCGGAATAAGAAAAGAGAGCAAGTTAAGGATAATAATTCTCCACATACATCTATATCGCGATATGATTATAGCTTGGAAGTTGATGGAAATTTTACGCATGAATGGTGGTATGACGGTAAGTGCCCCTAAGTTGGAAATTTTTGGTGAACATTTCCTTTAACGACTGTGGTCACGTGACCTTGGGAGAACAATACGCGTTGGGTGGCGGAGTCAGCAAGACTAGTACGACTCGGTTGTTGATCTGAAACTCTTGAAAGATTCTCATGAGATGGGCATGCCATAAATGATCGTTGGCAGAGATTGTAGGGCGTATGGAATTGATGTGAATTAGTCTGTTATGTTTGGAAGAATATTAGCACGAATATGAGTATGCGTGCTCGTGTTGCCCCGTTAGGGCAATTTTGTAGAGGCTTGAATCGTAACCCAACTGCTGAATAAGGCTTATGTTTATGACCAAAGAGCCATTCAATGACTGGTTGGGCTCATGCGAGAAAGTTCGCCACTAATTTTGAATCTTGTGTAAGCCTAAGCAAGACCTAGGTGAGACAAAAAAGACACAAGACTCGGGTCTCGTGTTTTTAGAAGGGAAGTAAGGTGATCATCTCTTACGCAAGGTGTAGAGTCATAGAATCACCTTGCCTTGAGCCTACGATATTGATCCTCAACATCACCAGGACCAGTTGATAAGCCTCATCGGATGATTATGTGCTGTGTGGGAAGACGGGTACTGTATGTTTGATCCGTGGTGAGGGCGTTAGAGAAGTCGGTTCAAAGAGGCTGTTTGATTAAGGGATTGAGGTAATTTATTATGCTGCAAGTGTTTGGATGGCATAAAGACTTGGTGGTAGTCCTTAGGTTCCGATAGCATGAGTGTCATCATTTGAACCTCATGGGTGTTGTTAAGCGAAAGCTTGGGTCCTCTTGTTAGTGTGGTAGTGCTTCTCAATGATCAATAGTTGGTCAGACGACTGCAAGACAAATTTTGGGGGACGCCTTGAAATTTGTTGAGTAGGAGTTGTATTGATTGTTGATCATGGAAGAATCCCTTAGTTTTGCAATTCTGGATTTGGTGTGGCGCACGAGTGGTAACATCGTGCGTGTTAGGTTCTCTCCGACCTTGACAGATTTTAGACCAAGGTATAATGAAGCTATCTTATTAAGGTTGAGAAAACTTGGGATACCAAGTGCGTGGAGTATGACGAGAGCACACCGGGGAGAAATTGAGGTGAGGTAGGAAGGACGAGTTGTGGCCCTCACCTGAGACGGGTAAGATTCGGTGTGTGCTCGGAAGAACAATATTCGTAATCCGATCTTCGGTCCCCATAAGCCCAACTTAAATTTCGGGGACGAAATTGTTTCTTCGTTTATTGGATTTGTAACATCCCGTTTCGCGCTAGACCCATCGGAGACGTTTTGACTACCCGATTTTGGGCTTTCCAGTGCGTGCACGGTTTTGGATTAATTGGGGGAAAGGATTAACAAATTCTTGGATATATATATGCTTGGTTCATTGGGCAAGTTCCTAATCATTTCAGTTGGCTGACCTTGCATATTTTATGAGCAGAGATCTGTTGGATAAAATATATATGTATATATATGTATGAATATTTTGTGAATTTCATTTGTAATCTGGATAGATAAAATATACATGTATATGTATGTTTATTCTGTTCATTTCAATAACAAATTACTGGTTGGATATAATAAGTATGTTAATGTCTGCATTATTAGAAATCTCCATCCGTTCAGAGAAATTGACGTCGACTAATTTACTGTTCCCATTCGACTAAATTGCCTCCATTAGTCGATCAAAGAAATTGCCGCTGTTAGTTGATCGAAGAGGGAGCTGCGTTCGACGAAAGTCGAAGGGGGTAGAGTTTGACGAAAGTCGAAGGGATAGAGGCGTTTGGCGAAGTAAAGGAGGTTGTGTTCGACGAAACATTGCTGCAGCCGCGATCGAAGAAGGCTGCCAGCGTTCGACGAAAGTTCGTCGAACGGCGTTCGACGAAAGTTTGTCAAACGGCGTTCGATGAAATATCGTCGAACGGCGTTCGACGAACGACGTTCGACTAAGGTTCTGCGTTCGACGAAGTATCGTGGAACGGCGTTCGACAAATCATGTGTTTCGGCGGTAGACAAATTAGGCAGCACTCGACGAAGGTTTTGCCAGCTGCGGTCGACGAATTGACTTCCGTTCGACGAAAGTCGAATGATCCGTTCGACGAAACGTGTCCCGTTCGACGAAAACTGGGCAGAATTCGAAGAACATATCTTTTAGGCGGATGTCAAATCTGGAGTTCCAATGTTTACCATAGGGAGTGGGAGCATTTAATGCTAACCCTCTTTTTCCACTACTCTATCTCTCTTCTCTTAAACCAAAGGAGATGAGAGCATTCTCATCATTTCATCTCTCCCGAGCTATTCATCATCTTCTTCCCCTCCATTTTCTTCCTCTCCCTCTCCTTTCTCTCTCCTCATTTCCTCTCCCACCATAAGAGTTTGGCCAAGGATCCGTGAAGGGTTTTCTCTCCGTGGAGCTTGGAGGAGTGGAGCCCGGAGAAAAGATGGAGCTCGAACCGCGACAGAAAAATGAGTTGACTTCCGACCCCTCTCCCTTGGTGCTAGTATCTTAGACCCCCTAGGCGAGATATCGAACTCAATTGAGTCGATTTGGGAGCGAAATGAAGTTCCGTAGGTTGAGGCCGCATTAGGGTTTTTCGCCGTAGGGCGCCGATCGCCGCGAAAATGCCCTCATTCGACTCCCCGCTTCAATACGAATGCAAGGATGTTGATCCCGTGAAATGTGGTGGCCTCATGAGGGAGCATGGGAGGAGAGAAGGTGGCTGCCCTAAATTTCATATGGGATTTCAAATATATAAATACATATATATGTTCATCTTAGTGCTTGAGAATTGAGGAAAAGTTCTCTGTTATTAGGATTGTAATTTAATTATTTGATAAATGTGAGGAAAGCTCCCTATTGAATCAGATTCAATTCATAACTTGCACTTGGATGTTAAGAAATTGTGCGCAGCTGGGTTCGAGCCAATTTTTAGGCTTGACCCCTCTGGAATTAGACTTCGGGCTCAACATGAAAGTTGTAGCCCTCGGAAAGAGCTTTCCAACGATAGGTTACCCGTTTCCTGAAGTGACCTGTAGCTCCCTAAGGGTCCAGTCGAGTGGACTGTCCAGAAAGCTGGAGTTGGTTAAGTGCTTGCTGTTTTGCTGTCCGGATTTCTGCAGCTGACTTTGGAGCAGATTTTAGGTAGGAGCCACTTGGATCTGGGTTTAGGACTCAACATGAATGTTGTATCCCTCGGAAAGAGCTTTCCAAAATGGATTGGCACATAATTTGGGGTGGAGTAGAACTCCCAGAATCTCAGTTTTGTTAATCAGCGTCGTTGTAGTTTGAATTGCGATAATCTTTGGGGATATCTTTTATAATACTTGTCCGACGCTCTTAATAGTGGTAGAAATCGAATTGATGATATTGTGCTGACCCATGTTGAATTTTATGAGTTGTGGGAGGGCTAAGCATGTTGTGATTTCGCCAACCGTAGTTCGTTCCCGCTTCGCTCTGGGAATAATAACTAGGAATGCCGACGTGGCTATTGTTTGGAGAGAAATCTATATTCTCCAATTTAATGAGGAAATGGGTGCCCAGATTTACGTGTCAATTGAGCGGAGCATGGGCGAATGGCATGATGTATGGAATGAGGCATTGCGATGAATAATCGAATAAAGACTTTGACGACATGTTTATAATAATGCGCACATTGATCGATCACCCAACGAAGAGGGTGGTTTGGTGACAACCCCTCAAATGCGATAAAGATCTCATCGTAATAGAGTGAGCTGTAAATTGAGTACGAGAAGTGAATGTCGATGACATGTGAGATGTGCTTGGAAATCACGAACGTTATATTGGGGACTCTTGGCGCATGTTTGGAAGATGTGTTTCTATTAATCATCACCTCGCTAGATAAACAACCGGATGATACGTATTGGTACTAAACTCTCAAGAATGGGAATAGTTCAACTAGGTTGAACTTGTGGCGAACGGAGCCTACGGGCAGAACATGTTAATATGATGGGTGCTAGAGAGCACAAGTTGTGAATGATCCTACGGGCAGAACGAGTAAATATGATGATTGCTTGTGAGCACCGGTCGTGAATGGGCCTACGGGCAGGGCGTGACAGTATGAATGTGCAGGTTTTCACACATGGTGGTGTAGTGATCCTCGGTAGAGGATAGTTGGTGGCGGGTCTACGGGCTCGCCGATCGTCACACCGACGGGAGCTGGCAGTCAGACTCGAACTGGAAGGGCTCGTCTTCTTGGTGCTCATCTCCCAAAGCCCCCTTCCACTCCTAAAGACTCTGCAGAAATGCGAGCAGTACTCAGGGCTCCGCTATGAACAAAGAGCATTGAGGCGTACAGAGGCCTAGGACTGGTAGTGTGCATACCTTCCTAGTAGTGGCGAGGCCCGTGCCACTGCCACCGTCTGGCCACGACGGGGGGCGCCTGAGTGGCTAGCTACCCTCGAAAAGTGGGAACTAAAGGTCTGTGTCGACATAGCAAATGCGCTTGGAGAAGTCATCATATCATAATCATTGCACCCCATTCATATCATAATCATTGCACCGCATTCATATCATAATCATTGCATTGCACAGCAATGGATACTCATCATATAAACTTGTATGGGCATCTTTATATGACGAGTTACCTTTATATGCAGACCCTTAACTTATAAGCTTGTATGGGCATCCTTGTAAGTTAAGTTCAATTCAGCTCTTTAATACTCAGCTTATGTTTGTTTTGCTTACACTTGCTTGGATAGTCACTGCTGCTATATATATAACTATGAACATGCTAGTTAGGAACATTGCAAGTACTTGGGTACTTATACAACCGACACATATGAACAACCCTTCCTGTCACCTGTTTTGTATATTATTGCTAATATTGCAGCTTTCTTTCAATTCTACCGCCCGGTGCCTTGGAGTCGTCGGGGGAGCGGATGTGAAGCCACTTAGTCTTTATGACTAACGGTTGCTACTTCCCTCTTTTTAGGAGTGCGCTCTGGAGGTATGGGGGTTGATCTTGTTTCTTCGTTTATTGGGACTAGTGGATGTCGACTTAGTTCGTCCTAAAGTTAAGAAACCTTCACAAATTGCTTCACTTAGCGGTGTTACGGTGAGCCTGTCCCCAAATGAGTCGTCAGAATGCGTCGACACTTAGAGTTGATGACTCTGAGGATTTACTTCATCTTGAGCGGTGCGACCTGTCATTGTCAATCTTAACCGTCGGGGATTTAGTTAGTAAAACAAGAGAAGAGAATATTTCAAAGACGATAACCTTATGGCAGGGAGTAGAAGAGATCTTGTATGTGCACGACTATAATGACGACGAACCGTTCCCATGAAGTTTGAAAGACTCGGGTGAGTATATTCCATATAAGCTGGAGGATTACCCTTCCCTAAAGTTTGGTGGATATATGCCCGATGATATTGAGATCACCCCAAATTAGATTTATGAATTGGGTTGTATATTTATGGTAATAATGGGTGAGACTTAAATTTGGCGGAAATGTTCAAAGGGGGATTATTTGTTGTGATAAAAAAAAATTAGGAGGTTTTAGCTCGAAATAATCCCCTGATTCAATAATTTCTTAAAATGGTTACGCGAATACGATTACTTGGGGAATGAGCCTATGATAATGATAGTTGATGTAAGCCTACCGTTGAAGTCGCCCCTGCCGTGTAGAACTGTTAGATGCGCATTTCAGTTGAAAGAGATGTAGGTGATTATTATGATGAATGAAAATTTGGATGAGTATTCGAACATAGATTGAAGAAGCCATGAACGTAGTATCTACGGGAAAAAGAAAATCAGGCGAAGAGATATGGGGGCTTATCTCTTCGTTTATTGGGCTAGAGAGGTACCGTCTTGGAATTCTTTGAGGATTTTAAATCCTTGTAATTTTAACCTCGGAAGCTTGTGATCTCTAAATAATTAACTCGTCGTAAGCAAGATGGGCGGCAAACGCCATGTTTGGGATGATAGAAATTGATTTAGCGGAATAAGAAAAGAGAGCAAGTTGAGGATAATAATTCTCCACATACATCTATATCGCGATATGATTATAGCTTGGAAGTTGATGGAAATTTTACGCATGAATGGTGGTATGACGGTAAGTGCCCCTAAGTTGGAAATTTTTGGTGAACATTTCCTTTAACGACTATGGTCACATGACCTTGGGAGAACAATACGCGTTGGGTGGCGGAGTCAGCAAGACTAGTACGACTCGGTTGTTGATCTGAAACTCTTGAAAGATTCTCATGAGATGGGCATGCCATAAATGATCGTTGGCAGAGATTGTAGGGTGTATGGAATTGATGTGAATTAGTCTGTTATGTTGGGAAGAATGTTAGCACGAATATGAGTATGCGTGCTCGTGTTGCCCCGTTAGGGCAATTTTGTAGAGGCTTGAATCGTAACCCAACTGCTGAATAAGGCTTATGTTTATGACCAAAGAGCCATTCAATGACTGGTCGGGCTCATGCGAGAAAGTTCGCCACAAATTTTGAATCTTGTGTAAGCCTAAGCAAGACCTAGGTGAGACAAAAAAGACACAAGACTCGGGTCTCGTGTTTTTAGAAGGGAAGTAAGGTGATCATCTCTTACGCAAGGTGTAGAGTCATAGAATCACCTTGCCTTGAGCCTACGATATTGATCCTCAACATCACCAGGACCAGTTGATAAGCCTCATCGGATGATTATGTGCTGTGTGGGAAGACGGGTACTGTATGTTTGATCCGTGGTGAGGGCGTTAGAGAAGTCGGTTCAAAGAGGCTGTTTGATTAAGGGATTGAGGTAATTTATTATGCTGCAAGTGTTTGGATGGCATAAAGACTTGGTGGTAGTCCTTAGGTTCCGATAGCCTGAGTTTCATCATTTGAACCTCATGGGTGTTGTTAAGCGAAAGCTTGGGTCCTCTTGTTAGTGTGGTAGTGCTTCTCAATGATCAATAGTTGGTCAGACGACTGCAAGACAAATTTTAGGGGACGTCTTGAAATTTGTTGAGTAGGAGTTGTATTGATTGTTGATCATGGAAGAATCCCTTAGTTTTGCAATTCTGGATTTGGTGTGGCGCACGAGTGGTAACATCGTGCGTGTTAGGTTCTCTCCGACCTTGACAGATTTTAGACCAAGGTATAACGAAGCTATCTTATTAAGGTTGAGAAAACTTGGGATACCAAGTGCGTGGAGTATGACGAGAGCACACCGGGGAGAAATTGAGGTGAGGTAGGAAGGACGAGTTGTGGCCCTCACCTGAGACGGGTAAGATTCGGTGTGTGCTCGGAAGAACAATTTTCGTAATCCGATCTTCGGCCCCCATAAGCCCAACTTAAATTTCGGGGACGAAATTGTTTCTTCGTTTATTGGATTTGTAACATCCCGTTTCGCGCTAGACCCATCGGAGACGTTTTGACTACCCGATTTTGGGCTTTCCAGTGCGTGCACGGTTTTGGATTAATTGGGGGAAAGGATTAACAAATTCTTGGATATATATATATGCTTGGTTCTTTGGGCTAGTTCCTAATCATTTCAGTTGGCTGACCTTGCATATTTTATGAGCAGAGATCTGTTGGATAAAATATATATGTATATATATGTATGAATATTTTGTGAATTTCATTTGTAATCTGGATAGATAAAATATACATGTATATGTATGTTTATGCTGTTCATTTCAATAACAAATTACTGGTTGGATATAATAAGTATGTTAATGTCTGCATTATTAGAAATCTCCGTCCGTTCAGAGAAATTGACGTCGACTAATTTACTGTTCCCATTCGACTAAATTGCCTCCATTAGTCGATCAAAGAAATTGCCGCTGTTAGTTGATCGAAGAGGGAGCTGCGTTCGACGAAAGTCGAAGGGGGTAGAGTTCGACGAAAGTCGAAGGGATAGAGGCGTTTGGCGAAGTAAAGGAGGTTGTGTTCGACGAAACATTGCTGCAGCCGCGATCGAAGAAGGCTGCCAGCGTTCGACGAAAGTTCGTCGAACGGCGTTCGACGAAAGTTTGTCGAACGGCGTTCGACGAAATATCGTCGAGGCGTTCGACGAACGACGTTCGACTAAGGTTCTGCGTTCGACGAAGTATCGTGGAATGGCGTTCGACGAATCATGTGTTTCGGCGGTAGACGAATTAGGGAGCGGTCGACGAAGGTTTTGCCAGCTGCGGTCGACGAATTGACTTCCGTTCGATGAAAGTCGAACGATCCGTTCGACAAAGCGTGTCCCGTTCGACGAAAACTGGGCAGAATTCGAAGAACATATCTTTTAGGCGGATGTCAAATCTGGAGTTCCAATGTTTACCATGGGGAGTGGGAGCATTTAATGCTAACCCTCTTTTTCCACTACTCTATCTCTCTACTCTTAAACCAAAGGAGATGAGAGCATTCTCATCATTTCATCTCTCCCGAGCTATTCATCATCTTCTTCCCCTCCATTTTCTTCCTCTCCCTTCCTTTCTCTCTCCTCATTTCCTCTCCCACCATAAGAGTTTGGCCAAGGATCCGTGAAGGGTTTTCTCTCCGTGGAGCTTGGAGGAGTAGAGCCCGGAGAAAAGATGGAGCTCGAACCGCGACAGAAAAATGAGTTGACTTCCGACCCCTCTCCCTTGGTGCTAGTATCTTAGACCCCCTAGGCGAGATATCGAACTCAATTGAGTCGATTTAGGAGCGAAATGAAGTTCCGTAGGTTGAGGCCGCATTAGGGTTTTTCGCCGTAGGGCGCCGATCGCCGCGAAAATGCCCTCATTCGACTCCCCGCTTCAATACGAATGCAAGGATGTTGATCCCATGAAATGTGGTGGCCTCATGAGGGAGCATGTGAGGAGAGAAGGTGGCTGCCCTAAATTTCATATGGGATTTCAAATATATAAATACATATATATGTTCATCTTAGTGCTTGAGAATTGAGGAAAAGTTCTCTGTTATTAGGATTGTAATTTTATTATTTGATAAATGTGAGGAAAGCTCCCTGTTGAATCAGATTCAATTCATAACTTGCACTTGGATATTAAGAAATTGTGCGCAGCTGGGTTCGAGCCAATTTTTAGGCTTGACCCCTCTGGAATTAGACTTCGGGCTCAACATGAACGTAGTAGCCCTCGGAAAGAGCTTTCCAACGATAGGTTACCCGTTTCCTGAAGTGACCTGTAGCTCCCTAAGGGTCCAGTCGAGTGGACTGTCCAGAAAGCTGGAGTTGGTTAAGTGCTTGCTGTTTTGCTGTCCGGATTTCTGCAGCTGACTTTGGAGCAGATTTTAGGTAGGAGCCACTTGGATTTGGGTTTAGGACTCAACATTAATGTTGTAGCCCTCGGAAAGAGCTTTCCAAAATGGGGTGGCACATAATTTGGGGTGGAGTAGAACTCCCAGAATCTCAGTTTTGTTAAT
Source organism: Dactylorhiza incarnata (assembly GCA_033032865.1). Taxonomy (NCBI): domain Eukaryota; kingdom Viridiplantae; phylum Streptophyta; class Magnoliopsida; order Asparagales; family Orchidaceae; genus Dactylorhiza; species Dactylorhiza incarnata. Next base: position 1,365,054 of record JAWHQI010000372.1, on the reverse strand, counting down.
CAGCGTCGTTGTAGTTTGAATTGCGATAATCTTTGGGGATATCTTTTATAATACTTGTCCGACGCTCTTAATAGTGGTAGAAATCGAATTGATGATATTATGCTGACCCTTGTTGAATTTCATGAGTTGTGGGAGGGTACTTGTTGTGATTTCGCCAACCGTAGTTCGTTCCCGCTTCGCTCTGGGAATAATAACTAGGAATGCCGACGTGGCTATTGTTTGGAGAGAAATCTATATTCTCCAATTTAATGAGGAAATGGGTGCCCAGATTTACGTGTCAATTGAGCGGAGCATGGGCGAATGGCATGATGTATGGAATGAGTCATTGCGATGAATAATCGAATAAAGACTTTGACGACATGTTTATAATAATGCGCACATTGATCGATCACCCAGCGAAGAGTGTGGTTTGGTGACAACCCATCAAATGCGATAAAGATCTCATCGTAAAAGAGTGAGCTGTAAATTGAGTACGAGAAGTGAATGTCGATGACATGTGAGATGTGCTTGGAAATCACGAACGTTATATTGGGGACTCTTGGCGCATGTTTGGAAGATGTGTTTCTATTAATCATCACCTCGCTAGATAAACAACGGGATGATACGTATTGGTAGTAAACTCTCAAGAATGGGAATAGTTCAACTAGGTTGAACTTGTGGCGAACGGAGCCTACGGGCAGAACGTGTTAATATGATGGGTGCTAGAGAGCACAAGTTGTGAATGAGCCTACGGGCAGAACGAGTAAATATGATGATTGCTTGTGAGCACCGGTCGTGAATGGGCCTACGGGCAGGGCATGACAGTATGAATGTGCAGGTTATCACACATGGTGGTGCAGAGATCCTCGGTAGAGGATAGTTAGTGGCGGGTCTACGGGCTCGCCGATCGTCACACCGACGGGAGCTGGCAGTCAAACTCGGACTGGAAGGGCTCGTCTTCTTGGTGCTCATTTCCCAAAGCCCCCTTCCACTCCTGAAGACTCTGCAGAAATGCGAGCAGTACGCAGGGCTCCGCTATGAACAAAGAGCGTTGAGGCGTACAGAGGCCTAGGACTGGTAGTGTGCATACCTTCCTAGTAGTGGCGAGGCCCGTGCCACTGCCACCGTCTGGCCACGACGGGGGGCGCCTGAATGGTTAGCTACCCTCGAAAAGTTGGAACTAAAGGTCTGTGTCGACATAGCAAATGCGCTTGGAGAAGTCATCATATCATAATCATTGCACCGCATTCATATCATAATCATTGCACCGCATTCATATCATAATCATTGCATTGCACAGCAATGGATACTCATCATATAAACTTGTCTGGGCATCTTTATATGATGAGTTACCTTTTTATGCAGACCCTTAACTTATAAGCTTGTATGGGCATCCTTATAAGTTAAGTTCAATTCAGCTCTTTAATACTCAGCTTATGTTTGTTGTGCTTACACTTGCTTGGATAGTCACTGCTGCTATATATATAACTATGAACATGCTAGTTAGGAACATTGCAAGTACTTGGGTACTTATACAACCGACACATATGAACAACCCTTCCTGTCACCTGTTTTGTATACTATTGCTAATATTGCAGCTTTCTTTCAATTCTACTGCCCGGTGCCTTAGAGTCGCCGGGTGAGCGGATGTGAAGCCACTTAGACTTTATGACTAACGGTTGCTACGTCCCTCTTTTTAGGAGTGCGCTCTGGAGCCGCAGCGCACGACGCAAGAGGAGGACAGTCAGGTCAGGACGACAGGGCCGGAGACAGCGATACCCTCAGTACCGGCAGTGGCTGACGTGAGTAGTAGTTTTGAGATGTAGCCCCTTTGGGCATCTTTTGTGATACTCTGATATATTTTGCAGGAGCTCGTGGAGCTACCTTTTTGTATAATTATGGACTCTACTTATGCGAATTTTATATATCTATATGTGGCTTCTTGTTTTAGTTTATTGATGGGTTGGCGCTGTTGAGTTGGTTTAGCCGGCGGGATAGGCGTCTTGTGGAGGTGGCTAGCCCGTGAGCTGGCGCTTCCGCAAGGCGGCTGTCCTGGGCATAAGACTCCCCTCGGCCGTGTTTTGTGTTCCGGGAGGGGGGTCTTACAAATGGTATCAGCTTGCAACGATCCTGAGATAAAGAAGTCCATAGACTTTGCTATTATTGCCAACAGCCCGGCCATATTCGGGCCAACTGCCCACAGCGGCGAGGAAACGCTCTGAATCGCCCCATGGCTCCTCCGGGAGCGCAGCAAGGTCGAGGACAAGAACGACAGGGCCAGGCTCTGAGGCGTCCAAGAGCGCCTCTCCGAGTGATTTGTTATCATTGCGACCAGTCGGGCCACATTCGGCGTTATTGTGCGCAGCGTCAAAGGGACGCTCAGAATCGCCCCATAGCTCAGGAGAGGGACCCGCAAGAGGCCATTGCAGGTACCCATGCATTTTAGTTACATCTTTTATGGCTATTATACCTTAGTAGGCTTAACTAGTCATTTGCATGGTCTAGCCTTAGTACGCACAATTTAAAATTCGCGGTACCGTGCTAGGTTGTATTAGGTCCGACCTTCACTTGTGATGTGAGTGCCACTTATTCAATTGTGTCAGAAGAGGTTGTAGATGATTGGGGCGGGATGTAACATTTCACTGGAGTCATCACAAGGATGCTCCTTCGGGATGGCTCAGAGTTTAGCGTGAGTGTAAGTGCAAGGACTCACACTCCAAGGTCTCTACCTCGGATAATGGAGTAATGATGTCACCCCTACCCAAATATTAGGGAAATCACGATGAGATTGGTGTCGGTCGCCAGTTATCAGCTTAGTAAAAGACCGCTAAGCATGTACGGTGTCAATAAGTCTTAGGAGATGGCCATACATGTACATAGATGCGAGGGGTTGTAGTAGAAAACCAAGTCCTAGATGTGTGTCTTGAGGATTGTGTGCATTCATGGGGTGAATGTACCGTATTGGCGATGGAAGAAACTCAGCCCGGGAGGTATGGGGGCTGATCTTGTTTCTTCGTTTATTGGGACTAGTGGATGTCGACTTAGTTCGTCCTAAAGTTAAGAAACCTTCACAAATTGCTTCACTTAGCTGTGTTACGGTGAGCCTGTCCCCAAATGATTCGTCAGAATGCGTCGACACTTAGAGTTGATGACTCTGAGGATTTACTTCATCTTGAGCGGTGCGACCTGTCATTGTCAATCTTAACCGTCGGGGATTTAGTTAGTAAAACAAGAGAAGAGAATATTTCAAAGACGATAACCTTATGGCAGGGAGTAGAAGAGATCTTGTATGTGCACGACTATAATGACGATGAACCGTTCCCATGAAGTTTGAAAGACTCGGGTGAGTATTTTCCATATAAGCTGGAGGATTACCCTTCCCTAAAGTTTGGTGGATATATGCCCGATGATATTGAGATCACCCCAAATTAGATTTATGAATTGGGTTGTATATTTATGGTAATAATGGGTGAGACTTAAATTTGGCGGAAATGTTCAAAGGGGGATTATTTGTTGTGATAAAAAAAAATTAGGAGGTTTTAGCTCGAAATAATCCCCTGATTCAATAATTTCTTATAAATGGTTACGCGAATACGATTACTTGGGGAATGAGCCTATGATAATGATAGTTGATGTAAGCCTACCGTTGAAGTCTCCCCTGCCGTGTAGAACTGTTAGATGCGCATTTCAGTTGAAAGAGATGTAGGTGATTATTATGATGAATGAAAATTTGGATGAGTATTCGAACATAGATTGAAGAAGCCATGAACGTAGTATCTACGGGAAAAAGAAAATCAGCCGAAGAGATATGGGGGCTTATCTCTTCGTTTATTGGGCTAGAGAGGTACCGTCTAGGAATTCTTTGAGGATTTTAAATCCTTGTAATTTTAACCTCGGAAGCTTGTGATCTCTGAATAATTAACTCGCCGTAAGCAAGATGGGCGGCAAACACCATGTTTGGGATGATAGAAATTGATTTAGCGGAATAAGAAAAGAGAGCAAGTTGAGGATAATAATTCTCCACATACATCTATATCGCGATATGATTATAGCTTGGAAGTTGATGGAAATTTTACGCATGAATGGTGGTATGACGGTAAGTGCCCCTAAGTTGGAAATTTTTGGTGAACATTTCCTTTAACGACTATGGTCGCGTGACCTTGGGAGAACAATACGCATTAGGTGGCGGAGTCAGCAAGACTAGTACGACTCGGTTGTTGATCTGAAACTCTTGAAAGATTCTCATGAGATGGGGATGCCATAAATGATCGTTGGCAGAGATTGTAGGGCGTATGGAATTGATGTGAATTAGTCTGTTATGTTGGGAAGAATGTTAGCACAAATATAAGTATGCGTGCTCGTGTTGCCCCGTTAGGGCAATTTTGTAGAGGCTTGAATCGTAACCCAACTGCTGAATAAGGCTTATGTTTATGACCAAAGAGCCATTCAATGACTGGTCGGGCTCATGCGAGAAAGTTCGCCACTAATTTTGAATCTTGTGTAAGCCTAAGCAAGACCTAGGTGAGACAAAAAAGACACAAGACTCGGGTCTCGTGTTTTTAGAAGGGAAGTAAGGTGATCATCTCTTACGCAAGGTGTAGAGTCATAGAATCACCTTGCCTTGAGCCTACGATATTGATCCTCAACATCACCAGGACCAGTTGATAAGCCTCATCGGATGATTATGTGCTGTGTGGGAAGACGGGTACTGTATGTTTGATCCGTGGTGAGGGCGTTAGAGAAGTCGGTTCTAAGAGGCTGTTTGATTAAGGGATTGAGGTAATTTATTATGCTGCAAGTGTTTGGATGGCATAAAGACTTGGTGGTAGTCCTTAGGTTCCGATAGCCTGAGTGTCATCATTTGAACCTCATGGGTGTTGTTAAGCGAAAGCTTGGGTCCTCTTGTTAGTGTGGTAGTGCTTCTCAATGATCAATAGTTGGTCAGACGACTGCAAGACAAATTTTGGGGGACGCCTTGAAATTTGTTGAGTAGGAGTTGTATTGATTGTTGATCATGGAAGAATCCCTTAGTTTTGCAATTCTGGATTTGGTGTGGCGCACGAGTGGTAACATCGTGCGTGTTAGGTTCTCTCCGACCTTGACAGATTTTAGACCAAGGTATAACGAAGCTATCTTATTAAGGTTGAGAAAACTTGGGATACCAAGTGCGTGGAGTATGACGAGAGCACACCGGGGAGAATTTGAGGTGAGGTAGGAAGGACGAGTTGTGGCCCTCACCTGAGACGGGTAAGATTCGGTGTGTGCTCGGAAGAACAATTTTCGTAATCCGATCTTCGGCCCCCATAAGCCCAACTTAAATTTTAGGGACGAAATTGTTTCTTCGTTTATTGGATTTGTAACATCCCGTTTCGCGCTAGACCCATCGGAGACGTTTTGACTACCGGATTTTGGGCTTTCCAGTGCGTGCACGGTTTTGGATTAATTGGGGGAAAGGATTAACAAATTCTTGGATATATATATATGCTTGGTTCTTTGGGCTAGTTCCTAATCATTTCAGTTGGCTGACCTTGCATATTTTATGAGCAGAGATCTGTTGGATAAAATATATATGTATATATATGTATGAATATTTTGTGAATTTCATTTGTAATCTGGATAGATAAAATATACATGTATATGTATGTTTATTCTGTTCATTTCAATAACAAATTACTGGTTGGATATAATAAGTATGTTAATGTCTGCATTATTAGAAATCTCCGTCCGTTCAGAGAAATTGACGTCGACTAATTTACCGTTCCCATTCGACTAAATTGCCTCCATTAGTCGATCAAAGAAATTGCCGCTGTTAGTTGATCGAAGAGGGAGCTGCGTTCGACGAAAGTCGAAGGGCGTAGAGTTCGACGAAAGTTTAAGGGATAGAGGCGTTTGGCGAAGTAAAGGAGGTTGTGTTCGACGAAACATTGCTGCAGCCGCGATCGAAGAAGGCTGCCAGCGTTCGACGAAAGTTTGTCGAACGGCGTTCGACGAAAGTTCGTCGAACGGCGTTCGACGAAAGTTTGTCGAACGGCGTTCGACGAAATATCGTCGAACGGCGTTCGACGAACGACGTTCGACTAAGGTTCTGCGTTCGACGAAGTATCGTGGAACGGCGTTCGACGAATCATGTGTTTCGGCGGTAGACGAATTAGGCAGCGCTCGACGAAGGTTTTGCCAGCTGCAGTCGACGAATTGACTTCCGTTCGACGAAAGTCGAACGATCCGTTCGACGAAACGTGTCCTGTTCGACGAAAACTGGGCAGAATTCGAAGAACATATCTTTTAGGCGGATGTCAAATCTGGAGTTCCAATGTGTACCATGGGGAGTGGGAGCATTTAATACTAACCCTCTTTTTCCACTACTCTATCTCTCTCCTTTTAAACCAAAGGAGATGAGAGCATTCTCATCATTTCATCTCTCCCGAGCTATTCATCATCTTCTTCCCCTCCATTTTCTTCCTCTACCTCTCCTTTCTCTCTCCTCATTTCCTCTCCCACCATAAGAGTTTGGTCAAGGATCCGTGAAGGGTTTTCTCTCCGTGGAGCTTGGAGGAGTGGAGCCCGGAGAAAAGATGGAGCTCGAACCGCGACAGAAAAATGAGTTGACTTCCGACCCCTCTCCCTTGGTGCTAGTATCTTAGACCCCCTAGGCGAGATATCGAACTCAATTGAGTCGATTTGGGAGCGAAATGAAGTTCCGTAGGTTGAGGCCGCATTAGGGTTTTTCGCCGTAGGGCGCCGATCACCGCGAAAATGCCCTCATTCGACTCCCCGCTTCAATACGAATGCAAGGATGTTGATCCCGTGAAATGTGGTGACCTCATGAGGGAGCATGGGAGGAGAGAAGGTGGCTGCCCTAAATTTCATATGGGATTTCAAATATATAAATACATATATATGTTCATCTTAGTGCTTGAGAATTGAGGAAAAGTTCTCTGTTATTAGGATTGTAATTTTATTATTTGATAAATGTGAGGAAAGCTCCCTGTTGAATCAGATTCAATTCATAACTTGCACTTGGATATTAAGAATTTGTGCGCAGCTGGGTTCGAGCCAATTTTTAGGCTTGACCCTTCTGGAATTAGACTTCGGGCTCAACATAAAAGTTGTAGCCCTCGGAAAGAGCTTTCCAACGATAGGTTATCCGTTTCCTGAAGTGACATGTAGCTCCCTAAGGGTCCAGTCGAGTGGACTGTCCAGAAAGCTGGAGTTGGTTAAGTGCTTGCTGTTTTGCTGTCCGGATTTCTGCAGCTGACTTTGGAGCAGATTTTAGGTAGGAGCCACTTGGATCTGGGTTTAGGACTCAACATGAATGTTGTAGCCCTCGGAAAGAGCTTTCCAAAATGGGGTGGCACATAATTTGGGGTGGAGTAGAACTCCCAGAATCTCTGTTTTGTTAATCAGCGTCGTTGTAGTTTGAATTGCGATAATCTTTGGGGATATCTTTTATAATACTTGTCCGACGCTCTTAATTGTGGTAGAAATCGAATTGATGATATTGTGCTGACCCATGTTGAATTTCATGAGTTGTGGGAGGGTACTTGTTGTGATTTCGCCAACCGTAGTTCGTTCCCGCTTCGCTCTAGGAATAATAACTAGGAATGCCGACGTGGCTATTGTTTGGAGAGAAATCTATATTCTCCAATTTAATGAGGAAATGGGTGCCCAGATTTACGTGTCAATTGAGCGGAGCATGGGCGAATGGCATGATGTATGGAATGAGGCATTGCGATGAATAATCAAATAAAGACTTTGACGACATGTTTATAATAATGCGCACATTGATCGATCACCCAGCGAAGAGTGTGGTTTGGTGACAACCCCTCAAATGCGATAAAGATCTCATCGTAATAGAGTGAGCTGTAAATTGAGTACGAGAAGTGAATGTCGATGACATGTGAGATGTGCTTGGAAATCACGAACGTTATATTGGGGACTCTTGGCGCATGTTTGGAAGATGTGTTTCTATTAATCATCACCTCGCTAGATAAACAACGGGATGATACGTATTGGTAGTAAACTCTCAAGAATGGGAATAGTTCAACTAGGTTGAACTTGTGGCGAACGGAGCCTACGGGCAGAACGTGTTAATATGATGGGTGCTAGAGAGCACAAGTTGTGAATGAGCCTACGGGCAGAACGAGTAAATATGATGATTGCTTGTGAGCACCGGTCGTGAATGGGCCAACGGGCAGGGCGCGACAGTATGAATGTGCAGGTTTTCACACATGGTGGTGTAGTGATCCTCGGTAGAGGATAGTTGGTGGCGGGTCTACGGACTCGCCGATCGTCACACCGACGGGAGCTGGCAGTCAGACTCGGACTGGAAGGGCTCGTCTTCTTGGTGCTCATCTCCCAAAGCCCCCTTCCACTCCTGAAGACTCTGCAGAAATGCGAGCAGTACGCAGGGATCCGCTATGAACAAAGAGCGTTGAGGCGTACCGAGGCCTAGGACTGGTAGTGTGCATACCTTCCTAGTAGTGGCGAGGCCTGTGCCACTGCCACCGTCTGGCCACGACGTTGGGCGCCTGAGTGGTTAGCTACCCTCGAAAAGTGGGAACTAAAGGTCTGTGTCGACATAGCAAATGCGCTTGGAGAAGTCATCATATCATAATCATTGCACCGCATTCATATCATAATCATTGCACCGCATTCATATCATAATCATTGCATTGCACAACAATGGATACTCATCATATAAACTTGTATGGGCATCTTTATATGATGAGTTACCTTTATATGCAGACCCTTAACTTATAAGCTTGTATGGGCATCCTTATAAGTTAAGTTCAATTCAGCTCTTTAATACTCAGCTTATGTTTGTTGTGCTTACACTTGCTTGGATAGTCACTGCAGCTATATATATAACTATGAACATGCTAGTTAGGAACATTGCAAGTACTTGGGTACTTATACAACCGACACATATGAACAACCTGTAACACCCTGCCAGTACGAATAATATAACAGTAGGTCCGGCCGGGACCCCACGCCATACTAACCACACTAGCTAGGAGTTAAAAGGTGATAAACAGAAAGAAACTACAACAGAGTATACTAAACACTAGCGGAAGCATAAAGATTTAACATTTCCATTAGAATTGTCCACTATCATAGGAATGTAACCAAGAGAGAGAGAGAGTTATGGCCTTAAGGCCTTACATTTAGCAAATGTACTAAAATCTCCAAAACATACATCGGCACGCAGGCCGGCAATACATGAGAAAGCTAAAAAGGAGGCTGGCCTTCAAGGGCCAACTCAGCAAAAGGGGTCACCGCCCGCTATTTCCCGCTAGGCTCACCTGCACCTGCATAAGAACATTCCACCAAGCGGTGGCAAACAAGGTAACGGTCAGCACAGCTGACCAAATTATAACGACCCCACCCCTTTCCCGGGGTGGCGGAGATTCTACCCTACAAGCAAGCCATACTAGCACAAGTACTAAAATAAAGAAAGTGCAACTACACAAGGTGAGGTTTCAAGCACATTCAATCTTCTAGGTTGAGCATCAAAAAGAAGGGAACCTAGGTATGCACATGATGTTGGTTGGGTTCACCCGAAGGTTCCCCGCAACCGCCTAAACAACCGCATGAGGCTAACAACATCAATTCCACAAACACTCCACCATAAGGGCCATCGCCTTATGTGGGAAAAAGAGCTTTTGGTCGGTCTAGGTAAACCACCTTCCACGACCTCTCCCATGATCACACGGCTACATGAGGTAGGGACCTCTTACCGATCTGCATGGAAACGGGTTCAGTTTAGCTTTGCCCGTGCTCTAATCGTCGTGATCTGTCGCACGACGCGGGTACGGCTTCGCCTCGGCCCGTAAGGGTTTAGCACCTTCAAGTGCTACACAACTATAAGCTACGCACCTAATCCCTTCACCAGGATCTAGGCTTCACAAATACTCAAAAAGGGGAGGTATAATACGCTCCGCATCAATTTCGCGGTGAAGGTTTGCCTTCATCCAATCTCAAAGCATGGGGCTTTCGTTAGGATCTTCACAAGACGCCTACACTTAAATCCCGCACAACTATAGATGATTTCACGGAGTCATTCTCCGGCACGCATTCTAGGCTTAACCTAAATGCAACGTCGCAATCCAAGCATCACCGATTCGGGCTCACGGCCACGAATAGGCTTCACACAAAATGCCTAAATCCGCACGACTACCGGATTTTCTACATGCAATATGCCGGGGACGGACACAATCGACCCGGAGTTCCGGAGAACTTGAGGGAATCCTACACTTCACCCATTTGGTGAAAGGGATCCCTCATGCAAGCATAGAGAAACGAAGGAGAGGACAAAAGACAAGTCCAAACAACGGGAGAAGAAATCGTTACCCTAGGAGCGTTCTTTTTCGCCATGAATCCGAGATTCTAGACGGAGGGAAAAGACCGCACCGGGCTGCACTCTCCAGATCTGGAAACGGTTCGCGAAACGGAGCTCCGGAGCTCCGTCAATGGCGGAATCTCCCTTCTTCTTCCTTGGCTCCTCCTTCTTTCTCTAGGGTTTGGAGAGAGAATGGCTTAGAGAATATGAGGTTTAACCCCCTCTCATCAGCCTTAAAGGTCTCCCGCAACTAAACCTAGCCGTTGGATCAAATCCCAAAAGATTTGGACGGTCCGATCTTCTTCTCCGCTCAAAATCGCGGAACAGAATAAACAGGGCGCACGATCGCTGGCGCACGATCACTGGTCGTGCGCGAAGAGGGAAATGGTCGTGCGCACTGTCCGAGACAGAACTCGATTCTCTTCTGAATTAACGCACGGTCGCTGGCGCACGATCACCGGTCGTGCATGATGAGGACAATGGTCGTGCGCATAAGCCGAGACAGAACTCCGACTCTTTGCGGGTTACGCATGATCATTGGCGCACGATCACTGGTCGTGCGCGAAGAGGACAATGGTCGTGCGCATTGACCTGATCTGGAATTTTGAGCTTATCCCGAGCGCAACACTACCATTCCGCCTACCTCGCTGAACCACGATCTTTGGGGTGTTACACAACCCTTCCTGTCACCTGTTTTGTATACTATTGCTAATATTGCAGCTTTCTTTCAATTCTACTGCTCGGTGCCTTCGAGTCGTCGGGGGAGCGGATGTGAAGCCACTTAGTCTTTATGACTAACGGTTGCTACGTCCCTCTTTTTAGGAGTGCGCCCTGGAGCCGCAGCGCACGACGCAAGAGGAGGACAGTCAGGTCAGGACGACAGGGCCGGAGACAGCGATACTCTCAGTACCGGCAGTGGCTGACGTGAGTAGTAGTTTTGAGATGTAGCCCCTTTGGGCATCTTTTGTGATACTCTGATATATTTTGCAGGAGCTCGTGGAGCTACCTTTTTGTATAATTATGGACTCTACTTATGCGAATTTTATATATCTATATGTGGCTTCTTGTTTTAGTTTATTGATGGGTTGGCACTGTTGAGTTGGTTTAGCCGGCGGGATAGGCGTCTTGTGGAGGTGGCTAGCCCGTGAGATGGCGCTTCCGCAAGGCGGCTGTCCTGGGCATAAGACTCCCCTCAGCCGTGTTTTGTGTTCCGGGAGGGGGTTCTTACACAAAACTACAAAAACCAAATTACAAAAAATATGTTTTGTTTTTTCGCTTGTGTTGTTTCCTTTATTCAAAGTTCATCTTTATGCAAAAATCAAATATAAAAATTACAAAAGCAAAAATTACAAAAATATGCTTTTATTTGTAAAAATCAACTACAAAAATATAAAACAAAATAAAAATAAGTATCAAAATTATTCTTCTGAACTTAACTTTTCTATGTATCTTGCGAAAGGGTGATTTGGGCTATCATCTCATCATATCACCTAGTACCGGGCGAACCTCTCACAAGGTAGCCCTCGGGAAGTCCAAGATCAATTTTATGAGTTCAAACTTTAAATAAAAATTACTCTTTAAAAATATCAAAAATATTGTATGAACTTCATTGAAAATCAAGCATGATTTAATCTATTATTTAGAACTTCTATAATGTTGCAATTTATCTTTTCAAACTACTTTGAACATTGCCTTCATCATGCTTTGATACATCTATTAATATGTGCATAATTTATATTGAAAAAGTTGCGTAGAACTATGCGTAGCATGCCTCTAAGTATGAGTAATGTTTTATGTTTGATAATGATCGCAATTCACTCACTTATTTTGGCATTGTCTACTTATGTGTTTAATCTAAGAATGTTTGTGTATGTTTTGTAATAGTACAATGAATTAAAATCGCTCAAGTATCTTACCTACACACCCTTTATTTGCACTTTTAAAAGTTAAGAAATGTGGTTATCTTTTTCATAAATTATATTGGTTTGCAAAACAAGTGTATTCGGAGAACTTTGTACAAAACAAAATCATAAAATAAAGTGACAAAGATAACTCCACCAAGCACTACTTGAACCTCCTGATAAGTCTTAATAAGCGTTGTGAGGTTGAGCACCTTGGAAAGAATAATAAAGTATCTTGTTCAAACCATAACTTTCTTTCAAAATAAAAACCACTTATTCTTAAGTACACCGGATCACAATAAAAATCAATCTTGAAGAATAAAACTATGTGATCCCCCAAGCACTACTTTGCACCCTGATAAGTCTTGATGAGCTTTGTGTGTGCAGAGCACCTTGGTAGTTGTACATTTTTCTTTGTGCATTGAAGTGAGTGGAAGTAAAATTATTTGTGTTTTATTGTGCTCTTTACTTTACATATTACTTGTATTTTTGATTAAAACATTTGTTTACTCTATTCAAAATACAGTTTTATGCACATCATTATTTTCCATAACACTTCTTCTCATGAGTATTGGATCCTAATGCTAATTCTATACTACTCTTTATTTATGAAATGCACTAGATAACCTAGCATGCTTTCTACAATGTTTGGTATGTTTTGAAATTGTGAATTAAAGTAACATTGTAGTAATCTCTTTTTGATAAGATTATTTCAGGGCTTGGTTACTGTATTGTCAAAACAAAAATTTTAAATGCAAAATGATTTACAAAAACATCTTCTTTTTGAAATTGAACTCATATCTTTTTATGAACCATCATTGATTACCATAAGATGTTTTTTGTACTTCTATATGTCTTCCGCATCATAACCATATAATTGTTTTACCTTGCACTTTAATACTTATTTAAAATCTTTCATCTTGTGAGCATCATCACTTGAATCTTCAAATTCCTTTCTTGCAACAAGTGGTAGACTTGCTTGGTAACTTTATATTGGTTGATTTTTTTTTGCTTATAACTCTGATCTATTTCTATTCTAAACACTCCTCCAACAAGTAAAATATTGCTTATAAAACATCTCTTTTTAAACTTAAACTCTTATTTAGTATTATGATGTTTCTTTTTCGAAATCTTCCGCAATACTCGAACTCTGATTCATTCATGAATTTCAATATAGCTATGTGAGTTTTATTTCAAAAATTCAAATAAAAATATAAACCCATATGCTATGATATTTCCCATTAGATTTAAATGCTTAATGTTTCCAATAATTGTTATCCATGACTTCATTTCTCACCATAGCGGGGGCGTAGAGTTGTAGACATTAGATAACCTTATCTCTAGTCATGTCTTGTCCTTAACCGGGGAGTGTTCCAGTGGGGCCTTGCGAGGCACTGGGGGAAAAGAGTGCTAGGTTAAGTTTTTTGTCTAGTGTTTACATATGGGATTAACACCCCAACCTACGACATGTTTGCAGCACCTCATGCCCATCCGTCACTTAGTACGGGGCTAGGGTGTTGACATATTGTCTGGGTAGATTGGTTACTTGGAAATCATGATTGTTTTTAGGCTTAAAACTCTTATTTAAAGGGGAAATCATTATTTTTTGCTTAAACTCTGATATATAAAAGGGGGAGAACTACAAACAAAAGGGATAAAATAAGTCATAACTCTGATCATTTTCAATGAAAGACAAGTCTAAAACTCCTTATCATTTACTTAAAAAGCTCGATCATGCCTTCTCTTTTATTTACACATTTTTTAGTGCTTTGTTTCCCTACCCACTTTTGCTAATAACAAAGGGGGAGAACTAACATGATAAAATGCAAAAGGGGGAGAACTAACATGATAAATATATAATCCGCTATCAAAATGCAAACCCAACATGATTGATTAAGTTGATAGCATACATATTAGGGGAGCATTCACATAGGGGGAGCATGTATTTAGGGGGAGCAATTCTAAATGCTAAAATCAATAATTATCCTAAAGTCATCACTTTCACACACACACAAGTATAGTCTCATCATGCTTATTTATTAATGCTTTGTTTTATCATTAATGGATTTGTTATTATCAAAAGGGGGAGTTTGTGGAACATGGTCTTCCGCATCTCCTAGGTTTGAGAATAACAAATCCTATGTGTATTTGATCTTGTGTGTTCAAGTGTACAGGTTAACATAGTCCATATGACTCAAGGAGTACTCATGATGACTGCCCCCAATATTGAGGCCAAAATTCGAACAAGCTCACTAGCGCCGGTGGTAGCGATAGCGCCCGGTGGTAGCGATAGCGCCCGGCGCTAGCATTGATTAGCTCGATTCCGGCGGCTTTTTTAGAAGGAGCTAGCGCCCGGCGGTAGCTACTAGCACCGGCGGTAGTATGGCGCACAATAGGCATAGAGCAAATTGTTGCCACGGATGGGAGATTCGGCCGTGCAAGATCATTCCTAATCCGGGCTAGCGCCGGCGGTAGCGCTAGCACCGACGGTAGCGTGAAGGCTATAAATTGGATGCTTTGGCTCCGAATTCTTCATCCTCCTCCAATCCCAAACTCTAGAGCTTCGTGCAACAGCAGAGAGAGGAAGATTCAGAGTGATACTCCCACAATTCGATAAAGCCTTAAGGAGATCCGTGAAGAAGATTTCAACACGCTTCATCATCGTGACGAAAGACCGCATCGACTACGATCATACTCTGCGTCTTCGTCTACTTCTCCAAGAGATCCAAATAGAGGGAGTTTTTATATTATACTTTTTCATTTCACATCTTTTCTTGTAATCGTTTATGTGAAATCTCCTCGTGTTGGCGACTAGGTCTGGGGTAGGACTTAGGGCTGAAATTCGCCTCGTGTTGGCGACTAGATCTAGGCTAGGTCTAGGGGGTGCTCGAGGACTTTCTGGGGATAGATTGGCTAGAGCGGCTTGAGGCCGTATCTGGGGAGAGATCGGCTAAAGCCAACCGGTTCGTGGGGATACGAGTCGGTATAGAAAATGAAAAAGAGTTTTTATTATTCCCCTCTGATCTCTAGCGCCATTGAGATCAAGTTTTGTAAAACTTATTTAATATCAATAATGCTTGTCTCTCTTTTTGTTTTACTTGACTTCTTGTTTTATTATTGCAATATTCCAAAGTTTTCTAAATAAAATATAAAGTTTTTGAAAACCCTTATTCACCCCCCCCCCCTCTAAGGGCGCCGACTGATCCAACATTAATCTCATATGCACACACTAGAGAATGCTCAACCTAGCACTCTTTCCCCCCAGTGCCTCGCAAGGCCCCACTGGAACCCTCCCCGGTTAAGGACAAGACATGACTTAGAGGTTAGGTCTCTAATGTATACAACCCTACGCCCCCGCTATTGTGAGATATGAAGTCATAGGTGAAATAATCTTTTGGACAACCTATGCTTTTAAATCTAAGGGTTGGTATATAAACTTTGGGTTTTGTTTAATGTGATGAGTTATATATTGCCGCATATTTTTTCCACTTTTATGAGATGACGATATGAGATAACTAGCACAATTACTAATATTCAATAAGTGACAAAGCTAGTATGATGAGTTTTGGGTTTAATGTCAAGTCATAAGATTTACATTAATATTGCATGTATTTCCAAAATAGAGTTTTAAATTATAGATCTAGAATGAAGTGATGATTAAGTTTGATTTATACTTACATAACAAAGTTGATTCTAGAGTCTACAAATATGAGAGATACATGCAATCAATATCAAAGCATATCCATACACCAAATGTGAAGAAACAATTATTCATATTTCTATCATAATATTCATAATTCCTAGCTAATAGACATTATTGATTTTAGATATTTCTTGATAGAACATGAATTATGATTTATGATTATAAAGAATTTTGCATAGAATATTTGTTGGATCATCATGATGTATGTGATTTCTAATCCTTCTAGACTTATGATATAGTGATATAGTGTTTTTCTTTTGAAAGAACATATTTGATTTGTAAGTCTAGAAAAATGATGATTATCCAGTCATATAAAAGACAAAGATCATATATATAAAGTTTTTGAAATTTATAAGATTGCTTTCAATAATTAAATTTATTGATCTTTGGTTTTGCATGATAATATATGATTCATGATACAATATTCATATATATTCTAATGATTAATCCATAAACTATGTGTTTGTTGGAATTTTAGTATTCTATTTATGATTTCAAATCACATAGTTATCATCAAATTTAAATAACATTGTACATGTTATACCTAACATATAAATTTAAGCATAAAATAAGAGGTGATGCTCGGATGATGAGTTTGAATGCATTGTTATTACATAGGATTAATGGAGATCATGTTGCATGTAATATGAGAAGTTTTCAAATTAATTTTCTTTAGACCTAGAATGAAATGATTAATCTTTTGATTAGATCTCAATGATGCAAGATGATTCTAAGGTCTAAATTACATGCAAACATTGGTGACACACATCACACACATAATATCTAAATTAATATATGAAACAATTATACTAAGGATAGCATGTGATGAAAAAAAATCCATAAACACAGAAATTTCCAAATCAAGCAAACTAAGATAGTTTTTTTTATAAAATGGAGTTGAAATTGGGCAAATTGACAGCACCAAAAGAACTTAATGAGCAAGCCTAGTTTGCCGTTGGATGGAGATTTTTGTTCTCTTTCCAAAAATATATTAAACGCGAAAATCAGGCGAGCGGATCAAAAGATATGGATGTTTGGAGTTTTGATCGTAAACTCGTATTTTTGAAAGATTAAACATGCGTTTAGATGAATTTTTGTTTTCACTTTTTCTAGATAATATTCTTCATTATAAGGGCTATCATATGCAGCAAACAAATATAGAATCAAAAAAATGTTGCACATTTTAATTTTTAGTTTAAGCCCTTTAATAAACCATTTAAATCCAATCTTTAAAATAGTTTCAATAGTCTTGATAATAATTTCAAAATTCAATTTCTAATGACAATTCAAGACAATTAAGGGTAAAGGATTTAAAAGGATAAAGAACAATCAAATATGAGAGATAGATCACTTTGAAAAAATATATGACTTAATGTTCAATTTTAATTCAAATTTGATTTGATAGACATTAGGCTTAAAATATGAAAGTCATATTACATGATATATAAAGTGATCATAGCAAGTTTGTTCAAAAAATATAAAATAAACAAAAGAAAAGTGACAATTAGCATATCATGAAGTAGAATATTGATATTTCATTTTTAATGGTTTCTACTTCATGCAAATGATTGGATACTAATCAATGAGAGATTTAGGTATCCAAAGGGGACCAAGTGGGATGGTTCCTTTGGTTACCCAAATACATCGTGGTGGTTTTTTAGAAGATAATGATGAATGGGCATTTTCAATTAAAGATGATACATCATTTTTCTTTATGGGTCTCCATTCATACATTGGTTGTTTATCATTTAAATTCATATTATGATTATTTGACATCTTCTTGGAATGATAGTTGTTTGAAAAATAATTCATTTGGGATTTATGTTTATTGAAATTATTTTTCAAAATAGATTGATGTTGATAATCATAATGAATTTTATTATAATGATTCTTTGAAAATTTATAAGAGTGATTATCTTTCTTAAGAAGTGATTGTTGAAAGAGTGGGTTACAAAATGTTGTAAATAATTGATTCTTATTTTGATAATTTTCATTTCCACTCTTTCTTATAGACATACACTTATAATATGAAGGATAATATTTTATAGTTTGATTTTCATGAAAAGGAGTTTTTAAATTTGAGTCATGATTGAAAATATATTGAGACTTATAATAATGACTCTTAAAAATTTTGTGAGGATCATAATTCTTTTTGAAACTAAACTCCTTTTGATTTAATGTGTGAAAATGGTCCTTTTTAGAAATGATTTTGTAAGTTAATTTATCCTTGTTATTCAAAATCTTATGATGAAATTCATTACATGACATTTGAAATTTTTCAACAAAAGATTTTAATTGTATTAACTTACAAGTTAAAGCATCATTTTCAACTATCAATTTTTCATTATGTTCTTTAGAAACTAAGAGCCCTTTTTCAATATCCTTGAATTTTTCTTTTAATAGATTGCAATCTAAACAAGGAATAGGAATTTTACCTAAAGAGCATGAAAGAGAATTTAACATATCAATATTTGATTCTACGTTATCGTTTGCTTTTAAAGATTTATTTTCTAAACGTAATTTGGAATTAGCAATTTTTAACTTTAAATTTTACGTTTAGCAATTTTAAGCATATGAGATGTAGAAATAGAATTTGTTACAAAAAAAGAAGTTTTTGATTTTCTTACATTGCTATGGGATGTGTTGCCAACAAATGAGTCCAATATTGTGACGTTGTATTCTTCTTCCTCCAAGCATAAGTCCTCATCGATTTCATCTCTTGGATCCATAAGGAATTCCTCGTCGATTTCTCTCTTAGATTTATCATCCTCCTAGAATGAGTCCTTGCCGATTTCTTTTCTTGGATCCATAAGGAATTCCTCTTGTTCATCATCAGTAGAAGGAAGATTATAAGTATTCTCAAGAAATTTCCAAACTTCATAAGCAGTAGGAAGTGTATAAATAAGTTTGAAAATATTTTGATCTAATGCACAATATAGACTATTCATAGATTTTGTATTTAAAAACATTTCATTTTTAATTAAAATACTTGGGGGCATTTTAATTGTAATATTCCATACTTCAATATCAAAAGATTTAAGAAATTGTTCCATAAGAAATTTCCACCCATTATAATTTTTGCCTTCAAATAGAGGTGGTGCTAAAGATTTTTCATTTATAAGAAAATTTCCCTTATTAGTAGAAGCAAGATCATGAGACGCCATTATTCCTGGTTGTTAGACCGATTTGGAATAACCTAGCTCTGATACCACTTGTTGGATCTTACGACGCCCTTAGAGGGGGGGGGGGGGGGGTGAATAAGGTAATAAAAAATCTTTTTGGAATTTTATGGAAATTACTAAATTGTTTGAAGTAATATTAGAATACAAAATTACAATTTAGCTAAAGGAAGAAAATATCATAATTTGCAAGTTTAGGATTTAGAAACAAGTGCTAAATTGTTATATGATGAAGTAGATTAAGATAAACAATTTAGACAAAGTGATTTGAATTAAAAGCTTTGTAACCAATATTTTAGAGATAACGCCAAAAGTGAGAAATCAAGTAAACACAAATAGAGACATGATTGTATTTATATGAAAGGGTGTTTACAAAAATTGATTTCAATATCGCTTGAAATCGGAGGCGACAAATATGTAAATAATTTTTCCTTTTCTATATCGACTCGTATCCCCACGAACCGGTGGGCTTTAGCCTATCCTTCCCCGGATAAGGCCTCAAGCCGCTCTAGCCAATCCTTCCCCGGATATGTCCTTGAGCCCCCCTAGCTAGAACTAGTCGCCAACACAAGGCGAATTTCCCCCTAAGTCCTAGCCAGTCCTAGTCGCCAACACAAGGCGAATTCTCTAAACGGTTACAAAAAGTATGGAATGGAAATAATGAAAACAATAATAAAACTCCCTATATGAGATCTTCTGAAGTCGGAGATGAAGAATCACAGTAGTATAAGCGAGGTCGAAGCGATCGTCCTTCGGATGTAGCGTGACGTAGTCCTGCTCCAGAATTCTCCTTAAGCTTTTTGTGGGAGATCCATCTTCGCCAGTATAACAGCACTGGAATTATGGCACAAGCAACCTCTCTGAGATGGATGATCAAAATGATCGAAGTTGGCTTCAATTTATAGATCTTGGAGATAGCGCCTGCGGTAGCTCCTAGCGCCTGCGGTAGCGTTCGTGTGGAGCGGTTGTGAAACCGTTGGCTGCGTGGCTCTGTGCACGAACTTGAGATAGCGCTGTCGGTAGCGATAGCGCTGGCGGCAGCGCTCGTGTAAAACGGTTACGAAACAATCAGTGGTGTGGAGAACTGCACGAGCTCAAGCTAGCGCCTGGCGTTAGCACTGGCGGTAGCGTTAAGGAATCGCTGAGACGAGGCTAACCGCTGAGACGGAAACTGAGATGAAGCCGCTGAGACGGAACCAACTGAGCTAGCGCCTGGCATTAGCGATAGCGCTGGCGTTAGTGCTGGCGTTAGCAATAGCGCTGGCGTTAGTGCTGCTCCTTTCAAAAGAATGTTCCAAGCTGCTTTATACCTATGGAGTATTGCACCTATAGTTCCTGCACACTAAAAACACACTACAAGCAATATCAAATACAATATGGGATTTGTTATTCTCAAACAAAAGGATGTGACACACATGTCCAACAAATTCTCCCCCTCACCTTCTCCTTCTCTCTAGAATTTGACCAGCAACAACAAAGAAGATCCAAGGTGCACGAAGGATTGGGCAAACTCGATCGGGCGTGAATCGACGAAGATGGACGTGTACATCTTTTTTGGCTTATCTCTTGTGGGCTTGTGGAGGGAACGATCGATTGTTGTGGATCCAATATCTCGGATCTACAAACTCCGAGTGGTTAACGAAACTTTCTACCAAAGAGTTTTCCCTCATAGATTTTTCTAGTGGTGGTCGAGTTTTGGCGTGATCTTGGAAGCAACAGAATTTTCATGGTTATTTTCTTGTGGATCTGTGTTATCTTTGATATTTCTGAAACATACGAAAAAGGATTGGCGATCCTTGCTTTGTTCTTGTTGGGGAAACATCCACCCTTTCCGAATCGATTTGTTTTGGTGGATTTTCTTTGGTACAACACCGCGCTCGTCCGGAATCAATATTATTCCTTTTAGCTTGTGTGGATATAGGCCTATAGTCTATATTCATACTCTAGCGGTTGCTACCTGTATGTTGCATTAAAATTAATAATAAGCATATTAGAGGGCTGCGTTTAATTTGTGTTTGGGTAGAGCGGAGCGGCGAGAGTCTTTTGTTCGTAATCGAGTGCGACCACTTCAACTCGGTGGCCTACATCAATTTTGGTATCAGAGCCAGGGTCGTGTCAATTTCTAAATTGACGCAATCCTTAGGTTGTCGTAGAACGCCAGCACTCACAATCGTCACACGATTTGGCACTCAAAATTTAAAAATAAAATTTCGTCGGTCTGCGAATAGCGGTCTAAAATTCTCATTTTTTTGCGAAATTCAAAAAACAATTATGGATAATCTACTTAATATTTTCTATAAGAAAATCAAAATTTTTTTTACTTACCTTAGTTATTAGGCGGGAATAAAATTTTATTTCGTAAAATTCTGTCCTGATCTAAAATTCTGGTCTGGATTTAGTAAAAAAACAAAACAATTTTTTCTGCAGAAAACTACAAAAAGAATCACTTGTCTTGTTGTTTATGTGCACTAGGCTTGGCACGGAGTATCTCCCAACCACTTCCACCATGGCAGACGACCATGATGACGAGCACGCTCCGACAACGATTGCGGAGCTTCGGGACGAGTTTAACGCTAAGTTCGATGCACTCACACAGTTAATACAAAGGTTAGCTTTAAATCAAGCGGCGCCTCAAAACCCGCTGCCAACCAACAAGATGAGAGACCATATCATCGGCGTAACCAGGACGATGAGCAAGCGCCTCGTCATGAGTTCGATGTAACTAGAGCCGTAAAAATTGATCCACCGTCATATGATGGTATGAGTGAACCCCAAGTCTTTTTAGACTGGATCATCGAGATCGAGTGTTATTTCGAGTGGAAAAATCTGGTGGACGGTGAGAAAGTGCGGGTTGCGCGGATGAAGCTTCTGGGTAGGGCCAAAACGTTCTGGTTGAACGAAGAGAGGCGATTAGGTACCGTGAATGGAGCACCCCCAATTGGGTGGGCTGCCATGAAAGCACTTTTGTCGGACCAATATGTCCATGCGTATCACCGAACCCAAATGTTCGACGACATAGCCACCCTTCGTCAAGGGGGCCAATCGGTAGCGGAGTACATGGGACTCCTTAAAGATATGATGGTGCGGTGTGACGTGCGGGAAATGCCCAAAGTTACACTATCTCGTTTTCGTAAGGGACTCAACCCAGACATCCAAAGCAAGCTCTTGCGTTATGGTCATACGGACCTTAACACGACTTTCAATGCTGCCTTAGACATAGAGAAGCACAACGCCTACAAGTCCAAGGCACGAGCATTCCAGAAAGGAAAGTCCCTTTTAGGAGCCCCACCTTCGTCCTCCATGAAGGACAAAGGGAGGTTTAGATCGACTGATTCGAATTCCGTAGTCATTACCGCTAGGAATATCAAGAGTCCCACTGGTGAGAGAGTTCCGATAGGGCGGATTAGTAAGACTAACGCCAGTTGTTTCACTTGCGGGATCCAAGGGCACTAAGCTAGTGAGTTCCCCACTAAAATGAAGCCCTTAGCACTTATGGGCTCTCCCTCATAACCCGCCGAAATTGTTTACGAGGCCGCTGATGAATCTGAATGCGAGCCTAGTGATATGGATGATGATTCTTACATGATGGTGATGCGATGTATCTTAACTACCCCGCGAGTATTGGACGAGTATAATAGGACAAGCATATTTTCTCTGCACTTTAAAAGCGGTGATAAATGGTGTAAGCTGATTATTGATTGTGGGAGTTGCATGAATGTAATCTCTGAAAATGCGGTCACTCGGATAAAACTAAGCCTCGAATCACATCGCCAACCATATAAAATTGCTTGGGTCAACAAAACTTTAATTGGGGTGTCTAAGCGATGTCTAGTGCCATTGGCTATTAAGGGATACGTAGATAAGGCATGGTTCGACGTTATCCCTATAGACGTTTGTCACGTGTTGTTAGGATGTCCGTGGCTCTTCGATTATGACGTCACTTACTTTGGCCGTGCAAATACCTATGAGTTCGAATTTAACGGCAAGGCCGTTACCTTGAAGCCCACATCCCCTAAGGACCCCTCGATCGCTTCTTCAGACACAATTGTGCCCGCGGAGAAGGAGACATTAACGTTGATAGGTAGGAAAGAGCTCGAGCATCACTCCTTCGTTGAGGGTATCCTTTATGCGCTAGTTTGTCTACAAGTCAAGGGCGACGAGTCCTCGTTCGAGAGCCTACCGCCGGCGTTGCAGAATCTTTTAGAGGAGTATAAGGATGTGTATCCGGAGGAGTTTCCCGCAACATTACCCCCGTTGCGGGATATCCAACATGTCATAGATCTCATTTCGAGTTCCTCCCTAACCAACCTACCACACTATCGATTGAATCCGTCCACCCACGTAGAGTTGCAAACCCAAATTGCTGAATTATTGAAAAAAGGATTTATTCGGCATAGTAAAAGCCCATGCGCCGTTCTCGCCTTGCTAGCACCCAAGAAAGACGGTTCTTGGAGAATGTGTGTGGATAGTAGGGCCATTAATAAAATCACTATTAAATACCGTTTTCCCATCCCGCGTTTGGACGACCTATTGGACATGTGAGCCGGGGCCACAATCTTTTCGAAATTGGATCTTAGGAGTGGCTACCACCAGATACGGATCAGAGAAGGGGATGAGTGGAAAGCAGCGTTTATGTCGAAGGAAGGACTTTATGAGTGGCTAGTAATGCCATTCGGGCTCTCCAATGCCCCAAGTACGTTCTATCGGATGATGACCCATGTCTTCCAACCATATATGGGGAAGTTTATACTGGTGTATTTTGATGACATACTCATTTTTAGCACTTCTACTTCCGATCATGAGGGGCATTTGAAGATTATTTTGGAGACGCTCCGAAAGGAGAAATTATTTGTCAATATTAAGAAGTGCACGTTCAATGTTTCGTCGGTGGAGTTCCTAGGTTACATTGTTAGTTCAGAGGGCATACACGTTGATCCTAAGAAGTTCCAAGCCATAGTGGATTGGCCGGAACCCACCTATATTAGGGTAGTTAGAAGTTTCCACGGTTTACCACCTTCTATCGCCGGTTCATACGCGACTTTAGTCGCATCATGGCTCCCATCACGGAGTGCATGAAGAAAGGCAATTTTGTGTGGTCCAAGTCTGCCACCAAAGAGTTCCACACTATTAAGGCCCGAATGTCGGAAGCACCTCTCTTGCGGTTATCGGATTTTAAGAAAGTCTTTGAGTTGTCTTGTGACGCATCCAGGATTGGTATTGGAGGCGTTTTAAGTCAAGAGGGGCATCCGGTAGGTTATTTTAGTGAGAAGCTTGCGGGCCTAAGCTCAACTACTCCAATTACGATCGTGAATTTTATGCCATTATTCGGTGCCTGCAACATTGGCGGCACTACCTCCTTCCTAAGGAGTTTGTTATCCTTTCCGACCATGAGGCGTTACGGTTCGTCAACTCACAAAGTAAAATCAGCCCCCGCCATGCAAAATAGGTCTCATACCTGCAGGAGTACTCCTTTAACATTAAACATTTGATGGGCAATCTTAACCAGGTGGCGGATGCTCTTAGCTGCGTCTCTCTGTTATTGACCACACTAGAGGTTAAGGTCATAGGTTTTGAGTGTATTAAGGACGAGTATGTTCATTGTCTGGATTTTATGGAAATCTATTTGTCCACCCAAGGCGATTCACCCACAACCCTTTCAGCGTATTATCTCCGTGATGGATATTTATTTAAGCATGCTAAGCTATGCATCCCTCGTTCTTCCCTTCGCCAATTCATAGTGTGCGAGTTTCATAGTGGCAGTCTCGGCGGCCACTTTGGGCGTGATAAAACCATTACCTTAGTAGAGGAAAAATTTTATTGGCCGGGTCTCAAGTCTACGGTACACAAGGTGGTTGGAAGTTGTAGAGCATGTCAGTTAGGAAAAGGGAATAAGATGAATGCGGGTCTATATACCCACCTCCTGATTCCTTCCGTTCCGTGGGAAGATGTTAGTATGGACTTTGTCCTAGGCCTTCCCGTCACGTTTAGGCGTCACGACTCCGTTATGGTGGTTGTTGACCGGTTCTCGAAGATGGCTTATTTCATTGCATGTCACAAAACCGAAGATGCGTCTCACGTCGCTAAGTTATTCTTTAAAGAGGTCGTTGGGCATAGGGGCGTCCCTAATACTATTGTCACTGATAGGGATGTGAAATTCACGAGTTATTTTTGGATGACTTTATGGAAGATCATGGGCACCAAGCTCTTATTTTCCTCGGCTTACCATCCGCAAACGGATGGCCAAACGGATGTAGTTAATAGAAGTTTGGGTAACTTACTTCGTTGTCTTGTGGGGGATCACAAAGGCACTTGGGATCTCATCCTCCCACATGCACAATTTGCCTACAATAATTCCAAAAATCGGTCCACCGGACTCTCACCCAATGAAATCGTACACGGCTACAAGGCACCCGTGCCTCTTGACTTAGTCCCCTTACCGCCATCTTATAAATCTAGTCAATTTGCACAGGATTTCGCCTCGCATGTTCACGCCCTACATAAACACATAAATCAAACGTTAGCAAAACAATATGCCTCTTATCAAGCTAACGCAAACGTACATAGAAGGGAAATCCATTTTAATATTGGCGATTTTGTTATGGTGCATCTCTCCCCTGAACGGTTTCCAACGGGAACCATAAAGAAACTGGCAAATAGGAGAGCCAGTCCTTTTCGTATTTTAAAGAAATTAGGAGAGAATGCTTATCTCTTGAAATTACCCACTGAATGGGGTATATCCCCTATTTTCAACGTTTCTGATTTAACGCCATATACCGCGCCACCACCTGAATTATCTGTCTCCCCGTTTCTGTCCACTACCAATTCTAATGGGTTTGGGGTTGAGGTTTTATCTGGATCGTTCTCTCCATCCGCTGCTACTGGGGGTATGCTGCCTAATGAATTTGCTACATTTTCTTCTTCTTCGACTAACGCATTTCCAAGATTCCCCAAGACTGTTTTTGTGCCTGACAGGATTATACAGGATGAGGTGCTTCCCTCTCTGCATGGTGACTCGTGATGGTTCTTGATCCGATGGTGTGACCGCCCCACCTCTGATGATTCCTGGCTCTCTGCTTCGGAAGTGGCTCTTCTGGACAAAGCTCTCCTACATCGGTACCTGCACGCTCCCTCATCGGTGAAGAGTACTTTCGAGCGGGGAGGGTTGATGGGGACGACGGCCCATAACATGATGAAGATGCGGTTGATGATGGTCAACCACCACGATCCAAGGATTCGCGACGCCATGACAATCTTGATGGGCAACGTTACAACCTTCGCCCTCGGCACACGAAGAACCTTATTTAAATTTCTATTTCGTTTTATTATGTTATTTTAGACATTTATTCTGGCCTGCGTTTAGCCAATTTTGCTGCATTTATTTATGTTGGTCCGCGTTTAGCCGGCCATTGCTGCTGTTAATTTATTTGGGCTGCATATAGCCATTGGTGTGTGTAAGGCTATATAAGGCCATGACTATGAGATTAATATTCAGTTTTATGATTTGAAATTTGAAATAGAATCCAAACTTGGAATTCTCCCCCTCTCCCTCTCTTCCTCTCTTGGAAATCCCCCCCCCCCCCCCCCCCCCCCCCCCCCCCCCCCCCCCCCCTCTTCTTCCCTCTCCTTGGCCTCCCCTCTCTCTACTTCCCCTTTTGGAGATTTCAGCCACCACTTCTCGCCTTCACCTTCTCCTTCTCTCTAGAATTCGGCCAGCAACAACAAAGAAGATCCAAGTTGCACGAAGGATTGGGCAAACTCGCTCGGGCATGAATCGATGAAGACGGACGTGTACATCTTCTTTGGCTCATCTCTGGTGGGCTTGTGGAGGGAACGATCGATTGTTGTGGATCCAATATCTCGGATCTACAAACTCCGAGTGGGTAACGAAACTTTCTACCAAAGAGTTTTCCCTTTTAGATTTTTCTAGTGGTGGTCGAGTTTTGGCGTGATCTTGGAAGCAACGGAATTTTCGTGGTTATTTTCTTGTGGATCTGTGTTATCTTTGATATTTCTGAAACATAGGAAAAAGGATTGGCGATCCTTGCTTTGTTCTTGTTGGGGAAACATCCACCCTTTCCGAATCGATTTGTTTTGGTGGATTTTATTTGGTCCAACACCGCGCTCGTCCGGAATCAATATTATTCCTTTTAGCTTGTGTGGATATAGGACTATAGTCTATATTCATACTCTAGCGATTGCTACCCTTAATCTGCATTAAAATTAATAATAAGCATATTCGAGGGCTGCGTTTAATTTGTCTTTGGGTAGAGCGGAGCGGCGAGAGTCTTTTGTTTGTAATAGCGTGCGACCACTTCAACTTGGTGGCCTACATCAGGATTCCCAGAAGGAGTGATTTCGATGTCGAAGGAAGCGACTTTGCCGAACTTCAGTGCGGTGTTACTTGAGCCCGCCTTATCAGAAGGGGCGGGCTCCCCGGTCTTCGGCAGGGTGGTTCTTGGGTTCACCTTATTGGAGGGCGCCGACGGATTAGTCGGAGGGGGGTTTTGAACTACCCGCTTCGGGCTCCTCAGACACCTTTGAGGTTGTCAACTTCACAGTAGGTTTTGAGCTACCCGCTGCGGGTTTCCCGGATTGACTACTCTTCTTTTGATCCCCTTTCTTCCGATCTTCCTCTTTTTTTCGGTCACCGCCCTTGTCCACGCGGACTTGGAGTTTATCCAGGAAATCCATTCTAATCAAGGAGTTACCGGTTTGAAAAATCTTAACCGCAAGCGGCGAGTAGTGCCCCGTTATTTTGAAGGAGTTATGTAGAGTGGAGAGCTCTCAAGCTTTCTTATAGACTTCAGAACAAACTGGGTGCGGTCTCCGGCTAGAACTAATATTTTTGAAATTTCCTCGAGATTTGAAAATATGCAGGGATTATGTTTACCCGGAAGACCGCTGTCAAAACAATACCTCTCTCAGACCGGGCGGTTTGATGTGTCAAGTTGCCCAGCTCCAGAACTAACGGGACTCTCGGCCCAGCATGAACCGAACTGGGCGGTCTGATAGTATCTAGACCGCCCCCACGATTGAAGACTGCCAAGGTTCAAGTCCAGAAGGCAAGCCACAGTCTCAGTTCAAAGGCCTCACGAGTAGCTTCATTGCCTTGATCACAACGCATTTGGACCTCGGCCAGTACAGATCGGATGCTCAAGTCGCCAAGCCGCGCGACTTCTTTCTTTTTCGTTTCTGTATCTCATCACCCCCTGCAAGATTCTCCTGTATCCGGGCAGGCGATTATTTTATCCCTGCCCGTTTAGGCAGGCCCCCGAGCCTATAAATAGGGGGCGGCGATGTTTCCAAGACACGCACACTCGAATCCTGGAGCTCGCTTGTTAGATCTGCGGTCTCGAGTTCACTGTCTTGCGGTTTGTCTGACCGGCCGTCTTCTCTTTTCCTTGCACTGTAACCCGTTGTAACCACTTTACATTAATCAAGGGAAAGCCCGTCACAAGAGTGGCATTCATCGTGACGGGCGAAGTCCGGTCTCGACCGCTGACAACGGTCTAACTTTTCTCTGTCAGTAGTAACCGATAGCTCGCTGCCTCCTCTTTTCTACTCGCTACCCTAGCGTCGATCGTGGAGGTGCAAATTCGGCTAAAACAATTACAATGAAAAAATATAAAGTTAAATTGTGTATCTAACACAACTATCACTACCACGACTATCATTTTGCATACGTCTGCAGAACGAGTGCTGGATATTATAGAGGTGCAGCCCTCAGCACCATCACAAGGTTGGGATTATCTGCACCACTTCTAGTCATATATACATGTGAAAGCACATGATTTAGTAACTGAAACCATATCACAATAGTCTTGGAACACTCAGGTTCCGCAAGTAAATAATCATGGAACACTTAGGTTCCACAAACAAACAATCATTGAACCCTCAGGTTTCATAAACATGCATACATGTTTCATTCCTAAATGGACACTCTCTTAATGTTAGTTATTTTTATGATTACGCACACCATGTGTGTATACCCCTTAAAAGGGTTCATCCTCGAACCTACGACTAAGGACCGTTTACCTAAGTCTCTGATACCAAATTGTAACACACCACATGTCCATGCTATTGGATCGATTGGTGCCCTTAGAGGGCGGTGAATAAGGGAATAAAAATCTTTGTAAATTTTTACTAAATTGTTTTGAGTAATTTAGAATGAAATAACAATTTAACTTAAAGGAGGAAACAATTGTAATTTGCAATTTTATAAATTATGCCAAATGATAGAAATCAAGTAAACACAGAAAGAGACATGATTATATTATATAGAAAATGTGTTTTCATAAATTGATTACAATATCGCTTGAAATCGGAGGCATATAAAGTAATACAAATTTTCCTTTTCTATACCGACTTGTATCCCCACAAACCGGTTGGCTTTAGCTTATCCTTCCCCGGATAAGGCCTCAAGCCGCTCTAGCCAATCCTTCCCCGGATATGGCCTCGAGCACCCCCTAGATCTAATCACCTAGAACTAGTCGCCAACACAAGGCGAATTACTCCCTAAGTCCTACCCAGACCTAGTCGCCAACACAAGGCGAATTAACTAAATGATTACAAAAAAATATATGGAATGAAAATAAATATAACAATAATGAAACTCCATATATGAGATCTCTGAAGATGAGGATGAAGGATCGCTATAGCATAAGCGAGGTTGAAGCGATCGTTCTTCTGATGCACTGTGGTGGCTTCCTTCTCCAAAAATTCTCTTTGGCTTTGATTGGGAGATGAAATTTCGGCAGAGTAGCAGCTCTGGAAATTTGGCACAAGTAATCTCTCTAGAAGCACTCACACAAAATGAGAGAGAGCCCATTAATTTATAGATCTTGAAGATAGCACCTGCGGTATCTCCTAGCGCCTGCGGTAGCATTCATGTGGAGCAGTTGCGAAACCGATGGCAGCATGGCGCTGTGCACCTTCTTGAGATATCGCCAGGCGGTAGCAATAGTGCTGGCGGTAGCGTTCGTGTGGAGCGGTTGTGAAACCTTCGGCTGCATGACAGAACAAAATTTCGTCGAACGGCCTCAAATTCGTCGAACGGAGCAATTTCGTCAAACGGAAACACTTTTGTCGAACGAAGCTTCAAATTCGTCGAACGGCCTTAAATTCATCGAACGGAATTTTTGTCGAATGAAATTTTCGTCGAACGTAGGTAAATTCGTCGAACGGAATTTTTGTCGACCGAAATTTTCGTCGAACGCAAGCAAATTCGTCGAATGGAACCTGAGCTAGCGCCTGGCGGTAGCTCTAACGCTGGCGGTAGTGCATTCTTCCAGATGTTTGAATTCAGCTGCTTTCTACCTGTGGAGTAGTGCACCTATAGTTCCTGCACACTTTAAACACACGACAAGCAAGATCAAATACAATTTGCGATTTGTTATTCTCAAACAAAGGGATGTGACACACATGTCCAACAATCTCCCCCTTTTGATAATAACAAATCCTTTTCGCAAGAAATCAACAATAGTGTTTATAGTATATGATAAGCATGATGATAGTGCAACTATAGTATATGATAAGCATGATGATATGCATACTCCCCCTACATAGTTTTACTCCCCCTAAATGATAGATTACATGAATTATGCTCCCCTTAATCTTCTATATTTCTCTATACTTCTATATTTCTCCTATATAGATTTCTTCAAATAATCACCCCCTTTTGGTATTATCAAAAGAAGGTAGGGTGAGGGTAGTAAGGAGGCATTCTTTAGGCTAGTTATAAATCATGATAGAGCTTTTCTAATATATGAAATGATAAAGAGTTTAAGCATAGTATATATAAGAGATTTCAAATAAAAAGATAAGAGTTGTAAGCAAGCGGAAGATTATAAGAAACATCTTTTTGTAAGCATGAAAAGCATAAGTAAAAATATGAGTTTTAGTTCAAAATTGAAAGATGTTTTAATCTTTTTGAAATCTCAAAGTCTTTCATAAAGATACCAAGCATGAAATGAATATATCAAAGAAAGATTATACTACAACGTTACCTAATTGTAAGTTCAAGAGATACCAAAACATTGTAGAAATCATGCTAGGTTATCTAGTGCATTTCTTATATAAAGAGTAGTATAGATAAAGCATTAGAATCCAATACTCATGAGAAGAAGTATTATGAAAAGTTAATGATGTGCACATAAGTGTATTTTGGGCAATGTTAACAATTGATTTAAATCAACAAAATACAAGACATATGTAAAGTAAAGTGCACAATAAAAACACAAGTAAATTACTTTCACACACTTTTAATGCACATAATTTTTTTTAACAAAGTGGTGTAATAACTAAGGATTGCACAAGACACTTTACTATTCTTTCCAAGGTGCTCAACCTAACAATGCTTATGAAGACTTATCAGGAGATTCAAGTAGTGCTTGGTGGAGTTATATTTGTCTATTTATATAAATTTTTTTGTTCACATTTGTGAGACAACATTCTCCGAATACACTTGTTTTGCAAACCCCAAATTTTTTAACTTAACCACTTTTCTAAATTTTATAAGTGCAATTCAAATGTAGTGTAGGCAATGAACTTATGCAAGTTTTAATTCATTGTACAAATACAATACACAAGCAAGCATTTTGGATTTAAACACACATGTTGATTATCAAAATAAGTGAGTGAAATGTATCATTATCAATCCTAAAACATTTACTCATACTTAGAGGCATGCTAAGCTTGGTTCTACACATATTTTTCAATACAATTGATGCACTTTAAATAGATATATCAAAGCATGATAAACAAAACAATGTTCATAGTAATTTGAAGGAATAAATTTTCACATTGTAAATAATTCTAAATAATAGAATTCATTCATGCTTGATATTAGCAAAAAAGATCATACAGTTTATTTTTTGAAAATTTTTTATATGAGATAAAAAATAGAAAAATCACAAAAACATATATTTTTGTATTTTTGAATTTTGAACTTTTGTAGTTGATTTTTCATAATATAAAAAAAACAGAAATCTCAAAAACATATTTTTTGTATTTTTTCAATTTTGAACTTTTATAGTTGCTTTTTTTATAAAATGAATAAAACAAAAATAACAAAAGTCAGAAACACAACAAATAAGTAGTACATATGAACTAACATATTTGTATAGATTTGTAGAAATTTTAAAACACAGAAAAATCAGACACCCACGCTAGCGCCGATGCTAACGCTAGCGCTGGAAACAGTACACGATTTTTTAAGAATTTTAAAAATCTGATTTTTGATATTGATTAGGGGTCTTAAGAGTAGTCTTATGCAGAAGTTTAGTAATTTTCAGAGATGTCTTGATTGCTCAAATTGCATAAAACATTAGTGTTTTACATGTTATTCATCCTAAGATGTCTAAGACTCCTATTTCCAACCTTAACATTTGAAACCTTGCATCGGGAAGAGGTTTAGTGAATATATCAGCAAGTTGAGAGTCCGTGCCAATGAAACTTATTCTAACATTTTACTTCTTAATGTGATCCCTTATGAAATGATGACGTACATCTATATGTTTGGATCTAGAATGTTGTGCCGGATTATTTGTGAGATCAATGACACTTTTGTTGTCACATTTTAGTTCAAAAAGTATTAGATGAAAACCAAAGTCCTCTAAAGTTTGGCTCATCCATAGTGCTTGTGCACAACAACTTCCTAATGCAATGTATTCGGCCTCCGTGGTGGAGAGTGCAACCGAGTTTTGTTTCCTACTAGACCAAGCAACTAATGAAGGTCCTAGAAAATGACAAGTACCACTAGTGCTTTTTCTATCAAGTGAACAACCGGCGTAGTCTGCATCGGAGTAGCCGTGAAGTGTAAATGAATTTTTGTGCGGGTACCATAATCCTAATCTAGATGACCCAATGAGATATCTAAAAAATTGTTTTACCGCTTTTAAATGAGATCCTTTTGGATTGGCTTGAAATCTAGCACATAAGCATACGACAAACATAATATCGGGTCTAGTTGCACTTAGATAAAGTAGAGATCCTATCATACCTCTATATAAAGTTTGATCTATAGAAATCCCTGATTCATCTTTTCCTAATTTTAGTGATGCACTCATTGGTGTAGAAGCATGTTTAAGGTTATCAAATCCAAAACGTTTTAGCATATCATGGACATATTTAGTTTGACATACGAAGATACCATCAATTCTTTGTGATATTTGAAAACCAAGGAAATAAGAATGTTCTCCTACAAGACTCATTTCAAATTCATTTTTCATCACTAAAATAACTTCTTTACACATCTCTTCATTAGTAGATACAAAAATAATATCATCAACATATATTTGTAAAATAATTATATCATCATTGTTGTGCTTAATGAAGAGAGTATTATCCGCACTTCCCATAATATAACCGTGCTTTCATAAAAATGATGTAAGTCTTTCATACCATGCACAGGAAGCTTGTTTTAAACCATAAAGTGCTTTCTCTAGTTTATATACATGATTTGGAAATTTTTCACTAATAAAACCGGGGGTTGTTCAACATAAACTTCTTTTACAAACCCGTTTAGAAAAGCACTTTTCACATCCATTTGAAATAGTTTTATTCTTTTAAATCTTACAAATGCTAGAAAAATTCTTATAGACTCTAATCTAGCAACGGGTGCAAAAGATTCATCAAAATCTATCCCCTCGATTTGAGAATATACTTGTGCTACTAATCGTGCTTTATTTCTAGAGTTTCTTGACTCACCATCTAATTTATTTTTAAAAATCCATTTACACCTACAACTGGGAGATTAGATGGTCTTTCAACTAATTTCCAAACATTATGTCGCTCAAATTGTTCTAACTCTTCATTCATAGCCAAAAACCAAAATTCATCATTTAAAGCAGTAGAAATGATTTTTGGTTCTATTTCAGAAACAAAACAAATATTTGAAAAAGATTCATGAAGAGAAGAGCGAGTTCTTACCCCGATGGATGGTTCACCAATTATCAATTCCTGTGGATGATCCATTGTGAATTTTAAGGTACTTGGAGGTACATATTCATCTTCCTTGGCCTCCTCTTCTTCTTCTTTGGAAGGTTCCTCATCACCATGCTCCAAAGGTTGTAATAGATCATCCTCGTTGCCTGCAGAAAGTTTTTCTACACAAGGAACAAACTCATCAAATTTTACATTTATTGACTCTTCAACTCTACTAGTTCTTTTATTAAAAATTCTATAAGCTTTACTAGTTGAAGAGTACCCAAGAAAAGTTCCTTCATCACATTTTTCATCAAACTTTCCCAAGCTAGCTTTTGTATTCAAAATAAAACATTTACAACCAAAAACTTTGAAATAAGATACATTAGGCTTCTTTTGAAAATAGAGTTCATATGGTGTGAGATTAAGAGATGGGCGAAGCATGATTCTATTCATAACATAACATGATGTATTTACGGCTTCGGCCCAAAAGGACTTAGGTTATTTATATTCACATAACATAGTGCGTGCTAGTTCTTGAAGTGTCCTATTCTTTCTTTCTACAACACCATTTTGTTGTGGTGTGCGTGGTGCAGAGAAATCATGTTTAATGCCTAACATATCACAAAAGGATGTAAATTTTTCATTTTCAAATTCTCCTCCATGATCCGAGCGAATGCATTTAATTTTTAAATCACTTTCATTTTGAATAAGAGTACATAATTTTGCAAATTCACAAAACGCATCGGATTTGGAAGAGAGAAATAATGTCCAACAATATCTTGAAAAATCATCTATTAAAACATATGTATATAATCTACCACCAAGACTTGCAGTGCTAACGGGACTAAAAAGATCCATATGAATTATTTGCAAGGGTCTTGTAGTAGAAAAGAAATTTTTTACTTTTGAAAGAGGATCTAGAAAATTTACCTTTTTGACATGGTGAACAAAGTGAAGGTAAAGTTCCATTTAACCTAGGGAATCCTCTACTTAAATTACTTTTGGCAAGTTTTATAATGAGATTTGTGCTAGCATGCCCTAGTCTTCTATGCCAATGTTCTAATTCATCATTTTTAGTGATAAAACATTTTATAGATGATTTAGAAAGATCATGAAAAGAAACTATATAAACATTATGTATTCTTGGTGCATTTAGTAAAATATCTTTTGTAGTAGGATTAGATATTTTGCATAGATTAGTGGAAGACTCAAATAGCACATCTAATCCTTTATCACATAATTGGCTAATAGAAATTAAATTGTGTTTTAATCCTTTCACATAAAGAACATTAGATATAGTAAAGGATTTGTTACCAACTGTACCAATTCCCATGATCCATCCTTTTCTGTTATCACCAAATGTCACGATCCCTCCCTTCTTCTTTTCTAGGCTAAGGAACTTTGCTTTATTGCCCGTCATGTGCTTGGAGCATCCTGAATCCAAGTACCACACATCTTCATTGTCCTTAGCCTGCCTGCACATCTGGAAAGAAGATGAGAGTAAAGATCCGGATACCCAAGTGGTACCACCCCTAGAATAAGTGGAAACCTTAGGTACCCAGATTTGTTTTAAAGTATTTTGTTTTATTTTCCTGCAAGAACTAGATGTGTGACCTAACCTATAACAGTTTGCACACGAAATAAAGGGGGTTGAGACCCTTTTCAGGAAAATTTTCCTTCTGGAAGAAATTTGATTTACAAAAGAAACACATTTTGAAAAAGAGAATTCAGGTTTCTGGTATGAGGTGCTAGCGCCGGCGTTAGTGGCTAGCGCCGGGCGGTAGCCCTCACCTCGATATCCGAGCCCAAATTTTCCATAACCATGGCACTGGTTCCCTAAAATCATTTCTAGTGATTTTTGGCCAATTCCAAATTTTTTAATGGCCATGGTGAGATCATGAACTTGTGATTTAAGTGAAGAAGTTTCTTTCACAAGCATGACACACCTATTTTCAAAACTTTTTTTTATTATTTTTTATTTGCAAAAGAGAGGCTTCTAATTTCCTTTCTAATTCCCCCTTCTCTTTTGTAAGAGTTTTGGCATGAGAGAGGGCTTTAGAAAGTGACTCTTCAATATCTTTTGCCAATTTAGTGGAGTGATCACACTCTTGGCAAGAAACCTTTCTCTTTTCTAAAACAATTATCTTTTTGGAAAGCTTTTGATTTTCTTTAATAAGAGATTCATTTTCACGATTCAATAAAATACTATCTTTCATATTTTTATCAAAAGCTTTGCAAGTTTCAAGGAATTCATTAAAGAGTTCATCATAAGTGGGAGGAGTTACCTCATTGTCACTAAGAACACTGGTGTCGTCGCCGTCGCCTCCATGTCCCATGAGGCACATGTTTTCTTCCTCATATTCGCTTGATGAAGACCCGCTTGATTCTTCAGAGGAGGAGGTGGAGTCATCCCATGTTCTAGCTTTTAGCACCTTCTTCTTCGCCTTCCCTTTGTGCCGCTTTTCCTTCTTCTCCTTCAAGAACTTTGGGCACTGGCTCCGAATGTGCCCGGTCTTCCTACAATCAAAGCACTCCGGTGGAGGTCTTTCTTCTTCATCGTCGCTCTCCTTTTCCTTCTTTGAGGATGACTTTTTCCATCTTGCATCCTTTTGGATAAATTTCCGGAAAGTGTTTCTCCTTTCTGGATTTCGCATGAAATTTCGGATATTCTTCACCAAAAGGCTTTCTTCATCTTCATCCTCATCCTCTTGGCACTCCTTCTTTGATGTTAGTGCCAATGCCTTCTTCTTTGGCTCCTTGTTGTATTCATCATATTGGATTTTGAGTTCTACCTCATGGGTTTTGAGATTCCCAATGAGGCTCTCAACTTGAAGCGTCCTTAGATTATGCGATTCTGAAATGGCCGTCACCTTCAGGTTGAATTTTGGTGGAAGGTGATGAGTCCCATTTATATACACATTTATGGACTCATCTGGGCTGATTATCTAGTCTATGCACTACACTTTAGGCATGTTTTCATTCATATTGGTTATTCCTTGCTAGGTGCACTCTTAGGACCGTTTCGGTGTGCATTTACGCTCCTTTGTATTGGGGGTAAGCACATGGTGCTCCCCTTCCATTTCTCTATGTTTATCTGGTGCTGGAGGTGTATTCCCAGCTATTTTATCTTGTATGCAGGTGGCCGGATTATCTTGTATCCAATTTTCTTCCAGATTTCATGACTGTGTGAAACGCACGGTCGTGCATTTTTCTTGACGCACGGGTTGTTGCGGTCGTGCGCTCTAATCTGGGCTGAAAATGATCGATCTGAATTTACTCGTGCGTTTTGACGCACAGGCGGAATCGCCCGTGCGTGAGTAAAACGCACGGTCTCCTGTGTCTCCTTGTTTTAGCCATTTCTGAATTTACCCGTGCGTTTTGACGCACGGGTGGATTTGCCCGTGCGTGAGTAAATCGCACGGGCGGCGCAGCTTCGTCTTCACGCCAACTTTTATCGTTAATTAGCGCACAGTCGTGCATTCGACCGCGCGTGACCAAAATTCTGCCTGTTTAGTTTTTAAAGCGGGAATTGATGCTGCCATCGAAGAGAAGACGGAGAGCTCGATCCCCCTCGCGGGAATAGCCTGGAATCCCGCCATTTTCACCCCTTCCACCGTAGGAGACAAGAGGAGACCTTCTCCGGCGATCTCCTTCATCATTCCTCCATCCGGGAGCATTTGCAAGCTTTCTCCGCCACTAGCTCAAGCATTCCTCGCCATGGAGACCATAGAAGAGCTGATGATCGTTGGAGCGGTGACAGCCTCCTTCGAGTTGGCATACCATCTGAAATCCGAGCCCGGAGAGAGCCCGACAACCTCTCATTCCGGCCGAGAACCCAAGACACTGTGACATCTTCTTTGTGGTCCTCTCTAACCCTTGATGCTTGTACTTTCCTTGTGTTGTTGTATGAACGCTTGTTAAGTTAATATTATGTATTCTTGCTTGTGTTCATGTGCAATTATGATGTGGTGGCAAGAATAGCCCTTTTTGTTATTGTGATAGCCTAGGTTGTTTGTGTGTGAAGCCACCTAGCGATTGCTAGTGGTGATGTTAGCGAAGAGGTGAATACGACCCTAAAAAATCCTCGCACTGTGGCCACTCCACCCGCTCAACGAAGTGCGGCATCGCGGCCGCTGCACTCACCCACACCTTGCGAAGCGGTGCTTTTCGACCCGCATTTCTCTTCATTCTGCAATAGCGTAGGAACCCAAATCACAACCCCCCTTTGTTACTTAGTTATCCTTTTAACTAATTTCCGGTTTGAGCAAATCATTCTACCCAACTTGCAGTCCTTTGAGAACGATATTCGGGGAGTTCCTCCCTATTTTATTACTTGAGCGACCGGTACAATGCCATCATATCACATTTCGTGCTTGCTAATTAGCAGTGCTGAAATGGCGCATCAAGTTTTTGGCGCCGTTGCCGGGGACTGCAAGCTTGTATGATTTGTTTGTCTTTGGAAATTCGTTTTAGGTTTTTTGTTTTTGTTTTTTTTATTATCTTCTTTTGTGTTGAAGAGAGTGTATGCATAAAAGAGATCCCGGTGAGTTTGCAGCATTTGACCCTGAAATAGAGCGTACCCTCCGGGCGCGTCTCCGTGCTACTGCCACCATGGATGTTAATGGAAATCAAGCTGAACCTGGAGTGGGAAATGTACCGGACGTGGGTCAGGTAGCTGACGAGAATGAAGTGGCTCGGCCACGACCCAGGACTATGAGAGATTACACAACACCCACTGTTGGGAGTGTGTACCCTGGATTTAGCCCGGCTATCACCAACAACAACTTTGAGATAAAGGCAGCCATCCTGAATATGATCCACAACCAGACCCAATTCTCTGGGTTAGCCATTGAAGACCCCCATCTTCATTTGGTTGAATTCGCAGAAATTTGCGGGACATTTCGGTACGTCAGGCTGGCTGACGAGATGGTGAAGCTCAGGCTGTTCCCTTTCTCTCTACGTGACAAGGCAAAGGCGTGGCTCCACACGATACCACATGGCGCAGCTACCACTTGGGACGCTCTGCAAGAAAAATTTCTGGCGAAGTTCCATCCTGTCGATAAAGTCGTAAACTTGCGGAGGGAAATTGCAACCTTCCAACAACATGATCAGGAGGCTCTCTCAGAAGCTTGGGAGAGGTTCATGAACCTTCTCCGGAAATGTCCCCATCATGAGCTGCAACCATGGACCATAGTAGAAATTTTTTATTTTGCTATTGAGCCTAACTACAGGGCCATGATTGATGCTGCTCCAGGTGGAACTCTGATGAACCACACCCCGAAGAAGCATTACGGATCGTCCAAGACACTTCCATTCATAGCTCCTTTTGGACTGCTGGAAGAAATGCTCCAAGGAACGCTCGGGGACTCTTTAAGGTGAACACATCTGGCGCACCTGCTGAAAGTACCATGCTACTAAAGAGGCCTACCCTCCCTTCTGCCTCAGTAATGATGATATCATGCTGAGGTTGTGGAAGCCTGGGGCATCATGCATATGAGTGCCCCACAGGTGAGCAACCTACTGAAGTTTCTTTTGATGAAAGCATCAATTATATTAATGATCAAAATCATGGAGCACCGTTTAATAATGCCTAAAACTCGGGCGTGAGGAGTCATCCAAACTTCTCTTGGAAACAAAATGTTCCAGGCCAACGATGGCAAGGAGGCTCGCATCAATTCGATGCCCAAGCCTCCGGTAGCCAACCGCGGTCGCCTCAACTGAGTTATAATCAAGGTGATCCAACTCCTAAAAAGTGAAACCTTAAAGAAATGATGGAAAGGTTTATGCATGCCGCGAACTCGAATATGGTTAACCAAACCACGTCCATGCGAAGCTTGGAGACGCAATTGGGCCAATTGGGTCAATTGTTAACCGAGCATTTGCAAGGGGCCCTTCCCAGCAATACGGGAAAAAATCCTATCAATCAAGGGAAGAGTCTTACTGACACGGAAGTGGTTAACCCAAGTGAATTAGTAATCACTTGTTCTATTAATAATTTCCAATCTGCTGCCTTATGTGACTCCGGTTCATCCCGCAACATCCTTGCATTGCAAGACGTTGCTAAATTGCAACTCGAGATGAACACGGACGATCGGAAGTCTTTGGTGATTGCTAATGGGACTATTATTTTGTCGGAGGGAGAAGTGAAGAATGTTGAAGTCATGGTTGAGGGCACGGTGGTGGTCTCTGACTTTCAAGTATTGGGACCCCAGGAGAATAAATCTATCCCCATCTTGGGAGTGCCGTTCTTGAAAGAGAGTGGTGCCACTTTGGATTTCTCTGCTGGGAGAGTTGTCATTCCTACTTGCCCCAAAATTATTACTGAAACATTGTCTCGCTCTCCCCAAAGTATTTCTGATAAATCTCTTAGTGATGCAGGAATCAGGGTTGAAATAGCATCGTCGGAAGAAGAAAAGGATGAGAAGCAATCATGCGAAAAAGAAGAAGAAGTAGATTTGCGAAAGGAATGTGACCTGGAAAGGAAGCAGAGCCTCGTTTCTGAACCCGCTAAGCAGAACTTAACTCGGGACAATGTCCCACTTTTATTTAACAAGAAATCTTGTAATAAACTTCTTAAACAGTCGGTCTCTTGGGCTGACCCAGTTGCCACTGCGGTAACGGGAGTGATGCCACCCACCACCAAGGTGGGAAAATCTGACGACTACCAACGCTGGCGCTCTCATACCGTGGAGAAACTGAAACAAGAAAGAAAATTGCGTGGTGCACGCTCCACTGCTTTCAGTGGCAAGATGGCAGAGGCTAGGGAAAAATTCGGTAACACCAATTTTGGCCCTAAAGCTTTCACCTCCAGCCTACGAGCCACTGGAGACTTGCACTACAAAAGCACGTATAACTGATGTTCTTTTCTTATGCTATGATCTGCGTTTGTGAAACTTTTCTCCAAATTTTCTGCTCTGTGAACAATGCTTAATACAGGTATTTGGTCCACCTTTAAGGACGTTAAACAAAAGGGCTTCTTGGGAGACAACCCATGGGGACCACCTGGTTCCGTTTGCCTTTTAATTCCTTTTATGTTTTGTTATTGCCTTTTTGCTAACATCATTGGTGGAAGCTCTCGCGTGGAGGATGAGGAAAGTGAAAAATTTAATGTTGGAACTACCGCACTTCTGGCATGCTCTTCTATGAGCATAGGACAACTCTACCCCTTTCCTACTTATTTTTGAATTGTTTATTCTAGTTGGTTTTGATCAAGTCTGGGGGAGAGAGTGATCGGTGCACGTGCACACACTTTGCATGACATGTTAGAATGTGCTGAGTTAGGATTTGTATTTTGTTGCACACATTGCATACACTTGCACCTAGTTCACGCGCACTTGATCACGCGTGCTTTTTGGGTATCGCTGCGAGGTT
This sequence comes from Dactylorhiza incarnata, assembly GCA_033032865.1. NCBI lineage: Eukaryota > Viridiplantae > Streptophyta > Magnoliopsida > Asparagales > Orchidaceae > Dactylorhiza > Dactylorhiza incarnata. The sequence goes on along the minus strand of JAWHQI010000372.1, from coordinate 1,323,657 downwards.
CCCCGCTCGTAAGAATTGGATTGTTAGCGTATGAGTGAGGAGTAGAGAAAAATGTTGACTCGAGTAGTGCTCTAGTCAAGTGCTCCCGTCACGCCTAGAAATTCAATTAGAGTAGAATAAAATTCAGAGTTATAATTTAATCATTTCTATTATAGTAGCTGCAATTTATTTTACTTTAGCGGTGAATCCGGTGAGTCCAACGGTAGCATAAGGTCGAGTGTAGCTAGACTAGTAGTAGCATATTACTAGGGTCGGAAGGAAGGACAACCTTTCTCGGTAGCTAGAACTTGCACTAGGCGACTCTTGAAACGATTGCGTTGAAAGTACCCGTTATAAAATGTGATTAGGCCATTTCTTGATCCGTTTGTGCTTTTGAAATCCTTACCTACGTAATCATCGTTGCAAGCCCACTTGAGCCTACCTTTCCTCCTTGTTTAGCTCCACTAAAATTTCACCAAAGCCAAACGGCCGAACCTATTTTCGCACCAACCTTTGAGCTGAAAGAAATTTCTTTTTCGATCGCATTTGGTGTCATCTTTGTTGTGCATGGAAGATTTGAATTAGCTAAAGGAGCTGTTTTATTGAGCATGTAAAAGTTATTTTGTCGAAAAGAGAAAAGAAAAGAAAAAAAGAAAGTTGTGCAAAAATAATATTCTGTCGACAAATTCAATTTATATTTGGCTTAGCACACACCTAGGGTTCAGTTGAAGTCTGGGGGTGTTGTGTAATCCTTGAAAATATTGTATTGGTGATTGTAACTTTTTTTGAGTGCTCAGGTTGTGTTGAATGCGATTCCCATCATCCTTCTACTTACCTAGCCTAAACTCAACCTAAGCCCAATCCTAACCCATAAGTCCTATTGATTTTAGATACGAGTCATCTCATGCAGTAGAGAGAGTGCGAACGTGCAAGACTATGGACACCGACTTTGATGGATTTCTTAGGAGTTTGTCTCGAGCTTCGATTCGAGTAATACTCTACTCATTAGTCACGCTATTTTCCCTTTTGCGTGACTGAAAGATTCACCGGGATTCACCATCCAAGTAAAGTAAATTTCGAACTACTATTCTAGAAATAGTTAGATATAATCTTGAGTTTAATTTTTTTCTAATGTATTTCTATGCACGTGCGCATGCGACTTCGCATAGGTCTCTACCGCTCAAACTCACGCTAACATCCAATTGTCCCGACATGAGAGCTGAGTAGTTTGCCCGAGACGTGCAAATGGTTAAGTCTGGGGGTGTGATGAGTCCCATTTATATACACATTTATGGACTCATCTGGGCCGATTATCTAGTCTATGCACTACACTTTAGGCATGTTTTCATTCATATTGGTTATTCCTTGCTAGGTGCATTCTTATGCCCATTTCGGTGTGCATTTGCGCTCCTTTGTATTGGGGGGTAAGCACATGGTGCTCTCCTTCCATTTCTCTATGTTTATCTGGTGCTGGAGGTGTATTCCCAGCTATTTTTTCTTGTATGCAGGTGGCCGGATTATCTTGTATCCAGTTTTCTCCCAAATTTCATGACTGTGTGAAATGCACGGTCGTGCGTTTTTCTTGACGCACGGGCTGTTGCGGTCGTGCGCTCCGATCTGGGCAGAAAACGATCGATCTGAATTTACTCGTGCGTTTTGACGCACGGGCGGAATCGCCTGTGCGTGAGTAAAACGCACGGTCTCCTGTGTCTCCTTGTTTTAGTCATTTCTGAATTTGCTCGTGCATTTTGACGCACAAGTGGATTTGCCCGTGCGTGAGTAAATCGCACGGGCGGCGCAGCTTCGTCTTCACGCCAACTTTTATCTTTAATTAACGCACGGGCAATGCACGGTCGTGCGTTCGACCGTGCGTGACCAAAATTCTGCCTGTTTAGCATTCAAAGTAGGAATTGCTGCTGCCATCGAAGAGAAGACGGAGAGCTCGATGCCCCTAACGAGAAAAGCCTGGAATCCCGCCATTTTCACCCCTTCCACCATAGGAGACAAGAGGAGACCTTCTCCAGCGATCTCCTTCATCATTCCTCCATCCGGGAGCATTCGCAAGCTTTCTCCGCCACTAGCTCAAGCATTCCTCGCCGAGGAGACCATAGAAGCGCTGAAGATCGTTGGAGCGGTGACAGCCTCCTTCGAGTTAGCACATCATCTGAGGGCCGAGCCCGGAGAGAGCCCGACAACCTCTCATTCTGGCCGAGAACCCAAGACGCGGTGACATCTTCTTTGTGGTCCTCTCTAACCCTTGATGCTTGTACTTTCCTTGTGTTGTTGTATGAACGCTTTTTAGGTTAATATTATGTATTCTTGCTTGTGTTCATGTGCAATGATGATGTGGTGGCAAGAATAGCCCTTTTTGTTGTTGTGATAGCCTAGGTTGTTTGTGTGTGAAGCCACCTAGCGATTGCTAGTGGTGATGTTAGCGAAGAGGTGAATATGACCCTCACAAATCCTCGCACTGTGGCCACTCCACCCGCTCACCGAAGCGCGGCATCGCGACTGCTGCACTCACCCACACCTTGCGAAGTGGTGCTTTTCGACCCGCATTTCTCTTCATTCTGCAATAGCGTAGGAACCCAAATCACAACCCCCCTTTGTTACTTAGTTATCCTTTTAACTAATTTCCGGTTTGAGCAAATCATACTACCCAACTTTCTGTCCTTTGAGAATGATATTCAGGGAGTTCCTCCCTATTTTATTACTTGAGCGACCGGTGCACTGTCGTCGTTTTGCATTTCGTGCTTGCTAATTAGCAGTGCTGAAATGGCGCATCAGAAAGGAACGAAGAATCTTTCGAACCAAGTCGCCGTTGGAGAAGGTCTTTCCAAGTTCTTTGGAGTCATAGACGATCTTGGTGAAGCGCGTGTCAAACATCTTCACTTTCACCGATCCGGAATCTTTAACCTGCGATGTACCTTCATGAGTAACTTCCAAATGATTCCAAATTTCATATGCAGTAGTACATGCAGAAATTCTATTAAATTCATTTCTATCTAATGGACAAAATAAAGCATTCATAGCCTTGGCGTTATTTTTGCATTTTAGCTTATCTCTATCATCCCATTTATCTTTTGGTTTATCTAAAGTTATCTCTCCAACTACAAATGTAGGAGGAGAGTATTCCTCTTCTACCATATTCCATACCACAATATCTAGGGTCATAAGAAAACATCTCATCCTATTTGTCCATTAATTATAATCTGACCCGATAAAGAGTGGAGGTCTACTAATTCCCTGACCCTCGGAAAAAGCGAGATCATAAGACGCCATTATTCCTGGTTTTTAAACCGTTTGGAATAACCTGCCCTCTGATACCACTTGTTGGATCGATTGGCGCCCTTAGAGGGGGGGGGGGGGGTGAATAAGGGAATAAAAATCTTTGTAAATTTTTACTAAATTGTTTTGAGTAATTTAGAATGAAATAACAATTTAACTTAAAGGTGGAAACAATTGTAATTTGCAATTTTATAAATTATGCCAAATGATAGAAATCAAGTAAACACAGAAAGAGACATGATTATATTATATAGAAAATGTGTTTACATAAATTGATTTCAATATCGCTTGAAATCGGAGGCGTATAAAGTAAAATAATTTTTCCTTTTCTATACCGACTTGTATCCCCACAAACCGGTTGGCTTTAGCCTATCCTTCCCCGGATAAGGCCTCAAGCCGCTCTAGCCAATCCTTCCCCGGATATGGCCTCGAGCACCCCCTAGCTCTAATCACCTAGAACTATTCGCCAACACAAGGCGAATTACTCCCTAAGTCCTACCCAGACCTAGTCGCCAACACAAGGCGAATTAACTAAACGATTACAAAAAAATATATGGAATGAAAATAAATATAACAATAATGAAACTCCCTATATGAGATCTCTGAAGATGAGGATGAAGGATCGCTGTAGCATAAGCGAGGTTGAAGCGATCGTTCTTCGGATGCACCGTGGTGGCTTCCTTCTCCAGAAATCCTCTTTGGCTTTGAGTGGGAGATGAACTTTTGGCAGAGTAGCAGCTCTGGAAATTTGGCACAAGTAATCTCTCTGGAAGCACTCACACAAAACGTGAGAGAGCCCATTAATTTATAGATCTTGAAGATAGCGCCTGCGGTAGCTCCTAACGCCTGCGGTGGCGTTCGTGTGGAGCAGTTGCGAAATCGATGGTGGCGTGGCGCTGTGCACAATCTTGAGATAGCGCCAGGCGGTAGCGCTAGCGCTAGTGGTAGCGTTCGTGTGGAGCGGTTGTGAAACCGTCGGCTGCGTGACAGAACAAAATTTCGTCGAACGACCTCAAATTCGTCGAACGGAGCAATTTCATAGAACGGGAACACTTTTGTCGAACGGAGCTTCAAATTCATCGAACGACCTTAAATTCATCGAACGGAATTTTCGTCGAACGAAATTTTTGTCGAACGCAGGTAAATTCGTCGAACGGAATTTTCGTCGACCAAAATTTTCGTCAAACGCAGGCAAATTCGTCGAACGGAACCTGAGCTAGCGCCTGGCGGTAGCTCTAACGCTGGCGGTAGTGCATTCTTCCAGATGTTTGAATTCAGCTGCTTTCTACCTGTGGAGTATTACACCTATAGTTCCTGCACACTATAAACACATGACAAGAAAGATCAAATACAATTTGGGATTTGTTATTCTCAAACAAATGGATGTGACACACATGTCCAACACATGCAATATAATATAGGTCTAGCTGGTCCTCCCACAATATACAACCTACACAACTAAATGATACAAAGAGGTAAAAGAACAACAATCTTGATGTAGCACTAGCGGAGGCAAATGTAACTTTTAATAAACTATGAAGGTCCATCTATTAAATATAGGAGTACAACATTGCTATTCTTATGGCATTACATAATAATATATCTGAACTCACAAGAAATGAGAAACAAATGCCTTGTAGGTGCATTTGAACAATCTACTCATTAGCTCAAAGGACGAAATTACAAAAATATATAAGTATAAATCATCCCTGTAAGATGCTTATGACTCTACTCCCATTATGATCCTTTGCATTCTGAGGCATCTGCACAAAATTACATTCATAGAAACATGGGTCAGCTATGAGTTGACTATAAATCATGTAGCAATTCTTCACTTGGTCATCCTAGCAGACTATGGGGAGCATCACTACACACTTGCAAGGCACACGAGTAACATGCAATATGTACAAATAAAGCACTAAACTGATTATGTTATACTAAACATGGTGAAGAATCAAACACAAACAATATTTTAGGTTTGTAAATGTAAAATGTGTGGACCTATGAATGCATGATGGGTAAGTTCAACCAAAGGATCCCCACAACCACCTATCAAATCCACATATGTTCTAATATTAAACAAAGAAATCAAACTTCACAGTATCTGGGGAGAGTATGTAACGCCCAAAATCCCACAAAGAGATAGAATCCTTGGACTACAGTCGTGTGATAGGTGTTACCACTACGTGGTAGCACCCACACTGATCAAGGACTTTATGATCTACGATTGTGGCCATCCAATCCTCTTGGAACTCTATTAGAGGTCCACTATGTGTTCTCCCAAGCCCCTCAGGAAGGGTTAAAGACCTAATTTCATCATTTCATCTCCATTTATTCAAATTTAAGGGCTAGAGGAGAGGAGATCTCTCCACAAAAAGTGAGGAAGAAGGAGAGATAGTCAGAGCTCCAGTGGTCTGATTGACGAACTGTCGCCTTAGTTAGCTTGCTATAATTATTATGATCATTCTAAACCCAAACATATCAAAGATCCATGGGTTCTCTTACAACTCTAGTAACAACTCCACTCTTAGGCTCGCTCTTACATTTTCTTGGATTTCCATCCATGGATCTTGTGTGTGTAAAGCCAAATCGAGGTAAGTGACCCGATTTGGTGATGTTATCGCTAAATATAACTATCAGGTGGTTGTAGAAAACAACTATAGTGCCCTAGCACCATTAGGATATATATGTTGGAACATGCATTCAGCATCTCTTTGGTTTGAGAATAACAAAACCATTCATGTATTTGATCATGTTTGTTTTGTGTTTATAGTGTGCAGGAATTAACACGTATGACAAACTGAAGTGACGAATGGAATGAACAGATGAATTGGACCAACATTCAAATCTTTGGGTCTTACCACGATGTGGTTTCACCTATCGTTGGCGGTAGCATTCAATTAGGGGACGGGCGCCAAAATGCATTCAAATGAAGATACATGCAGTAGCAATGGGGCAGATATGGGAAGAATCTAGCGTGGTGCGGTAACCTTAGCGTGGCGCGATATGTTATGCCTAAAATGAAGTATGGATAAAATGAAGAAATCTGTTGGGAATATTGCCCTCAATATTCCCTTGATTTGAAGAGGCATCACTCACAATGCTAAGGACATATTGTATTTGATACATTCTAGTTTGTCTCAAGTATTGTACAGGGAGATGATATTCCATACGATGGAAAAGATTCAAAGGTGTGTTGTTTAAATTAGCTGAGAAGGTCTCACTGTATCAGCTGAACCGCTGAGACAAGACAAGGAGCAGCTGAGAAGGCATCTGGGAAAGCTGAGCTGAAGATAGAAAAAACTTGGCGTGTTCGTCAAACACAGAATGGAGTTCATCGAACGCAGAATGGTGTTTGTCGAACAAAGAATGAAGTTTGTCGAATGCAGAGACGAGACAAAAGAAATAGCTGAAACTTGGCATGCTCGTCGAACGCAGAATTCAGTTCGTCGAACGCAGAGCCGAGACAGAAGAAACAGCTGAGACTTGGCGTGTTCGTGAACGCAAAGCTCAGTTCGTCGAACGCAGAGACGAGAAAGAAGAAACAGCTGAGACTTGGCGTGTTCGTCGAATGAAGAATGAAGTTTGTCGAACACAGTATAGCGTGTTCGTCGAACGAAGAATGAAGTTCATCGAACGCAGTATGGCGAGTTCGTCGAACGCAGATTGCGGTGCTGCCATTCACACAAGTTGCAGAAAGGCTTTGTGGGGGTCCACCAGTCTCCCCCATACTAGTCAGAAGGTCGGCTAAGAGCCGTTGAAGGTCGGGGATGTATAAAAGAAGAAGTTAGGGCACTTTGGAAAAGAGCTGGTGGAGTGCTAAAACAAATTTACTATTCCATTGACGGCCAGAGCTCTGGTCTTTCTCCTCCTGCTCACTGAATAAGCAAGAAGAATCTGAGAGAAAAAGGAAACTCCTCTACAAGAAGGAGAAAGGTGATCTTCCATCCTTCAACTGAAGAGGAAGATCAGTTTGTAGCTGCCATCAACATCGCTAGCTACAAAGTAGCACAAGCTGTGCAGGCACTACAGGAGACTTCTTCACTGTGCTGTCTGATGTAGTAAGTTCAAATACTCTTTTCTGTAGGGCTTGTTAGCCTGAGTTGTAGGGCATCATTACTTGAGAAGTAGGAGGAGGAGTCCTCTGAGGTAGGATCTTTGAGATCTGAGGTAGGGCTGAATAGCCTGAGTTGTAGAGCTGAGAGTTCAGCTTGAGGTAGGACCTGGAAGGGGTCTGAGTTGTAGGAGGTGAATTCCTCTGAGGTAGGGCTATTTAGGCATGATATTATAGGACCTGCTATGGTCTGAGTTGTAGGATCAGTGGCTGATCCGAGGTAGGGTTACTGTGCCTGAGGTAGGGTTTGTGCAAACCTGAGAGATCCTGAGAGATCCTAAGGGATCTGTGTTGTAAGCTCTTGGAGCTGAGATTGGAGGAGTTGGACCTGTCTAACACACTGTTAGAAGGGTGAAGGGGGAAAGTGGACTACCAATAGACACACTGTCTTGGGGAACCACTATAAATGCTTGTGTGTTTTCTGTGTGTTTGATTAATTGCTAATACTAAACCAGAAAATAGCTAGGCTAATTAGAGGAAAATAAAATGAAACCTATTCACCCCCCCTCTAGGTGATTTAGACTACAACCTTTATAAACTTACAAAATCTTCTTACTATGTCTGCTCAATCCAGTGCAGAAAAATGTTTCCTAAAGGGATACCGCATGGCGATTGGACTTACTGTTGGCGGTAGATCACAGAGCTATAAATAGGGCCGATTCGCTCCTTTTATATTGAATACGAAGAGACGAATATTGCTCCAGCACTCCAAATTATTTCCAGAGCATCATCTTAGAACTCCAGAGAACTCCCTTGGGCTATTACGAAGATTGAAAGGAGAACTTGAAGGTGAAGCGCATCAACGACGATTCCACTAGAAGGCCGCATATAAACAATGATAATTCCGCTCACGCATTCAACTTCACCTTTAGAAGTTCTTTATAAGGAGTTCTACTACACATTTAATATCTATCATCTCTTGCGTAGTGTCTTTCTTTTTTGTTACTCTTTTTGTAACGATAGTGAAATTCGCCCGTGTTGGCGACTAGGTCTGTGTGCGACTTAGGGAAGAAATTTCCCTCATGTGTTCGATGACTAGATCTAGGGAGTAGGTCTAGGGGGCGGCCCGAGGCCTATCTAGGGAGAGATAGACTACAACAAACCGAGCCTTACAGAGAAGGGTCGGCATAGAAAACAATGGGAGTAAATATCGTTGCCATGATTTTTAGCATCATAGAAATCACAATTTTGGATTCTTGTTAAATTAATATATATCTTGTCATGTTATTTTCTAATTATCAAATGAATTATTTCTGAAATTAATATATGTTGGGAATATTGCCCTCAATGTTCCCTTGATTTGAAGAGGCATCACACTCAATGCTAAGTACATATTATATTTGATAAACCCTATTTTGTATCATGCTAAAGCAGGGTTAGGTTATTCCAAGAAGTGAAATATGTTCAGAGGTCTAAATGCCAAAACCACTGAGACTGTAGGGATACGGCGCAACCAACTGCACCAAAAGACTGGCCTGTTGGTCAAGGCGCCTACCGCTCCTTTATATAGTCGGCTATCCTAGGGCGGATCCATGGGGCAGTCAGTTAGACCCACGGGGAACACACCCTTCCTCTTCGAATAGCACCGCAGCGCTGGGGGCAATTCTGGCACCCCAACAATCCCCCCCCCCCCAGAAACGACCCCGGGGTTTCGAACTCACGACCCCCTCTGATACCACTTGTAGGGATACGGCGCAACCAACTGCACCAAAAGACCGGCCTGTTGGTCAACGCTCCTACCGCTCCTTTATAGAGTCGGCTCTCCTCGGGCGGATCCACAGGGCAGTCAGTTAGACCCATGGGGGACACACCCTTCCACTTTGAATAGCACCGCAGCGCCGGGGGCAATTCTGGCACCCCAACAGAGATGACCTCTCAGTCTCAGTTGAACCGCTGAGACAAGCCCAGGTGTCATCGAGAAGGAGTCAGGATCTGCTGAGCTGCAGATAAAGGAAAACTGCTGAGACGACTGTCTGTCTCAGCGGAGCCGCTGAGACGGAGATAAAAACTGTCGCTGAGTCTGAAGGATGTCTCAGCCCAACCGCTGAGACAGATTCAAATATGAATAAAGCACTAGCGGGATCTGTTTTTGGCGCAAGTGGCAGAAAAACAAGATATGCTTTTGTCAGATGTCCATGGTGTGCCAGGGCCTCTAATAGCCGTTGAAAGTAAGGAGGAAGTACAAAAGAAGATGTTAGGTATAAAATATGGGTATTGTTTCATTGGTAGAGCTGTATTGTGTGCTGCAAGGCCGATCTTCTTCAAGCCTCCTGAAAGGGCAATCTCTCAAGCTCAAGTTGATCTTAGCTGGGAGATAAGATAGTTGTTCCTGTATCCTTCAAGAAAAACAAGTAGATCTTCAACTTTGTTGAAGGAGAAGAACATGGAGAAACGAGACCTGTAGTTTCTCATTCATAATCCTACAAGATAACAGAAGACAAGATCTGAAGGTTAACTTTATATAGTCTTTTGTTGTATCTTTCACATTATATTTATCTGTAAGGCCTTTGTGCCTGAGCAGTAGGGTTGCTTAGCCTGAGTGTAGAGTTGTACTCCCATCTTGAGTGTAAGATCTTTGTGAAGATCTGAGGTAGGACTTCTTGATAGGTCTAAGGTAGGAAATCAGGAGATTTCTAAGTTGTAGGAGTTGGAGGACTCTGAGTTTGTAGGGTTGTTGAGCCTGAGGTAAGGTTTGGAGAAAGCCTAAGAGATTCCGAGGAATCTGAGTTGTAAGCTCTTGAAGCTGAGTTGGAGGTGTTGGACCTGTCTAACTCATTGTTAGAAGGGTGAAGGGGGAAAGAGGACTACTCAAGACACCCTGTCTTGAGGAACCTCTATATATGCTTGTGTGCGTTCTAGTTGCTTGCTTATAATCCTTAGACTCACTGAAAATAGCTAGGCTAAAGAAGCAAGAAAGAAAGTGACCTATTCACTTCCCCCCCCCTTTAGGTGATCTAGACTACTACCTATAAACTATCAAGTGGTATTAAAGCTAGGTTGGTCAAAAAGGACATAACTTTCTAACAAGATCCTACAAAGGAGTAGTCATATCTGAAACCAATGGCTGCCACTGGATTGCATAAGGAGATGGGGTCTATGAAGTTTCCCATGTGCAACAAAGAAAACTTTGGTATATGGAAGCAAAGGGTAAGACTGTTCATGGAAGCCTCAGACCCTAGGATCAACATCACTGTGAAGCAGGGTCCTTTCACTTTTCAAACAGCCTCCACCATAGATCCAACTAGGAGAGTGGACAAGCCTTTTGCTGACTTGACCAAGGATGAACTTGCACTATTCACAATGTGTCACAACCCGCATTTTCCCAAGAATTTAATACATATTATCATAGCAAGGGGAAAATACGCGTCGTGATGCCACGTCCAGCAGGGGACGACTACAGACGCTCAGGCAAACTGTAATGTCCCAAGGCCCTGGACTTACCATCGGGACAACGTCCACCGACTGCCTCGCCTGGCGACCATTACCGGGCTGCAGCCCAAGCACCCAAACCCCTCTCCATCCCATAGGCGGGTTGTTGGTGGCCACAGCCTCCCTTTGGTAAGAAGTGATCCAGTTAAGCGCCTCTATGGGGCCTTCCCAGGAGGTCACCCATCCCAGTACTACTCCAACCTAAGCACGCTTAACTATATAGTTCTTTCACTTCTCATCACCAATTGAGCTGAGCTCAATTGGTGATGAGGAGTGGTTTGAAAACTCCTTATCAAGGAGGTTGCGGGTTCAAGACCCGGCCTCAACAATGCGTCGTTGCTGAGAAATAGTGGCACAGAGAGGCTTTGGGGTGCTTGGGCTGTAGCCCGGTAGTGTGCCTACATGGCCCCTAAGGGGGAGGGCCGGGGCGTTACAAAAAAAGTGCACTTTTTATTGTAATGTCCCAATGCCTTGGACTTACCATCGGGACAACATCCACCGACTGCCTCGCCTGGAGACCATTACCGGGCTGCAGCCCAAGCACCCCAACCCCTCTCCAGCCCACAGGCAGGTTGTTGGTGGCCACAACCTCCCATTGGTGAGAAGTGATCCAGTTAAGCGCCTCTACGGGGCCTTCCTAGGAGGTCACCCATCCCAGAACTACTCCAGCCCGAGCACGCTTAACTATATAGTTCTTTCACTTCTCATTACCAGTTGAGCTGCAGCTGAAGCAATTGATTGTCATGTAACAAGAATAAGCTTGAACTATGAGTCGATTACGCAACTTGAATTATCGAGAATAGAATTAAATATGGCGACCCCCATGGAGTTTTAAAAAAAAATAGAACTATATATAGCTAATAGAAACTACACATAGCTGCCCCCAAAGTAATATAAACCCAAGCGTAGATGGTGCAAAGCAGCCCTCTAACTGGGATTACACAACCATCCCCAAAGAGAAATGAATCCAAGCATAGATGTGCATATTTTATCCATCCAAGATTTCCAATAGACCAAGAATGTATAACCAAAAGAAAACTATCCCAATATCTAAATGAAATGCAATATTCGCCACTATTTACGATTACGAATAACAAAAGTAACCGACTAGCAGGTATAACAAAGAAAAGGGTCCATAAATTTTTCAGCATAATAGCCAAGAAAAATCAAGCAGCATAATATCGGGAATCCAGGAAAAATTCAGCATAAAACTGGGTAATACTTAGCAACAAGGAGGAGAAATTTTTAAGCATAAAACTAGGTAATACCGAGCAACAAGGAGGAGGAATTCCCATCATAAATTCGGGGAAAAGCACAGAGTAAGTATAGATATGTATATATATATGTTTCATCCACCCCGATTTTTCTTATAACTGAAATGCAAAATTACTTCAGCTGGTTAGGATTAGGGACTACCCCAAGGTACCCAGCAGGTACACCCAATAATGACCAGAAATCTCTTGCATAAAAACTATGGAGTCTTCCATATGAAATCTAAGTAAAAATTGAGTACCAGGAAAACTTGCAAACCCCATAATCACAGCCATAATCCAGATAAGCATAAGAAAAGAAGTGCAGGGAAGGAGGAGGAAAAGGGTTTCTTGCCTCGAATCAAGCGGAGATCCGCCGGATCGCGTCGAGCAGGGAGAGAGAGCCGCCCGGAACCCTAGACCCGACGACAAAGACGAGCCCTGGTAACCTCCAACATTCCTCCGACGAAGAACTCGACGAGCCCTCCAATTTCCCGCACCGGCGAGAGCTCCGACCACCTCCACCCCCGAAAAATTCTTCTGGCGAACCTTAACTCCGCCCTTCCTCCTCTCTCTCTCTCGAATGGAGTTCACGGAAAAGAAAAAGAAATTAGAAATAGATGGCTGGCTGCCTAGGGAGAAAAGGGGAGATTCCAAAAAAAAGACCACCGATTCTAGCTGGATCCCACTCCAATCCTAAGCCAAATTTATTTGCTGATTTCATAAAAGTTTATATTTACACATATTATTATTATTATTATTTTCTTAATAAGGATATATATGTATATTTTAGAATACTATGTACTTATATAAATTTTATATGAATTTATTGTATAAGTTTATACATAAATGATAAGGATAACGAGCACGACCTCGCGAACACCCGAGACGGACCAGGGCAACGCACCTACAATGGTAACACCCTTGCTGTGACTGAATTATCGATTTAAATAAAAATCGAAATTGCTGGGGCGTTACAGCCACCCCTCCTACGAGAAAGTTTCGCCCCGAAACTTTGCAACAACAATACCAAACATTTTACCACTATCATCCCCCACATACCCGCTTAGATTAATTATAAGAGAAAACCTAGGGCGTTACACAATGGATAAAGTAGCCCAGAACATTATTGTGAATGCAATTGATGATTCCACCTTCCAGAACTTAGTGCACTATACAACATCGAAGGAAATGTGTGATACACTTGTGGTGTATATGGAAGGGACTGCTGAAGTGAGGGATGATAGGAAATCTCTCCTCAATCAAGAATATGAAGCTTTCAGGCAGCTCAGCCAGGAAAGCATATCTATTTGTTATGAAAGGTTCTTCAAAATATTTAATTAACTGAGGACCTATAAAAGGGTATTCAGTGACTATGAACTAAATGACAAGTTCCTAAGATCTCTAACTAGAGACTGGGACACAAAGATATGTGCCATCAGGGAAGTGGCCAAGCTGGGTGAAACTCCTACCCAGAGATTGTTTGGGAAACTGCTCTCTTATGAGATGCAGTTGTCTGCAAGGAAGGGGGAGGATACATCCACCAGGACTCATGCAAGGGAGAAAATTGTGGTTGTCAAAGTTGACAGCCCCAAAAGGAGCAAAGTCAGATTGCTGTCTCCTCCAAGAAAAGTTACTGATTCAGGAAATTCTAAAAACTGCACTTTTGACAGAACCTCAACTGATGAGGAGTTTGCTGCCTTCTCTAGGCACTTCAAGAAGCTGATGAGGAGGAAGCAATATAAGAACAAACCTTCCTCCTTCTCACATCCCAGGAAGGACTACAATAGATCTGAAAGACAGCACTCCAAGGGTGACAGGTATGACCCTAAACATGCTAAACATATTTCATCTAATGTTATATGCTACTGCTGCAGTAAGCCTGAACATGTCATTGTCGAATATCCAGTCTAGAGAAAGGAGAAGGGTGATAAGAAACATCATCACCAAAAGGAAAGGAAAAGTGAAAAATCCTTCCTAGCAAAGAAGGGGAAGAGCTGGAGTGTGAATCTGAGTCCTCAACCTCATATTCAGATGAAGAGGAGAAAGCCTACATTAGGTTGTTTGCTGCAGAAGAGGATGAAGATTTCCTGCTCCAAGGATTGAAATCAGGGCCCCTCTGTCACATTCAGACAATGAAATAGAGGAGGATGAAGACATCCAAGAAGACCATGGGCGGATGGCTCTAACAGAAGATTAGGACAGTCAAAAAAATTCAGATAATGAGCAGGTACTAATCCACTGCATTTCTTCTATTTAATATGAGACAAGTCCAGAATCTGAATAAACTCCATCTAATGTTGTAAGTGATTCAGAATCTGAGGAAGATGTCAATCAATTGATTGACATGTATGGTGCTCTCTTGGAAACTCTGAAAAAGAGCAAGATGTTAGCCAAGAGGCAAGATCTGGAAATTGCTTCCCTAAAGCAGGCAAAAACTGATTGCACTAAACATGCTACCCAGCTAGCTCAGATGAGCAAAGAAATTGCCAAGTTAAGGGGAATGTCAATTATCTTGAGGAAAATCTTCTCAAGGAGAGAATGCAAGTGGCTCAGTTCTCTAAGCCTAAGATAGTGCCACCTATTATTGACACCTTCTCCTCTCATGATAAAAGAGGATTGGGATTCAATAAAGAGGTAGAAGATGGTAACACAAAAGGTAAGGTCAAGGCTTCAATTGAACCAAAGTCTTCCTTTATGAAGTTAATGATACCATCCAACATATATGTCCAACAAAGCATTCATGGTCACCTGTTGGATGGTAGTTCCAATAGCTTGAACAAAGATGCTCACAGCTATAGAAGAAGAAAGGAGTTAGGCTTTAGTGCCTTAAAGGCTCCACATGAGGAAATTCAGATGGCCCATCATGGACCATTTGTTTTTCGAACCTCAGCCACTACACTCAAGATAAAGAAGGTTGCATCTTCCAACTCCCATCCAACAAAAATTGGGGCTGCTGTCAGACCTATAACCAAGCATAACTGTCTAGTTTCTGCTGCCATCAACACTTGCTTAGCAGCCAAGCTAAAATCTATTGATGACAATCATAGAATGGTTACCAAGACTGATTATAGGAAGGCAAAAAGCTAAGTGATTGCTGAAAGGAACAAGAAGAATGTTGTTGTATCTTTTCCTGAACAGAAGAAGGAAGCCTTAACTTCTAAATCTATACAGAAAAGAAGATACAACATATATGAGTGTTGGTGTTGTGGCAAAGTGAGTCACTTTGCAATTGATTGCTGGCATAATCCCAATGTGCCAATTACAAGGAAGGGCACTCCAGCCAATCAAATCCTTTCCAAGAATATTCCATATGATATTAACAGGGACCTAGGACCCAAAATCAGTTGGGTTCCTAAGGTATAGTGTTGGGAAAATGATTTGTCTTAACCCCCAAAATGAGTTGAATATGAATTCTAAGAAAGAAAAATCAAGGTTAAGTAAATATGCATCGAATAGTATTTGACGCAACGTCGAAGTGTTGTCGACGTTTCTTTTAGAATGAGTCGAAGTAACTTTAATAAGAATTCGACGTATCCTATGTCGACGTAGCTCTGACTTCTAGTCGACGCACCTTAGTCGACGCACCTTCCTTATTCTCCTCTCGACGTCCAGCCAGGATGAATTCAACGCTTACGTCAAATTATAATCGATGTACGTCGATTACTATGTTAAATTCAAATAACACCAGATCTCTTTCCTTCTTTCTATAGATCTGATTTATAAGGAATAATATTATTCTTTTATCGCCGTTATGAATCATTCCTTCCCTCTAATTGATTCTTGGCTAAATTGATTAAGTTGATTATGGATATTATTTGAAATCAAAATAAATTCTTTCCTTCTATAGATATAATAGTTATGGAAATATTTCTCTCTTTCTAATACTCTGTCTACTAATTGATTTCTCTCCTATAGTGTTATCTTAATACACAGAGCTATAAATAAGGAGAAGGTCGACGGAGAACAATGAGAGGTGATCCACTCCATACATTTGAAATAGAGGATTTGGAACCAAGAAAAGGAACCTCCACAAATAAATCAGACAGGGGGAGCTCTCTTCACTATCTTCATCAAGATCCAACTCAACATCCAATCAGGATTTTCAAGTGTCTTCTCAGCAAAAAGAGAAGAACAATATATCTTTTCCCTTTCTCCTTCCCATCTTGTAAAGGGTTAAAACTCCCTTCAAAAGTTTACTCCCGGTGACAGGGCACCTTAGCAAAAACCTGCAGCTTGGTTTATAAGCACCTTATCAAAAGCTTATAGGTGAATTGGGCACCTGATCAAAAATCCCATTGGTGTGTGGAAACCTTATCAAAATCACCTTGGTGTGTGGACACCTTATCAAAATCACCTTGGTGAGAGGGCACCTTATCAACAACCTCCTAGTGGATTCCTACCAGTGGGTAGAAGAGTAGATGTACCCAGGTTTTGGGGAACTACTATATATCTTGTGTCATCTGGTTATGTGCTTGTTTATTTATGCTTTACTTTCTCAATCAGCGCTCATATATATTTATATATATCACTTAATTTGAAACAAAGTAAAATAAGACTTTTAATAATAAGAATGAGAATTAAAACTCATCTTTCAATTGGTATCAGAGGTAGGTTGATTTTTCACACAGGCTAACACCTGAAATCACAAAGATCACTTAGTTCTCTATTCTCCCCTTATTCTCTGAAAATGATTTTTCTGATTTCCTAATATATCTCTTTCGATAAAATATGCTTTGATGTGTTGATTAAATGCTAATTCAATTTTTCTATGAATAGGGTTAAGACAAATTGTGGGAGATTGTTGGGAAAATGATTTGTCTTAACCCCCAAAATGAGTTGAATATGAATTCTAAGAAAGAAAAATCAAGGTTAAGTAAATATGCGTCGAATAGTATTCGACGCAACGTCGAAGTGTTGTCGACGTTTCTTTTAGAATGAGTCGAAGAAACTTTAATAAGAATTCAACGTATCCTATGTCGACGTAGCTCTGACTTCTAGTCGACACACCTTAGTCGACGCACCTTCCTTATTCTCCTCTCGACGTCCAGCCAGGATGAATTCGACGCTTACGTCAAATTGTAATCGACGTCCGTCGATTACTATGTTAAATTCAAATAACACCAGATCTCTTTCCTTCTTTCTATAGATCTGATTTATATGGAATAATATTATTCTTTTATCGTCGTTATGAATCATTCCTTCCCTCTAATTGATTCATGGCTAAATTGATTAAGTTGATTATGGATATTATTTGAAATCAAAATAAATTCTTTCCTTCTATAGATATAATAGTTATTAAAATATTTCTCTCTTTCTAATACTCTGTCTACTAATTGATTTCTCTCCTATAGTGTTATCTTAATACACAGAGCTATAAATAAGGAGAAGGTCGACGGAGAACAATGAGAGGTGATCCACTCCATACATTTGAAATAGAGGATTTGGAACCAAGAAAAGGAGCCTCCACAAATAAATCAGATAGGGGGAGCTCTCTTCACTATCTTCATCAAGATCCAACTCAACATCCAATCAGGATTTTCAAGTGTCTTCTCAGCAAAAAGAGAAGAACAATATATCTTTTCCCTTTCTCCTTCCCATCTTGTAAAGGGTTAAAACTCCCTTCAAAAGTTTACTCTCGGTGACAGGGCACCTTAGCAAAAACCTACAGCTTGGTTTATAAGCACCTTATCAAAAGCTTATAGGTGAATTGGGCACCTGATCAAAACTCCCATTGGTGTGTGGACACCTTATCAAAATCACCTTGGTGTGTGGACACCTTATCAAAATCACCTTGGTGAGAGGGCACCTTATCAACAACCTCCTAGTGGATTCCTACCAGTGGGTAGAAGAGTAGATGTACCCAGGTTTTGGGGAACTACTATATATCTTGTGTCATCTGGTTATGTGCTTGTTTATTTATGCTTTACTTTCTCAATCAGCACTCATATATATTTATATATATCACTTAATTTGAAACAAAGTAAAATAAGACTTTTAATAATAAGAATGAGAACCAAAACTCATCTTTCATATAGTAAATTTTATCTTGTAGGATAGTTCAAGTACCAGCCATAAACAAATATGGTACTTGGACAGTGGGTGCTCAAGGCACATGACAGGTACCAAAAGTCTTCTACAGGAATACACATGTGTGAAGAATGGACCTAAAGTTACATTTGGTGGATCTGAAAAGGGAGTCACCAAAGGATATGGTCTGATCTCCAATGGCATAGTCTCAATCACAAGGGTAGCTTATGTTGAAGGATTGCAACACAACCTTGTAAGCATAAGTCAACGTTGTGACTTAGGCTATGTCATTGAATTCCACAATGAAAAGTGCTTGATCAAAAAGTCAAATGACTTTGAGACAATTCTCTCAGGCACTAGGAGTGGGAATATATATTGTTTAGACTTTATTTGCCATAATTCCCTATCTCCTGTGTCTTGTAGCTAATGAAAGTGAGCCGCTTTGTGTTAAATGGCACAAGAGACTTGCCCATATTAACTACAAGACAATGTATAGACTAGTTTCTAAAAACCTTATTAGGAATAGTCCAAATCTAAAATGTATTAAATGTGGTCCCTGTCATGCTTGCCAAATGGGTAAGCAAACTAGGGCGACTTTCAAAAGTATTTGCTCCAAAGACATTGGAAGACGTCTATATCTATTGCACATGGACTTGTTTGGTCCTTTGCCAATTCAGAGTCTAGGTGGGAAGTTGTATACCTTGGTGATTGTTGATGATCACTCAAAGTATACATGGGTATTCTTCCTAAAGAAGATATCAGATACCTTAAATGTCTTTATAAATCATGTCAAGGCCATTCAGAATGATATACAATGTACTGTTGTGTGGACTAGGACTGACCAAGGTACAAAATTTAAATCTGAAGTTATGACAAGGTTTTGTCAAGAAATTGGTACACCCAAGAGTTCTCGTCCCTAAGGACTCCACGACAAAATGGTGTGGCTGAGAGGAGGAATTAGACCTTGATAGAAGCTAGGAGAACATTGCTTAGTGACTTCTCACTTCCATAATATTTTTGGGCTGAGGCAGTCAATATTACTTGCTATGTTCTCAATAGAGCTTCCATCAATAAGGTCCTTGGAATACCCCACATGAGATTCTGAAAGGAAAAAACCCAACAATATCATACTTTGGAATCTTTGGTTACAAATGCTACATTTTAAACAATGGAAAATCTCATTTGACAAAGTTTGCAGAAAAATGCAATGTGGGGGTTCTTGTAGGGTATAGCTCACATAGTAGAGCTTATACAGTATACAACAAGAAAACTCATGTTGTAGAAGAGTCTATGCATGTATTGTTTGATGAGACCAGCCTTCTTTATAAGGGTTGGTCTAGTTCTTCTGTTTTGACAGGAAATGAACAAAAATTGGAAGAGATGTCTATACAAGACATTCCCAGAACCAGCAGAGCTTATATAGATGTTGTTATTCCTGAAGATGAAGAAGTGCAGGCTCCTGAAGATCCTACTGTTCCAGAAGAAGACTTGCAAATTGCTGTCAGGATGCCTGGAGCAACAAGACACTTGAGAGATAATCCAAGAGAGCAGATAATTGGAGCTGAGAATTAAGGTGTGATCACAAGAAGTAGGGCTCACAATGAAGCTCTATTCCTGTGCTTCCTGTCACAATTGGAGCCTAAGAAGTTTGAAGAAGCCAATCAAGACACTTTCTGGATTCAAGCAATGTAAGAAGAGCTTCTTCAATTCAAAAGATGCAAAGTCTGGAAGTTGGTGCCAAAACCTCAAGGAAACAACATTATTGGCACCAAATGGATATACAGAAACAAGTTCGATGAGAATGGAATCATCATCAAGAACAAGGCAAGATTAGTCGTCAAGGGCTATAGACAAGAAGAGGGAATAGACTTTGATCAAACCTTTGCCCTAGTTGCAAGGTTAGAAGCAATTAGGTTATTTCTTGCCTATGCTGCCCAAAAGGGGTTCAAAGTATATCAGATGGATGTCAAGTCAGCTTTCCTCAATGGTAACTTGAAGGAAGAGGTATATGTTAAACAACCATTAGGTTTTGTACATCCTACCCTTACTTCTCATGTTTATTTACTTATGAAAGCTTTATATGGTCTAAAGAAATCCCCTAGGGCTTGGTATGAGACCTTGTCTACCTTTCTCATCAAGAACAAGTTCTTAAGGGGAAAGTTAGATAACACTTTGTTTCCTAGGAAACAAAGGGCAAGTGTCTTCAAGTCCAAATTTATGTTGATGACATAATCTTTGGGACTACAGATGACAACCTCTGCAAAAGGTTTGCCAACCTTATGCAGGGGGAGTTTGAGATGAGCAGTATGGGAGAGTTCAAGTACTTTTTAAGCCTCCAAGTGAAACAGTCTTATGAGGGGATATTCAACTCTCAGACTAAGTACACTAGGGAGCTTATCAAGAAGTTTGGGATGGAATATGCTTCCACCATGAAAACTCCCATGGGGTCTAACATTTCCCTGGACAAGGATGAGAAGGGCAAAGCCTTTGATGAATCCATGTACAGGTGCTTTATTGGATCACTGTTGTATCTAACTGCTAGTAGACCAGACATTACGTATGCTACATGTGTTTATGCTAGGTACCAAGCATGCAATAAAGAATCTCACTATTCAGTTGCAAAGAGGATTTTGAGATACCTTAAAGGCAGCCAACATCTTGGCCTTTGGTACCCTAAGAACAATGATTTTGAACTGAGAGGCTTTTCAGATGCAGATTTTGCACGATACAAAGAAGACAGGAAAAGTACCAATGGAACTTGTTAATTCCTAGGAAGGAGGTTGATATCATTGAGCAATAAGAAGCAAACCAGAGTGGTTATTTCTATTGCTGATTTAGAATTTATAGCTGCAGGTAGCTGCTGTGCACAACTCTTATGGATACAACATCAGTAGAGGATTACAACCTCAAGGTAAGTCAATCTCATTTATATTATGACTCATCCAGTGCTATCTTTATTGCTAAAAATCATGTCTCTCATAGCAGGACTAAGCACATAGAGATAAGATATCATTTTATTAGAGAACATGTTGAATGTAAAGATATCTCTGCCTTGAATTTGTCCCCTATGACAATCAAGTTGCTGATATATTTACAAAGCCATTGGATGAGGCCAAATTTAATGCTTTCAAGATTGATCTTGGTATGTTAAATATTGAATGATGAATAACTTATCCTATTATCAGTCCTCAATGATATGTTGAATGTTATGCTCTAGTACAATATGTTGTCACATCAGCACACTTAGTGACATGATTAGGACATCAACCAATCCAATCAAAATGGCTCAATATTAGTCTATAAGATCAGTTAAAATAGGAGACTTGTTTTAGCTGAGCCGCTGAGACCACTGGGAAAATTCCAGCTGAACCGCTGGGACAGCTAAGATGTCCCAGCGGTTAACAGTTCTTTGTCCCAGCGGTTTAGATCACCGTCTCAGCAGTTCCGTTGAGATGGGTTGCCTGAATTGCTATTCGTCAAAATTCAACATTAAATGGTCTAAAATCACTTAAAATAATTAGTCTAATCAACTTTAATCATTAGGGCTAATCAAAACATAACCCAAACCTTAAACCAATGTGAGTAAAGATAATTACATAACCCTTACTCCACAGCCGTCGAGATGAATCATCTTCCCTACCGTATCAGCGTCTCATTTTCTCAGAAATAATGGCGCCAAAGAGTTCTAAGGATCTTCTAGAAGGGTATGAGGTAGTAAGAAATGGTTTTTCTCATGCTCCAAAAGAAATAAAGGTTGTGATTCAACTTCTAGAAGCTCAAGGCCTAGAATACCTTCTATCTGGGCCCACTGTCATTCACAAAACTGAAGTTCTAGAATGGTTCAGTAATGTGAGGATCTCCCCTTCAAAGTCCACCTTGAATTCAAAGGTTGGAGATGAAAAGATCAAAGTCTCCTCCAAGAGAATACAAAAAGGCCTGCATTTAACACCATGCAGTCTTGATGAGGAAGAAGAAATCTTAGATAAGGATAAGAAGAAAGCTCTAGCTTGGTTTAACTATGGTGATGCCCCAAAAGGCTCACTGAAGAGAAAATTCTTCAATCAGAGGGGAAGGCCATTCTTTGTAAACAAGGCTCCCATGACACCATCTCCCCGTTCATGTTTGAACTAATGACAAGGATTATCTTAAAGAGGAAGACATCCTGGGGAAATGTAATCTTGCAAAGACTGAAAGAGTGCCTTCAAGCCCCCAACTTGGGAAGAATTTTGTCCCTATATCTTCTGAACACCCATCCAGAGAAGTTTGAAAGCTCAAAAAGGTAAAATATCCACTACCTCAAAAGGATGAATAAAAACTTTGGATAGGTTCACTAGGGTGCTCCCCATGAGCCATCCCTCAGTGGCAAAGGGCAAGAAGAAGGAGATCTCAAAAGAACCCAAGAAGTCCAGAACGATTGTCTCAAGTTCTGAGTCACAACATTCTGATGAGAATGAGGATGCTTCATCTGATAAAGGGGATGAAGATGCACAAATCATGCCTACTGATTATGTACATCCAAATGACATGGAGAAAGTTAACACCCCTGGTAATTAATGCTTCAACCTCAAGTTATTGATAATGCTATCTAATCTTGAACAGTAAATTAGTTAATAACTAGTGATTCCACAGCAATCTCGTCTTCATTCTCTCAATACCAATTGGATGCCCTATCTGAGGGGGAGCAACAACAAGAGCCATCTGAAATGAATGTTGCTGATAACAATAATAATGCTGAAGATGTCCTTGTCAGGATTGATGTCGGCAAAGTGCATTCTCCTAAGGATATGCAAAGTAAGATTGACACCATCCTCTTAAATCTTGAAAGAAGAATCAAATTTAATCCTGATAATCTACCAGGTCTTTGGGATACACCAGATCAAAGACAACCTGGTGCTCTATCTGAGGGGGGGGGGGTGTGGGGAGCAAGGAAAATTTGATGATAATGATAATAATAATGATATTATTGATGTTGGTGATGATGAGGATGATGATGGTGTCCCTCCTGACCAAGTACAAGGGCAGATAACCCCCCAAATAGAATCAATACCTCATCCAAATCTCCCTCAAGAGCTCAAGGAATCTGAAGTGATTCATCAACAAGATTCAACCTCCATCCCCTCACAGTCCAATGAGAACATTATTAGTGCCATTCAAATTATGTTAGATACTCATCTGGCAACTATGAAGGATTATGCTGATAGGTCAGCCTCTACAATGAAAGAGTATGTAGATCAGTCTATCTCATATGTAAAGACTGAAGTTATGGCTGCACTAAAACCCATCAAAGATGAAACAATCTATCTAAATCAACAAATGACCAAGTGGTTTGTCATGGATGAAAAGACTATAAACCTCTCGATCTGCAATATTCAGATCCATCAACAATGCCACTAAAATGGCAGAGTCTGATATGAGATATGTCAAAGACTATGTCAGCAAAGCAGATGGTGTGCTTCAGAATACAATAAAACATATTGAGGAATATGTGTGGTCAACTGCTACCCAAATGGATGCTGAGGCAGTAAAACTGAAGGATGAGTTAAAAGCTGACATTGAGAATGTCTTCCAAACCCTCTCCGGCACAATCACAATAGCTAACCAAGACAAAAATCAATGAATATTTGAAGAAGCCAGGAAGGGGGAGAGTGCCAATGTTATTACCAACTCTGAGCTAGCCCTCAAAGTTCTGCAAGGAACAAGACTAGCCTTAAACCTTCCCCTCCCGGACATGCAGAGAGCAGAAGATTGGGATTTCTCTAAACAAGAGCAAATTGCTCAGAATGTCAGATTGGCAAAGAGAAGAGAGAGAACACATGATGCTAGCTGAAGAATTCATCGATAGGAAAAGGGATGAACAAAGCAATGACCCAGACCTTGAATATTGGAGTGAGGACTCCAAGAGTATAATCCTGAATGTATGGCTAAGCCAGGGACAGGTCTGTAAATACATTGACAGAATCTATCCCTTTGAAGAATGGATAAAGCACTTGGAAAAAACACAAAAAGGGAACAGATATACAAAGCAAATCTGGTGTTGAAGGATAACCCAAGGATAATGCCTCCTAGGAACATTCCAAAGCCATTCTTATACTTCAAAAGGCAAGAGAACAAGAAGAAGATGGTTGAAATTATAGCAGCAAATGCTAAAAAGGACACTGCTACAATTGCTGCTAAAGACAAGGAGGCCTCAACAAAAGGGAAAGAAATTGTTGCTGATAATGTTGAATGCTCAACATCCTCTAAGAAGAGAAAAACTTAAATCAATGTATTTTTTTTGTTGAAAATTGTTGGGAAAAACCCCTTGGATTTAACTTAACAAATTATCTAAAAAGTGATTTTATCTCTTAGGTTTTAATTACCCATTGTATAGTCATGGTAATTAGGTCATTAGATGTCTTAGGATATCATACACACCTTGGAGTGTAAAGACTGGAGCAAGACAAGCAAAAACATGGTAATGTTAATAATTGCGTCGAATGGTATTCGATACATCTCCGACTTCATGTCGACGTAACTTAGACTCGAAGTCCAAGCAACTCAACCTCTCTGTTTAAGTAGATTAAGTCGATGATTCGTCGAAAGGATATCGACGTAGATAAAGGAGCTTGTCGAAGCTGTCTTTGAAGTCGACGCAACTTTGACTTCAACTCAACGCAGAAGGAAGGATCTGTCGAAGCTATCTGAAGTCGACGCAACGTCAACTACAATTCGACGTCGATGCTGAAGTTTAGAGTCAAGTCTTCAACTCGATGGCTATGTCGATAAGCAATCGACGTAACGTTGATATCTGAGTTCAACTAGATCTTGAAGTAATTTGAAGTTGTTTCTACAAGAACTCGAAGGTGCGTCGATAAGATAGAAAGAGAACTCGACGCAACGTCGAATACAATCTGAAAAGGAAACCTTTTCATCTATCATTTTAGGACTCTCTTTCAAGGCTCACAGTACTGAATAACGTTCTACAACGGCTCATATATTGCCTAAAATAGAAAGGAGCAATAAAGAAGACAACAAAAGCTTTCTTGGAAAGGATGAATATAGCTGGAGAACGGGTCGTGAACAAATGAGGAAAGGAAGAGAAATTGTCCAGGCCAATACCTTTTCAGCACACTCTGAAAGAGGAAACAAATTCAAATTAAATGATGGACAATAAATTAGAAGATCAGAGAGAAGAAAATAGTGCATTGAAAACATATTATGAACTCTGTCGATTAGGGTTCTACTTCTTCTTCTTCCTCCTGAACCCTAAAAGACAGTGAAGAACAAATACTGCTCTCTCTCAGTACAGTGAAAAACAAAAGGCTGCTCTTCATCAAATATCATATAGCAGCCAGATTTTAATTGAAGAAAGAGATAGAATCTGAATCTCATAACCTCTGTAAATCATTTCTATCAAAAGCAGGGGTTCATCTTTAGCAGATCCAGAAAAGAGAAAACTGAAGCAGAAGGCTTCATCATAATTCTGATAGCAGAATTCTTTTCTCTACTTTTTCCTCCTTTCCTTCACCTTTCCCTCAACTGTAAAAGAGTTTTTAGAATCCCTCTTCCAAAGGATTCAGTGGTTCAAGATCTCCTTATCAAAAGATCTGTGGTTCAAGATCACCTTATCAAAAGATCTGTGGTTCAAGATCTCTTTATCAAAAGAACTTTGGTTCAAGAGTCTCCTTATGAAAACACTCAGGCACAGGATTGCTTGCCTACCAGGTGGTAGAAGAGGGGAGTACCCACATTTTGGGGAACCTCTATAAAAAGTACTTGTGTTTGTGTTCTGCTTTTCTGTGCTGTCCCATTTACTTTCTCAGCATTAACTTTCAGCAATATTTATTCTGCCTGTGTTTTGTTTATGAGCATAATTCCTTAATAAATTTTTTTGACTGCATTGTTGGAATAGAAATAACTTTATATCTCTATTCACCCCCCCCCCCCCCCCTCTAGAGGATTCTCAGAGGCACACTGTGCACTTTCATTTGGTATCAGAGGTAGGTTGATCATTAAAAGGCTAACACCTTGATCAAAAAGACCTCCTACTCTTATTTCTTTACTACAAAAATATTTTATACAGAAAATGAGTTCTAAGGATTATCCCTCAACAAGACCTCCACTGTGTAAATTGAATAAGTTTACACTCTGGAAGGCCATAATAAACTCTACATGAATTCTATTGATGAAGACATATTTGATGTCATTATTTCAGGTCCACCAACTCAATACAAGAGAGATGCCAGTGGGACTTCAACTCAGGAACCTGTGTCCAGGGCAGAGTGGACTGAAATAGAGAAAAAGTAGAAGGCATGTGATGCCAAAGCTATGAATATTATGGTCTCCACAATGTCAAATGACATTTTCCAGAAAATTGCTGACAGTCAATCAACTAAAGAAATCTGGGAGTCACTTTCCAGACTGTAGAAGGAAGTGCTGATGAAAGAAAGGACAAGAAGTCCCTTCTCATATCCAGTATGAGAACTTTCAAAAGAAAGCTGAAGAAACAGTTGTTGATTTGTATGACAGATTCAGCATGATCATTAATGAGCTCAGAGGCTTGGATAAGGAGATATCCTTGACTGAAATTAATGATAAAATCCTCCTGTGCTTCCCAAGATCATGAGATTCAAGGATCTAGGCCATCATAGAGTCTAGATGCAATATAGAAATCTCTACTGAGGCTTTGCTAGGAAATCTAAAGTCATATGAGATGCTCCATAAGAACAGGGCTGAATCAGAGGAAAAGGAGTCAACCCCTACTCCTGTCCAAAGGATTCTTGCTCTGAAAGCTTCTGAAGGAGAGCCCTCAACTCCTGAATAAGAAATGTTCAGTATTCTAGCAAGGAGATTCAGAAAATGGGTCAAGATAGAAGACTCAAGGAGAAGAGAGAGGATCTCTAAGCCCAGATATGATAAGTCTCCAAGGAATTAGATTATCTGCTTCACCTGCAATAAATAAGGACACATATCTCCTGAGTAACTACAAGAACAAAGGGACAGGAGCAGCAACAAGGATGAGAAGAAGAAGAAGTCTTTCAAAGGGAAGGACAAGAAGAAAGCCAAGGGTTTCATTGCTGAAACTTGGAGTTACTCTGATGCAGAGTTAAGCTCCTCCTCATCAGAAAGTAATAATGAAGCAGAAGCAGAAGCAGCTTGCATGATGGCCTTTGGGATGTCATCAGATGATGAAGAATAACATGTATCAATGTTTTATGAATTTGAATTTAACTCTGATGATTTCAAAATCTGTTTTAAAGAATTCTTCAATGATTTTCTCAATGCACAGAAAGAAATAGAAACAATTAGGTTAGAACTAGATAACCTAAAGCAAGATGAATTATATTTATGAAATCAAGATTTAGAAAATGAAATTGATAATAAAGAATCAGAATTAATTGAAATTAGAAAAGAAAATCTTAAGTTAAATGAAGAGATAGCAAAGGCAAAAGCCTTTGAGTACTCACTCAATGGGAGAAGTCAAAAGCTCATAGACATCACAGAAAATCTCTCCATGAGATTTAATCACCTAGGATTAGGAGCAGAGCCATCTACTAGCACTAGCACAGAAATCCCTAGGAAACCAGCCTGGAAAAAACCTGTTAGTTTCATTAGACCTAGTGATTATGAATCATGTGAGGATAGTGCAAAAACAAAGGGTCGGGAAGCTAATAAACCAAAGAAAAAAACCAGAGGTAATAAAACAAAGCTTAACAAAGAAAAGAAATCCCAAGGGAAGCATAATACAGAGAAACTAAATTATCAAAAGGCTAAAGCCAAACCTAGGATAATAAAACAATCTGCTAGTCTCTTGTATTTAGATATATTCTATACTCACTTTAAGTATCAAAATAATAGGTTTAGGAAACCCATTCCATATCATCCAAAATGTTATCATGAAAGACCCTTCTATTCTTTCATTGAACCCTACAATGGTATAAGCAAAGGGCCCAGGTAACCTGGGTTCCTTCTAATGTTTGAATTGTTGGTGCAGGATTAGGTAGGGTCCCACTCAAGAGAGAATGGAGTGGGAAGAAAGATGTGGGTCATGAAGAAAGAACTAAATGAAGCCAAGGGAGTGATCTCTTCTTTAAAACTCTTTTGTTGTCCTTGTAGTTCATAAAATTAATATCATAAACACTATTTTCAATAAACATAATTGCTGGGAAAATAGCAAGAATTTTCTAAGAAAATAGATCTGTTCATTCAGAGGTGCATCGAATAGAAGTCGACGTACCATCGACTCCTACTCGACGCCAGTGTCAAGAATCATTCAGAGTGGATAATTCGAATAGAATTCGATGCAGCATCAAGTTCATATCGACGCATGCGTCGACATAATGGTCATTGATCTTAGACGAGGATGCGTCGATTGGAAATCGACATAACGTCGATATCACTACGTCGAATTAAGGATTGCTGAACAATCTCATGGTTGCGTCGAATATTAATCGACGCAACGTCGATATAACCGCACGTGCAGAGTTGCTTCTAGAAGCAATCTCGACATATTTCTGCGCGCCAAATATTAATTATTATCGACGGTGCTTCGACTTACACCCTAAGTTGCGACAACTCATCTTCTTTTAAGCAACTTCAGCGTCGAATCATTTGCGCTTTTGAATTTTCCTCTCATTGCTCTCTTGCTCTCCTCCTCTTCAGTTCTCTCATGCTTTTCTCGCTCTCGTGTTCTTTGTTCTTTGTAGGTACACTATCAGAGAGATAATGGCCCCTCCCAAGGTCAATTCTGTGTTTGACGTAGATGTGGAATCGTTCAATGCTGCCTCAGAGAACTTCAAGGCCATTCTGGGCCTGTTTCACTCTGCAGGATTGACAAAGCTGATATCTACAAGGTGCAAAATCCTTGATGCTGAGCTAACTGAACTGAAGGAGAATATTCAAGTAACAGAAGATGGATCATTGAAAGGAATAATCTCAGGAATAGAGATCAACATTATAGAGGCGTAGCTGTCACAAACTTTTGATCTTCCAGTCGGATATGAATCTGATGAATTGATAGGAGAAGAGATAAAGAATGTCTTGGAGATCATGCAGTTCAGAAAAGAGAAGCCAATTAATCTCAAGAAGATTGATGTGGCAGAAGAGTACAGGTTCTTGGCTGACATAGTAGGCAAGGTGCTGCTATGCAAAATCGCCACCAATGATGCTATTCCCAAGCAACAATTGCAGATTATGGGCATTCTGGTATTTCAGAAGAAGATAAATTTGGGGAGATGCCTCCTAAGAATGATTGGGCACTAATATGCCCACAAAGAAAATGCCTACATGATAATCATGATTCAAGTGCTCTTACACCACTATTCTAGTGTGTACAAATCCAAGGGAGTGCCCATTCCTCCAGGAAAAAGGCTGAATATAGGAATCTTTTCTAAGTGGACCAGGCAGATCCTTAAGCCTGGTCAAGATGTTTCTTCTCCTCCTCCATCTCCAACTCAACAAGACATTGTTCCAGATCTCCCACAAGATGTTATTCCAGCACAATCCTCTCAACAACAATAGCCAACACCTCAATAATCCCACATTCCACTTCAACCACATCAACAACCACCACAGTCCCATTGCCAACACATTCAACTTTCAGACATTCAGTCTACTCTACCACCACCACCATCAATCCATATCTACCCAGAAACCTACCAGGCACTCTCTCCTATCCAAGATAACTTCCCACCATCACCTCCTCCATCTACCACACCTATTCCTCCATTTTACCTTGAGCAGGTCATCTCTAAGACAGTTGGTTTGGCCTCAACTACCTTTGTTAATCTATTAGCCTCAGAAACTAGATAGTGTGATGGAAAATACTCCCAGATGGAGGCTGAACTGATAGATTTTAAAAGATCTCTACAGGGGCTCAAAGACTTCATGTCTTCCTCCCTAGTGACTAAGGAGTTCCTAACCTCTTTGGCAATCAAGGTTAAGAAGGTGGAGAATATTCAAGGGGAGGAAGGGCCAGTCCTGGAGGTGAGTGGCATCAATAAAGAGAATGATGATGCAGGTCCTAATAAAGTGACCATCTTCCAAGGTCCAAATATCCAGGGGAGCCATCTTCAGAGCATCAAGAGGAGCAAGGAAAAAAAATGAGCCAGAGAATCAAGTAGAAACTGCTACAGATATTCAGGGGGAGCCTCGGGATGAAAATCTGCTGGATGAGGTGGCATTGATTGCCAAGGAGGCTGTTGATATGGCTGAGTTGAATGCACAAATTCAGGGGGAGATTTCCATAGGCAATGTTGTTGAAGAAGCAGTAATGTCCCCTGAAGATGATGAGCCTCTGCTGATTGTCCTAAGTATGGTTCCAAAAGTTTTCTCAGGAAAAAGAAAAACTCCTGAGAAGGATCAATGACTTCAGGTATCTCTGCTTATATCTTCTAAAGAAAGAAAAATAGAATGTGGTTTGGTGAACAATATGACTTATTTTACAAATGTCTGAAATGTTCTGTGATTTCATTCTATTATATTTGTACTATATATGTTGTCTTGTATGTAATGCTGCTTATATACAAATTGTGTAAAATCACTTTAACCAAGACTGTAAAATTGGTTAAGATAAATAGGGGAGATTGTTGGGAAAACCCCCTTGGATTTAACTTAACAAATTATCTACAAAGTGATTTTATCTCTTAGATTTTAATTAACCATTGTATAGTGAGGGTGATTAGGTCATTAGATGTCTTAGGATATTATACACACTTGGAGTGTAAAGACTTGAGCAAGAAAAGCAAAAACTTGGTTTAGTTAACAATTGCGTCGAATGGTATTCGACGCAACTTCGACTTCATGTCGACGTAACTTAGACTAGAAGTCCAAGCAACTCAACCTCTCTATCGAAGTAGATCAAGTTGATGCTATGTCGAAAGGATATTGATGTAGATAAAGGAGCAGGCCGAAGCTATCTTTTAGGTTGACACAGCTTTGACTTCAACTCAACACAGAAAGAAGAATCTGTCGAAGCTATCTGAAGTCAACGCAATGTCAACTACAATTCGACGCAGATGATGAAGTTCATAGTCAAGTCTTCAACTCGACGGATACGTCGATAAGAAATCGATGTAACGTCGATATCTGAGTTCAACCAGAGCTTGAAGGAATTCGAAGCTGCTTCTACAAGAACTCGAAGGTGCGTCGATAAGAGAGAAAGAGGACTCGATGCAACGTCGAATACAGTCTGAAAAGAAACCTTTTCAGCTGTCATTTTGGGACTCTCTCTCAAGGCCCACAGTAAAGAAAACCGTTCTAAAACGGCTCATTTATTGCCTAGAATAGAAAGGAGCAATAATGAAGACAACAAAAGCTTTCTTGGAAAGGATGAATACATCTGGAGAACGAGTCTTGAACAAATGAGGAAAGGAAGAGAAATTATCCAGGCCAATACCTTTTCAGCACACTCTAAAAGAGGAAACAAATTCAAATTAAATGATGGACAATAAATAAGAAGATCAGAGAGAAGAAAAGAGTGCATTCAACACATATTCGGAATTCTGTCGATTAGTGTTCTACTTCTTCTTCCTCCTGAACCCTAAAAGACAGTGAAGAACAAATTTTGCTATCTCTCAGTACAGTGAAAACTAGAAGGCTGCTCTTCATCAAATATCATATAGCAGCCAGATTTCAATAGAAGAAAGAGATAGGATCTGAAGCTCATAACCTCTGCAAATCATCACTATCAAAAGCAGGGGTTCATCTTTAGCAGATCCAGAAATGTGAAAACTGAAGCAGAAGGCTTCATCATAATTCTGATACCAGAATTCTTTTCTTTAGTGGTTCAAGATCTCCTTATCAAAAGATCTGTGGTTCAAGATCTTCTTATCAAAAGATCTATGGTTCAAGATCTCCTTATCAAAAGATCTGTGGTTCAAGATCTCCTTATCAAAAGAACTTTGGTTCAAGAGTCTCCTTATCAAAAGACTCAGGCACATGTGTGCTTGCCTACCAGGTGGTAGAAGAGGGGAGTACCCACATTTTGGGGAACCTCTATAAAAAATCTGTGTTTGTGTTGTGTTTTTTTGTGCTGTCCCATTTACTTTCTCAGCATTTACATTCAACATTAATTATTCTGCCTGTGTTTTGTTTGTGAGCATAATTCCTTAATAATTTTTATTGACTGCACTGTTATAATAGAAATAACTTTAAATATCTATTCACCCCCCACCCCTCTAGAGGATTCTCAGAGGCACATTGTGCACTTTCAAAAATCAAAATGTAATTCAAACCATGTATCAGCATTTTGACATAAATGAAAATAAAATTTTGGTCAAATCTATTTGTTTATATTAAAGGCTAATTTTAGTCAAAGCCTAGTAGTAGTCAGTATCATTGCTATAAAGATTCTGTGATATCTTAACATGATGAATTAATAATATTATTGTTTTGATAAACCATGTTGTTATTATGATTGTCATAAATGTAATCTGTAATGCCTTAGTTATGTCAATTTTTATTTGATGTGATATCATGAATGCTATATATCTCATTACATGATTAGCTTTCTATTGTAATGTACCTTAGCATTGGGGATGTTCTGCCTTCTTCAAATAGAGGGAGATTGTTGGGAATATTGCCCTCAATGTTCCCTTGATTTGAAGAGGCATCACACTCAAAGTTAAGTATATATTGTATTCAATAAACCCTATTTTGTATCATGCTAAAGCAGGGTTAGGTTATTCCAAGAAATGAAATATGTTCAGAGGTCTAAATGCCAAAACCGCTGAGACGACCTCTTAGTCTCAGCTGAACCGCTGAGACAAACCCAGGTGTCGTCGAGAAGGAATCAGGATCTGCTGAGCTGCAGATAGAGGAAAACCACTAAGACGACTGTCTGTTTCAGCAGAGCCACTAAGACGGAGACAAAAACTGTCACTGAGTCTGAAGATTGTCTCAGCCCAATCGCTGAGACAGATTCAAATATGAATAATGCACTGACGGGATCTGATTTTGGCGCAAGTGGCAGAAAAGCAAGATATGCTTTTGTCAGATGTCCATGTTGTGTCAGGGGATTCTAATAGCCGTTGAAAGTAAGGAGGAAGTATAAAAGAAGATGTTAGGTATAAAATAAAGGTATTGTTTCATTGGAAGAGCTGTATTGTGTGCTACAAGGCCGATCTTCTTCAAGCTTCCTGAAAGGGCAATCTTTAAAGCTCAAGCTGATCCAGTTGTGAGATAAGATAGTTCTTCCTAAATCTTTCAAGAAAAATAAGTAGATCTTCAACTTTGTTGAAGGAGAAGATCAAGGAGAAACGAGACCTGTAGTTGCTCCTTCACAGTCCTGCAAGATAACAGAAGACAAGATCTGAAGGTTAACTTTATATAGTCTTTTGTTGTATCTTTCACATTATATTTATCTGTAAGGCCTTTGTTCCTGAGCTGTAGGGCTTCTTAGCCTGAGTGTAGAGCTGTACTCCTAGCTTGAGAGTAGGATCTTTGTGAAGATCTGAGGTAGGACTTCTTGATAGGTTTAAGGTAGGAAATCAGGAGTTTTCTGAGTTGTAGGAGTTGGAGGACTCTGAGTTTGTTGGGTTGTTGAGCACGAGGTAATGTTTGGAGAAAACCTAAGAGATTCTGAGGAATCTGAGTTGTAAGCTCTTGAAGTTGAGTTTGAGGTGTTGGCCCTGTCTATCTCATTGTTAGAAGGGTGAAGGGGGAAAGAGGACTACTCAAGACACCATGTCTTGAGGAACCTCTATATATGTTTGTGTGCTTTCTGGTTGCTTGCTTATAATCCTTATACTCACTGAAAATAGCTAGGCTAAAGAAGCAAGAAAGAAAATGACCTATTCACCCCCCTAGGTGATCTAGACTACTACCTATAAACTATCAATATGATTTGAAATAATATTTTTATAAAGATATATTTATCTTAAAAGGTTATTAAAATCCCTTATTCACCCCCTTCCCCTCTAAGGGCGCATGTAGTTCTAACAAGTGGTATCAGAGGTAGGTTATTCCAAATAGGTTTCACCACCTGCAATAATGGCGCATCATGATCTCTCATCAAACAGAGAGGAAGGAATTTATATAATGCAAAATCTTTAGCACCACCTTTATTTACCGGTACAAATTATGAAGGGTGAAAAATCTTAATGAAAAAATTTCTTATATCTTTATATATTGAAGTATGGAATATCACCAAAACAAAAAAACCAAGTGAGTTGAATAGGAATGAGTGTGTTTTAAATGCTAAAGCCATGAATAGTGTGTATTGCACAATTGCAAAAGATATTTTTAAATTAATTTATTTGTTTCCCACAATTTATGAAGTTTGAAGATTTCTTGAGAAAAGTTATAGACTTCCTTCTATAGATGATGATTATCAAATCGATATGCTAGAGCAATTTCCTATGAATCCAAGAGAAGAAAACAATAAGGACTCATGCTTGGAGGATGACTCTGTTAGATATGGGTTGACTATAATACACCTAGAGGGGGGTGATTAGGTGTTTTTAATGTTAATTGCTACTTTAAAAATCTAGCTAGCACACAGAAATAACACAGAAAACACTCTGGATTTATAATGGTTCCCTTCATGACAATGTGTCAAGAGGTACTCCACTGTCCCTCCAACCTATCTAGCAATGTGCTAGACTAGGCAACTTCTCCAACTCAGATCTCTTCTCAATAATCAGATCTTACAACTCAGGTTCACAAAGAACCCTAGCAAACTCAGACTGGACAAGTCTTACAACAACTCAGATCATCACTAAGATCCAGCCAAACTTAGGCTCACAAAGAACCCTACAGAACTCAGGCTCACAAAGAACCCTACCAACTTAGATCTGTTATAAGATCCTACAATCTCAGGTTCACAAAGAACCCTAAATAACTCAGGCCCACACAGAACGCTACCAACTCAGATATATTTCAAGATCCTACCAAACTCAGGCTCATAAAGAACCTTATAGAATAAGACAGATGAGTTTGCTATTGTAGAAGAGAAGGCTTCAAGATAAAATCATTGACTGATCAGACTTCTTCTTCTTCTTACTAATGTAAGCCCAGAGATCTTGTGAATCACTAGACCTTTCTATTGAATCTTCTTCTTAGATGATAGATGCACTTCTTGTACATGAAGAAGATTCTTTCTTGTCTTCTCAACAAGGTGATGAAGATTTTCTACTTAAGCTCTTATTTTTTTTTCTTATTTTTCTTGATCAGAATTAGTACATGTGTAAGAGAGAGTCAAGTGCCTTCTAAAATCGACAATTCCTTTCTTGTATAATATTCTGTAACTTTGCATAAAAGCCCTTACTGAATTCTTCCATAATTTATTTGCCTGATAAAATATTGAAAGAAACGACATAATATATTATCATAAATGCTTTGCCATTCTTGGAACTTGCAGAATATGGAAGTAATAATATTCTTCATTAAATACCGTGCAACAGCTATATTCTGTAGAGAATGTATCATTTAATACTCCTTGATTAATACACAAGATGAGCGGCGTGCACATTCCCTTTATATCAATTTCCGAGAAAAATGGCGCATTTAATTGCAGTTTAGCATCTGTCAAGACAATAAATTTCCTTAAACTGATACCATCTTGATCATCTTAACGATGTGTAATCTTTATGATGATATCGTCGACATACTTCTTTCTTCAAGACTTTACTTGATATCTTAACGATATTGCTTCTTCTAGACGATATCGTCGAGATGTTTCTTTTTATATGACTTAGACTTTTTCTTCAAGTTGATAATATTTCTTTAAGACGATATCGTCTTGATCTTCTAAATGATATAAAGTCATTAAGTTGATGTTGTCTACATGATCCTTTCTTCAGGACTTAATGAGTTATCTCGATGATATGTATTCAATCTTAAAGACTATACATCTTCTTCAAGACGATATCGTCGATACATCTGAACTTAGAATTCTCAACGATAAGCTTTCTTCAAGACAATACCGACGAGACTGTCTTGACGATATGTTTCCTTTCTCAATGATTTATCTGCTGAGTCTTGAGACAATATTTTGCTTCATGAATTTTCATTACATTTATAGTATATATACTAGTGATGTAGCTTTAATGCATTACAATGATATGTGTATCATCTCGATGATATGTCCAGTCCTTCATGACGATTTTGGACTTAGAGAATTACTGGACATAAATTTTTCCTCAGCAGTCATGAATAAAATATATCATCAAATACATAGTGCATTTATCATTGATCTGAACACTTCTTCAAATCAGGTACATTATTGGACACTGTTCCCAACAAATTCTCAAACTCATCAAAGATAGAGGAAAGCAATTTTACAACATCATGTTTGGATGGCGACACGGCAAGCACATCAAGCAAAGAAGATGTTAAAGAAACTTGTTCAAATTAAAATTCTAAGCCAAAAAGCACTATAAGATCCTCTTTAAACTCAAATGAAAAACTCGATTCAATTTCCATCGCATTAGATGAGGCACGAGCAAAAATAAAAATTCTAGAAGAGAAAATTGAGTTTTTAACTTATAGAAAATTTAACTTTAAAAACAAAGTGTTCAAATTGTCAAGATCTTAAAATTAAAATTAACGAGATTGTTGAGACGTTTGAAAACTTAAGAAATGATTATAAAACTCATATAAATTATATTGCCACCATTCTTAAGAATAGTACGACCACTTATAATAAAGCAAGACATGATCTTATTACAAAAAATAACAAGATGGGATCTAAACTTAAATCACTCTTATTACTAGTTAAGAAATACTCTATCAATTCAAGTTAACATATGAAGACCTGATAAATAGAAATAGAGATTTTGAGAAACATCAAGTAAAAAAACAATATTCTAAGAATCATTATTACTATCATAATCAAAGTCAATTTACCTTAGGAAATAAATTCAACACATATAAGCATGTAAATCAAACTACAAATCACCATCATTTACAAAATCAATCTTCACCTAATGTAAATTGAATGCGCACAAATTTCCTATCAAAAATATTTTCAAAAAACACTATTATTCTAAGTCTCAATATAAAAATATTGACTACGGAAATTTGACAAGCTTTCAACCATGGTATGAATGGAGGCCCAGAGTTAAAAACAACATTTTAACTCCATTTGAAAGAGCTCATTCATCTTTTTCCCTAAATTAATCATCATGTTATATATGGGTACCTAAAAGAACCATCACATTTGGTTCTCCTTGGATACCTAAGACTCTCATTCATTAATAACCATCAAAATTCGTGAAGTAGAAATAAATCAAAATGAAACACGTAAAATTCTACTTCATGATGTGCTTTTCATATAAAAATAACTATTTCCTTTTGTTTTGTGCAATTTTGCTTTGTCTTTATTTTTATTAAGCAAAATATTTTACATATACAACCTTGATATATGTTGTGTTTCCCTTGCATAAGCTTACAAATCAAATAGGATAAGTAAGTTAAACCGTGTAATTAAATCACATATGTGTGTTCTCAATCACATCTATGAATGTTTGATGTCTTAGGATTGCTTGTCTCTCATAATCATTATTGAATTATTATGAATCTAGTGTTATAATCTATAACTAACCATTTCAATTTCATCTAGCTTCATGAAAATCATATTCAAAACATGCAATATCAACTCATTGAAATATCTTGTATTGAAATTAATTTTGATCAAAATTATTTTATCATTATGTTGACATCTTGAATTATAACTCTAAGCACTACCATGTAGTATCTTTTCATGCATTGCCTATACTAGTTCTCATTCATGATGCTATGTCATATTATGATTTGACTGATTCATAATTTTTAAATTATTCATCTTTATGTTCTAAAAAGTATGTATGAATTGCCTCTTCAAAATGTCTTTAAAACCATCAATCTGTAATATCATGATATTTCATAATTCATCTTGAAACAAAGACTAAGTTTATGTCTTAAGTAGGGATTGATGATTAGTATGTTTGTTATCATCTCTTCATGTTACATGTCTTACAATAGCGGGGGTTTAGGATTGTATGCATTAGAGGTGATAAAATTTAAGTCATGTCTTATACTTGATCGGGGAGGGTTCTAGTGGGGCCTTGTGAGGCCCTAAGGGAAAAGAATGTTCTGTTGAGCAACTTTTTATGTATTCATATGGGACTCACATCCCATCCCACGACATGTATGCAACTCCTTATGCCCATCCATCGCTTAGCACAGGGTTATTGTGTAGATGTGTATTTGGGGTCGTTTGGTCTTGAGCATTCATATATTTTATGTATAACATGCACTCTTTATGATTATACATTTCATGCATATTTGATTTATCATGATTGTATTGCATGCACTCTTTATGTTGGAACATGCTTCTTCAGTAATATTTTATCATGATTGATTTTATCATTTGCACCAATTCATATGTATGAGCATTCATGATCAAGGAAAGCATGAAATTGAAAAATAACCTTTTGTTAAACTCCTTAAGATAAAATCTAAAATCCATAACTTTTGAATATATTCTTGTTTTCTTTCGTGCATTTGGTGCTCCTTACAGTGGACACCTAAAATACATTAAAATCGGAAGCAAATATTTTTGAAAAACATGTTTTCTTAGCAAAATTGAAACTCTCTTTTTGATATCGCCCGATGGTAGGTGCTACCACCGACGATAGCTGATTATTCGAATTTTCTTATCTTTTATTCAAATTAATTTTATGTGGTTGTCATAAAATATCTTGTTATTGATTTGGCCAAAAATGAATTCAATGTTTCAGCAAATTTTTCTTTATTTCTTAGATTTTAAAAATCAACTAGAAAATTACAAGACAATTTTAAAACACAAAAATATGTTTTTCTTGATATATTTATTTTGCAAATCTTGCCTATTTAATATACAAACAAAAATGATAAAAACTATATTGAAACTATATGAAAATGTCTAGTATGAATAGTTGAACATGTAAGGATGGAGTACAATGTATGATTTATTACTTTATTTTTATTGAACATTACAATGTTTTCTCATGATATGAAAATTATCAGAAATGTACAATGAAAAACATATATAGGAAACTTGTGTCTACAAGCTTAAGTATGTCTCTAAGTATGAATGATGTTTTATGTTAGACAATGATACACACTATCACATTATTTGGTTCCAATATTTGTATTTAATCTTGTTTATGCATGTTTGTGTAGTGTAATAATATAACTAATTAATATACAGTGATAAATTACCTACACATATGTAAGGCCTGAAGTGCCAGAGATGTAGGGTTCTGAGAACTTGAGGTAGGATCCTGACTAGATCTGAGTTATAGCACCTGAAGTGCCTTAGATGTAGGGTTCTGAAAACCTGAGGTAGAATCCTGATTGGATCTGAGTTGTAGGGCCTGGAGTGCCTGAGCTGTAGGGCCTTTGTGCCTGTGTTATAGGATCTATGAAAGAGATCTGAGACTGGAGGAGTTGGCCTAGTCTAGCATATTGCTAGATAGGTGGAGGGGGAAATTGGATGTACCCTTAATTGGGGAACCAATATAAATTGTTGTGTGTTTTCTTTGGTGTGCTCTTAGTCTTTATATCTCTAAGCTAGAATAGTTAATAATAGAAAGAAGACTAAAATAATTGAAACACCTATTCACCCCTCCCCCTCTGGTTGATTAGACTACATCTAAGACTTACAAGTGGTATCAGAGCTAGGTTGTTCAAAAAGGCTTAATAACTGAACAAGATCCCTAAGAAATAAGTAGTCTATACA
Organism: Dactylorhiza incarnata; assembly: GCA_033032865.1. Lineage (NCBI taxonomy): Eukaryota > Viridiplantae > Streptophyta > Magnoliopsida > Asparagales > Orchidaceae > Dactylorhiza > Dactylorhiza incarnata. The sequence continues at coordinate 1,283,885 of JAWHQI010000372.1, read as the reverse complement.
CCTTGACCTCAAGGAAGATTCACAAGATAAGAAGCTCTATGAATCATCAAATAAGCAGAATAGAAATGGGTGGCACCTGGATGGAGAAAAGATTGATCCTTGAATAATCAAATCCTAGGAGCCATTATAGAGTTGAGAAAGAAAGCACACATTGGCCTTCTAGATCATACAGAAAAAGAGAACCAATATGAGTATCTTGCTGCCAACATTGGCCTAAGAGCACCTCTAACTCTCTCAGATAGTTAATCTAAGAATGTGGAGTTCTATGGGTTGGTAGCCCTATCTGATGAGGAAGATCAGGATGATTCTCAACATGCTCAGGTATGCACTCCTCACACATTTTCATTATCTGCTTCAATTAAAAAGACCAAGCGTGCATCAGATGATTGCTCATTATCTTATAAAAGCAATGAGGATGGTGAAGTATAAGACTACTCATCATGCAATAATGAGGATCATACTGTGAAAGTGGAGGTTTAGTTCTTATTTATCTTATTAAAAGATCTTATTTAAGTTTTTCCTTAAATTAATGATATATGTATATATATGTATGCTGAGTGAGGAATAAAATCAAGCACTAACAGTGCTTAAGAAAAATCACAGCACAGCAGTATTAAAAGTAAAGTAAAAACAAGCAAAGTCAGATGACACAAAAATATATAGTAGTTCCCCTCAACTGGGTACATCTACTCTTCTACCCACTGGTAGGAATCCACTAGGAGGTTGTTGATAAGGTGCCCTCACACCAGGTGAGCTGTTGATAAGGTGCTCTAACCAAACTACAGTTTTTTGCTAAGGTGCCCTATCACCGGGATTAACTTTTGAAGGGAGTTATAACCCTGTACAGGATGGGGTAAGGAAGTAAAAATGAAAAACAGAAGTTATATTGTTCTTCTATGTATAAGAAGACTCTTGAAGATCCTGATTTGAAGTTGAATGGATCTGAATATGATGTTGAAGGAGGCTCCCGCTGTCTGATGAGAGTTGATGACAGTTTGTGGATAGAGCTTCTTCTTTTAACCACTTCTTCCTTCTTTTATAGTGATGATCCTGAGCAATTAGTTGTGAATTGTGTCTCAGGATGTTTGTAATCTGCATGAAGATGTTAGCAATGAAGAACAATTGATTTTCTCTTTATTTCTGTCGTGTGTTTTCTATTTTTCTTTCTCTGTAACTGTCCTTTTATAATCTGAGAACCTTTACTCTTATTTTGAATTCTTCTCTTGGGAATAAGGAAAGAGCTGGAGTCTCCATCAATGCTTTGACTCCTCGAGAAGATAACCTGCTGTTTCTTTTATTAAAGCTGGTCTGCAATGGCTAATAATATCGATTGATCTGCAACGGCTAAGAGGAGTTGTCAAAAGACAGTAAAAGATATTGAAATAATTCAGAGAGGAATTCGTCGATCCCAGCTTGATATTCGTCGGGCTGAGCTCGCCGTCTGATGTACTGAGCGATTGTGTCTATCTTGGAATTCGTAGATCGCTGAGATGGCTGGATTGAGTTTGTCGAGCGCCGTTCAGAGAATGCCTGGCCGCTGAGATTATTCTGACTGAATTCGTCGAGCGTATTTCGCCATTTGTCGGACGTTGTTCTGATTTAAATTTGTCGAGCGCTATTTGGCTATTTGTCGAGTGTCGTTCGACATTCGTCGAACGCAGAGAACTTATATTATTTGCTTAAGTATATTCTCCGATTCGATCGCATCATATTTAATTTATGTTTTCTTAGATTTCTTAATTGATCTAAGTTATTAGATGACTTATTGACAAGAGGATGGATCCTAACTCAAATCAAAAGCTAATGTTCCAACAATCTCCCCCTATTTGAGTTGGGATCAAGATTTAAGTTAAAACCTAGTGGTCTGGAAATCTTCTTTTAGTCCAAAAAGCTTTTGATTGAAAATTTTCATGTGCAGCAGCTTATTTCTTGAATTAAAATTTTCAATTGCAGCAACCTATGTAATCAGAGAGATTAAATCTTGTGGTCTGGTAATCTCCTCTATTTGGTTAGGATGCTAGCAGTTTTAATTTTTGTTTTCTTCTTTTCTCTCTCACTTGGTTTCTCTGAATTTCTCATTTTCTCTCTCACTTGGGCTTTAATAATTTTTGTTCTTAAATTATTTGAGCAACTATGCTTTTCTAGACTTGATTTCTAAGGATCTGAATTAAAATTTTCAATTTCAGCAACCTTTAATGGATTTTCAGGAATGAAAAACTTTGTCTGATACCTTCCTTCTTAAAGAATCCCCTTATCAGAAGAGACTCACACTCAGTGCTTCTGATTATTTCTAATCAATGCAACTACAGTAGAATGCTCAACATAATTTGGAGAAGGTCTGTAAGAATTTGAAGTATATATGATAATGTTTTCACAAGAATTTTAATTATAATTTAAGTGAGATTATTTAAGCATTGCCTTATAATTAAGTGTATTGGCCTTTTTACTTCTTTAAAGTACAAAAAAAAAATCTTTGATAATTAATTTCTTTTTCTTTAGAAGTTTGTTCAAACCTTTTGGCCTGCATTTTGAGATTTCTCCCATTGGTTGTGCTTGCCATAGAAAATTTGTTTTTAAGAAAAACAGTTTGTTCTTCTGATGATTTCAAAATTTCTTGAAGTTTATTATTCTCAGGAGTTAGAAAATTTATTTTTGTTGACTCTTTTAGAATTTTATTTTCATATTTTATTAAGTCTGTAACTGTTAATTTAAGGTCAGATTTGAAAGTATTAGAGGTAAAGTTGGAAGTTGGAGTTACCCCATCTAACTTAGCTTCTGTATCTGGGATTTGTTGTGAGCCATATCTGGCCATCATGAAGAAAGCTCTAGCTCTAAGTTCTTCTTCTTCTTCTTCTTATTCTCTTAGGTTTGTTGATGGTTCTGCATCATAAATACATTTAGTTATAGTAATGGAAGAAGAGTGTTCATTTACCATCCTAGAGAGGGAGATCCAGATTCCTCGTGCAGAAGTGCAGTCTTCAACTCTTTGAAGGATATCTTTTGACACTGATTGAGTTAAGATCTGCATGGCTTTTGTATCTACAACTGTTGAGTGGTCTGAAGATGGGGTAGGTCCTTTATGTTTATCAGTCTACCCATCATCAGCATCAGCATTGAATTTATCTGGCTTTATTTTGCAAACACGGGCAGTGACATCAGTTACACTGTTGGTAGTCTTCTTTGAAGATGATATATCAGCACCAACATAAACAAGCCATTTCATTGCTCTCGAAGGGGAAATGAGACTCGAGGAACTAGGTAATGCAGGTGTAACTTCCTTTGATGATATGAGGGGAGGTCCTGTCAAAATAGATTTGTAAATTTCTTCATCTATAGCATTCATATATAATTTAATTCGAACTTGCCATAATGAGATATTATCTAAATTAAATATTGGTGGATCTGAGAACAGAAAGGTTTCTTGTGCCATTTTGAAAACCCTAAGAACTAAAGGTGATCTTTGTGATTTCAGGTATTAGCCTGTGTGAAAAATCAACCTAGCTTTGATACCAATTGAAAGTGGAGGTTTAGTTCTTATTTATCTTATTAAAAGATCTTGTTTAAGTTTTTCTTTAAATTAATGATATATGTATATATATGTATGCTGAGTGAGGAATAAAATCAAGCACTAACAGTGCATAAGAAAAATCACAGCACAGCGGTAATAAAAGTAAAGTTAAAACAAGCAAAGTCAGATGACACAAAATATATAGTAGTTCCCCTCAACTGAGTACATCTACTCTTCTACCCACTGGTAGGAATCCACTAGGAGGTTGTTGATAAGGTGCCCTCACACCAGGTGAGCTGTTGATAAGGTGCTCTAACCAAACTGCAGGTTTTTGCTAAGGTGCACTGTCACCGGGATTAACTTTTGAAGGGAGTTATAACCCTGTACAGGATGGGGTAAGGAAGTAAAAATGAAAAACAGAAGTTATATTGTTCTTCTCTATATAAGAAGACTCTTGAAGATCCTGATTTGAAGTTGAATGGATCTGAATATGATGTTGAAGAAGGGTCCCCCTGTCTGATGAGAGTTGATGACAGTTTGTGGATAGAGCTTCTTCTTTTAACCACTTCTTCCTTCTTTTGCAGTGATGATCCTGAGCAATTAGTTGTGATTTCTGTCTCAGGATGTTTGTAATCTGCATGAAGATGTTAGCAATGAAGAACAATTGATTTTCTCTTTATTTCTGTCGTGTGTTTTCTATTTTGCTTTCTCTGTAACTGTCCTTTTATAATTTGAGAACCTTTACTCTTATTTTGAATTCTTCTCTTGGGAAGAAGGAAAGAGTTGAGGTCTCCATCAATGCTTTGACTCCTCGAGAAGATAACCTGCCGTTTCTTTTTATTAAAGTTGGTCTGCAACGATTAATAGTATTGATTGATCTGTAACGGCTAAGAGGAGTAGTCAAAAGACAGTAAAAGATATTGAAATTATTCAGAGAAGAATTCATCGATCCCAGCTTGATATTCGTCAGGCTGAGCTCGCCGTCTGATGTACTGAGCGATTGTCTCTATCTTGGAATTCGTAGACCGTTGAGATGGCTGGATTGAGTTTGTCGAGCGCCATTCAGAGAATGCCTGGCCACTGAGATTATTCTGACTGAATTCATCGAGCGTAGTTCGCCATTTGTCGGACGCTGTTCTGATGGAAATTTGTCGAGCATTGTTTGGCTATTTGTCGAGCACGGTTCGACATTCGTCGAACGCAGAGAACTTATATTATTTGCTTAAGTATATTCTCCGATTCGATCGCATCATATTTAATTTATGTTTTCTTAGATTTCTTAATTGATCTAAGTTATTAGATGACTTATTGACAAGAGGATGGATCCTAACTCAAATCAAAAGCTAAGGTTCCAACATACTGATCTAATGGAACAATATGGTATTCTTTTGGCTGCTCTCAAGAAGAGCAAGAAGTTGGTCAAATCTCAAGATGAGGATATATGGATCCTCAAGCCATTCTGATCTCAAATTGATGAGAAGACCAAGGAGGTGACTAAATTGTCCAATGAGCTTATCCTACTTCAGAAGAGGTTTGAAGCTTAGGATAGGACAATCAAGTCCCTAGAGAACAATTTTATCTTAGAAAGAAGGCTTGTGGCAATCTTCTTTAAGCCCAGAACTGTTTTGTCTATTATAGATAGCTTGTCCACCCAATATAGAGGAGGACTAGGCTATAATAAGGAAGTTGGAGAGACTTCTCAAGCTAAAACTATCGTCCAAAAGGTTGTTTTTCCACAAGCACCATCAGCTAAAGAGAAGGAAAAGCTTTTCCTCAAAGGACAAAAGTAAAATCTGTGACAGTGCAACCAACTCCCAAGTTAATGCACAGCCACATGATTTGTATAAATACTTATTGTAAGGAAGCCTGCTCTTCTAGTCACCTGCCCTCCATTCAGAAGGTGTGACTCAGAAAATTAGGTATAATAAATTTGAATGTTGGTGTTGTGGCAAGGTTGGGCACTATGCTATAAATGGTTGGTTCAACCCAACAGTGCCTAGAGCAAGGTAAGAGAAGCCTACCAGTAGTTTAGCTATCAAGCTTCCAACAGTTAAGGCTAACAAGAACCTAGGACCCAAATTCATTTGGGTTTCTAAGGAATACTAATCTTTGTCTTACAGGTTTGTCCAATGGCCAGCCAAAGGCAAATGTGGATGTTGGACAATAGATGGTCCAGGCATAAGTCTGGATTAAGAAGCACTCTATTAAAGAAAAACATTATTTTTAGCAAGTACATTGGATCTAGAAATCACAACCGTTGATTCTAAGATAAATAAAGTAAGTCTACCATCTCAGGTATGCACATCTTCACATTCTAAAATATGACATATATAAATAGGTCACATTCTTAGAAGTAGAGTATAACCTACATTTTCTCTAAGCCATCACGACGAGTTCTCGAGTTCTCACGACGTCGAACCTCCGCAAACTCGAAGATTTTAAGGAAATGGCACCCGTGAAGAATGACGACATCTACAATACTAGATGTGAGCTGGTGCGTGGCGGATTCATTAATGCCAATGAGGAGACATAATCAGTGATCGAGCAAATTGATGTAGTGGGGAAAGAATACGTGCTCTTAGAGCCAACTGCCATCATGCATAGAGAACTTCTGGAGTTCTATGCTGAGCGCAAGAAGAGTACCTCTCGAAATTCTATTGAAACTAGGGTTGGAAATACTCTATTGAGAGTAACGACAAAAGGACTCTCTAAGGCACTCTGTTTGCCTAGAATTTCAGGGGACGAGATAGAGGATGAGATCTCAGAGAAAGATCTTTCGACAGCAAAGAAGTGGTGCAACCATAAAGGAGAATCTCGTGGCACCTTAAAGAAGGTCGACTTCAATGTAAAAGGGAAAATTTTGGCTGATATTGTTGGCAAAGCACTGATATGCAAACCTGGATCTCACGATAGAATATCCAAGGACATGTATGAGATAATGACCAGAATAGTTCTCTGTAAGAAAACTAACTGGGCTAACAAATTATTAATAAAAGACTGGAGATAACCACATAAATGCTCAAATAACCAGATGGTTCACCAGAGCAGGAACAATTGTGGACAACAACATGAATGCTCTACGGTCTCCTGGAGAAAGAATCGACACTTCTCTTCAGGATAATCAAAGGGCTGAAAGGAATCTAGAAAATGCAGTCAGATGGGTCACTTGGAAGATAGATGAGAGTCAGAAGGTGATCATTACTAGATGTATCAATTCAAATGAATCCACCTATGAAACTCCCAACACCAAGATGGGGCAGATTACCCAAGGAATTGTACAAAATTTCATTGAGGAAGTCAGGAAGAAAGAAAAGACTGAAGATAATTAAGCAGTATGGATTGTGAATCAACTTCATCACTCCCAGGGACCCCCTCCCATTGTGTACAACCCTGCTTAATCAACAAAGCCTCAAAATCCTTCAAGTCATCCAGGTGAATGAAGTCATAAAAGGAATCCCAGAAAGTTAGATGATGAAATATCTGTTAAAAGAAAAAAGGAGGATGAATGGGCCAATGATCCAAACTTCAAAGACTTGAGTCCAAAGTCTAGAGACATTGTCTTTAACATATGGAGAGACTTTGGAAATATTGGAGAAGATGATGGCGACGGTCTCTACGACGGACAACTTGGTGATGAAGATGACGTCCATGGCGCACTTGGTGATCATGGGATAGTGGCGGAAGATGATGATGTTGAACCGTCGGGCAAAGACTTGCGGCGCCGTAGCGGTCACGACTACAATCTTCGCCCATGCAACAAGAATTTAATTTAGTTTATTTTGCTAGTTTATGGTCTGCAATTATCTATTTATGTGGTTTGCATTTAAATTATTTTATTTCTGTCATTTTGAATTTGTGGTGTGCGTTTAGCCACTGTTATGGGCTGCTATTAAACTTTTGGATGTACGCCTTATATAAGGCCAAAAACTCTACCTATGTTATTAGATTTTGATGAAATTGAAAGTTATAATTCCCCCCCCCCCCAAACCTAAACTTCTCTCTCCCTCTTCCTCTCTCATTGCCGCTGCCCCCTTGAGGGTTTCCCCTTGCTTCTAAGGTTCGGCTGCCCCCCTTCTCTCTCTTCTTCCTTCCTCCATATTCTCTCCTCCACACTATTCCTCCATCATCTTTCATCTCTCTATTTCTCCTTTCATCCACGGCTCCAAAATTCTCGTGCAAGAAGGAAAGGTTTTGGTGATCTTCTACGGCGTGAAGCGGGGAAGACAGACGTGTTCTTCATCTTTGGTGCGCTTCCCGGAGATCTCGACGGAAGGCGATCATTTCTTGTGGATCCAACATCTCGGATCTACTTTTTCGAGAGGGGTAACGAAAATTACTACACAAGAGATCTTCCTTTCTTTGATAGTCTTGTGGTAGACGATTTGTGCATGGATTTTCGAAGCTTTAATTATCGCGGTAATTTTTATAATAGATCTATGGTTTTCGTTTGGTTTTTCGATAACACTCGAGAGGATTGGCGACCCTCGCTCTTTTTCTAGTTGGATAGATCCTACCACTTTCGAATCGTGCTTTTCTTTGGTGGATCTGCTTTGGTACAACTATAAGCTCGTCGGAATCAATATTATTCCTTTTAGCCGGAGCGGATTTTGGCCTATGCCATTCTCCGAACCAAGTGCGGTGTGGCTACCCGTACGTTAGCGCGAAAGATAAATAAAAATAATTTGTGGCTGCTGCGTTTCGTTAGCGTGTGGTAAAGAGGGTGTAGAACATAATGAGAGTCGTTTCGTCGTCCGTGTATGATCGATTTGGTCGGGCCTATATCAATTTGGTATCAGAGCCAGGTTCGTGTCAATTTCTAAATTGACGCATTCCTTAGGAATTTTGTAGAACGACGGCACTCACAATTTTCACATGATTTGGCACTCAAAATTTAAAAAAAAAATTTCGCCGGTCTGCGAATAGCGGTCTAAAATTCTCATTTTTTAGCGAAATTCAAAAACAAAATTCTGGAAATTCTACTTATTATTGTCTGTAAGAAAATAAAAAAAAATTTCTACTTACCTTAGTTAATCGGTGGGAATAAAATTATCTCTCGTAAAATTTTTTACCCTGATCTAAAATTCTGGTCTGCATTTAGTAAAAAAAAAAAAATCTGCAGAAAATACAATAAAAATCCCTTGTCCTGTTCATGCGCACTAGGCTTGGCATGGAGTATCTCCCAACCACTTCCACCATGGCAGACGACCATGAGGACGAGCACGCTCCGGCAACGATTGCAGAGCTTCGAAACGAGTTTAACGCTATGTTCGATGCACTCACACAGTTAATACAAGGGTTAGCATTAAATCAAGCGGCGCCTCGTAATACCGCTACCAACCAACGTGATGGTATACCAAGACTCCGTTTGGGGGGACTTATTTTCACCGGTCAAGCGGTCACGACCGCATGAACCGGACCTTAATTAAGGTCCGGTTCATGCGGTCGTGACCGCTTGACCGGAGAAAATAAGTCCCCCCAAACGAATCCCAAACCATCCCCGTAATCAGGACGATGAGCAAGCGCCTCGAGCTCCTCATGAGTTCGATGTAACTAGAGCCGTGAAAATTGATCCACCGTCATACGATGGTATGGGTGAACCCCAAGTATTTTTAGACTTGATTATGGAGATCGAGTGTTATTTTGAGTGGAAAAATCTGACGGATGGTGAGAAGGTGCGGGTTGCACGAATGCTTCTGGGTAGGGCCAAAACGTTCTGGATGAACGAAGAGAGGCATCTAGGTACCGTAAATGGAGCACCCCCAATTGGGTGGGCTGTCATGAAAGCACTCCCGTCTGACCAATATGTCCCTGCGTATCACCGAACCCAAATGTTTGACGAGTTAGCCACCCATCGTCAGGGGAGCAAATCAGCAGCGGAGTACATGGGACTCCTTAAAGATATGATGGTGCGGTGTGACGTCCAGGAAATGCCCAAAGTTACACTATCTCGTTTTCGTAAGGTACTCAACCCAGACATCCATGGAAAGCTCTTGCGTTATGGTCATACGGACCTTAACACGACATTCAATGCTGCCTTAGACATAGAGACGCATAACTCTTACAAGTCCAAGGGACGAGCATTCCAAAAGGGAAAGTCTCTTTTAGGAGCCCCACCTTCGTCCTCCATGAGGGACAAAGGAAGGTTTCGATCGACTGATTCGAATTCTGTAGTCATTACCGCTAGGAACATTAGGAATCCCACTGGTGAGAGAGTTTCGGTAGGATGGATTAATAAGACTAATGCCACATGTTATTCTTGCAGGATCCAAGGGAATTACTCTAGTGAGTGCCCCACTAAGAGTAAACCACTAGCACTATTAGACTCTAAGTCAGAACCCGCCGAGATCGTCTATGAAGCCGGCAATGAATCTGATGCCGAGCCGATTGATATTGAAGATGAATCTTATATGATGGTTATGAGGTGTATCTTGGCCACACCGCGTGCGTCGGATGAGTATAATCAGTCGAATATCTTTTCGTTGAATTTCAAAAGCGGTGAGAAGTAGTGTAAATTAATAATAGATAGCGGTAGTAGCATGAATGTCATTTCGGAGAACGCTATCACTCGTATGCATTTAGTCACTGAACCGCATCCCCATCCATATAAAATAGCGTGGGTAAACAAAATGTCTATTGCGGTCTCTAAACGTTGTCTAGTGCCGCTTACGGTGAAGAGCTATATCGACAAGGTGTGGTGCGACGTCATCCCCATGGATGTTTGTCATGTACTACTAGGACGACCGTGGCTTTATGATTATGACGTGACCCATTTCGGACGAGCCAACACATATGAGTTTAAGTTTAATGGTAAGACCATTGTCTTGAAACCTTCACCGCCTAAGGATCCGTCGATTGCCTCCCAAGACACAATTGTGCCTGCGGAAAAGAAAACAATAGGTTTGATAAGTAGGAAGGAACTAGAGCGTGAGACCTTCTTGAATGGCGTCATCTATGCTTTAGTATGTCTACAAGCTAAGGACGATTCACCATCTTTAGAGAACATACCGTTATCTCTGCAAACACTTTTGGAAGAGTATAAGGACGTCTATCCGGTGGACTTACCATCTAAGTTGCCACCCATGAGGGAAATCTAGCACGATATTGATTTCATCTATGGCTCATCATTGCCTAATCTCCCCCATTATCGGCTCAATCCCGCCGCACATAATGAATTACAAACTTTAATTTCAGATTTATTAGCAAAGGGATATATCTGCCATAGTAAGAGCCCATGTGCCGTCCCTGCACTTTTGGTCCCAAAAAAAGATAAGTCTTGGAGATTGTGTGTAGACTACCGGGCCATAAATAAAATTACTGTTAAATATAGGTCTCCCATCCCACGTTTGGACAATTTATTAGATATGTTATCTGGAGCCACCATATTCTCAAAGTTGGATCTTAAAAGTGGTTACCACCAAATAAGGATACCGGAGGGAGACGAATGGAAAATGACATTTAAGTCTAAGGATGGGCTCTATGAGTGGATGGTGCTTGGAGAGGGGCTCACCAACGGACCGAGTACTTTCTCGCGGTTGATGACCCAAATATTTAAACCATATATCGGTAAATTTGTACTGGTATATTTCGATGACATCTTAGTATTTAGCCTCTCGCCGATGGACCATGAAGAACATTTAAGGACGATCCTTACAACATTGCAACAAGAAATATAATTTATTAATCTTAAAAGATGCGCATTTGGTGTGACTTCCGTAGAGTTTCTAGGAAACATAGTGAGTTCTGAAGGTATTCATGTTGACCCTAAAAAGGTCAAAGTTATTCGAGAATGGCCGAAACAAAAAAATATCCGGGAGGTTAGAAGTTTTCATGGATTGGCCACATTTTATCGAAGGTTTATTTGCAATTTTAGTAGTATCAAGGCACCAATCACTGAATGCATGAAGAAGGGTGATTTTAAGTGGACTAAAGCGACCACTACTGCATTTCAAACGATTAAGGAATGGATGTCCGAAGCCCCACTACTACGGTTGCCAGATTTTAGCAAGGTGTTTGAGTTATCATGTGACGCATCTGGGATAGGAATCAGAGGAGTTTTAAGTCAAGAGGGACATTTGATTGGTTACTTTAGCGAGAAGCTTGCGAGCCCAAAATTAAATTACTCCAATTATGATCGTGAGTTCTATTCCGTCATACGTTGTCTTCAACATTGGCGACACTATCTTATATCAAAAGAATTTGTCATCTTATCCGATCATGAGGCGCTAAAATTTTTAAACTCCCAAAGTAAAATTAGCCCTCGGCACGCCAAATCGGTCTCGTACCTTCAGGAGTACGCATTCATTATCAAGCACCTTAATGGTATGTTAAATCGTGTGGCGGGCGCTCTTAGTCGTGTCACACTATTATTATCTGCAATGGAAGTATTGGTCATAGGATTTGAGAGAATTAAGGTTGAATATGTTCAATGCCCGAATTTTAAGGATATATATTTAGCCGCTCAGGACAATTCCCCTTCTACTATCTCTGCATACTACATTCGCGACGGTTATCTATTTAAGCATACACAATTATGTATTCCCCGTTCCTCTCTACGCCATTTCATTATATGGGAGTTACATAGTGGAGGGGTTAGGTGGACATTTCGGTCCGGATAAAACTATCACACTAGTCGAGGACAAATTCTTTTGGCCAGGCCTCAAACCAATGGTCAATAAAATTGTTGGGAGTTGCCGTGTATGTCAACTAGCGAAAGGTAACAAGACCAATGCAGGTCTGTACACACCACTGCCGATTCCATTTGTCCCATGGGAGGACGTTAGCATGGACTTCATATTGGGCCTACCCGTAACATTTAGGCGACACGATTCCATTCTGGTCGTAGTGGATCGATTTTCCAAAATGGCCTACTTTATCGCATGCAATAACACCAACGATGCATCACATGTTGCTAAATTGTATTTCAAGGAGTTTGTGTCTCATCGGGGCATACCCAAAATGATAGTGACTGATAGGGACGTTAAATTTACTAGTTATTTCTGGAAAACACTTTGGAAGCTTTTGGGAACTAGACTTATGTTTTCGTCAGCCTATCATCCCCAAACGGATAGGCAAATGGAAGTGGTTAACCGAAGCTTGGGTGGTTTACTTCGTTGCCTCGTTGGTGATCATAAGGGTACATGGGACCTTATTCTTCCTCATGCTCAACTAGCTTATAATAATTCTACGAATAGATCCACTGGATTATCACCAAATGAGATTGTACATGGATATAAGGCGCCCGTGCCTCTTGGCTTAGTTCCGCTACCGCCATCATTTAAATCCAGTCAATTTGCATAGGACTTCGCCTCGCATGTTCACACTCTCCATAAGCACATTAGAGAGACGTTAGCTAAGCAATATTCTATCTATCAATCGAATGCTAACGTACATAAGCGAGCAGTCCCCTTGAATATTGGTGATTTGGTAATGGTTCGTCTAATCCCTGAATGGATGCCGTCGGGCACCGTAAAGAAATTGGCGAATAGGAGAGCCAGTCCTTTTCGGGTTTTAAATAAGCTAGGCGAAAACGCATATCTATTGAAGTTACCCGTTGATTGGGGAATTTCCCCTGTTTTTAACATTTCGGAATTAACGCTTTATGTCTCTCCACCACCTGAACTGTCTGTCTCTCCGTTTAATATTTCCACTACATCTTCTAATGGGGTGGGGGGTGAGATTGTTTCTGGATCCCTCTCTCCTTTGAATTCTATGGGAGGTATGTTGCCTACTGGTGATAAAACATGTTTTTCTTCTTTGCCTAACGCCTTTCCAAGGTTCCCCCGGACCGATTTCTTGCCTGACAGGATTTTGCAGGATGCAGTGTTTTCCACTCCCGACGGTGACATTCACAGGTTTTTGATCCGATGGCGAGGTCGCCCTGCTTCAGATGACTCTTGGCTTTCCGCCTCGGAGGTGGATCTTCTGGATGCGGATCTCCTATGCAGTTACTTACCCGCACACTCATCGGTGATGAGTCCTTTTGAGCGGGGGAGGATTGATGGCGACGGCCTCTACGACGGCCAACTTGGTGATGAAGATGATGTCCATGGCGCACTTGGTGATCATGGGATAATGGCGGAAGATGATGATGTTGAACCGCCGGCCAAAGACATGCGGCGTCGTAGCGGTCACGACTACAATCTTCGCCCACGCAACAAGAATTTAATTTAGTTTATTTTGCTAGTTTATGGTCTGCAATTATCTATTTATGTGGTTTGCATTTAAATTATTTTATTTCTGTCATTTTGAATTTGTGGTGTGCATTTAGCCACTGTTATGGGCTGCTATTAAACTTTTGGATGTACGCCTTATATAAGGCCAAAAACTCTACCTATGTTATTAGATTTTGATGAAATTGAAAGTTATAATTCCCCCCCCCCAAAAAAAAAACCTAAACTTCTCTCTCTCTCTTCCTCTCTCATTGCCGCCGCCCCCTTGAGGGTTTCCCCTTGCTTCTAAGGTTCGGCCGCCCCCCTTCTCTCTCTTCTTCCTTCCTCCATATTCACTCCTCCACACAATTCCTCCACCACCTTTCATCTCTCTATTTCTCCTTTCATCCACGGCACCAAAATTCTCGTGCAAGAAGGGAAGGTTTTGGTGATCTTCTACGGCGTGAAGCGGGGAAGACGGATGTGTTCTTCATCTTTGGTGCGCTTCCCGAGATCTCGACGGAAGGAGATCATTTCTTGTGGATCCAACATCTCAGATCTACTTTTCCGAGAGGGGTAACGAAAATTACGACCCAAGAGGTCATCCTTTCTTTGATAGTCTTGTGGTGGACGATTTTGCGTGGATTTTCGAAGCTTTAATTATTGCGGTAATTTTTATAATAGATATGTGGTTTTCGTTTGGTTTTCCGATAACTCTCGAGAGGATTGGTGACCCTCGCTCTTTTTCTAGTTGGGATAGATCCTACCACTTTCGAATTGTGCTTTTCTTTGGTGGATCTATTTTGGTACAACTCCAAGCTCGTCGGAATCAATATTATTTCTTTTAGCCGGAGCGGATTTTGGCCTATAGCCATTTTCCGAACCAAGTGCGATGTGGCTACCCGTACGTTAGCTTGAAAGATAAATAAAAATAATTTGTGGCTGCTGCGTTTCGTTAGCGTGTGGTAAAGAGGGCGTAGAACGTAACGAGAGTCGTTATTTCATCGTCCGTGTAGGATCGATTTGGTCGGGCCTACATCAGAAGACATCTCCAGACACTACCCCTCAAGTGAATGAGATTAACACAAGAAGATAGAATCCAGTAGAAAGCTCTATGCAAGACATCAACATGAAGGAACACTGCCTAAGAATGTACCGCCTATTCCTGATAAGTGCCTTCCAAAGCCATTCTCCTACTTTGAAAGACAAGAGCAGAAGCTTCAGAGCAAGGAGAAGGATGCTGGGAAGCAAAGGAATTATTAGAACAGGAGCAGCACATGTGATAGAGCAAATGTTGTTGTAACTCTATTTTAAGAACATATGGCTCATTTATAAAATCTTGCTGAAGTTTATGAAGCACTTACTTATGCATTAATTTCCTTGCTCAGATATATGTTTAACCTAAGCTAACAAATTATTAAAAATTAGATTATTCATGATTAAAGACTATAAATGATAATCATCAAACAATGGTTAATGTAATTCAGATACAAAATATTAATCACTAGAATTAATATATAAATCTGGTGTCACTAAAATGACAATACATCCTTAGGAAAACATACATACTACTAAGAATGACAATACCGCTGACACTCAAGATATGCTCACATTAATTATGCAACGAGTAAACCAAGACAATATCGTTTTGTCTACAAAACGATATCGTCATAATAACATATAGTTTTGTCGAAATGACTCTACGATTTTGTCATAAAGACATGATGATATCTAACTATCTATCCATCAATTCAGAAATCTAAAATTAATCAATCACAACCATTCAATATGAGATAATCAAACACCTAATATGCGGCTCTTCGCATTCCACACTAGAAATTATAAATATGGTCAAATCTCTTGAAATTAATAGCATATGCTACATTTGCCCTAATACGTGGCTCTTTTAAGTCTTGGATGTAGTCTAATCACCTAGAGTGGGGGGGGGGGGGGGTGAATAGGTGTTTCAAATATTTATTCTTCCTCCTATTATTGATTGGTCTAGATTAGAGATATAAATGAAAGACTTGGGTTTAAAATAATACACCTAGAGGGAGGGTGATTAGGTATTTTCAATATTATTTGGTACTTTAAATCTGACTACCACAGCATAAAAGCAAAACAGAAAACACACAAAATTTATAGTGGTTCCCTTCAAGACAATGTGTCAAGAGGTAGTCCACTTTCCCTCCCACCTATCTAGTAGTGTGCTAGACTAGGCAACTTCTCCAAAAACTAAGATCACTATCCAATATAATAGATCTTACAATCTCAGACCCATAAAGTATCCTACCGCAGCCCTCACGCAGAAAATCTTACTTACAAAAACTCAGACTTCACAAGTACTACAAACAACTTTAGAATCTTTTGAATCACTGTAGCTTTCTTTAGAATCTTCTTCTGAAATATCAGATGAGCTTCTTGTACACGAAGAAGATTCTTTCTTATCTTCACAGCAAAGTGATGAAGATTTTCTTCTTGAGCACTTTTTCTCTTTTCTATTCTTTATCAGTGTAAGTGTAAGAGTAAGAGAGAGAAGTACAAGCTGTGTTTTGAATTCAAAGATCTCTCTATTTATACTCCTCTGCACTTTTGCATAAAGACCCATATTAATTTTCTGCATAAGTAAAAGGTCAGTAATGGAATATAATTTGAAACGGCATAATTAAATATCATAAATGCTTTGCCCTTTTGGAACTTGCATAATTTGGAAGTATTTAGAATTCTTCATTAATGGCTGTGGAACGGTTATATCTGCAAATAATATATCATTAAATATTCCTTGAATAGTGCACAAAATAGGCGGCGTGTATATTCCCTATATATCAATTTTGAAGAAAGATCTGTGCATTAAATACAGCTTTGCATCTGTCAAGACGATAAACTTTCTTCAAGCCGATATCGTCTTGATCATCTAGACGATATGTAGTCTTCAAGATGATATCATCAACACACTTCTTTCTTCATGACATAACATAGTTATCTAAGCGACATAACTTCTTCAAAGCAATATCGTCGAGATACTTCTTTCTGCACGACTAAACGTCAATCTTCAAGACGATATGATTGCTTCAAGACGATATCGTCGAGACCTCTATCTGTACGATTTTTACTTAGCCATCTCAACGATAAAGCTTCTTCAAGATGATACCATCGAGACTGTCTCAACGATATACTTCTATCTCAACGATATGTCAGCCAAATCTGAAAATGATTTCTGACTTAGATGATTTATACTTTTGTTATAATCTTGGTACTAAGAATGTAGCTTTGATACATCTGTCACATCATGAACCAAAACATAATATCAAAAACAACTTTGTTTATCTATACTTGTGCTCCTTCTTCAAATCTAGAAACATTGAGGGCACAATACCCAACAATCTCCCCCTATTTGAAGAATCCAGAACTTACAATTATAGATAAGCACTACTAATAAATGTACTCAATAAAGATCAATATATAGAGTTAGGTCAAATAATCATGAGCATCAAAAATAGTCTAAAACATGATATATAAATTAGACATGAATGATAACATAGAATTTTGCATATAGTTTTCCTAAATTCCATATTCTTCATCATTCCTCTTGGACTGATTTTCCTTTTGAAGATGATCCAGCCTTTCGTTTCTTCTCAGCTTCAGCCATCTTGGACTTCTCAGTATCATCTTGCTATTGCCTTTGCCTTTCAAAATAGATGTATGGTTTGGGACAATATCTGAGAGGGGCATGAGTAGGCACTGAAGGATCTCCCATTCTGTCTTTGTTCTAATGGTGCCTTCTTCCTGCTTCAGCTATTTCATTCTTTTTCCACTCCTTAGAGCAATAAAATTGACCTCTATCATTTTTCCCTTGCTGATATAATGACCAGGTATTTAAAATTATATCCCTTGAATGTGGACTCCATTCTTCAAAGCTTGGGTTCTTTTTAAGCTCCTCCATTCTCTTTCTCTTAGCTTCATTCTCTTCACACTCCACATGATGTCTTTTGCCCTTAATAACTTGCCCACTTCCACTAGAGGGCTCCTTAGCAAAATATCCTTGGTAAGTTCCAGGTTGTAGGTACTGCTCTAAATGGTCTTCTGCTGCTTGCTCATTTGTTGTTCCTTCAGGGATGCCACTGCCTTCTGGAATAGGATGTTGATAGGGAATTCCATAATCAATTGTATCTAGGCCCATGGATAATCTGACTTCATTAGATAGCCACATGGCATTATAGCTAGACAAAATCTCCCCCTTTCTGGCTTCTTCAAATATGTCCTTAGAAAGAGAGGCTTGGGAGTTCTTTAGCTGCTTAACTAAGAGAGCATTCAGATTACCTATAACATCAATGAATGTGCCTTGATAAGTTCTAACATATTGATTGAGAAGAGAAGAGAGCTGTCCTTGGTGGCATTCAGATTGTCCACCAATTCTTGTGAGATTTGAGCATTATTTGAGATTCATTGAAGAATGGTGTTGACAGCATCTTCTAAATCATTAAAGGTCTCGTCCTGATTGTGAATGATTGCTTGCTGATTATCCCTTAAGGTATTCATTCTATCAAGCACTATGTTAAGTTGTTGGCCAATCAGCAAGGTGGCTTCATTGATATGGGTTATTTGTTCACCAGTGTTGGAAACAGCATTTGCAAAAGTGTGATAAACATTTGCATTTTGATGATTTATATGTTGTATATCCTCTTGCAAACCTTTATCCTGGCAGATAGCTCATGTCTATAACTTTTGATAGCATTATTGACATATGCTTCAAAGTGTATTCTTTGTTGGTCAAGAAGGGAGTCTATCTTGGACATAAAATCAGCAGGTGTGGTTGTGGGAGCTGTGAGGATGGGAGAAGATTGCTAATTGATTATTCTTGGAGGTGAGGGTTGCATTATGACTTGAGCAGAAGACTTCCCCTGCATTGGTGCAGGCAGGTCAGAGGGATGCTCCTTTTCATCCTCATAAGTGCTTTGATGCATATCATCATTTATAAATCCTTCCAGAGATTGATCTGACATATCTCCTTCTTCATGACCTTCTGAGACATTTATAGGACATTTCTGAACCTCTTCCTCAACATTCATTACTGCCTCCTTGGCAATACATAAGATTTCCTCCTGAGACAACTCCTCATGAGGTACAGGGTCACTTCCAATTAATGCATTATCTTCTCTTAATGGCTCCCCCTCAACATAAGAGGAGAGTTTTGAGCAATTTGTGGAGGTTGAGCAGGGCTTTGAGGAACATCAACTCTTTGTGAAGATGGTTCACCTACTTCTTTTTTGGTGAACTTCTTTTCCCATCTGTTGATAGTCTTCACATTTATTCTTTTAAGATAATGAAGAGGTGTTGTTCAGATTCATTCAGATGTTTAGGAATGGAGTGCTTTAAGTATAATGAGAGGATTCTGCCAAAGTTGGGTGGCTTCATGCTTTCTTTGATCTTGTCAAACAAGACTTTTCCCCATCCAGTCTTCTTTTCAAGAATGACTCTAACCATCGATTCAAACATACTTTTTGAGATTCTATCATGTGACCCAATTTTGCACAATAGCACTTTCCCAATAATATCTGGTAAGAGCATACCTTGCATATTCATCTTGTTTCTTTGAATGCTTTCATATGGTTTTCCATTAAGGCCACACTATTTATATCCTTCTAAAAAGTCCTCAGTACTTACTGATTCTTCTTCTTCATCTTCATACAGAACAATTAATTTATGAGCTTTAGTTAGGCCTATAGCAGTTATTCTTATGTATTCTCCAGACACAGTGGTAAAAATAGCATTCCCTACCTTGTTGATTTGGGCATTTGCATAAATTTAAGAAAGTGCAGTGTGGTAGAACCGGGTAGGCTCAGTGAGGACATATTCTAGTTTTGATGCATATAGCAGAGTAATTACCATATATCAAGTAACGCCCCAGAATTTTCGATTTTGATTTTAATCGTTAATTCAGTCGTGGCGAGGGCGTTACCGTCTTAGGTGCGTCATCGTTGTTCGTCTCGAGCTTTCACGAGATCGTGTTGGATAAAATCTTTAATTATTTTGGTATAAAAGGTTTACTTAGATTATAAAAGAATTTCTTACAAGTAATTCCTTATAAATTTCTTTATAAAACTATACATATTTTCTTCATAAAGAATTTCCTTAAATTACTCTTTACAGTTTATTCATAAATAAATTTCTTATGAAAATCTTTCTTTTTGCAAAGAAGGTGAGTGGAGTCCAGATGAAATCCACCACCATCATCTTTATTTATGAAGTCTCGTTTCTTTCGATTAAAGTCTTCTCCCAGTTCTTGTTTCGTTAGTCTAGTCGAGAGAGAGAGGAAGTCAGAGGCTAGGTTTTTGTCGGAGATTTTGAAACTGGCAATCGGTCTCTTGAGTTCGTACCCACAGGGGGTTGCAACCCGTGCCTACTTGTTCCTCACTTACGCTCCTGACCGTGGACGAAGAACTAGGAACAGACCCAAAAGGCTGCAGCGAGGAGGTCCCGCCACAAACCCGGAAGATCTTAGAGAGCTTCCCCTCCCAAACCAAAGCTCAGTCGGGCACCTTGGAGGTCACTAGCAGCCAACCAAAACTTGCCTAGGAGGAGAGAGACAGAATGATCGGATCTCCTCCAAGGTGCCCTACAGGGTCTATTTATAGATTCTCTAGACTGGTCTGCAAATAGCATAAATTCACCTTTTAGTTTTACTATTCGCACCCCAAATTGGTGTGCGAACAGCCTAACTCCATTGTTCTGAAGGGCTATTGTTAGCCCACAAAGGGTATTTGGGTAATTTTACCCCCAATGCCTCCTGGCCGAGTGGTCCATGAGGGCACCACTCGCCAGGCTTCCCACACGCTTGATTCTGACTGGGCGAGTGGCCCCTAGGGGCACCACTCATCGGGCCTCTCGCGCATTCGCGCTCCTGAATGGGCGAATGCCCTGGAAATGAGATCTGCACTCGCCCCGAGACCCCTCTACCTCTTATAACCCAGGGGAATGGCCTTCTGGCTTGCTTTCCTGCCCGTCCTAAGCTATGGACACACTCGACAAATATGGGGTTGTACTTGAGGTGATATTTTCCGATGGAGGGGGTGGTCGGAACCCTCGGTGGAGCATGGTTTATGAGATCTCTCGTCGTGTTCCTCCTCGGTGAAGGTGGCTTTGCGGCATTGGCTTTCGGTTAAGATAAGAAGCTTTCTTCTTATTCTTCCTCTTCTTCTTCTTCTAATTTTTCTTCTTCTTCTTTTTATTTGAAACGCTGGTTTGATTATGTAGGTAAGGGGAAAAATTAGGTAAATGGTGATTTTTTTTGTTTTCAAAAGGTTTAGGGTAGCTGTGTGGAAATTTCTGGGTATAAGTCAATTCGTCGAGTGAACTCGTGTAATCTGCTGAGTGTAAGTAAAATTCGTCGGGTCATCTCGAGTGGTTAAGTTAAATTCGTCGAGTCATCTTGAGTGGTTAAGTCAATTCGTCGAGTTAACTCGTGTATCCCGATGAGTGCAAGTAAATTCGTTGAGTGAAGTAGATTCGTCGAGTGAACACATGTAACCCGCTAAGTACAAGTAAATTCGTCGAGTGAAGTAGATTCATCGAGTCAACTCATGTAATCTGCTGAGTGTAAGTAAAATTTGTCGATTCATCTCGATTGGTTAAGTCAATTCGTCGAGTGAACTCATATAACCCGCTGAGCGCAAGTAAATTTATCAAGTGAACTCGTGTAACCCACTGAGTGCAAGTCTATTCGTCGAGTGAAGTAGATTCGTCAAGTGAACTCGTGTAACCCGCTGAGTGCAAGTAAGTTCGTCAAGTGAAGTAGATTCGTCGAGTGAACTCGTGTAATCTGCTGCGCATAAGTAAAATTCGTTGAGTCATCTCGAGCGATTAAGATAAATTCGTCGAGTCATCTCAAGTGGTTAAGTCAATTCGTCGAGTGAACTCGATTAACCCGATGAGTATAAGAAAATTCGTCGATTGAAGTGCAATTCGTCGAATAATTTCAGGAGGGTGAGTTCTTGTTGTGATATGGTATAATGGTAATGCTAAACATTGTTGTGCAGTTGCTCAGTTTGACAATCACCTCTGATTCGGACGGACAGACAAGTGGTTGGCCTTGATCTGTTTGACCATCACCTCTGAGCCGCACTGATGGACATGTGGTTGGCCTTGATCAGTTTGACCATCACCTCTGAGCCGCACTGACAGACAAGTGGTTGTATTTGATCAGTTTGACCATCACCTCTGATCCGCAGGGACAAACACATGGTTGTTTAAGCCCGCTTGGTGCTAGTTCCCCCTTGTTCTCGCTTTTTGAGCTGAGTTTGTTGATGTATTTTACTTCTATTTTTCTCTTGATATCGGGTATTCCTACCTAGCTTTTTGTGTGGCTTTCTTGCTCCCCTTTTTAGGGCTGAGGAATTCCTTTCTTTGAAATGCCTCAGGTCCAGGTTTGTAGCTGAGCTGGTGGACAGGAGGTTTCTCCTAGGCTCTTGAAGGTGGTGCCTTCCTCTCTCCTCGGTGAGGAGCGCTTTTGTTTATTTGTAGACTTTCTCGTGTTTCTCTATGGGTTTGTCTCAGCTTGTTGATGCACATAGTAGTTTCTGGTTGTATACTATTAATTTTTGCTGCTCTGCTGGTACATCTTGATGATGATTATTAGCTCTCTGGGAATGTTTTATGTTAGGTTGCATGATAGGTATTTTAAGTAGTAAGAAAAGTGTATTTCAATTTGATAGCATGGTTTTATATGAGTATCATCTACTTTAAACTGCCTATTTATATATTTTTATGGGTTGACTAGTAATCCACTGGGTCGAGGGACACGTTCTCGAAGATAAACTAACTTCAACTCTAAAACTATAAATATGTTTTATTGGAAAGATAGTCAGTGCGTTAAAGAGGCATGAGCGTCGGTAGTTGTCCCCTACCGGACGTGGCATCACATCGCGTGTTTTCCCCGACTTTGAGCATATATTTATGTATAAGGGAAAATGCGGGTTGTGATAGTTGGTATCAGAGGAGGTTGGTTTTGCTCGTTTGGTTCGTTAGACGATTTAGTCGAACGGCCATTTGTTTCCTTTTTAGAATCTTGATTCATTCCATACAGTCACCAAAGTGTCATCCGTACGTCTTGGTCGAGGCATGAACACTACACTCATAGGCATGACAGATGTATACAGGGCATATTATGTACTATGTGATGCATAGTATGTGTTTGTATATGGATTCTCATAGGCATAGCAACATATGATTGTTATGTAGTATGGGATGCATAACAATCATCACATGGATGCTCCATTAGATTTTTCCTTTCATTACATGCGATATTATGTAGTATGGGATGCATAATATTTCATGTGTACGCCACTTATAACATGCATTAAGGCTTTCTTAGAATGCATAGCACTGCATGCACATCATAACATCGCATAAGCACCCGTGCCAAGCTAAAGATTTATATGATGACACTCGTGCACACATGATTTGAAATGGAAATTTATCATTTATGGAAAGGATATAGTATATCATCGTAAAATTAAAGCATGACATCATTTATCAAAATTCCCAGAGCAATATAGCAGCAAGAGCAGGTGTCTTTATTTTTATGGTCTGATCTAAGTGGATTAGTTCTAGTTATAAGTTAGGGTTTGATGAGTTGTTTGTTCGTATGTATAGATATGTCGCTGAAGCGTGTCGCGACAAGGTTGACTCCCCAATCTGAGGGCGAGTCTTTGGGTGCGCAGAGTGTGGCTGTGATCAAAAGTATGCGATAGATTAATGAGGCTCTGTCAAGACAGTTGGTCGCAATGCAATTGCATATTCAGACGTTGTTGACTGCCATCGCTGGGCAGCAGTCGAGGGTGCAGAAACCTGTGGTAGGCTAGCCTGAGCCGGTTCCTCTCGCTCCTTTGGTGCGTCCTATTTTGTTACCTCCAGAGATGAACTTCATCTCGCACTTCCAGCAATTAGGACCCCCGAGCTATGACGGGAGAGCTGACTTTATGGCGCTAGACGATTGGATCATAGAAATGGAGGAGTTATTTTCCTACTTGGGAATTTTTGCCGAACAAAAGGTTATGGTCACTGCCTTCCAATTGAAGGGTCTTGCAAAGGGCTGGTGGATTAGAGAAAAGGAAGGGCTTACTGATGGTTTTTTCGTGAGATCAGTTCCAGGGGATGTTGCTGAAGAAGTTTCTGCCGACTCCTGAGCAGGACAGATTGATGAATAATTTTCTGCACTTAAAGCAAAGGCAGCTCACAGTTGGTGAATATAAGATTGAATTCAGGAAATTGAGCAGGTATGCTCCAGAATTGGTGGCCATGGAAGAGGGCAGGGTGAAGCGGTTTCTCAGAGGTCTGCGTAGCGAGATTTAGCAGCTAGCTTATGCTGACTAGAAGACTTCATGTCAAAGTCGACGAGAAGGACTTATATCCAAGTTGACTAGAAGACTTTATGTCAAAGTCGAATGGAAACTTCATAAAAGAAGAAATAATTGCACGATCTTAGGGCGAGCAAACTTTTCTAAACCTAGGGAAGTCTTATCAGACTACCTGGTAGCATAACTAAACAAGTATAGAAGCTATCCAGATTCCAAGGGGATGACAGCAGGACGAGAACCCAGAACACCAATCAAGACCCAAAAAGGGGAAACACAACATCCACTAACCTAAAATCAACAGGTTAGGCAGACAAGAAAGAAGAAAGGACTGAAATGAAGGACTTTCAATCATCCAGCAAAATCAAGACAAGGGGACTACTACTTGAAGGACACAACCAACAAGAGAGCCTAGTATAACTAAGCTTCAAGACACAAAGTCATTAAGGAGAAGGACCGTTATTTGCAGCCCACAACCACTAAAAGAAGAAAAATCTTTACGTTCAATTAGATTGCTAAGACAGTGAGGAGGAAGCATTACCCTTCACTGAGAAAGTTAACACAAAAATTTACATGGAAGACTGAGTCTGAAAAGGTTTAAAATACGCAGAAATAAAAGACAGATTACACAGAAAACCAGGGAGTTCTTGACAGAAATTCTGGACAAAAGGCTAGAAAATTCTGGAATTACACAGAGAGAACATCTAAACAAGTCTATGGTATAAAGAGGAATCAAAATGCACAAGAAGAAACTTGATTTCTGAGAATACACAGAAAATGACTTTTATGAGAGAATCTATCAGAACAACCAGGAAGACCACAAACAGAACTTCACTTGCAAATAGATGACCAAAAGGAAAAAAGGATTGAAAGAGAAGGGAAACAGCAAATAGATGACCTCAACAACTAGGCTACATGTGTGGGACCTAGAGGGGTTGGTAATTTAACCAACGCTTAAATATAATTGCCGAACATGACATCCATATTCTCTTATAATCAAGGTCATATTACCGAAGCAATTGATTGTCATGTAACAAGAATAAGCTTGAACTATGAGTCGATTACGCAACTTGAATTATCGAGAATAGAATTAAATATGGCAACCCCCCATGAAGTTTTTTAAAAAAATAGAACTATATATGGCTAATAGAAACTACACATAGCTGCCCCCAAAGTAATATAAACCTAAGCGTAGATGGTGCAAAGCAGCCCTCTAACTGGGATTACACAACCAACCCCAAAGAGAAATGAATCCAAGCATAGATGTGCATATTTTATCCATCCAGGATTTCCAATAGACCAAGAATGTATAACCAAAAGAAAACCATCCCAATATCTAAATGAAATGCAAGATTTGGCACTATTTACGATTAGGAAAAACAAAAGTAACGGACTAGCAGGTATAACCGAGAAAAGGGTCCAGAAATTTTTCAGCATAATAGCCAAGAAAAATCCAGCTGGTATAATATCGGGAATCCAGGAAAAATCCAGCATAAAACTGGGTAATACCTAGCAAAAAGGAGGAGAAATTTTTAAGCATAAAACTAGGTAATACCGAGCAACAGGGAGGAGGAATTCCCAGCATAAATCCGGGGAAAAGCACAGAGTAAGCATAGATATGTATATATATATATATATATATGTTTCATCCACCCTGATTTTTCTTATAACTGAAATGCAAAATTACTTCAACTGGTTAGGATTAGGGACTACCCCAAGGTACCCAGCAGGTACACCCAATAATGACCAGAAATCTCTTGCATAAAAACTATGGAGTCTTCCATATGAAATCTAAGTAAAAATCGAGTACCAGGAAAACTTGCAAACCCCATAATCACAGCCATAATCCAGATAAACAGAAGAAAAGAAGTGCAGGGAAGGAGGAGGAAAAGGGTTTCTTGCCTCGAATCAACCGGCGATCCGCTGGATCGCGTCAAGCAGGGAGAGAGAGCCGCCCGGAACCCTAGACCCGGCGACGAAGACGAGCCATGGCAACCTCCAACACTCCTCCGACGAAAAACCCGACGAGCCCTCCAATTTCCCGCACCGGCGAGAGCTCCGACCACCTCCACCCCCGGAAAATTCTTCTGGCGAACCTTAACTCCGCCCTTCCTCCTCTCTCTCTCGAATGGAGTTCACGGAAAAGAAAAAGAAATTAGAAATAGATGGTTGGCTGCCTAGGGAGAAAAGGGGAGATTCCAAAATAAAGACCACCGATTCTAGCTGGATCCCACTCCAATCCTAAGCCAAATTTATTTGCTGATTTCATAAAAGTTTATATTTACACATATTATTATTATTATTTTTTTCTTAATAAGGATATATATGTATATTTTAGAATACTATGTACTTATATAAATTTTATATGAATTTATTGTATAAGTTTATACATAAATGATAAGGATAACGAGCACGACCTCGCGAACACCCGAGACGGACCAGGGCAACGCACCTACAATGGTAACACCCTTGCTGTGACTGAATTATCGATTTAAATAAAAATTGAAATTGCTGGGGCGTTACAGCCACCCCTCCTACGAGAAAGTTTCGCCCCGAAACTTTGCAACAACAATACCAAACATTTTACCACTATCATCCCCCACATACCCGCTTAGATTAATTATAAGAGAAAACCTAGGGCGTTACACAATGGATAAACTAGCCCAGAACATTATTGTGAATGCAATTGATGATTCCACCTTCCAGAACTTAGTGCACTATACAACATCGAAGGAAATGTGTGATACACCTGTGGTGTATATGGAAGGGACTGCTGAAGTGAGGGATGATGGGAAATCTCTCCTCAATCAAGAATATGAATCTTTCAGGCAGCTCAGCCAGGAAAGCATATCTATTTGTTATGAAAGGTTCTTCAGAATATTTAATTAACTGAGGACCTATGAAAGGGTATTCAGTGACTATGAACTAATTGACAAGTTCCTAAGATCTCTAACTAGAGACTGGGACACAAAGATATGTGCCATCAGGGAAGTGGCCAAGCTGGGTGAAACTCCTACCCAGAGATTGTTTGGGAAACTGCTCTCTTATGAGATGCAGTTGTCTGCAAGGAAGGGGGAGGATGCATCCACCAGGACTCATGCAAGGGAGAAAATTGTGGTTATCAAAGTTGACAGCCCCAAAAGGAGCAAAGCCAGATTGCTGTCTCCTCCAAGAAAAGTTGCTGATTCAGAAAATTCTAAAAACTGCACTTTTGACAGAACCTCATCTGATGAGGAGTTTGCTGCCTTCTCTAGGCACTTCAAGAAGCTGATGAGGAGGAAGCAATGCAAGAACAAACCTTCCTCCTCCTCACATCCCAGGAAGGACTACAATAGATCTGAAAGGCATCACTCCAAGGGTGACAGGTATGACCCTAAACATGCTAAACATATTTCATCTAATGTTATATGCTACTGCTGCACTAAGCCTGAACATGTCATTGTCGAATATCCAGTCTAGAGAAAGGAGAAGGGTGATAAGAAACATCATCACCAAAAGGAAAGGAAAGGTGAAAAATCCTTCCTAGCAAAGAAGGGGAAGAGCTGGAGTGTGAATCTGAGTCCTCAACCTCATACTCAGATGAAGAGGAGAAAGCCTACATTAGGCTGTTTGCTGCAGAAGAGGATGAAGACTTTCCTGCTCCAAGGATTGAAATCAGGGCCCCTCTGTCACATTCAGACAATGACATAGAGGAGGATGAAGACATCCAAGAAGACCATGGGCGGATGGCTCTAACAGAAGATTAGGACAGTCAAAATAATTCAGACAATGAGCAGGTACTAATCCACTGCATTTCTTCTTTTGAATATGAGACAAGTCCAGAATCTGAATAAACTCCATCTAATGCTGGAAGTGATTCAGAATCTGAGGAAGATGTCAATCAATTGATTGACAAGTATGGTGCTCTCTTGGAAGCTCTGAAAAAGAGCAAGATGTTAGCCAAGAGGCAAGATCTGGAAATTGCTTCCCTAAAGCAGTCAAAAACTGATTGCACTAAACATGCTACCAAGCTAGCTCAAATGAGTAAAGAAATTGCCAAGTTAAGGGGAATGTCAATTATCCATATTGGCACCATAAGCCATAAAATCAAGATCATCAAGTATCTTGAGGAAAAGCTTCTCAATGAGAGAATGCTAGTGGCTCAGTTCTCTAAGCCTAAGATAGTGCTACCTATTATTGACACCTTCTCCTCTCATGATAAAAGAGGATTGAGATTCAATAAAGAGGTAGAAGCTGGTAACACAAAAGGTAAGGTCAAGGCTTCAATTGAACCAAAGTCTTCCTTTATAAAGTTAATGATACAATCCAACATATATGTCCAACAAAGCATTCATGGTCACCTGTTGAATGGTAGTTCCAATAGCTTGAACAAAGATGCTCACAGCTATAGGAGAAGAAAGGAGTTAGGCTTGAGTGCCTTAAAGGCTCCATATGAGGAAATTCAGATGGCCCGTCATGGACCATTTGTTTTTGGAACCTCAGCCAATACACTCAAGATAAAGAAGGTTGCATCTTCCAACTCCCATCCCACAAAAATTGGGGCTGCTGTCAGACCTATAACCAAGCATAACTGTCCAGTTTCTGCTTTCATCAACACTTGCTTAGCAACCAAGCTAAAATCTGTTGATGACAATCAGAGAATGGCTACCAAGACTGATTATAGGAAGGCAAAAAGCTAAGTGATTGCTGAAAGGAACAAGAAGAATGTTGTTGTATCCTTTCCTGAACAGAAGAAGGAAGCCTCAACTTCTAAATCTATACATGAAAGAAGATACAACATATATGAGTGTTGGTGCTGTGGCAAAGTGGGTCACTTTGCAATTAATTGCTGGCACAATCCCAATGTGCCAATTGCAAGGAAGGGCACTCCAGCCAATCAAATCCTTTCCAGGAATATTCCATATGATATTAACAGGGACCTAGGACAAAAAATCAGTTGGGTTCCTAAGGTATAGTAAAATTTATCTTTTAGGATAGTTCAAGTACCAGCCATAACCAAATATGGTACTTGGACAGTGGGTGCTCAAGGCACATGACAGGTACCAAAAGTCTTCTACAGGACTACACAGCTGTGAAGAATGGACCTAAAGTTACATTTGGTGGATCTGAAAAGGGAGTCACCAAAGGATATGGTATGATCTCCAATGGCATAGTCTCAATCACAAGGGTAGCTTATGTTGAAGGGTTTCAACACAACCTTGTAAGCATAAGTCAACTATGTGACATAGGCTATGTCATTGAATTCCACAATGACAAGTGCTTGATCAAAAAGTCAAATGACTTAGAGACAATTCTCTCAGGCACTATGAGTGGGAATATATATTGTTTAGACTTTATTTGCCATAATTCCCTTTCTCCTGTGTCTTGTAGCTAATGAAAGTGAGCCCCTTTATGTTAAATGGCACAAGAGACTTGCTCATATTAACTACAAGACAATGTATAGACTAGTTTCTAAAAACCTTGTTAGGAATAGTCCAAATCTAAAATGTATTAAATGTGGTCCCTGTCATGCTTGCCAAATGGGTAAGAAAACTAGGGCGACTTTCAAAAGTATTTGCTCCAAAGACATTGGAAGATGTCTATATCTATTGCACATGGACTTGTTTGGTCCTTTGCCAATTCAGAGCATAGGTGGGAAGTTGTATACCTTGGTGATTGTTGATGATCACTCAAAGTATACATGGGTATTTTTCCTATAGAAGAAATCAGATACCTTAAATGTCTTTATAAATCATGTCAAGGCCATTCAAAATGATATACAATGTACTGTTGTGTGGACTAGGATTGACCAAGGCACAAAATTTAAATCTGAAGCTATGACAAGGTTTTGTCAAGAAATTGGTATCACCCAAGAGTTCTCCTCCCCAAGGACTCCACAGCAAAATGGTGTGGCTGAGAGGAGGAATTAGACCTTGATAGAAGCTGGGAGAACATTGCATAGTGACTCCTCACTTCCATAATATATTTGGGCTGAGGCAGTCTATACTACTTGCTATGTTCTCAATAGAGCTTCCATCAATAAGGTCCTTGGAATACCCCACATGAGATTCTGAAAGGAAAACAACCAACAATATCATACTTTGGAATCTTTGGTTACAAATGCTACATTTTAAAGAATGGAAAATCTCATTTGACAAAGTTTGCAGAAAAATGCAATGTGGGGGTTCTTGTAGGCTATAGCTCACATAGTAGAGCTTATAGAGTATACAACAAGAAAACTCATGTTGTAGAAGAGTCTATGCATGTATTGTTTGATGAGACCAGCCTTCTTTATAAGGGTTGGTCTAGTTCTTATGTTTTGACAGGAAATGAACAGAAATTGGAAGAGAGGTCTATACAAGACATACCCAGAACCAGCAAAGCTTATATAGATGTTGTTATTCCTGAAGATGAAGAAGTGTAGGCTGCTGAAGATCCTACTGTTCCAAAAGAAGACTTGCAAATTGCTGCCAGGATGCCTGCAGCAACAAGTCACTTGAGAGATCATCCAAGAGAACAGATAATTGGAGCTGAGAATTAAGGTGTGATCACATGAAGTAGGGCTCACAATGAAGCTCTATTCCTGTGCTTCCTGTCACAATTGGAGCCTAAGAAGTTTGAAGAAGCCAATCAAGACACTTTCTGGATTCAAGCCATGTAAGAAGAGCTTCTTCAATTCAAAAGATGCAAAGTCTGGAAGTTGGTGCCAAAACCTCAGGGACACAACATTATTGGCACCAAATGGATATACAGAAACAAGTTCGATGAGAATGGAATCATCATCAAGAACAAGGCAAGATTAGTCGTCAAGGGCTATAGACAAGAAGAGGGAATAGACTTTGATCAAACCTTTGCCCTAGTTGCAAGGTTAGAAGCAATTAGGTTATTTCTTGCCTATGCTGCCCACAAGGGGTTCAAAGTATATCAGATGGATGTCAAGTCAGCTTTCCTCAATGGTAACTTGAAGGAAGAGGTATATGTTAAACAACCATTAGGTTTTGTACATCCTACCCTTACTTCTCATGTTTATTTACTTATGAAAGCTTTATATGGTCTAAAGAAAGCCCCTAGGGCTTGGTATGAGACCTTGTCTACCTTTCTCATCAAGAACAAGTTCTTAAGGGGAAAGATAGACAGCACATTGTTTCCTAGAGAAACAAAGGGCAAGTGTCTTCAAGTCCAAATTTATGTTAATGACATAATCTTTGGGTCTACAGATGACAACCTCTGCAAAAGGTTTGCTAACCTTATGCAGGGGGAGTTTGAGATGAGCAGTATGGGAGAGTTCAAGTACTTCTTAAGCCTCCAAGTGAAACAATCTTTCGAGGGGATATTCAACTCTCAGACTAAGTACACTAGGGAGTTTATCAAGAAGTTGGGGATGGAATATGCTTCCACCATGAAAACTCCCATGGGGTCTAACATTTCCTTGGACAAGGATAAGAAGGGCAAAGCCTTTGATGAATCCATGTACAGGTGCATTATTGGATCCCTGTTGTATCTAACTGCTAGTAGACCAGACATTATGTATGCTACATGTGTTTATGCTAGGTACCAAGCATGCACTAAAGAATCTCACTATTCAGCTGCAAAGAGGATTTTGAGATACCTTAAAGGCAGCAAACATCTTGGCCTTTGGTACCCTAAGAACAATGATTTTGAACTGAGAGGCTTTTCAGATGCAGATTTTGCACGATGCAAAGAAGACAGGAAAAGTACCAATGGAACTTGTCAATTCCTAGGAAGGAGGTTGATATCATGGAGCAGTAAGAAGAAACCAGAGTGGTTATTTCTATTGCTGAGTTAGAATATATAGCTACAGGTAGCTGCTGTACACAACTCTTATGGATACAACATCAGTAGAGGATTACAACCTCAAGGTAAGTCAATCTCATTTATATTATGACCCATCCAGTGCTATCTTTATTGCTAAAAATCATGTCTCTCATAGCAGGACTAAGCACATAGAGATAAGATATCATTTTATTGGAGAACATGTTGAATGTAAAGATATCTCTGTCTTGAATTTGTCCCCTCTGACAATCAAGTTACTGATATATTTACAAAGCCATTGGATGAGGCCAAATTTAATGCTTTCAAGATTGATCTTGGTATGTTAATTATTGAATGATGAATAACTTATCCTATTATCAGTCCTCAATGATATGTTGAATGTTATGTTCTAGTACAATATGTTGTCACATCACCACAATTAGTGACATGATTAGGACATCAACCAATTCAATCAAAATGGCTTAATATTAGTCTATAAGATCAGTTAAAATAAGAGACTTGTTTTAGCTGAGCCGCTGAGGTCACTGGGAAAATTCCAGCTGAACCGCTGGGATAGCTAAGATGTCCCTGCGGTTGACAGTTCTTTGTCCCAGCAGCTTAGATCACCGTCTCAGCAGTTCTGTTGAGACGGGTTGCCTAAATTGCTATTCGTCAAAATTCAACATTAAATGATCTAAAATCACTTAAAATAATAAGTCCAATCAACTTTAATCATTAGGGCTAATCAAAACCTAACCCAAACCTATATCAATAAACCAATGTGAGTAAAGATAATTAAATAAACCTTACTCCCCAGCCGTCGAGATGAATCATCTTCCCTTTCGTATCCGCATCTCATTTTCTCAGTAATAATGGCGCCAAAGAGTTCTAAGGATCTTCTAGAAGTGTATGAGGTAGTATAAAATGGTTTTGCTCACGCTCCAAAAGAAATAAAGGTGGTGATTCAACTTCTAGAAGCTCAAGGCCTAGAATACCTTCTGTCTGGGCCCACTGTCATTCTCAGAACTGAAGTTCTGGAATGGTTCAGTAATGTGAGGATCTCCCCTTAAAAGTCCACCTTGAATTCAAAGGTTGGAGATGAAAAGATCAAAGTCTCCTCCAAGAGAATAGAAAAAGGCCTGCATTTAACACCATGCAGTCTTGATGAGGAAGAAGAAATCTCAGATAAGGATAAGAAGAAAGCTCTAGCTTGGTGTAACTATGGTGATGCCCAAAAAGGCTCACTGAAGAGAAAATTCTTCAATCAGAGAGGCATGCTCCTCTCTAACATAGTGGGGAAGTCCATTCTTTATAAACAAGGCTCCCATGACACCATCTCCCCGTTCATGTTTGAACTAATGACAAGGATTATCTTTAAGAGGAAACATCCTGGGGAAATGTAATCTTGCAAAGACTGAAAGAGTGCCTTCAAGCCCCCAACTTTGGAAGAATTCTGTCCCTATATCTTCTGAACACCCATCCAGAGAAGTTTGAATGCTCAAAAGGTCAAATCTCCACTACCTCAATAGGATGGATAAAAACTTTGGATAGGTTCTCTAGGGTGCTCCCCATGAGCCATCCCTCAGTGGCAAAGGGCAAGAATAAGGAGATCTCAAAAGAACCCAGGAAGTCCAGAACGATTGTCTCAAGTTCTGAGTCACAACATTCTGATGAGAATGATGATGCTTCATCTGATAAAGGGGATGAAGATGCACAAATCATGCTCACTGATTCTGTACATCCAAATGACATGGAGAAAGTTAACACCCCTGGTAATTAATGCTTCAACCTCAAGTTATTGATAATGCTATCTAATCTTGAACAGTTAATTAGTTAATAACTAATGATTCCACAGTAATCTCGTCTTTAGTCTCTCAAGACCAGTTGGATGCCCTATCTGAGGGAGAGCAACAACAAGAGCCATCTAAAAAGAATGTTGCTGATAACAATAATAATGTTGAAGATGTCCTTGTCAGGATTGATGAGGGCAAAGTGCATTCTCCTGAGGATATGCAAAGTAAGATTGACACCATCCTCTTAAATCTTGAAAGAAGAATCAAATTTAATCCTGATAATCTACCAGGTCTTTGGGATACACCAGATCAAAGACAACCTGGTGCTCTATCTGAGGGGGAGGAGCAAGGAATATCTGATGATAATGATAATAATAATGATATTATTGATGTTGGTGATGATGAGGATGATGATGGTGTCCCTCCTGACCAAGTACAAGGGCAGATAACCCCCCAAATAGAATCAATCCCTCCTCCAAATCTCCCTCAAGAGCTCAAGGAATCTGAAGTGATTCATCAACAAGCTTCAACCTCCATCCCCTCACAGTCCAATGAGAACATTATTAGTGCCATTCAAATTATGCTAGATACTTATCTGGAATCTATGAAGGATTATGCTGATAGGTCAGCCTCTACAATGAAGGAGTATGTAGATCAGTCTATCTCCAATGTAAAGACTGAAGTTATGGCTGCACTAAAACCCATCAAAGATGAAACTATCTATCTGAATCAAAAAATGACCAAGTGGTTTGTCATGGATGAAAAGACTATAAACTCTCAATCTGCAATATTCAGATCCATCAACAATGCCACTAAAATGGCAGAGTCTGATATGAGATATGTCAAAGACTATGTCAGCAAAGCAGATGGTGTGCTTCAAAATACAGCAAAACATATTGAGGAATATGTGTGGTCAACTGCTACCCAAATGGATGCTGAGGCAGTAAAACTGAAGGATGAGCTAAAAGCTGACATTGAAAATGTCTTCCAAACCCTCTCTGGCACAATCACAACAGCTAACAAAGGCAAAAATCAATGAATATTTGAAGAAGCCAGGAAGGGGGAGAGTACCAATATTATTACCAACTCTGAGCTAGCCCTCAAAGTTCTGCAAGGAACAAGACTAGCCTTAAACCTTCGCCTCCTGGACAGGCAGAGAGCAGAAGATTGGGATTTCTCTAAACAAGAGCAAATTGATCAGAATGTCAGATTGGCAAAGAGAAGAGAGAGAACACATGATGCTAGTTGAAGAATTCATGGATAGGAAAAGGGATGAACAAAGAAAAGACCTAGATCTTGAATATTGGAGTGAGGACTCCAAGAGTATAATCCTGAATGTATGGCTAAGCCCGGGACAGGTCTGCAAAGACATTGACAGAATCTATCCCTTTAAAGAATGGATAAAGCACTTGGAAAAAAACACAAAAAGGGAACAAATATTCAAAGCAAATCTGGTGTTGAAGGATAACCCAAGGAGGATGCCTCCTAGGAACATTCCAAAGCCATTCCTATACTTCAAAAGGCAAGAGAACAAGAAGAAGATGGTTGAAATTGTAGCAGCAAATGCTGAGAAGGACACTGCTACAACTGCTGCTAAAGACAAGGAGGCCTCAACAAAAGGTAAAGAAATTGTTGCTGATAATGTTGAATGCTCAACATCCTCTATGAAGAGAAAAAAATTAAATCAATGTATTTTTTTGTTGAAAATTGTTGGGAAAAACCCCTTGGATTTAACTTAACAAATTATCTAAAAAGTGATTTTATCTCTTAGGTTTTAATTACCCATTGTATAGTCATGGTAGTTATGTCGTTAGATTTCTTAGGATATCATACACACCTTGGAGTGCAAAGACCAGAGCAAGACAAGCAAAAACATGGTTATGTTAATAATTGCGTCGAATGGTATTCGACACAACTTGGACTTGATGTCGACGTAACTTAGACTTGAAGTCCAAGCAACTCAGCCTCTCTGTTTAAGTAGATCAAGTCGATGATTCGTCGAAAGGATATCGACGTAGATAAAGGAGCTTGTCGAAGCTGTCTTTGAAGTCGGCGCAAGTTTGACTTCATCTCAACGCAGAAAGAAGAATCTATCAAAGCTATCTGAAGTCGACGCGACGTTAACTACAAATCGACGTCGATGATGAAGTTCAGAGTCAAGTCTTCAACTCGATGGCTATGTCGTTAAGCAATCAACATAACGTTGATATCTGAGTTCAACTAGAGCTTGAAGGAATTCGAAGCTGCTTCTACAAGAACTCGAAGGTGCGTCGATAAGAGAGAAAGAGAACTCGACGCAACATCGAATACAGTTTGAAAAGGAAACCTTTTCAGCTGTCATTTTAGGACTCTCTTTCAAGCCCGCAGTACTAATACCGTTCTACAACGGCTCATTTATTGCCTAAAATAGAAAGGAGCAATAAAGAAGACAATAAAAGCTTTCTTGGAAAGGATGAATATAGCTGAAGAACGGGTCGTGAACAAATGAGGAAAGGAAGAGAAATTGTCCAGGCCAATACCTTTTCAGCACACTCTGAAAGAGGAAACAAATTCAAATTAAATGATGGACAATAAATTAGAAGATCAGAGAGAAGAAAAGAGTGCATTCAAAACATATTATGAACTCTGTCGATTAGGGTTCTACTTCTTCTTCTTCCTCCTGAACCCTAAAAGACAGTGAAGAACAAATACTGCTCTCTCTCAGTACAGTGAAAAACAGAAGGCTGCTCTTCATCAAATATCATATAGCAGCCAAATTTCAATTAAAGAAAGAGATAGGATCTAAAGCTCATAACCTCTGCAAATCATCTCTATCAAAAGCAGGGGTTCATCTTTAGCAGATCCAGAAAAGAGAAAACTGAAGCAGAAGGCTTCATCATAATTCTGATAGCAGAATTCTTTTCTCTACTTCTTCCTCCTTTCCTTCACCTTTCCCTCAACTGTAAAAGAGTTTTTAGAATCCCTCTTCCAAAGGATTCAGTGGTTCAAGATCTCCTTATCAAAAGATCTATGGTTCGAGATCACCTTATCAAAAGATCTACGATTCAAGATCTCCTTATCAAAGGAACTTTGGTTCAAGAGTCTCCTTATGAAAAGACTCAGGCACAGGAGTGCTTGCCTACCACGTGGTAGAGGAGGGGAGTACCCACATTTTGGGGAACCTCTATAAAAAATACTTGTGTCTGTGTTGCGCTTTTCTGTGCTGTCCCATTTACTTTCTCAGCATTAACTTTCAGCAATATTTATTCTGTCTGTGTTTTGTTTGTGAGCATAATTCCTTAATAAATTTTATTGACTGCATTGTTAGAATAGAAATAACTTTAAATCTCTATTCACCCCCCCCCCCCCTCTAGAGGATTCTCAGAGGCACACTGTGCACTTTCATTTGGTATCAGAGGTAGGTTGATCATTAGAAGGCTAACACCTTGATCAAAAAGACCTCCTACTCTTATTTCTTTACTACAAAAATATTTTATACAGAAAATGAGTTCTAAGGATTATCCCTCAACAAGACCTCCAGTGTGTAAATTGAATAAGTTTACACTCTGGAAGGCCAGAATAAAACTCTACATAAATTCTATTGATGAAGACATATTTGATGTCATTATTTCAGGTCCACCAACTCAATACAAGAGAGATGACAGTGGGACTTCAACTCAGGAACCTGTGCCCAGGGCAGAGTGGACTGAAATAGAGAAAAAGTAGAAGGCATGTGATGCCAAAGCTATGAATATTTTGGTCTCCACAATGTCAGATGACATTTTCCAGAAAGTTGCTGACTGTCAATCAGCTAAAGATATATGGGAGTCACTTTACAGACTTGTAGAAGGAAATGCTGATGAAAGAAAGGACAAGAAGTCCCTTCTCATATCCCAGTATGAGAACTTTCAGAAGAAAGCTGAAGAAACAGTTGCTGATTTGTATGACATATTCAGCATGATCATTAATGAGCTCAGAGGCTTGGATAAGGATATATCCTTGACTGAAATTAATGATAAAATCCTCATGTACTTCCCAAGCTCATGAGATTTAAGGATCTAGGCCATCATAGAGTCTAGATGCAATATAGAAATCTCTACTGAGGCTTTGCTAGGAAATCTAAAGTCATATGAGATGCTCCATAAGAACAGGGCTGAATCATAGGAAAAGGAGTCAACCCCTACTCCTGTCCAAAGGAGTCTTGCTCTGAAAGCTTCTAAAGGAGAGCCCTCAACTCCTGAAGAAGAAATGTTCAGTGTTCTTGCAAGGATAAGAGAGAGGATCTCTAAGCCCAGATATGATAAGTCTCCAAGGAAGGAGATTATCTGCTTCACCTGCAATAAACAAGGACACATATCTCCTGAGTGACCACGAGAACAAAGGGACAGGAGCAGCAATAAGATGAGAAGAAGAAGAAGAAGTCTTTCAAAGGGAAGGACAAGAAGAAACCCCAGGGTTTCATTGCTGAAACTTGGAGTGACTCTGATGCAGAATTAAGCTCCTCCGCATCAGAAAGTGATAATGAAGCAGAAGCAGAAGCTGCTTGCATGATGGCCTTTGGGATGTCATCAGATGATGAAGAATAACATGTATCAATGTTTTATGAATTTGAATTTAACTCTGATGATTTCAAAATCTGTTTTAAAGAATTCTGCAATGATTTTCTCAATGCACAAAAAGAAATAGAAACAGTTAGGTTAGAACTAGATAACCTAAAGCAAGATGAATTATATTTATGAAATCAAGATTTAGAAAAAGAGATTGATAATAAAGAATCAGAATTAATTGAAATTAGAAAAGAAAATCTTAAGTTAAAGGAAGAGCTAGCAAAGGCAAAAGCCTTTGAGTACTCACTCAATAGGAGGAGTCAAAAGCCCATAGACATCACATAAAATCTCTCCATGAGATTTAATCACCTAGGATTAGGAGCAGAGCCATCTACTAGCACTAGCACAGAAATCCCTAGGAAACCAGCCTGGAAAAAACCTGTTAGTTTCATTAGACCTAGTGATTATGAATCATGTGAGGATAGTGCAAAAACAAAGGGTCGGGAAGCTAATAAACCAAAGAAAAAAACCAGAGGTAATAAAACAAAGCTTAACAAAGAAAAGAAATCCCAAGGGAAGCATAATACAGAGAAACTAAACAAATCAAAAGGCTAAGGCCAAACCTAGGATAATAAAACATTATGCTGGTCTCTTGTATTTAGATATATTCTATACTCACTTTAAGTATCAAAATAATAGGTTTAGGAAACCCATTCCATATCATCCAAAATGTTATCATGATAGACCCTTCTATTCTTTCATTGAACCCTACAATGGTATAGGCAAAGGGCCCAGGTAACCTGGGTTCCTTCTAATGTTTGAATTGTTGGTGCAGGATTAGGTAGGGTCCCACTCAAGAGAGAATGGAGTGGGAAGAAAGATGTGGTTCATGAAGAAAGAACTAAATGAAGCCAAGGGAGTGATCTCTTCTTTAAAACTCTTTTGTTGTCCTTGTAGTTCATAAAATTAATATCATAAACACTATTTTCAATAAACATAATTGCTGGGAAAATAGCAAGAATTTTCTATGAAAATAGATCTGCTCATTCAGAGGTGCGTCGAATAGAAGTCGACTTACCATCGACTCCTACTCGACGCCAGTGTCAAGAATCATTCAAAGTGGATAATTCGAATAGAATTCGATGTAGCATTAAGTTCATATCGACGCATGCGTCGACATAATGGTCATTGATCATAGACGAGGATGGGTCGATTGGAAATCGATGTAATGTCGATATGACTATGTCGACTTAAGGATTGCTGAACAATCTCATGGTTGCGTCGAATATTAATCGACGCAATGTCGATATAACAGCGCGCGCAGAGTTACTTCTAGAAGCAATCTCGACATATTTCTGCGCGCCCAATAATAATTATTATCGATGGTGCTTCGACTTAAACCCTAAGTTGCGATAACTCATCTGCTTTTCCTCTCCTTGCTCTCTTGCTCTCCTCCTCTTCAGTTCTCTCAAGCTTTTCTCGCTCTCGTGTTCTTTGTTCTTTGTAGGTACACTATCACAGAGATAATGGCCCCTCCCAAGGTCAATTCCGTGTTTGACGTAGATGTGGACTCGTTCAATGCTGCCTCAGAGAACTTCAAGGCCATTCTGGTCCTGTTTCACTCTGCAGGATTGATAAAGCTGATATCTACAAGGTGCAAAATCCTTGATGCCGAGCTAACTGAACTGAAGGATAATATTCAAGTAACGGAAGATGGATCATTGAAAGGAATAATCTCAGGAATAGAGATCAACATTATAGAGGAGTAGCTGTCACAAACTTTTGATCTTCCGGTCGGATGTGAATCTGATGAATTGACAGGAGAAGAGATAAAGAATGTCTTGGAGATCATGTTGTTCAGAAAAGAGAAGCCAATTAATCTCAAGAAGATTGATGTGGCAGAAGAGTATAGGTTCTTGGCTGACATAGTAGGCAAGCTGCTGCTATGCAAAATCGCCACCCATGATGCTATTCCCAAGCAACAATTGCAGATTATGGGCATTCTGGTACTTCAGAAGAAGATAAATTGGGGGAGATGCCTCCTAAGAATGATTGGGCACTAATATGCCCACAAAGAAAATGCCTACATGAGAATCATGAGCCAAGTGCTCTTACACCACTATTCTAATGTGTGCAAATCCAAGGGAGTGCCCATTACTCTAGGAAAAAGGGTGAATATAGGAATCTTTTCTAAGTGGACCAGGTAGATCCTTAAGCCTAGTCAAGATGTTTCTTCTCCTCCTCCATCTCCAACTCCACAAGACATTGTTCCAGATCTCCCACAAGATGTTATTCCAGCACAATCCTCTCAACAACAACAGCCAACACCTCAATCATCCCACATTCCACTTCAACCACATCAACAACCACTACAGTCCCACTGCCAACACATTCCACTTTCAGACATTCAGTATACTCCACCACCACCACCATTAATCCATATCTACCTAGAAATCTACCATGCACTCTCTCCTATCCAAGAGAATTTCCCACCATCACCTCCTCCATCTACCACACCAATTTCTCCATTTTACCTTGAGCAGGTCATCTCTAAGGCAGTTGGTTTGGTCTCCACTGCCTTTACTAATCTATTAGCCTCACAAGCCAAAAAGTTTGATAGAAAATACTCCCAGATGGAGGCTGAACTGATAGATTCTAAAAGATCTCTACAGGGGCTCAAAGACTTCATGTCTTCCTTCCTAGTGACTAAGGAGTTCCTAACCTCTTTGGCCATCAAGGTTAAGAAGGGGGAGAATATTCAAGGGGAGGAAGGGCCAGTCCTGGAGGTGAGTGGCATCAATAAAGAGAATGATGATGCAGCTCCTGATAAAGTGACCATCTTCCAAGGTCCAAATATCCAGGGGGAGCCAGCTTCAGAGCATCAAGAGGAGCAAGGAAAAGAAAATGAGCCAGAGAATCAAGTGGAAACTGCTACAGATATTCAGGGTGAGCCTCAGGATGAAAATCTGCTGGATGAGGTGGCATTGATTGCCAAGGAGGCTGTTGATATGGCTGAGCTGAATGCACAAATTCAGGGGGAGATTTCCAAAGACAATGTTGTTGAAGAAGCAGTAATGTCCCCTGAAGATGATGAGCCTCTGCAGATTGTCCCAAGGATGATTCCAAAAGTTTTCTCAAGAAAAAGAAAAACTTCTGGGAAGGATCAATGACTTCAGGTATGTCTGCTTATATCTTTTGAAGAAAGAAAAATAGAATGTGGTTTGGTGAACAATATGACTTATTTTACAAATGTCTAAAATGTTCTGTGATTTCATTCTATTATACTTGTACTATATATGTTGTCTTGTATGTTATGCTTCTTATATACAAATTGTGTAAAATCACTTTAACCAAGACTGTAAAATTGGTTAAGATAAATAGGGGAGATCGTTGGGAAAAACCCCTTGGATTTAACTTAACAAATTATTTAAAAAGTGATTTTATCTCTTAGATTTTAATTACCCATTGTATAGTGAGGGTGATTAGGTCATTAGATGTCTTAGGATATCATACACACCTTGGAGTGTAAAGACCAGAGCAAGAAAAGCAAAAACTTGGTTTAGTTAACAATTGCGTCGAATGGTATTCGACGCAACTTCGACTTCATGTCGACGTAACTTAGACTAGAAGTCCAAGCAACTCAACCTCTCTATCAAAGTATATCAAGTTGATGCTATTTCAAAAGGATATCGATGTAGATAAAGGAGCAGGCTGAAGCTGTCTTTTAGGTTGACGTAGCTTTGACTTCAACTCAACACAGAAGGAATAATCTGTCGAAGCTATCTGAAGTCAACGCAACGTCAACTACAATTCGACGCAGATGATGAAGTTCATAGTCAAGTCTTCAACTCGACGGATACGTCGATAATAAATTGATGTAACGTCGATATCTGAGTTCAACCAGAGCTTGAAGGAATTCGAAGCTGCTTCTACAAGAACTCGAAGGTGCGTCGATAAGAGAGAAAGAGAACTCAACACAACGTCGAATACAGTCTGAAAAGATACCATTTCAACTGTCATTTTGGGACTCTCTCTCTCAAGGCCCACAGTAAAGAAGACCGTTCTAAAATGGCTCATTTATTGCCTAGAATAGAAAGGAGCAATAATGAAGACAACAAAAGCTTTCTTGGAAAGGATGAATACATCTAGAGAACGGGTCTTGAACAAATGAGGAAAGGAAGAGAAATTATCCAGGCCAATACCTTTTCAGCACACTCTAAAAGAGGAAACAAATTCAAATTAAATGATGGACAATAAATAAGAAGATCAGAGAGAAGAAAAGAGTGCATTCAACACATATTCTGAATTCTGTCGATTAGTGTTCTACTTCTTCTTCCTCCTGAACCCTAAAAGACAGTGAAGAACAAATATTGCTCTCTCTCAGTACAGTGAAAAATAGAAGGCTGCTCTTCATCAAATATCATATAGCAGCCAGATTTCAATAGAAGAAAGAGATAGGATCTGAAGCTCATAACCTCTACCAATCATCTCTATCAAAAGCAGGGGTTCATCTTTAGCAGATCCAGAAATGTGAAAACTGAAGCAGAAGGCTTCATCATAATTCTGATAGCAGAATTCTTTTCTCTACTTCATCCTCCTTTTCCTTCACCTTTCCCTCAAATGTAAGAGAGTTTTTAGAATCCCTCTTCTAATGGATTTAGTGGTTCAAGATCTCCTTATCAAAAGATCTGTGGTTCAAGATCTTCTTATCAAAAGATATGTGGTTCAAGATCTCCTTATCAAAAGATCAGTGGTTCGAGATCTCCTTATCAAAAGAACTTTGGATCAAGAGTCTCCTTATCAAAAGACTCAGGCACATGTGTGCTTTCCTACCAGGTGGTAGAAGAGGGGAGTACCCA
The DNA here is from genome assembly GCA_033032865.1 of Dactylorhiza incarnata. Lineage (NCBI taxonomy): Eukaryota > Viridiplantae > Streptophyta > Magnoliopsida > Asparagales > Orchidaceae > Dactylorhiza > Dactylorhiza incarnata. The sequence goes on along the minus strand of JAWHQI010000372.1, from coordinate 1,240,947 downwards.
CATTTTGGGGAACCTCTATAAAAAATCCTTGTGTTTGTGTTGTGTTTTTCTGTGCTGTCCCATTTACTTTCTCAGCATTTACATTCAACAATAATTATTCTGCCTGTGTTTTGTTTGTGAGCATAATTCCTTAATAAGTTTTATTGACTGCACTGTTATAATAGAAATCACTTTAAATATCTATTCACCCCTCCCCCCCCCCCTCTAGAGGATTCTTAGAGGCACACTGTGCACTTTCAAAAATCAAAATGTAATTCAAACAATATATCAGCATTTTGACAGAAATGAAAAAAAAAATTTGGTCAAATCTATTTGTTTATATTAAAGGCTAATTTTAGTGAAAGCCTAGTAATAGTCAGTATCATTGCTATAAAGATTCTGTGATATCTGAACATTATGAATTAATAATGTTATTGTTTTGATAAACCATGTTGTTATTATGATTATAATAAATGTAATATGTAATGCCTTAGTTATGTCAATTTTTATTTTATGTGATATCATGAATGCTATATATCTCATTGCATGATAAGCTTTCTATTGTAATGTACCTTAGCATTGGGGATGTTCTGCCTTCTTCAAATAGGGGGAGATTGTTGGGAATATTGCCCTCAATGTTCCCTTGATTTGAAGAGGCATCACACTCAATGTTAAGTATATATTGTATTCAATAAACCCTATTTTGTATCATGCTAAAGCAGGGTTAGGTTATTCCAAGAAGTGAAATATGTTCAGCGGTCTAAATGCCAAAACCGCTGAGACGACCTCCCAGTCTCAGCTGAACCGCTGAGACAAGCCCAAATGTCGTCGAGAAGGAATCAGGATCTTCTAAGCTGCAGATAGACGAAAACCACTAAGACGACTGTCTGTCTCAGCGGAGCCACTGAGACGGAGACAAACACGGTCACTGAGTCTAAAGATTGTCTCAGCCCAACCGCTGAGACAGATTCAAATATGAATAAAGCATTGTCGGGATCTGATTTTGGCGCAAGTGGCAGAAAAGCAAGATATGCTTTTGTCAGATGTCCATGTTGTGTCAGGGGATTCTAATAGTCGTTGAAAGTAAGGAGTAAGTATAAAAGAAGATGTTAGGTATAAAATAAAGGCACTGTTTCATTGGAAGAGCTGTATTGTGTGCTGCAAGGCCGATCTTCTTCAAGCCTCCTAAAAGGGCAATCTTTTAAGCTCAAGCTGATCTCAGTTGTGAGATAAGATAGTTCTTCCTAAATCTTTCAAGAAAAATAAGTAGATCTTTAACTTTGTTGAAGGAGAAGATCAAGGAGAAACGAGACCTGTATTTGCTCCTTCACAGTCCTGCAAGATAACAGAAGACAAGATCTGAAGGTTAACTTTATATAGTCTTTTGTTGTATCTTTCACATTATATTTATCTGTAAGGCCTTTGTGCCTGAGCTGTAGGGATGGTTAGCCTGAGTGTAGAGCTGTACTCCCAGCTTGAGTGTAGGATCTTTGTGAAGATCTGAGGTAGGACTTCTTGATAGGTCTGAGGTAGGAAATCAAGAGTTTTCTGAGTTGTAGGAGTTGGAGGACTCTGAGTTTGTCGGGTTGTTGAGCACGAGGTAAGGTTTGGAGAAAACCTGAGAGATTCTGAGGAATCTGAGTTGTAAGCTCTTGAAGCTGAGTTCGAGGTGTTGGCCCTGTCTAACTCATTGTTAGGAGGGTGAAGGGGGAAAGAGGACTACTCAAGACACCCTGTCTTGAGGAACCTCTATATATGTTTGTGTGCTTTCTGGTTGCTTGCTTATAATCATTATAATCACTGAAAATAGCTAGGCTAAAGAAGCAAGAAAGAAAATGACCTATTCACCCCCCCTCTTGGTGATCTAGACTACTACCTATAAACTATCAATATGATTTGATATAATATTTTTATAAAGATATATTTATCTTAAAATGTTATTAAAATCCCTTATTCGCCCCCCCTTCCCCTCTAAGGGCGCATGTAGTTCTAACAAGTGGTATCAGAGGTAGGTTATTCCAAATAGGTTTCACTACCTGGAATAATGGCGCATCATGATCTCTCATCAAACAGAGAGGAAAGAATTTATATAATGAAAATTCTTTAGCACCACCTTTATTTACCGGTGCAAATTATGAAGGGTGAAAAATCTTAATGAAACAATTTCTTATATCTTTATATATTGAAGTATGGAATATCACCAAAACAAAAGAACCAAGTGAGTTGAATAGGAATGAGTGTGTTTTAAATGCTAAAGCCATGAATAGTGTGTATTGCACAATTGCAAAAGATATTTTTAATTTTATTTATTTGTTTCCCACTATTTATGAAGTTTGAAGATTTCTTGAGAAAAGTTATAGACTTCCTTCTATTGATGATGATTATCAAATCGATATGCTAGAGCAATTTCCTATGAATCCAAGAGAAGAAACCAATAAGGACTCATGCTTGGAGGATGACTTCTGTTAGATATGGGTTGACTATAATACACCTAGAGGGGGGGTGATTAGGTGTTTTCAATGTTAATTGCTACTTTAAAAATCTAGCTAGCACACAGAAATAACACAAAAAATACACTGGATTTATAGTGGTTCCCTTCATGATAATGTGTCAAGAGGGACTCCACTGTCCCTCCAACCTATCCAGCAATATGCTAGACTAGGCAACTTCTCCAACTCAGATCTCTTCTCAATAATCAGATCTTACAACTCAGGTTCACAAAGAACCCTACCAAACTCAGACTGCACAAGTCTTACAACAACTCAGATCATCACTAAGATCCAACCAAACTTAGGCTCACAAAGAACCCTATAGAACTCAGGCTCACAAAGAACCCTACCAACTTAGATCTGTTATAAGATCCTACAATCTCAGGTTCACAAAGAACCCTAAAGAACTCAGGCCCACACAGAACGCTACCAACTCAGATCTGTTTCAAGATCCTACCAAACTCAGGCTCACAAAGAACCTTATAGAATAAGACAGATGAGTTTGCTATTGTAGAAGAGAAGGCTTCAAGGTAAAATCATTGACTGATCAGACTTCTTCTTCTTCTTACTAACGTAAGCCCAGAGATCTTGTGAATCACTAGACCTTTCTATTGAATCTTCTTCTTAGATGATAAATGCACTTCTTGTACATGAAGAAGATTCTTTCTTGTCTTCTCAGCAAGGTGATGAAGATTTTCTACTTGAGCTCTTATTTTTTTTCTTATTTTTTTATCAGAATTAGTACATGTGTAAGAGAGAGTCAAGTGCCTTCTGAGTCGACAATTCCTTTCTTGTATAATCTTCTGTAACTTTGCATATAAGCCCTTACTGAATTCTTCCATAATTAATTTGCCTGATAAAATATTGAAAGAAATGACAGAATATATTATCATAAATGCTTTGCCATTCTTGGAACTTGCAGAATATGGAAGTAATAATATTCTTCATTAAATACCATGCAACAGCTATATTCTGTAGAGAATGTATCATTTATTACTCCTTGATTAATACACAAGATGAGCGGCGTGCACATTCCCTTTATATCAATTTCCGAGAAAAATGGCGCATTTAAATTTCCTTAAACTGATACCATCTTGATCATCTTAACGATGTGTAATCTTTATGATGATATCGTCGACATACTTCTTTCTTCAAGACTTTACTTGATATCTTAACGATATTGCTTCTTCTAGACGATATCGTCGAGATGTTTCTTTTTATATGACTTAGACTTTTTCTTCAAGTTGATAATATTTCTTTAAGACGATATCGTCTTGATCTTCTAAATGATATAAAGTCATTAACTTGATGTTGTCTACATGATCCTTTCTTCAGGACTTAATGAGTTATCTCGACGATATGTATTCAATCTTAAAGACTATACATCTTCTTCAAGACGATATCGTCGATACATCTGAACTTTGAATTCTCAATGATAAGCTTTCTTCAAGACAATACCGGCGAGACTGTCTTGACGATATGTTTCCTTTCTCAACGATTTATCTGCTGAGTCTTGAGACAATATTTTACTTCATGAATTTTCATTACATTTATAGTATATATACTAGTGATGTAGCTTTGATGCATTACAACGATATGTGTATCATCTCGATGATATGTCCAGTCCTTCATGAAGATTTTGGACTTTGAGAATTACTGGACATAAATTTTTCCTCAGCAATCATGAATAAAATATATCATCAAATACATAGTGCATTTATCATTGATCTGAGCACTTCTTCAAATCAGGTACATTATTGGACACTGTTCCCAACAAATTCTCAAACTCATCAAAGATAGAGGAAAGCAATTTTACAATATCATGTTTGGATGGCGACACGGCAAGCACATCAAGCAAAGAAGATGTTAAAGAAACTTGTTCAAATTAAAATTCTAAGCCAAAAAGCACTATAAGATCCTCTTTAAACTCAAAAGAAAAACTCGATTCAATTTCCATCGCATTAGATGAGGCACGAGCAAAAATAAAAATTCTAGAAGAGAAAATTGAGTTTTTAACTTATAGAAAATTTAACTTTAAAAACAAAGTGTTCAAATTGTCAAGATCTTAAAATTAAAATTAACGAGAGTGATGAGACGTTTGAAAACTTAAGAATTGATTATAAAACTCATATAAATTATATTGTCACCATTCTTAAGAATAGTACGACCACTTATAATAAAGCAAGACATGATCTTATTACAAAAAATAACAAGATGGAATCTAAACTTAAATCACTCTTATTACTAGTTAAGAAATACTCTATCAATTCAAGTTAACATATGAAGACATGATAAATAGAAATAGAGATTTGGAGAAACATCAAGTAAAAAAACAATATTCTAAGAATCATTATTACTATCATAATCAAAGTCAATTTACCTTAGGAAATAAATTCAACACATATAAGCATGCAAATCAAACTCCAAATCACCATCATTTACAAAATCAATCTTCACCTAATGTAAATTGAATGCGCACAAATATCCTATCAAAAATATTTTCAAAAGACAATATTATTCTAAGTCTCAATATAAAAATAATGACTACGGAAATTTAACAAGCTTTCAACCATGGTATGAATGGAGGCCCATAGTTAAAAACAACATTTTAACTCCATTTGAAAGAGCTCATTCATCTTTTTCCCTAAATAGATCACCATGTTATATTTGGGTACCTAAAAGAACCATCACATTTGGTTCTCCTTGGATACCTAAGACTCTCATTCATTAATAACCATCAAAATTCTTGAAGTAGAAATAAATCAAAATGAAACACGCAAAATTCTACTTCATGATGTGCTTTTCATATAAAAATAACTATTTCCCTTGCATAAGCTTACAAATCAAATAGGATAAGTAAGTTAAACCGTGTAACTAAATCACATATGTGTGTTCTCAATCACATGCTATGAATGTTTGATGTCTTAGGATTGCTTGTCTCTCATAATGATTATTGAATTATTATGAATCTAGTGTTATAATCTATAACTAACCATTTGAATTTCATCTAGCTTCATGAAAATCATATTCAAAACATGCAATATCAACTCTTTGAAATATCATGTATTGAAATTAATTTTGATCAAAATTATTTTATCATTATGTTGACATCTTGAATTATAACTCTAAGAACTACCATGTAGTATCTTTTCATGCATTGCCTATACTAGTTCTCATTCATGATGCTATGTCATATTATGATTTGAGTGATTCATACTTTTTAAATTATTCATCTTTATGTTCTAAAAAGTATGTATGAATTGCCTCTTTAAAATGTCTTTAAAACCATCAATCTCTAATATCATGATATTTCATAATTCATCTTGAAACAAAGACTAAGTTTATGTCTTAAGTAGGGATTAATGATTAGTATGTTTGTTATCATCTCCTCATGTTACATGTCTTACAATAGCGGGGGCTTAGGATTGTATGCATTAGAGGTGATAAAATTTAAGTCATGTCTTATCCTTGATTGGGGAGGGTTCTAGTGGGGCCTTGCGAGGCCCTAAGGGAAAAGAATGCTCTGTTGAGCAATTTTTTATGTATTCATATGGGACTCACATCCCATCCTACGACATGTTTGCAGCTCCTTATGCCCATCCATCGCATAGCACAGGGTTATTGTGTAGATGTGTATTTGGGGTCGTTTGGTCTTGAGCATTCCTATATTTTATGTATAACATGCACTCTTTATGATTATACATTACATTCATATTTGATTTATCATGATTGTATTGCATGCACTCTTTATGTTGGAACATGCTTCTTCAGTAATATTTTATCATGATTGATTTTATCATTTGCACCAATTCATATGTATGAGCATTCATGATCAAGGAAAGCATGAAATTGAAAAATAACCTTTTGTTAAACTCCTTAAGACAAAATCTAAAATCCACAACTTTTGAATATATTCTTGTTTTCTTTCGTGCATTTGGTGCTCCTTACAGTGGACACCTAAAATACATTAAAACCGGAAGCAAATATTTTTGAAAAACATGTTTTCTTAGCAAAATTGCAACTCTCTTTTTGATACCGCCCGATGGTAGGTGCTACCACCGGCGATAGCTGATTATTCGAATTTTCTTATCTTTTATTCAAATTAATTTTATGTTGTTGACATAAAATATCTTGTTATTGATTTGGCCAAAAATGACTTCTATGTTTCAGCAAATTTTTCTTTATTTCTTACATTTTAAAAATCAACTAGAAAATTACAAGACAATTTTAAAACACAAAAATATGTTTTTCTTGATATATTTATTTTGCAAATCTTGCCTATTTAATATACAAACAAAAACGATAAAAACTATATTGAAACTATATGAAAATGTCTAGTATGAATAGTTGAACATGTAAGGATGGGGTACAATGTGTTATTTATTACTTTATTTTTTATTGAACATTACAATGTTTTCTCATGATATGAAAATTTTCAGAAATGTACAATGAAAAACATATATAGGAAACTTGTGTCTACAAGCATAAGTATGTCTCTAAGTATGAATGATGTTTTATGTTAGACAATGATACACACTATCACATTATTTGGTTCCTATATTTGTATTTAATCTTGTTTATGCATGTTTGTGTAGTGTAATAATATAACTAATTAATATACAGTGATAAATTACCTACACATATGTAAGGCCTGAAGTGCCAGAGATGTAGGGTTCTGAGAACTTGAGGTAAGATCCTGACTAGATCTGAGTTGTAGCACCTGAAGTGCCTTAGATGTAGGGTTTTGAAAACCTGAGGTAGAATCCTGATTGGATCAGAGTTGTAGGGCCTGGATTGCCTGAGCTATAGGGCCTTTGTGCCTGTTTTGTAGGATCTATGAAAGAGATCTGAGACTGGAGGATTTGTCCTAGTCTAGCATATTGCTAGATAGGTGGAGGGGGAAATTGGATGTACCCTTAATTGGGGAACCACTATAAATTGTTGTGTGTTTTCTGTGGTGTGCTTTTAGTCTTTATATCTCTAAGCTAGAATAGTTAATAATAGAAAGAAGACTAAAATAATTGAAACACCTATTCACCCCCCCCCCCCCCCTCTGGGTGATTAGACTACATCTAAGATTTACAAGTGGTATCAGAGCTAGGTTGTTCAAAAGGCTTAACAACTGAACAAGATCCCTAAGAAATAAGTAGTCTATACACCTTGACCTCAAGGAAGATTCACAAGATAAGAAGCTCTGTAAATCATCAAATAAGCAGAATAGAAATGGGTGGCACCTGGATGGAGAAAATCAGATTGATCCTTGAAAAATCAAATCCTAGGAGCCATTATAGAGTTGAGAAAAAGGCACACATTGGCCTTCTAGATCTGATAGAAAAAGAGGTCCAATATGAGTATCATGCTGCCAAGATTGGCCTAAGAGCACATCTAACTCTCTCAGATAGTTAATCTAAGAATGAGGAGTTCTATGGGTTGGTAGCCCTATCTGATGAGGAAGATCAGGATGATTCTCATCCTGCTCATGTATGCATTCATCACACATTTTCATTATCTGCTTCAATTAAAAAGACCAAGCGTGCATCAGATGATTGCTCATCATCTTATAAAAGCAATGTTTATGGTGAAGTATAAGACAACTCATCATGCAATAATGAGGATCATACTGATCTAATGGAACAATATGGTATTCTCTTGGCTTCTCTCAAGAAGAGCAAGAAGTTGGTCAAATCTCAAGATGAGGAAATATTGATCCTCAAGCCATTCTGATCTCAAATAGATGAGAAGACCAAGGAGGTGACTAAATTGTCCAATGAGCTTATCCTACTTCAGAAGAGGTCTGAAGCTCAGGATAGGACAATCAAGTCCCTAAAGAAAAATCTTATCTTAGGAAGAAGGCTTGTGGCTATCTTCTTTAAGCCCGGAACTGTTTTGTCTATTATAGATAGCTTCTCCACTCAATATAGAGGAGGACTAGGCTATAATAAGGAAGTTGGAGAGACTTCTCAAGCTAAAACTGTCGTCCAAAAGGTTGTTTTTCCACAAGCACCATCAGCCAAAGAGAAGGAAAAGCTTTTCCTCAAAGGACAAAAGTAAAATCAGTGACAATGCAACCAACTCCCAATTTAATGCACAGCCACATGATTTGTATAAATACTTATTGTAAAGAAGCCTGCTCTTCTAGACACCTGTTGTAAGGACCCCCTTTTTTCAAACCAAGGGGATCCTTATGCCCATGGAGAGCGCCCCCCCAAAAGGATCGCGTGTCCGAAGAGGTCTCACCCTCTTACCTGACCGACCCAATTGGCGGAACATTCGCCCTGTGAGGCTAATTGTACCATTACAGAAAGAAAACAATCGCAGAGTATAAAATTAAATTTGCGCGGAAGCAAAACATCACAGAATATCCCAGCATGATAATTAATAAATCATGGATACTGCCCACGAAGGGGTATATAAAGTCTCGCAGCGACAACCAAAATAGTCAAGACGACAAAGTATCTAGTCAAAAGAAATCTCTCATCTCTCCTCTCCCAAGATAGTACCCTCACGTCCGCGTAAATCATCCTAGATGGTTCAAGGAACTACTCAACCTCATGGGCACGTCTATGCTCATCCATCCGCTCCTGCTCCGTTGGTAGGCGCATCGGTTCCTAAAATGATAACGTACATGAGTACGTTAGCCACGATGGACCAAGTGAAACCCACGCTCCTCCCCAGCCCCCTAATGGTTACCAGGAAGAACACCTGCAGGGAAAGTTAGCACAATAGAAGAAGCAAATAAATATATATGCCAGGGTTATATAGAAGAAGCAGTAATCCGAAACAATTCATAAAGTGGGAAAACAACTAAAGTAGTAAATTCACCCGCCATCATATAACCCTTCCTAACGGTGGTTATACGATGTCGGACAAAGGTGAGAGTATAAGTAATGTAAATATATGATATGATGGGCATGTATGGTTGTCCTCCCTATCACTCGAATGATGTGTCTCAATCACTTTCCATTATGTCGACATAGTGACCTAGTAAGAGAAGGAGCTCACTTCCCAGGCCTCACCGCCGTGGCCAGACCGTGACAGTGGGTCGGTCGCTCCCACTTCTAGATTATGGATACACCCCAACTTCCTAGGCCTTCGTACCTCTATGAAGAATAGGTACTCTCAGTGGGAACACATCCTCACCTCATGCGGAGATCCTCTCAGTACATAACCAGATAGGTGTGAGATGGACATGTGTGGAAGGGGTAGCTAGGCCCCGGTCCTCTTCACCACCAAAGCAAAAGAGTTCATCGTCACAACTTCTCCCATAGTGTATATTATGGGGAAGCCGACGAACCCGCCACATCGGTATCCATGAACCCTCCCATGCACTCAGCACAAGGTGATAAATGAAGTATCTATATATATCAATATTCAAACTTGAGAATTTAATTTATGATTGACTGTTAAGAGCTAAATTTAAATTATTTGGAGGCTGTAAATCAGGATATACTAAACATAAGAGTTGTAGAACAAATATTTATCTACCATATCATGTCTCACAGGCTTTTCCTAAAAACAGAGTCTAAGGTCTCCAAAATAGAGGGTCAAGTTAACTAAAAATAACTGTTTTCTGGCAAGACAGGTTTTGAACCTTAGATTGCACTTTTCGGATGTAAAAATAAATTTGTTAAGTACTTTAAACAGAAAACATATAACATGGAAGTTGTAGTGTAAATAAGTATCTACAACATTGTGTCTCACTGCAATCTTCCAAATCTGCCTCTATGATAATTAAAAATTCATTTTCAGAACGCTAAAATTTCCGAGACTAGTTACAAGATTTCTGGGCAAAGGAAAAATAAAGGACCCGCGCACGATTCTTGGCACACACCGGTGGCTGCATGCGAGCCGAACAATAAATCTGTGCAGTGGGGAGTGCATCGGATTATATTTCCGAACAAATATGTAGGTGTATTGTATATATTTATATACATACACATATACGTATAGGTATAAAAATATATATAAATTTATGCATATAACTATTTATAAATAATTTTCATATATACACATGTATATTAAAATTTTATACGTAAATATATATATAGTATAACTATTTACGCATATATTTTTTTTGTTAAGATATATAACAACTATCAAAACATATAAAAATCTATATATGTATGTATATGTAAAACGTATACGATATATATATATATATAAACTATATACGCGTACATATATAATCCTTCCCTTACGGCTCTCCCCGCCACAGCTGGTGGGGGTTCTAGCTCCGGCCACTACCCCCAGTGGGAGTACCCCAAGGAGGGCCTCCGGTGGGGTGACTGCCAGCGGCCGGCCGCCGCCGGCGATGGCCGGAAAATAAAAAAAATGTATATATATATTAAAATTTTCTGTTTGGGAGGAGGAGTCCGCCGGAGCGGCTTCCGACGGATCTCCTCGCCTCAAGGGCCTTGAGGAAGGGTCGTGGGGACTCTTCCTCCCCTTCACATGCCCCATGCAAGGCCGAAGCCCGCGGTGGTGGCGGAGATTCATGGGGGCGGTCCGAAGCTTCCAAGGCCGGGATCGCCGGCTCCAGTGGTCGGAGACGGCGGAGGTCGACGAGAAGAGATCTAAGGGCAGGAAGGAGTCATAAGAACTTACATGTGTGCCGTTTAGGCGAGGGGATCGTCGCGCGGCCATTGCTAGTGGTGGAGTTCACCGGAATTCATGGAGGAGGCTCATCGGAAGGTCACCGGGGCTCTTCTATGGCTGGTTGGGGGAGCAAGGGGTAGGGAAAAACGAAATCCTAACTATGATTGGGTTTATATAGGAGGGGGTGGTCTTTTGGGGTGTTGGGAGGGTTTTAATGAGGAGTAACTCCTCTCCCTCGATGAATCCGCCCTCCCCATGAGCTTCCAGCCGGCCAAGCTCTTCCCAAGGAGTTGGGAAAGGAAGGAAATCAATTCCCATGGCTAAAAGTTTAATGGCATTGATGAAGGGGTTTAATTACATTTAATGTGGCCTTAAAAACATTATAAATAATTAATTAGGAATTATTTTTAACTTAAATATTTATCACAGCCTCCTAGGGTCCCATTTCAATTATACAAATTATTTTATAATTTTTGGGTTTCGTTTTCTATTTTATTTTATTTATTTAGTGTTTTAGACATAGTTAAATTCAAATAAATGAATTTTATATTAAATATTAGATTTTAATTAATATTGCTCTTTTATATATTTATAGGACCTTATGATAAAAATTTTAGGAGAAAATAATATTATTATTGTTGGGTATTGTATCCACAATTACCTGGATTTGAAGATGTCCTTTAGTGAACTAAATTGAATTGAGGATGTATTTGATAATTTCTGTTTAGATGTGTTATGACAGGTCTTAATGCTAAGTGCACACCATAGTCAGGTTGCAATGGATCACCAAACACAGTTCTAGTCAATGTAATCCTTCATTGTGTAGAACAAAGTGTTGGTCCATGTGTAGTCTCTCTTTTGGGGTGTACTTCATATACTCATAGCTCAAGGTTTTCAAGTTTGAGGAGTGGAGCAGGTTTTTCAGAAGAAAAGAAATTTTTGCTAAGTCAATTCGTCGAGATTTCTCGTGAAGTTTCGATGAATCTCGACGAATCTAGAAAGAATCAAAATTTCTAGTTTGAAGAAGAAATTTCTGCGGCTAAGTCTATTCGTCGAATGTTCTCATGAACTCCCGACGAATATCGACGAATGCAGACAGAAGTCAAAAAGGCAGACTTGTGAAGGAAAATGTGCGGCTAAGTCAATTCGTCGAATGTTCTCGAGAACCCCGACGAATTCCGACGAACGCAGACAGAAGTCAAAAAGGCAGATTTGTGAAGGAAAATGTGCGGCTAAGTCAATTCGTCGAATGTTCTCGAGAACTCCCGACGAATTCCGACGAATGAAAACAGAAGACAGTTTTCAAGCTTTGATCTGTCTTTTTCAATGGCTAAGTTAATTCGTCGAATGTTCACGTAAAGTCTCGACGAATGACGGACAGACGGATTTCAAATTTATCTTCTTCACTCTAAAGGAAGAGGAAGATTCAGTCTCTCCAGATCTGAAGTTAATCTCTATTGAGATTCAAGAGAAGTTTCGTTTCAAACTTTATTTAATTCCTATTGGAATTTTTTACTCCGAGTTATTTTGTAGGAGTTGTTGTCTCCGAGTGTAGGATTTGTTGATAAATCTGAGTTTTGTTGAGCGAATTTAGCGACTTATTGGGTCAATAATACCCAATAGAGTACTAACCTATCATTCGGGTGCTAACCAAGCCCATAAGACCCTAGCGGGTCAATTAATCACGAAAGGGTTTAGAAATTCAAAAATTGGGATGTTACAAATCCAAAAAGTCAAACAAAATTTTTGTCCTCAAAAATTCGATTGGGTCATAGTATTTTCAAAATTGTGCAAAACGATTATACTTAAAATAAGAAGTCCAAAATATTTGTGTTACCTGGCGTAAAGAGGCCAGGGTAAAGTTCTCGCATCTGGTCCTCGGGTTCCCAGGTAGATTCCTCGGTCCCGTAGTTGTCCCATAGAACTCGGACAAGGGGGACTCTCTTCTACCGCAGGACCTTAGTCTCGGTATCCACGATCCTCACTAGCTTGAGGGATACAGATCGGTCGGGTTCTACTGGTTCGGGGGTCTCCTGAATGACATGCTCTGGGCGTAATAGTGCGCGTCTCGAATTTCCACTCGGGGACAGGAAGCGGTTGTAGTAGCCCAGCGGGGTTCTTACACTCTGCCTTAACAAGCTGGCACGTCGGGCAATGTGTCACAAAAGTGACGACGTCTCGCTTCATCCCAGGCCACCAAAATGTTTTCTTCAGGTCTGCAAGCATCTTTGTGATGCCCGGATGGATCGAGTAGCGAGTGTGATGGCTCTCATACAAAATCTCTTGTCGAAACTATCCACCTGAAGGGATGAACATCCTATCACGGAAGTAAAGGATTCCGTCCAGTATTTTAAAATCTGGGTGCTCTTTTCCAGCCTTCAAACGGGCAATCCCGTCCTCGAACAATGGGTCATCTTGCAGGGCATCTCTAATCCTGTCCCGAAGATCGCAATTGATCTCCGTCCAATACAACTGATGTGCTGCCGCAACTGAATCTCCTCGGGCGATCACTTTGATCCCCATCTCCTCGAGTCCTCGTACTATGTCTCTCGGAGTGCCGATCATCCAATTAGCTGAGGCTATACGATTCCTGCTCAAGGCATCCGTAATAGTGTTTGCCTTGCCCGGGTGATACTGGAGGTCGAAGTCATAGTCGCACAAGAACTCCAACCACCGTCGCTGTCGTAGGTTTAGCTCCCTCTGCGTGAAGACGTACTTGAGGCTCCTGTGGTCCGAGAACACCTCACATCGTACGCCGTACAAGTAGTGTCTCCATGTCTTTAGAGCAAAGACCACCGCACCCAGCTCCAAATCGTGTGTGGCGTAGTTTTTCTCGTGCACTTTTAGCTGCCTCGAGGTGTAGGCAACCACCTTCCCATGTTGCATCAAGACCGCTCCTAAGCCCTGCTGACATGCCTTTGTGTACACCTGGAAACCTTCCTGGCCCGATGGTATGGTCAGTATAGGAGCTGAGGTGAGACTCCCCTTCAACTCGTGGAAGGCCTCTTCACACTGTGATGTCCATATAAATTTTGCATCCTTCTTTGTTAACGATGTTAGCGGTAGCGCGATCTTAGAGAATCCTTCTACGAACTTGCGGTAATATCCCGCAAGCCCGAGAAAACTCCTCACATCTGCTGCAGAGCGAAGCTGCGGCCAATCCTTAACGGCCTAAATCTTTGCCGGATCCACTGCTATGCCGTTGGTGCTGACGATGTGACCCAAGAAGCCGACCTCCTTAAGCCAAAATTCGCATTTTGAAAACTTTGCATATAACTGGTGTTATCGCAGCTTTTGAAGCACTTTCTCTAAGTGCGTGACATGCAGCTCTTCCGAAGCCGAATACACCAGAATGTCATCGATAAATACAATGACAAATTGGTCGAGGAAGGGCTCGAACACCCGATTCATCGAAGACATGAATGTTGTCGGGGCATTAGTGAGGCCGAACGGCATCACTGTGAATTCGTATTGCCCGTAACGAGAGCAAAACGCAGTCTTCTCGATGTCCTTATCATCAATCCTGAGCTGGTAGTATCCTGACCGAAGGTCGAGTTTGGAGAAGCATCGAGCCCCCTGTAATTGATCAAACAATTCTTCTATCCTTGGGAGAGGATATGTATTCTTTACGGTCAGCCGGTTCAACTCTCGGTAGTCGATGCAGAGGCGGAGGGATCCATCCTTCTTCTTCACGAAGAGTACAGGTGCTCCCCATGGAGAAGAGCTGGGTCGGACGAATCCCGAGTCTACCGATTCTTGAAGCTGCACTCTAAACTCTGCTAGCTCTTTTGGCGCCATCCGGTAAGGAGATCTCGAGACTGGACGAGCCCCGGGAATGAGGTGGATTTTCTGACCTGTGGGTTATGGGCCAACCACGCTTCCGCTGCGCAGTTCGCCCTCGAACTAGGTATTATATCACGGTGGCCATCTGTGATGATTTTATAAAACTGGATCATTTTTTTCAGCTTTGATACCCTTTGTAAGGACCCCCTTTTTTCAAACCAAGGGGATCCTTATGCCCAGGGCGAGCGTCCCCCCAAAAGGTTCGCGTGTCCGAAGAGGTCTCACCCTCTTACCTGACCCACGACCCAATTGGCGGAACATTCGTCCTGTGAGGCTAATTGTACCATTACAGAAAGAAAATAATCGCAGAGTATAAAATTAATTTTTTGCGGAAGCAAAACATCACAGAATATCCCAGCATGATAATTAATAAAACATGGATACTGCCCAAGAAGGGGTATATAAAGTCTCGCAGCGACAACCAACATAGTCAAGACGACAAAGTATCTAGTCAAAAGAAATCTCTCATCTTCTCCTCTCCCAAGATAGTACCCTCACGTCCGCGTAAATCGTCCTAGCTGGTTCAGGGAACTCCTCGTCATCATGGGCATGTCTACGCTCGTCCATCCGCTCCTGCTCTGTTGGTAGGCACATCGGTTCTTAAAATGATAACGTACAAGAGTACGTTATCCACAACGGACCAAGTAAATCCCACGCTCCTCCCCAACCCCCTAAGGGGTACCAGGAAGAACACCTACAGGGAAAGTTAGCACAATAGCCAAAGCAAATATATATATATATGCCAGGGTTATATAGAAGAAGCAGTAATCCGAAACAATTCATAAAGAGGGAAAACAACTAAAGTAGTAAATTCACCCGCCATCGTATAACCCTTCCTAACGGTGGTTATACGATGTCGGACCAAGGTGAGAGTATAAGTAATGTAAATATATGATATGATGGGCATGTATGGTTGTCCTCCCTATCACTCGAATGATGTGTCTCAATCACTTTCCCCTATGTCGACATAGTGACCTATTAAGAGAAGGAGCTCACTTCCCAGGCCTCACCGCCGTGGCCAGATGGTGTTAGTGGGTCGGTCGCTCCCACTTCTAGGTTATGGATACACCCCAATATCATAGGCCTTTGTACCTCTATGAAGAATAGGTACTCACGGTGGGAACACATCCTCACCTCGTGCGGAGATCCTCTCGGCACATAACCAGATTGGTGTGAGATGGACCTGTGTGGAAGGCGTAGCTAGCCCCCGGTCCTCTTCCCCACCAAAGCAAAAGAGTTCATCGTCACAACTTCTCCCATAGTGTATATTATGGGGAAGCCGACGAACCCGCCACATCGGTATCCATGCACCCTCCCATGCCCTCATGCACAAGGTGATAAATGAAGTAGCTATATATATCATTATTCAAACTTGAGAAATTAATTTATGATTGACTGTTAAGAGCTAAATTTAAATTATTTGGAGGCTGTAAATCAGGATATACTAAACATAAGAGTTGTAGTACAAATATTTATGTACCATATCATGTCTCACAGGCTTTTCCTAAAAACAGAGTCTAAGGTCTCCAAAACAGAGGGTGAAGTTAACTAAAAATAACTGTTTTCTGGCAAGACTGGTATTGAACCTTAGATTGCACTTTTCGGATGTAAAAATAAATTTGTTAAGTACTTTAAAACAGAAAACATATAACATGGAAGTTGTAGTGTAAATAAGTATCTACAACATTGTGTCTCACATCAATCTTCCAAATCTGCCTCTATGATAATTAAAAATTCATTTTCAGAACGCTAAAATTTCCGAGACTAGTGACAAGATTTCTGGGCAAAGGAAAAATAAAGGACCCGCGCACGATTCTTGGCACAGACCGGTGGCTACATGCGAGCCGAACAATAAATCCGTGCAGTGGGGAGTGCACCGGATTATATTTCCGAACAAATATGTAAGTGTATTGTATATATTTATATGCATACACATATACGTATAGGTATAAAAATATATATAAATTTATGCATATAACTATTTATAAATAATTTTCATATATACATATGTATAGACATGTATATTAAAATTTTATACGTAAATATATATATATATATATATATATATATAGTATAACTATTTACGCATATATATTTTTCTGTTAAGATATATAACAACTATCAAAACATATAAAAATCTATATATGTATGTATATGTAAAACGTATACGATGTATATATATATAAACTATATACGCGTACATATATAATCCTTCCCTTATGGCTCTCCCCGCCACAGCTTGTGGGGGTTCTAGCTCCGGCCACTACCCCTAGCGGGAGTACCCCCGGGAGGGCCTCCGCTGGGGTGACTGCGGGCGGCCGGCCGCCGCCGGCGGTGGCTGGAAAATAAAAAAAATGTATATACATATATTAAAATTTTCTGTTTCGAAGGAGGAGTCCGCCGGAGCGGATTCCGACGGATCTCCTCGCCTCAAGGGCCTTGAGGAAGGGTCGTGGGGACTCTTCCTCTCCTTCACACGCCCCATGCAAGGCCGAAGCCCGCGGTGGTGGCGGAGATTCATGGGGGCGGTCCGAAGCTTCCAAGGCCGGGATCGCCGGCTCCGGTGGTCGGAGACGGCGGAGGTCGACGAGAAGAGATCTAAGGGCAGGAAGGAGTTATAAGAACTTACATGTGTGTCGTTTAGGCGAGGGGATCGTCGCGCGGCCATTGCTAGCGGTGGATTTCGCCGGAATTCGTCGAGGAGGCTCGTCGGAAGGTCACCGGGGCTCTTCTATGGCTGGTTGGGGTAGCAAGGGGTAGGCAAAAACAAAATTCTAACTATGATGGGGTTTATATAGGAGGGGTGGTCTTTTGGGGTGTTGGGAGGGTTTTAATGAGGAGTAACTCCTCTCCCTCGATGAATCCGCCCTCCCCATCAGCTTCCAGCCGGCCAAGATCTTTCCAAGGCGTTGGGAAAGGAAGGAAATCAATTCCCATGGCTGAAAGTTTAATGGCAATGATGAAGGGGTTTAATTACATTTAATGTGGCCTTAAAAATATTACAATTAATTAATTAAGAATTATTTTTAACTTAAATATTTATCAGAGCCTCAAAGGGTCCCATTTCAATTATACAAATTATTTTATAATTTTTGGGTTTCGTTTTCTATTTTATTTTATTTATTTAGTGTTTTAGACATAGTTAAATCCAAATAAATGAATTTTATATTAAATATTATATTTTAATTGATATTACTCTCTTATATATTTATAGGACCTTATGATAAAAATTTTAGGAGAAAATAATATTATTATTGTTGGGTATTGTATCCACAATTACCTAGATTTGAATATGTCCCCTAGTGAACTAAATTGAACTGAGGATGTATTTGATGATTTCTGTTTAGATGTGTTATGACAGGTCTTATTGCTAAGTGCACACCAAAGTCAGGTTGCAATGGATCACCAAACACAGTTCTACTCAATGTAAATCATTCATTGTGTAGAACAAAGTGTTGGTCCATGTGTAGTCTCTCTTTTGGGGTGTAATTCATATACTCATAGCTGAAGGTTTTCAAGTTTGAGGAGTGGAGCAGGTTTTTCAGAAGAAAAGAAATTTTTGCTAAGTCAATTCGTCGAGATTTCTCGTGAAGTTCCGATGAATCTCGACGAATCCAGACAGAAGCCAAATTTCTAGTTTGAAGAAGAAAATTCTGCGGCTAAGTCTATTCGTCGAATGTTCTCATGAACTCCCGACGACTATCGACGAACGCAGACAGAAGTCAAAAAGGCAGACTTGTGAAGGAAAATGTGCGGCAAAGTCAATTCGTCGAATGTTCTCGAGAACTCCCGACGAATTCCGACGAACGCAGATAGAAGTCAAAAAGGCAGACTTGTGAAGGAAAATGTGCGGCTAAGTCAATTCGTCGAATGTTCTCGAGAACTCCCGACGAATTCCGATGAATGAAAACAGAAGACAGTTTTTAAGCTTTGATCAGTATTTTTCAATGGCTAAGTCAATTCGTCGAATGTTTACGTAAAGTCTCGACGAATGACAGACAGACGGATTTCAAATTTATCTTCTTCACTCTAAAGGAAGAAGAAGATTCAGTCTCTCTAGATCTGAAGTTAATCTCTATTGAGATTCAAGAGAAGTTTCATTTCAAACTTTATTTAATTCCTGTAAGAATTTTTTACTCTGAGTTATTTTGTAGGAGTTGTTGTCTCCGAGTGTAGGATTTGTTGATAAATCTGAGTTTTGTTGAGCGAATTTAGCGACTTATTGGGTCAATAATACCCAATAGAGTACAAACCTATCATTTGGGTGCTAACCAAGCCCACAAGACCCTAGCGGGTCAATTAATCACGAAAGGGTTTAGAAATTCAAAAATTGGGATGTTACACCTGCCCTCCATTCAGAAGGTGCTCTTTGCTATAAATGGTTGGTTCAACCCAACAGTGCCTAGAGCAAGGTAAGAGAAGCCTACCAGTAGTTTAGCTATCAACCTTCCAACAGTTAAGGCTAACAAGAACCTAGGACACAAATTCATTTGGGTTCCTAAGGAATACTAATCTTTGCCTTGCAGGTTTGTCCAATGGGCAGCCAAAGGCAAATGTGGATGTTGGACAATAGATGGTCCAGGCATAAGTTTGGATTATGAAGCACTCTATTAAAGAAAAACATTATTTTTAGCAAGTACATTGGATCTAGAAATCACAGCCGTTGATTCTAAGATAAATAGAGTAAGTCTACCATCTCAGGTATGCACATCTTCACATTCTAAAATATGACATATATAAATAGGTCACATTCTTAGAAGTAGACTACAACCTACATTTTCTCTAAGCCATCATGACGAGTTCTCGAGTTCTGACAACGTCGAACCTCTGCAAACTCGAAGATTTTAAGGAAATGGCACCCGTGAAGAATGACGACATCTACAATACTAGATGTGAGCTGGTGCGTGGCAGATTCATCAATGCCAATGAGGAGACATAATCAGTGATCGAGCAAATTGATGTAGTGGGGCAAGAATACGTGCTCTTAGAGCCAACTGCCATCGTGCATAGAGAACTTCTGGAGTTCTATGTTGAGCGCAAGAAGAGTACCTCTGGAAATTCTATTAAAAGTAGGGTTGGAAATACTCTATTGAGAGTAACGACAAAAGGACTCTCTAAGGCACTCTGTTTGCCTAGAATTTCAGGGGATGAGATAGAGTATGAGATCTCAGAGAAAGATCTTTCGACAACAAAGAAGTGGTGCAACCACAAAGAAGAATCTCGTGGCACCTTAAAGAAGGTCGACTTCAATGTAAAAAGGAAAATTTTGGCTGATATTGTTGGCAAAGCACTAATATGCAAACCTGGATCTCACGATAGAATATCCAAGGACATGTTTGAGATAATGACCAGAATAGTTCTCTGCAAGAAAACTAACTGGGCTAACAAATTATTAATAAAAGACTGGAGATAATCACATCAATGCTCAAATAACCAGATGGTTCACCAGAGCAGGAACAATTGTGGACAGCAACATGAATGCTCTACGGTCTCCTGGAGAAAGAATAGACACTTCTCTTCAGGATAATCAAAGGGCTGAAAGGAATCTAGAAAATGTAGGCAGATGGGTCACTTGGAAGATAGATGAGAGTCAGAAGGTGATCATTAATAGATGTATCAATTCAAATGAATTCACCTATGAAACTCCCAACACCAAGATGGGGCAGATTAGCCAAGAAATTGTACAAAATTTCATTGAGGAAGTCAGGAAGAAAGAAAAGACTGAAGATAATTAAGCAGTATGGATTGTAAATCAACTTCATCACTCACTGGGACTCCCTCCCATAGTGTACAACCCTGCTTAATCAACAAAGCCTCAAAATCCTTCAAGTCATCCAGGTGAATGAAGTCATAAAAGGAATCTCAGACAGTTAGATGATGAAATATCTCTTAAAAGAAAAAAGCAGGATGAATGGGCCAATGATCCAAACTTCAAAGACTTGAGTCCAAAGTCTAGAGACATTGTCTTTAACATATGGAGAGACTTTGGAAATATTGGAGAAGATGATGGTGATGACCTCCATGACGGCCAACTTGGTGATGAAGATCACGTCCATGGCGCACTTGGTGATCATGGGATAGTGGCGGAAGATGATGATGTTGAACCGCCGGGCAAAGACTTACGGCGCTGTAGCGGTCACGACTACAATCTTCACCCACGCAACAAGAATTTAATTTAGTTTATTTTGCTAGTTTATGGTCTGCAATTATCTATTTATGTGGTTTGCATTTAAATTATTTTATTTCTGTCATTTTGAATTTGTGGTGTGCGTTTAGCCACAACTATGGGCTGCTATTAAACTTTTGGATGTATGCCTTATATAAGGCCAAAAACTCTACCTATGTTATTAGATTTTGATGAAATTGAAAGTTATAATCCCCCCCCCCCCCCCGCCCCAAAACCTAAACTTCTCTCTCCCTCTTCCTCTCTCATTGCCGCCGCCCCCTTGAGGGTTTCCCCTTGATTCTATGGTTCGGCCGCCCCCTTCTCTCTCTTCTTCCTTCCTCCATATTCTCTCCTCCACACTATTCCTCCACCATCTTTCATCTCTCTATTTCTCCTTTCATCCACGGCTCCAAAATTCTCGTGCAAGAAGGAAAGATTTTGGTGATCTTCTACGGCGTGAAGCTGGGAAGACAGACGTGTTCTTCATCTTTGGTGCGCTTCCCCGAGATCTCGATGGAAGGCGGTCATTTCTTGTGGATCCAACATCTCGGATCTACTTTTCCGAGAGGGGTAACGAAAATTACTACTCAAGAGATCTTCCTTTTTTTGATAGTCTTGCGGTGGACGATTTTTGCGTGGATTTTCGAAGCTTTAATTATGGCGGTAATTTTTATAATAGATCTGTGGTTTTCCGATAACTCTCGAGAGGATTGGCGACCCTCGCTCTTTTTCTAGTTGGGATAGATCCTACCACTTTCGAATCGTGCTTTTCTTTTGTGGATCTGTTTTGGTACAACTCCAAGCTCGTCGGAATCAATATTATTCCTTTTAGCCTTAGCGGATTTTGGCCTATAGCCATTCTCCGAACCAAGTGCGGTGTGGCTACCCGTACGTTAGCGCGAAAGATAAATAAAAATAATTTGTGGCTGCTGCGTTTCGTTAGCGTGTGGTAAAGAGGGTGTAGAACGTAACGAGAGTCGTTGTTTCGTCGTCCGTGTATGATCGATTTGGTCGGGCCTACATCAATTTGGTA
The DNA here is from genome assembly GCA_033032865.1 of Dactylorhiza incarnata. Lineage (NCBI taxonomy): Eukaryota > Viridiplantae > Streptophyta > Magnoliopsida > Asparagales > Orchidaceae > Dactylorhiza > Dactylorhiza incarnata. The sequence goes on along the minus strand of JAWHQI010000372.1, from coordinate 1,218,842 downwards.
TCAGAGCCAGGTTCGTGTCAATTTCTAAATTGACGCATTCCTTAGGAATTTCGTAGAACGACGGCACTCACAATTTTCACACGATTTGGCACTCAAAATTTAAAAATAAAATTTCACCGGTCTGCGAATAGCGGTCTAAAATTCTCATTTTTTAGCGAAATTCAAAAAAAACAAATTCTGGAAATTCTACTTATTATTGTCTGTAAGAAAATCAAAAAGAAAATCTACTTACCTTAGTTAATCGGCGGGAATAAAATTATCTACGTAAAATTTTTTACCCTGATCTAAAATTTTCGTCTGCATTTAGTAAAAACAAAAAAAAATTCTGCTGACAATACAATAAAAATCCCTTGTCCTGTTCATGCGCACTAGGCTTGGCACGGAGTATCTCCCAACCACTTCCACCATGGCAGACGACCATGATGACGAGCACGATCTGGCAACGATTGCGGAGCTTCGTGACGAGTTTAACGCTAAGTTCGATGCACTCACACAGTTAATACAAGGGTTAGCATTAAATCAAGCGGCGCCTCGTAACCCCGCTACCAACCAAGGTGATGGGAGACCAAGACTCCGTTTGGGGGGACTTATTTTCACCGGTCAAGCGGTCACGACTGCATACAATTAAGGTCCGGTTCATGCGGTCGTGACCGCTTGGCCGGAGAAAATAAGCCCCCCCAAATGAAGCCCAAACCATACCCGTAATCAGGACGATGAGCAAGCACCTCGAACTCCTCATGAGTTCGATGTAACTAGAGCTGTGAAAATTGATCCACCGTCATACGATGGTATGGGTGAACCCCAAGTATTTTTAGACTGGATTATGGAGATCGAGTGTTATTTTGAGTGGAAAAATCTGACGGATGGTGAGAAGGTGCGGGTTGCACGAATGATGCTTCTCGGTAGGGTAAAAACATTCTGGTTGAACGAAGAGAGGCGTATAGGTACCGTAAATGGAGCACCCCCAATTGGGTGGGCTGTCATTAAAGCACTCCTGTCTGACAAATATGTCCCTGCGTATCACCGAACCCAAATGTTTGACGAGTTAGCCACCCATCGTCAGAGGAGCAAATCGGCAGCGGAGTACATGGGACTCCTTAAAGATATGATGGTGCAGTGTGACGTCCGGGAAATGCCCGAAGTTACACTATCTCGTTTTCGTAAGGGACTCAACCCAGACATCCATGGCAAGGTTTTGCGTTATGGTCATACGGACCTTAACACGACATTCAATGATGCCTTAGACATAGAGAAGCACAACGCTTACAAGTCCAAGGGACGAGCATTCTAGAGGGGAAAGTCTCTTTTAGGAGCCCCACCTTCGTTCTCCATGAGGGACAAAGGAAGGTTTCGATCGACTGATTCGAATTCTGTAGTCATTACCGCTAGGAACATTAGGAATCCCACTGGTGAGAGAGTTCCGGTAGGACTGATTAATAAGACTAATGCCACATGTTATTCTTGGGGGATCCAAGGGAATTACTCTAGTGAGTGCCCCACTAAGAGTAAACCACTAGCACTATTAGACTCCAAGTCTGAACCCGCCGAGATCATCTATGAAGCCGACAATGAATCTGATGTCGAGCCGATTGATATTGAAGATGAATCTTATATGATGGTTATGAGGTTTATCTTGGCCACACCGCGTGCGTCGGATGAGTATAATCGGACGAATATCTTTTCGTTGAATTTTAAAAGCGTTGAGAAGTGGTGTAAATTAATAATAGATAGCGGTAGTAGCATGAATGTCATTTCGGAGAACGCTATCACTGTATGCATTCAGTCACTGAACCGCATCCCCATCCGTATAAAATAGCATGGGTAAACAAAACGTCTATTGCGGTCTCTAAACGTTGTCTAGTGCCGCTTACGGTGAAGAGCTATATCGACAAGGTGTGGTGCGACGTCATTCCTATGGATGTTTGTCATGTACTACTAAGACGTCAATGGCTTTATGATTATGACGTGACCCATTTCGGACGAGCCAACACATATGAGTTTAAGTTTAATGGTAAGACCATTGTCTTGAAACCCTCACCTCCTAAGGATCCGTCGATTGCCTCCAAAGACTCAATTTTGCCTGCGGAAAAGAAAACAATAGGTTTGATAAGTAGGAAGGAACTAGAGCGTGAGACCTTCTTGAATGGCGTCATCTATGCTTTAGTATGTCTACAAGCTAAGGACGATTCACCATCTTTAGAGAACATACCGTTATCTCCGCGAGCACTTTTGGAAGAGTATAAGGACGTCTATCCGGTGGACTTACCATCTAAGTTGCCACCTATGTGGGAAATCTAGCACGATATTGATTTCATCTCGGGCTCATCATTGCCTAATCTCCCCCATTATCGACTCAATCCCGCCTCACATAATGAATTACAAACTTTAATTTCAGATTTATTAGCAAAGGGAAATATCCGCCATAGTAAGAGTCCATGTGCCGTCCCTGCACTTTTGGTCCCAAAAAAAGATAAGTCTTGGAGATTGTGTGTAGACTACCGGGCCATAAATAAAATTACTGTTAAATATAGGTTTCCCATCCCACGTTTGGACGATTTATTAGATATGTTATCTGGAGACACCATATTCTCAAAGTTGGATCTTAAAAGTGTTTACCACCAAATAAGGATACGGGAGGGAGACGAATGGAAAATGAAATTTAAGTCTAAGGATGGGCTCTATGAGTGGATGGTGCTTGGAGAGGGGCTCACCAACGGACCGAGTACTTTCTCGCGGTTGATGACCCAAATATTTAAACCATATATGGGTAAATTTGTACTGGTCTATTTCGATGACATCTTAGTATTTAGCCTCTCGCTTGGGTGGTTTACTTCGTTGGCTCGTGGGTGATCATAAGGGTACGTGGGACCTTATTCTTCCTCATTCTCAACTAGCTTATAATAATTCTAAGAATAGGTCCACTGGATTATCACCAAATGAGATTGTACATGGATATAAGGCGCTCGTGCCTCTTGACTTGGTTCCTCTACCGCCATCATTTAAATCCAATCAATTTGCACAGGACTTCGCCTCGCATGTTCACACTCTCTATAAGCACATTAGCGAGATGTTAGCTAAGCAATATTCTTTTTATCAATCGAATGCTAACATACATTAGCGAGCAGTCCCCTTGAATATTGGTGATTTGGTAATGGTTCGTCTAATCCCTGAACGGATGCCGTCGGGCACCGTAATGAAATTGGCGAATAGGAGAGCCGGTCCTTTTCGGGTTTTAAATAAGCTAGGCGAAAATGCATATCTATTGAAGTTACCCGCTGATTGGGGAATTTCCCCTATTTTTAACGTTTCAGATTTAACGCTTTATGTCGCTCCACCACCTGAACTGTCTGTCTCTCCGTTTAATATTTCCACTACATCTTCTAATGGGGTGGGGGTGAGATTGTTTCTGGATCCCTCTATCCTTCGAATTCTACGGGAGGTATGTTGCCTACTGGTGATAAAACATGTTTTTCTTCTTTGCCTAACGCCTTTCCAAGGTTCCCCCAGACTGATTTCTTGCCTGACAGGATTTTGCAGGATGCAGTGTTTTCCACTCCCGACGGAGACATTCACAGGTTTTTGATCCGGTGGCGAGGTCGCCCTGCTTCAGACGACTCTTGGCTCTCCGCCTCGGAGGTGGATCTTCTGGATGCGGATCTCCTACGCAGTTACTTACCCGCACACTCATCGATGATGAGTCCTTTTGGGCGGGGAAGGATTGATGGCGACGGCCTCCACGACGACCAACTTGGTGATGAAGATGAAGTCCATGGCGCACTTGGTGATCATGGGATAGTGGCGGAAGATGATGATGTTGAACCGCCGGCCAAAGACTTGCGGCGCCGTAGCGGTCACGACTACAATCTTCGCCCACACAACAAGAATTTAATTTAGTTTATTTTGGTAGTTTATGGTCTGCAATTATCTATTTATGTGGTTTGCATTTAAATTATTTTATTTCTGTCATTTTTAATTTATGGTGTGCGTTTAGCCACTGTTATGGGCTGCTATTAAACTTTTGGATGTACGCCTTATATAAGGCCAAAAACTCTACCTATGTTATTAGATTTTGATGAAATTGAAAGTTATAATTTTTCCCCCCAAAACCTAAACTTCTCTCTCTCTCTCTTCCTCTCTCATTGTCGCCGCCCCCTTGAGGGTTTCCCCTTGCTTCGAAGGTTCGGCCGCCCCCTCCCCTTCTCTCTCTTCTTCATTCTTCCTTATTCACTCCTCAACATTATTCCTCCACCATCTTTCATCTCTCTATTTCTCCTTTCATCCACGACACCAAAATTCTTGTGCAAGAAGGGAAGGTTTTGGTGATCTTCTACGGCGTGAAGCGGGGAAGACGGATGTGTTCTTCATCTTTGGTGCGCTTCCCGGAGATCTCGACAGAAGGCGATCATCTCTTGTGGATCCAACATCTCGGATCTACTTTTCTGAGATGGGTAACGAAAATTACTACCCAAGAGATCTTCCTTTCTTTGATAGTTTTATGGTGGACGATTTTGCGTGGATTTTCGAAGCTTTAATTATCACGGTAATTTTTATAATAGATCTGTGGTTTTCGTTTAATTTTCCGATAACTCTCGAGAGGATTGGCGACCTTCGCTCTTTTTCTAGTTGGGATAGATCCCACCACTTTCGAATTGTGCTTTTCTTTGGTGGATCTGTTTGTGTACAACTCCAAGCTCGTCGGAATCAATATTATTCCTTTTAGCCGGAGCAGATTTTGGCCTATAGCCATTCTCCGAACCAAGTGTGGTGTGGCTACCCGTACGTTAGCGCGAAAGATAAATAAAAATAATTTGTGGTTGCTGCGTTTCGTTAGCGTGTGGTAAAGAGGGCGTAGAACGTAACGAGAGTAGTTGTTTTGTCGTCCGTGTAGGATCGATTTGGTCGGGCCTACATCAGAAGACATCTCCAGACACAACCCCTCAAGTGAATGAGATTAACACAAGAAGATAGAATCCAGGAGAAAGCTCTATGCAAGACATCAACATGAAGGAACACTGCCTGAGAATGTACCGCCTATTCTTGATAAGTTCCTTCCAAAGCCATTCTCCTACTTTGATAAACAAGAGCAGAAGCTTCAGAGCAAGGAGAAGGATGCTGGGAAGAAAAGGAATTATTAGAACAGGAGCAGCACATGTGATAGAGCAAATGTTGTTGTAACTCTATTTTAAGAACATATGGCTCATTTATAAAATCTTGCTGAAGTTTATGAAGCACTTGCTTATACATTCATTTCCTTGGTCAGATATATGTTTAACCTAAGCTAACAAATTATTAAAAATTAGATTATTCATGATTAAAGACTATAAATGATAATCATCAAACAATGGTTAATGTAATTCAGATACAAAATATTAATCACTAGAATTAATATATATAATCTTGTGTCACTAAAATGACAATACATCCTTAGGAAAACTTATATACTACTAAGAATGACACTACCGCTGACACTCAAAATATGCTCACATTAATTATGCAACGAGTAAACAAAGACAATATCGTTTTATCTACAAAATGATATCGTCGTAAAAACATATAGTTTCGTCGAAATGACTCTACGATTTGTCATAAAGACATGATGATATCTAACTATCTATCCGTCAATTTAGAAATCTAAAATGAATCAATCACAACCATTCAATCTGAGATAATCAAACACCTAATATGCGGCTCTTCGCATCCCACACTAGAAATTATAAATATGGTCAAATCTCTTGAAATTAATAGCATATGCTACATTTGCCCTGATACGCGCCTCTTGTAAGTCTTGGATGTAGTCCAATCACCTAGAGTGGGAGGGGGGTGAATAGGTGTTTCAAATATTTATTCTTCCTCCTATTATTGATTTTTCTAGATTAGAGATATAAATGAAAGACTTGGGTTTTAAATAATACACCTATAGGGAGGGTGATTAGGTGTTTTCAATATTATTTGGTACTTTAAATCTGACTATCACAGCATAAAAGCAAAACAGAAAACACACAAAATTTATAGTGGTTCCCTTCAAGACAATGTGTCAAGAGGTAGTCCACTTTCCCTCCCACCTATCTAATAGTGTGCTAGATTAGACAACTTCTCCAAAAACTAAGATCACCATCCAATATAACAAATCTTACAATCTCAGACCCATAAAGTATCCTACCGCAGCCCTCACACAGAAAATCTTAATTACAAAAACTCAGACTTCACAAGTACTACAAACAAAGAATCTTCTTATGTAATATCAGATGAGCTTATTGTACATGAAGAAGATTCTTTCTTGTCTTCACAGCAAAGTGATGAAGATTTTCTTCTTGAGCACTTTTTCTCTTTTCTATTCTTTATCAGTGTAAGTGTAAGAGTAAGAGAGAGAAGTACAAGCTTGTGTTTTGAATTCGAAAATCTCTCTATTTATACTCCTCTGCACTTTTGCATAAAGACCCATATTAATTTTCTGCATAAGTAAATGGCAAGTAATGGAATATAATTTGAAACGGCATAATTAAATATCATAAATGCTTTGCCCTTTTGGAACTTGCATAATTTGGAAGTATTTAGAATTCTTCATTAATGGTTGTGCAACGGCTATATCTGCAAAGAATATATCATTAAATATTCCTTGATTAGTGCACAAAATAGGCGGCATGTATATTCCCTATATATCAATTTCGAAGAAAGATCTGTGCATTAAATACAGCTTTGCATCTGTCAAGACCATAAACTTCCTTCAAGTCGATATCGTCTTGATCATCTAGATGATATGTAGTCTTCAAGATGATATCATCAACACACTTCTTTCTTCATGACTTAACATAGTTATCTAAGCGACATAACTTCTTCAAAGCAATATTGTCGAGATACTTCTTTCTGCACGACTAAACGTCAATCTTCAAGATGATATGATTGCTTCAAGACGATATCGTCGAGACCTCTATCGGTACGATTTTTACTTAGCCATCGCAACGATAAAGCTTCTTCAAGATGATACCATTGAGACTGTCTCAACGATATACTTCTGTCTCAACGATATGTCATCCAAATCTCAAAACGATTTCTGACTTAGATGATTTATACTTTTGTTATAATCTTGATACTAAGAATGTAGCTTTGATACATCTTTCACATCATGAACCAAAACATAATATCAAAAACAACTCTGTTTATCTATACCTGTGCTCCTTCTTCAAATCTAGGAACATTGAGGGCACAATACCCAACAATCTCCCCATATTTGAAGAATCCAGAACTTACAATTATAGATAAGCACTACTAATAAATGTACTCAATAAAGATCAATATATAGAGTTAGGTCAAATAATCATGATCATCAAAAATAGTCTAAAACATGATATATAAATTAGACATGAATGATAACATAGAATTTTGCATATAGTTTTCCTAAATTCCATATTCTTCATCATTCCTCTTGGACTAATTTTCCTTTTGAGGATGATCCAGCCTTTCCTTTCTTCTCAGCTTCAGCCATCTTGGACTTCTCAGTATCATCTTACTTTTGCCTTTGCCTTTCAAAATAGATGTATGGTTTGGGACAATATCTGAGAGGGGCATGAGTAGGCACTGAAGGATCTCCCATTATGTCTTTGTTCTAATGGTCCCTTCTTCCTGCTTCAGCTATTTCATTCTTTTTCCACTCCTTAGAGCAATAAAATTGACCTCTATCATTTTTTCCTTGCTGATATAATGCCCAGGAATATAAAATTATATCCCTTGAATGTGGACTCCATTCTTCAAAGTTTGGGTTTTTTTAAGCTCCTCCATTCTCTTTCTCTTAGCTTCATTCTCTTCAATCTCCACATGATGTCTTTTGCCCTTTTTGACTTGCCCACTTCCACTAGAGGGATCCTCAGAAAAATATCCTTGGTAAGTTTCAAGTTGTAGGTACTGCTATAGATGGTCTTCTGCTGCTTGCTCATTTGTTGTTCCTTCAGGGATGCCACTGCCTTCTGGAATAGGATGTTGATAGGGAATTTCATAATCAATTGTATCCAGGCCCATGGATAATCTGACTTCATTAGATAGCCACATGGCATTATAGCTAGACAAAATCTCCCCCTTTCTGGCTTCTTCAAATATTTCCTTAGAAAGAGAGGCTTGGGAGTTCTTTAGATGCTTAAATAAGAGAGCATTCAGATTACCTATAGCATCAATGATTGTGCCTTGATTAGTTCTAACATATTGATTGAGAAGAGAAGAGAGCTGATCCTTGGTGGCATTCAGATTGTCCACCAATTCTTGTGAGATTTGAGCATTATTTGAGATTCATTGAAGAATGGTGTTGACAGCATTTTCTAAATCATTAAAGGTCTCATCCTGATTGTGAATGATTGCTTGCTGATTATCCCTTAAGGTATTCATTTTGTCAAGCACTATGTTAAGTTGTTGGCCAATAAGCATGGTGGCTTCATTGATATGGGTTATTTGTTCACCAATGTTGGAAACAGCATTTGCAAAAGTGTGATAAACATTTGCATTTTGATGATTTATATGTTGTATATCCTCTTGCAAAACTTTATGCTGGCAGACAGCTCATGTCTATAACTTTTGACAACACTATTGACATATGCTTCAAAGTGTATTCTTTGTTGGTCAAGAAGGGTGTCTATCTTGGACATAAAATCAGCAGGTGTGGTTGTGGGAGCTGTGAGGATGGGAGAAGATTGCTAATTGACTATTCTTGGAGGTGAGGGTTGCATTATGACTTGAGCAGAAGACTTCCCCTGCATTGGTGCAGGAAGGTCAGAGGGATGCTCCTTTTCATCCTCATAAGTGCTTTGATGCATATCATCATTTATAAATCCTTCCAGAGATTGATCTGACATATCTCCTTCTTCATGACCTTCTGAGACATTTATAGGACTTTTCTGAACCTCTTCCTCAACATTCATTACTGCCTCCTTGGCAATACATAAGATTTCCTCCTGAGACACCTCCTCATGAGGTACAGGGTCACTTCCAATTAATGCATTATCTTCTCTTAATGCCCCCCCCCCCCCCTCAACAGAAGAGGAGAGTTTTGAGCAATTTGTGGAGGTTGAGCAGGGCTTTGAGGAACATCAACTCTTTGTGAAGATGGTTCACCTACTTCTTTTTTGGTGAACGTCTTTTCCCATCTGTTGATAGTCTTCACATTTATTCTTTTAAGACAATGAAGAGGTGTTGTTCAGATTCATTCAGATGTTTAGGAATGGAGTTCTTTAAGTATAATGAGAGGATTCTGCCAAAGTTGGGTGGCTTCAAGATTTCTTTGATCTTGTCTAACAAGACTTTTCCCCAGCCAGTCTTCTTTTCAAGAATGACTCTAACCATCGATTCAAACATACTTTTTGAGATTCTATCATGTGACCCAATTTTTCACAATAGCACTTTCCCAATAATATCTGGTAAGAGCATACCTTGCATATTCATCTTATTTCTTTGAATGCTTTCATATGGTTTTCCATTAAAGCCACACTATTTATATCCTTCTAAAAAGTCCTCAGTACTTACTGATTCTTCTTCTTCATCTTCATACAGAACAATTAATTTAAGAGCTTTAGTTAGGCCTATAGCAGTTATTCTTATGTATTCTCCAGACACAGTGGTAAGAATAGCATTCCCTACCTTGTTGATTTGGGCATTTGCATACATTTAAGAAAGTGCAGTGTGGTAAAACCGGGTAGGCTCAGTGAGGACATATTCTAGTTTTGATGCATATAGCAGAGTAATTACCATATATCAAGTAACGCCCCAGAATTTTCGATTTTGATTTTAATCGTTAATTCAGTCGTGGCGAGGGCGTTACCGTCTTAGGTGCATCATCATTGTTCGTCTCGAGCTTTCACGAGATCGCGTTGGATAAAATCTTTAATTATTTTGGTATAAAAGGTTTACTTAGATTATAAAATAATTTCTTACAAGAAATTCCATATAAATTTCTTTATAAAACTATACATATTTTCTTCATAAAGAATTTCCTTAAATTACTCTATACATTTTATTCATAAATAAATTTCTTATGAAAATCTTTCTTTTTGCAAAGAAGGTGAGTGGAGTACAGATCAAATCCACCACCATTATCTTTATTTATGAAGTCTCGTTTCTTCTGATTAAAGTCTTCTCCCAGTTCTTGTTTCGTAAGTCTAGTCGAGAGAGAGAGAGGAAGTCAGAGGCTATGTTTTTGTTGGAGCTGTTGAAGCTGGCAACCGGTCTCTTGAGTTCGGACCCACAGGGGGTTGCAGCCTGTGCCTACTTGTTCCTCACTTACGCTCCTGACTGTGGACGAAGAACTAGGAACATACCCAAAAGGATGTAGCGAGGAGGTCCCACCACAAACCCGGAAGATAGAGAGCTTCCCCTCCCAAACCAAAGCTCAGTCGGGCACCTTGGAGGTCACTAGCAGCCAACCAAAACTTGCCTAGGAGGAGAGAGCCAGAATGATCGGATCTCCTCCAAGGTGCCCTTCAGGATCTACATATAGATTCTCTAGACTGGTCTGAAAATAGCATAAATCCGCCTTTTAGTTTTACTATTCGTACCCCAAATTGGTGTGCGAACAGCCTAACTCCATTGTTCTGAAGGGCTATTGGTAGCCCATAAAGGTATTTTGGTAATTTTACCCCCAAAGCCTCTTGGTCGAGTGGTCCATGAGGGCACCACTCGCCAGGCTTCCCGCTCGCTTGATTCTTACTGGGCAAGTGGCCGCTAGGGGCACCACTCGTCGGGCCTCTCGCACACTCGCGCTCCTGAATGGGCGAATGCCCTGGAAATGAGATCTGCACTCGCCCCGAGACCCCTCTACCTCTTATAACCCAGGGGAATGCCCTTCTGGCTTGCTTTCCTTCCCGTACTAAGCTATGGACACACTCGACAAATATGGGGTTGTACATGAGGTGATATTTTCCGATGGAGGGGGTGGTCGGAACCCTCGCCGGAGCATGGTTTATGAGATCTCTCGTCGAGTTCTTCCTCGGTGAATGTGGATTTGCGACATTGGCTTTCGGTTAAGATAAGAAGCTTTCTTCTTATTCTTCCTCTTCTTCTTCTTCTTCTTCTTCTAATTTTTCTTCTTCTTCTTTTTAATTGAAACGCTGGTTTGATTATGTAGGAAAGGGGAAAAATTAGGTAAATAGTGAGCTTTTTTTGTTTTCAAAAGGTTTAGGGTAGCTGTGTGGAAATTTCTGGGTATATGTCAATTCGTCGAGTGAACTCATGTAATCTGCTGAGTGTAAGTAAAATTCGCCGGGTCATCTCGAGTGGTTAAGTTAAATTCGTCGAGTCATCTTGAGTGGTTAAGTCAATTCGTCGAGTTAACTCGTGTAACCCGATGAGTGCAAGTAAATTCGTTGAGTGAAGTAGATTCGTCGAGTGAACACATATAACCCACTGAGTACAAGTAAATTCGTCGAGTGAAGTAGATTCATCGAGTGAACGCATGTAATCTGCTGAGTGTAAGTAAAATTTGTCGATTCATCTCGATTAGTTAAGTCAATTTGTCGAGTGAACTCGTGTAACCGGCTGAGTGCAAGTTAATTTATCGAGTGAACTCGTGTAACCCACTGAGTGCAAGTCTATTCGTCGAGTGAAGTAGATTCGTCAAGTGAACTCGTGTAACCCGCTGAGTGCAAGTAAATTCGTCGAGTGAAGTAGATTCGTCAAGTGAACTCGTGTAATCTGCTGAGCATAAGTAAAATTCGTTGAGTCATCTCGAGTGATTAAGTTAAATTCGTCGAGTCATCTCAAGTGGTTAAGTCAATTCGTCGAGTGAACTCGTGTAACCCGATGAGTATAAGTAAATTCGTCGATTGAAGTGCAATTCGTCGAATAATTAATGGAGGGTGAGTTCTTGTTGCGATATGGTATAATGATAATGCTAAACATTGTTGTGCAGTTGCTCAGTTTGACCATCACCTCTGATTCGGACGGACAGACAAGTGGTTGGCCTTGATCAGTTTGACCATCACCTCTGAGCCGCACTGACGGACATGTGGTTGGCCTTGATCAGTTTGACCATCACCTCTGAGCCGCCCTGACAGACAAGTGGTTGTATTTGATCAGTTTGACCATCACCTCTGATCCTCAGGGACAAACACATTGTTGTTTAAGCCCGCTTGGTGCTAGTTCCCCCTTGTTCTCGCTTTTTGAGCTGAGTTTCTTGATGTATTTTACTTCTATTTTTCTCTTGATATCGGGTAATCCTACCTAGCTTTTTGTGTGTCTTTCTTGCTCCCCTTTTTTTGACTAAGGAATTCCTTTCTTTAAAATGCCTCAGGTCCAGGTTTGTAGCTGAGCTGGTGGACAGGAGGTTTCTCTTAGGCTCTTGAAGGTGGTGCCTTCCTCTCTCCTCGGTGAGGAGCTCTTTTATTTATTTGTAGACTTTCTCGTGTTTCTCTATGGGTTTGTGTCAGCTTGTTGATGCCCATAGTAGTTTCTAGTTGTATACTATTAATTTTTGCTGCTCTGCTGGTACATCTTGATGATGATTATTAGCTCTCTGGGAATGTTTTATGTTAGGTTGCATGATAGGTATTTTAAGTTGTAAGAAAAGTGTATTTCAATTTCATAGCATGGTTTTATATGAGTATCATCTACTTTAAACTGCCTATTTATATATTTTATGGGTTGACTAGTGATCCACTGGGTCGAGGGACACGGTCTCGAAGATAAACTAACTTCAACTCTAAAACTATAAATATGTTTTTTTGGAAAGATAATCAGTGCGTTAAAGAGGCATGAGCGTCGGTGGTTGTCCCCTACCAGACGTGGCATCACATCGCGTGTTTTCCCTGACTTTGATCATATATTTATGTATGAGGGAGAATGCAGGTTGTGATAGTTGGTATCAGAGGAGGTTGGTTTTCCTCGTTTGGTTTTTTAGACGATTTAGTCGAACGACCATTTGTTTCCTTTTTAGAATCTTGATTCATTGCATACAGTCACCAAAGTGTCATCCGTACATCTTGGCCGAGGCATGAACACTACACTCATAGGCATGACAGATGTATACAGGGCATATTATGTAGTATGGGATGCATAATATGTGTTTGTATATGGATTCTCATAGGCATAGAAACATATGATTGTTATGTAGTATGGGATGCATAACAATCATCACATGGATGCTCCATTAGATTTTTCCTTTCATTACATGCGATATTATGTAGTATGGGATGCATAATATTTCATGTGTATGCCGCTTATAACATGCATTAAGGCTTTCTTAGAATGCATAGCACTGCATGCACATCATAAGATCGCATAAGCACCCGTGCCAAGCTAAAGATTTAAATGATGACACTCGTGCACAAATGATTTGAAATGGAAATTTATCATTCATGCAAAGGATATAGTATATCATCCTAAAATCAAAGCATGACATCATTTATCAAAATTCCCAGAGCAATATAGCAGCAAGAGCAGGTGTCTTTATTTGTATGGTCTGATTTAAGTGGATTAGTTCTAGTTATATGTTAGGGTTTGATGAGTTGTTTGTTCGTATGTATAGATATGTCGCTGAAGCGTGTTGCGACAAGGTTGACTACCCAATCTGACGGCGAGTCTTTGGGTGCGCAGAGTGTGGCTGTGATCAAAAGTCTACGATAGATTAATGAGGCTCTGTCAAGGCAGTTGGTTGCAATGCAATTGCATATTCAGACATAGGTGACTGCCATCGCTAGGCAGCAGTCGAGGGTGCAGAAACCTGCGGTAGGCCAGCCTGAGCCGGTTCCTCTCGCTCCTTTGGTGCGTCTTATTTTGTTAACGCCAGAGATGAACTTCATCTCACACTTCCAGCAATTAGGACCCCCGACCTATGACGGGAGAGCCGACATTATGTCACTAGACGATTGGATCATAGCAATGGAGGAGTTATTTTCCTACTTGGGAATTTTTGCCGAACAAAAGGTTATGGTCATTGCCTTCCAATTGAAGGGCCTTGCAAAGGGCTGGTGGATTAGAGAAAAGGAAGGGCTTACTGATGGTTGTTCGTGGGATCAGTTCAAGGGGATGTTGCTGAAGAAGTTTCTGCCGACTCCTGAGCAGGACAGATTGATGAATAATTTTCTGCACTTAAAGCAAAGGCAGCACACAGTTGGTGAATATAAGATTGAATTCAGGAAATTGAGCAGGTATGCTCCAGAATTAGTGGCCATAGAAGAGGGCAGGGTGAAGCGGTTTCTGGGAGGTCTGCGAGAAGGACTTATGTTGACTAGAAGACTTCATGTCAAAGTCGACGAGAAGGACTTATATCCAAGTTGACTAGAAGACTTCATGTCAAAGTCGAATGGAAACTTCATAAAAGAAGAAATAGTTGCACGATCTTAGGGTGAGCAAACTTTTCTAAACCTAGGGAAGTCTTATCAGACTACCTGGTAGTATAACTAAACACGTATAGAAGCTATCCAGATTCCAAGGGGATGACAGCAGGAATCGAGAACCCAGAACACCAATCCAGACGCAAAAAGGGGAACACAACATCCACTAACCTAAAATCGACAGGTTAGGCAGACAAGAAAGAAGAAAGCTTTGAAATGAAGGACTTTCAATCATCCAGCAAAATCAAGCCAAGGGGACTACTACTTGAAGAACACAACCAACAAGAGAGCCTAGTATAACTAAGCTTCAAGAAACAAAGTCATTAAGGAGAAGGACCGCTATTTGCAGCCCACAACCACTAAAAGAAAAAAATCTTTACGTTCAATTAGATTGCTAAGACAGTGAGGAGGAAGCATTACCCTTCACTGAGAAAGTTAACACAAAATTTAACATGGAAGACTGAGTCTGAAAAGGTTTAAAATACTCAGAAATAAAAGACAGATTACACAGAAATCCAAGGAGTTCTGGACAAAAGGCTAGAAAATTCTGGAATTACACAGAGAGAACATCTAAATAAGTCTATGGTATAAAGAGGAATCAAAATGCACAAGAAGAAACTTGATTTTTGAGAACACACAGAAAACGACTTTTCTGAGAGAATCTATCAGAACAACCAGGAAGACCACAAACAGAACTTCACTTGCAGAAAAGGGGGGGGGGAGGAAACAATCATTAAAGGGGAAGAGAAGCAAACCAGGAAAAAAGGATTGAAAGAGAAGGGAAACGACAAATAGATGACCTCAACAGCTAGGCTACATTTGTGGGACCTAGAGGGGTTGGTAGTTTAACCAACGCTTAAATATAATTGCCGAACATGACATCCATATTCTCTTATAATCAAGGTCATATTATCGAAGCAATTGATTGTCATGTAACAAGAATAAGCTTGAACTATGAGTACATTACGCAACTTGAATTATCGAGAATAGAATTAAATATGGCAACCCCCATGAAGTTTTTTTTTAAAATAGAACTATATATAGCTAATAGAAACTACACATAGCTTCCCCCAAAGTAATATAAACCCAAGCGTAGATGGTGCAAAGCAGCCCTCTAACTGGGATTACACAACCAGCCCCAAAGAGAAATGAATCCAAGCATAGATGTGCATATTTTATCCATCCAGGATTTCCAATAGAGAAAGAATGTATAAGCAAAAGAAAACCATCCCAATATCTAAATGAAATGCACGATTCACCATTATTTACGATTAGGAAAAACAAATGTAACCGACTAGCAGGTATAACCAAGAAAAGGGTCCAGAAACTTTTCAGCATAATAGCCAAGAAAAATCCAGCAGGTATAATATCGGGAATCCAGGAAAAATTCAGCATAAAACTGGGTAATACCTAGCAACAAGGAGGAGAAATTTTTAAGCTTAAAACTAGGTAATACCGAGAAACAGGGAGGAGGAATTCCCAGCATAAATCCGAGGAAAAGCACAGAGTAAGCACAGATATGTATATTTATATATCTTTCATCCACCCCGATTTTTCTTATAACTGAAATGCAAATTACTTCAACTGGTTAGGATCAGGGACTACCCCAAGGTACCCAGCAGGTACACCCAAAAATGACCAGAAATCTCTTGCATAAAAACTATGGAGTCTTCCATATGAAATCTAAGTAAAAATCGACTACCAGGAAAACTTGCAAACCCCATAATCACAGCCATAATCCAGATAAGCAGAAGAAAAGAAGTGCAGGGAAGGAGGAGGAAAAGGGTTTCTTGCCTCGAATCAACTGGCGATCCGCCAGATCGCGTCGAGCAGGGAGAGAGAGCCGCCCGAAACCCTAGACCCAGCGACAAAGATGAGCCCTGGCAACCTCCAACACTCCTCCGATGAAGAACTCGACGAGCCCTCAAATTTCCCGCACCGGCGAGAGCTCCGACCACCTCCACCCCCGGAAAATTTTTCTGGCGAACCTTAACTCCGCCCTTCCTCCTCTCTCTCTCGAATGGAGTTCACGGAAAAGAAAAAGAAATTAGAAATAGATGACTGGCTGCCTAGGGAGAAAAGGGGAGATTCCAAAATAAAGATCACCGATTCTAGCTGGATCCCACTCCAATCCTAAGCCAAATTTATTTGCTGATTTCATAAAAGTTTATATTTACACATATTTTTTTTCTTAATAAGGATATATATGTATATTTTAGAATACTATGTACTTATATAAATTTTATATGAATTCATTGTATAAGTTTATACAGAATTGATAAGGATAATGAGCACGACCTTGCGAACACACGAGACAGACTAGGGCGACGCACCTACAATGGTAACGCCCTTGCTGCGATTGAATTATCGATTTAAATAAAAATTGAAATTGCTGGGGCGTTACAACCACCCCTCCTACGAGAAAGTTTCTCCCCAAAACATTGCAACAACAATACCAAACATTTTACCACTATCATCCCCCACATACCCGCTTAGATTAATTATAAGAGAAAACCTAGGGCGTTACACAATGGATAAAATAGACGAGAACATTATTGTGAATGCAATTGATGATTCCACCTTCCAGAACTTAGTGCACTATACAACATTGAAGGAAATGCGTTATACACTTGCGGTGTATATGGAAGGGACGACTGAAGTGAGGGATGATAGGAAATCTCTCCTCAATCAAGAATATGAAGCTTTCAGGCAGCTTAGCCAGGAAAGCATATCTATTTGTTATGAAAGGTTATTCAGAATATTTAATTAACTGGGGACCTATGAAAGGGTATTCAGTGACTATGAACCAAATGACAAGTTCCTAAGATCTTTAACTAGTGACTGGGACACAATGATATGTGCCATCAGGGAAGTGGCCAAGCTGGGTGAAACTCCTACCCAAAGATTGTTTGGGAAACTGCTCTCTTATGAGATGCAGTCGTTTGCAAGGAAGGGGGAGGATACATCCACCAGGACTCATGCAAGGGAGAAAATTGTTGTTGTCAAAGTTCACAGCCCCAAAAGAAGCAAAGCCAGATTGCTGTCTCCTCCAAGAAAAGTTGCTGATTCAGAAAATTCTAAAAACTGCACTTTTGATAGAACCTCATCTGATGAGGAGTTTGCTGCCTTCTCTAGGCACTTCAAGAAGCTGATGAGGAGGAAGCAATATAAGAACAAACCTTCTTCCTCCTCACATCCCAGGAAGAACTACAATAGATCTGAAAGGCAGCACTCCAAGGGTGACAGGTATGACCCTAAACATGCTAAACATATTTCATCTAATGTTATATGCTACTGCTGCAGCAAGCCTGAACATGTCATTGCCGAATATCCAGTCTAGAGAAAGGAGAAGGGTGATAAGAAACATCATCACCAAAAGGAAAGGAAAGGTGAAAAATCCTTCCTAACAAAGAAGGGGAAGAGCTGTAGTGTGAATCTGAGTCCTCAACCTCATATTCAGATGAAGAGGAGAAAGCCTACATTAGGTTGTTTGCTGCAGAAGAGGATGAAGACTTTCCTGCTCCAAGGATTAGAATCAGGACCCCTCTGTCACATTCAGAAAATGACATAGAGGAGGATGAAGACATCCAAGAAGACCATGGGCGGATGGGTCTAACAGAAGATTAGGACAGTCAAAATAATTCAGACAATGAGCAGCTACTAATCCACTGCATTTCTTCTTTTGAATATGAGACAAGTCCAGAATTTGAATAAACTCCATCTAATGCTGGAAGTGATTCAGAATCTGAGGAAGATGTCAATCAATTGATTGACAGGGATGGTGCTCTCTTGGAAGCTCTGAAAAAGAGCAAGATGTTAGCCAAGAGGCAAGAGGCAAAAACTGATTGCACTAAACATGCTACCCAGCTAGCTCAGATGAGCAAAGAAATTGCCAAGTTAAGGTGAATGTCAATTATCCATATTGGCACCATAAGCCATAAAATCAAGATCATCAAGTATCTTGAGGAAAAGATTCTCAAGGAGAGAATGCTAGTGGCTTAGTTCTCTAAGCCTAAGATAGTGCTACCTATTATTGACACCTTCTCCTTTCAAGATAAAAGAGGATTGGGATTCAATAAAGAGGTAGAAGCTGGTAACACAAAAGGTAAGGTCAAGGCTTCAATTGAACCAAAGTCTTCCTTTATGAAGTTAATGATACCATCCAACATATATGTCCAACAAAGCATTAATGGTCACCTGTTGAATGGTAGTTCCAATAGCTTGAACAAAGATGCTCACAACTATAAGAGAAGAAAGGAGTTAGGCTTGAGTGCCTTAAAGGCTCCACATGAGGAAATTCAGATGGCCCGTCATGGACCATTTGTTTTTGGAACCTCAGCCACTACACTCAAGATAAAGAAGGTTGCATCTTCCAACTCCCATCCAACAAAAATTGGGGCTGCTGTCAGAACTATAACCAAGCATAACCGTCCAGTTTCTGCTGCCATCAACACTTGCTTACTAGCCAAGCTAAAATCTGTTGATGACAATCAGAGAATGGCTACCAAGACTGATTATAGGAAGGCAAAAAGCTAA